>JAIXMG010000020.1:0-655683 GCA_025201345.1 Thamnidium elegans
TCAAAGTAACCGTGAACACCTACACCACGAGCATGTACAACACGTTCTGGAATCCTTTCGTGATCTACGTTTGTTTCATTTTTTTTTTTTAGTTATGCAAATGTACCTCCTTTTATATTTATACTAACCAAAATGCATAATTTTTTCACGCATCATAAAATCCTCCATTAACGTTGGACCATCCAAGCCAGCTTTTAAACTATCGGAATTATTTATTTTGGCACCGAATTGAGTGGTCTCTTGAGTTCCTTCGTCAGAAATAGTGAATTGGTTAAGTTGGTCTTGTTTGGCAGCAACAGGGTCAGAGTCCTTGTAGCCGGATAAGATACAGGCAGCATGATCATCTTCTGAGTTTTGTGAAGATACAAGCTGAATAGCAAGTAATAAAAATGAAGTTAGTATTTTCACTTTCATTTTTTTTTTAAATGTAAGAGTTAAAAGAAGAAAAAGCAACCGATTGCTGCTAAATCCTTTTTTTTTTATAGTTTTTTATTTCTAAAAAGAAGTTTATTCTTTTGTTTATAAGGACTCGTTAGACACTTATATTAATTAATTTTTTTCGTAAATTGAAAAAAAAACGTTCCTATTTTATTGTTTAAAGCAAACAGAAATAATGTTTTTCTTGTGCCTCTCCGGAACATATTTTTCTTTTTCTTTTCAGAAGGTAGATATAGAAAATACTCATAGTAGAAGTCTCTTTTTTTATGTAACTGAGTATGAAAAAAAATTAGTAACATTTGAAGATAAGCCAATACTATGGCGATGACTAAGAAAGTAACTGAATGGTTCGCTTTAGTGCGAACCCTTATTTTGTACAACATTTAACCAAATTTCTTTCACGCTTATCTGTACTAGTCTTTTGCTTACCACATTTTTTTTTAAAAAAAAAACTAAGCTATTTTCAATCAAATTAGTAGCGTTACAAATTCTATGTGTATAATACGCAAAAAAAAAAAAAAAAGAATATCTCGACTTATATAATTTAAATTAATTATATAAAAAAAAAAGAGTCTACCCTTTATATTCTATAAACGGGATTCTTTTCTGTAAACAAAAAAAGTATTGTTTTATTCGATCATTATGTCATCATCGTCTGTTATTTTTCTTTCCGCGGCTATTTTCTTTGTATTCTTTTTGTGTATAAAAAAAAAGAACGTGTAGAAACTGTCCTGTATCGTACACCTTTTTTTGTTGTTGCTCTAATGAGTTTTTTTTTATTGTTGTTACTAATATGATCTTTTATTTATTGAACCGAAATGGATGCTTTATAGTGGGCGCGGATTGTTTGATTTTGTAGAGTAAAAAGGTTAATTGAACGCGATAAAATCATCTCAGTTGATACAAATAGGAGATTTAAAAAACTTGCGTGAGATGATGACATACTGATGGAAGAAAGTTATGACCTAACATGGGAAAATAGAAAAATACATTCCCTAGGTTATAAGTTTCTAAGGGAAATTGTTTAGAGAACGGGTTGTGATTTAATGGTTGCGAAACTGAAACTGAATACTTCGGGTCTCGCGTCAAAAAAAAAGAGATAAAAAAAAAATTTGACAGCATTATCGAAATGATTGGATAAATGTAAAAGCAACCCTCGCAATTTATGCTAGTTGCTATGGTAATTATGATGGCATTTGTTTTTTTTAGTATCTATATAAAGCAAAATAAAATAAAAAAAGTGATTTTTTGTTTCTTCTTTTAACTTTGTTAATCTTATATTAAAAAAAAAATGTCACAACAACCAAAAGGATGTTGTTCACACAACGCTAAGCAAGAGCAATTGAGCCAATTTACAACTTCAGATAAAGGAAAACAAGAAACTTCCCAATTTGGAGCCAAGATTAATAATGAAGAGAGTTTGAAAGCTGGTGTTGAAGGGCCCGGATTAATGGAAGATTTCATGATGCGCGAAAAAATTATGCATTTTGGTTCGTATAACATACCAGCCACTACTTGAAAAAAAAAAATAACTCATTTTTTTTAAAAAACAGACCATGAAAGAATTCCAGAACGTGTTGTACATGCTCGTGGTGTAGGTGTTCACGGTTACTTTGAATCTTATGGTGACCACTCTGACTTAACAGCAGCCAACTTCCTAGGCTCCAAAGGAAAGAAGACACCCATGTTTGTTCGATTCTCTACCGTACTTGGATCTCGTGGGTCTCCCGATACTGTTCGTGATGTACGAGGTTTTGCACTTCGGTTCTATACAGATGAAGGATTATTTGATTTGGTTGGTAATATTATTGCGCCATTCTTTGTACACGATGCCATCAAGTTTCCTGATCTGATTCATGCAGCAAAGCCTCAACCAGATACCGAAACCCCACAAGCAGGAACAGCACACGAAACAGCTTATGATTTCTTTGCCGAATTTCCGGAATCCACTCATACAGTACTTTGGGCACTTTCCGGAAGAGGTATTCCTAGATCTTTTCGACAGGTCGAGGGTTTTGGTGTACATACGTTTCGATTGATCAACAACAAGGGTGAATCCAAGTTTGTCAAGTTTATGTGGAAGCCCAAGGCCGGTCTCTGTAACTTGTTATGGGATGAAGCACAAAAGATTGCAGGAAAGAACATTGATTTCCATCGCGTTGATCTTTGTACTGCCATCGAAAAAGGAGACTACCCTGAATGGGAATGGGGTGTACAAATCATTTCTGAAGAGGACATAGAAAAATTTGATTTCTCTATTTTGGATCCTACCAAGCTTGTCCCTGAATCCATTGTGCCTTTTAAAGCTTTGGGTAAAATAGTTTTAAATCGTAATGTAGATAATTTTTTCGCAGAAACTGAACAAATCACTTTCCATCCGGGACATATTGTACGTGGTGTTGGTGTTACGGATGATCCACTTTTACAAGGCAGATTGTTTTCTTATTTGGATACGCAAATCAATCGAATGAATAGTGCTAACTTTATGAAATTGCCTATTAATCGACCTCTTCAACCTGTACATAACAATCAACGTGATGGGTATATGCAAACTCAAATTCATAAGGGATGTGTGGCTTATTTTCCTAATGGATTACAAGATAATACTCCTTCTATGGTGGATCCTGATAAAGGTGGTTATATTGACTACCCTGAAAAGATCAACAATGCTACCAAGACACGTCAAAGGTCTCCCAACTTTTTCGATCATTATTCTCAAGCTCAATTGTATTATAATTCGTTAACTAAAGCGGAACAACAACAGGTGGTGGATGCTGCTCGGTTTGAAATCGGTAAATCGAAATCGATTGATGTTCGTCAAAGGATGGTTAAAAGCTTGAATAATGTTGATAATGAACTTGCTCGTCGTGTAGCCTACGGTATCGGAGTTGAGTTACCAGAGAAGGTAGCAGAGAACAAGAACAAGACCTCTGTTGGTTTATCTATTGAAAAGTATCCTAAAGCCGATAATATCAAGACTCGTACTGTAGCTATCCTTACTGCACCTGGTGTCAACACGAAAGAAGCTTCAGCAATGTACAAGTTTTTGGAGTCTAAAGGGGCTTATCCAGGTTACGTCGGGTTAGGTTTAGGAGATCTCGATGGATTGGATATTACTGATACTTACATGACTACATCTTCTGTACTTTGGGACGCGGTTTATATTCCTGGTGGTCAACAGATGATTAAGAAAATGACCGAACTTAGTTCATTCTTTCCGTATGAGGAGCCCAAGATGTTTGTGTTAGACTCGTTCAGACATGGCAAACCTGTTGCTGCCTCCGGAGAAGGTGCTCAATTATTAAAGCATGCTGGAGTTGAAACACCTACTGGTTCAGATAAAGAGTTGCATGGTGTCATTGTGGCTGATAGCGAACAAGATGTTGAGACTGCGTTTGAAAAAGCGCTTATTCAACAAAGGTTCTGGGCTCGCTTGCCTTTGGATGAACCTATTTAAATATGTAAATAAAAACTTTTATTACTTGTATACATGCCGTTTCTTTTTAAAAAAAAAGAAAATACGTGTTTATAATATATACTTCTTTTTGTTGTTGCTGTAAAATGTGTGTTCCATTCCATTTTGTCATTTCCGTTTAACATACTTTACGATAAAGACATGATGAATCAAAGTTGCTTGGTTCTGGGTAAATGTTTAGTAAGACTATTATCCCATGAGTAATAAATGCCGTCTATAAGATATCTTGGTATCATATGTTTTAGTACAAACGTCACAGTCCAGGTTTAAAATATCAATCGTTGGATTCAATTTTTTTTGGATTGCGTGGTTCCTCTGAGAGTCTAATAAGTGGTCTATGATGGAATTTAAGCAAATGTGAATTATAGTCGCTTCTCACCGCGAACTTAACGTTACATGACGCACAGTAATTTTTTGATTCGTTATCATCAGGTGTTTTTGATGGGTTTGGTTTTAGTCTTCGTCTGGTACTACTTTCATACTTGCTTATTTCTAAAGAAGGTGATTCAATTTTCACAGATGAATGCAAAGTGTATTTCAAGTATTATTTAATGTCTTCAGTTTCTTGTTTAAGATAAGCTATTGTTATTGATATGTCTATCTCCATATCTTGAACAGGCACGTTAATTTTAACATCTTCATCTATTTTTTTGTCTCATATTGTTTAATGAAGAGAAAGAAAGTTTTTTTAAGTGTCAAAAATCTTTTTGTTACACTATATTCAATCACTTATGAAACGCATTAAAGGGGCATAAGATTAAAATACTTTCTTTTTATTGGCTTAAAATTTTAACTACAAATGTAAGGGGGGGAGGGGTCTTTGGTTTTTTTTTCTTCTTTTAACAGAAAACCAAAATGTCATTCCTTACACGTCTTTCTGGATCTATTCGACCTCTTACCTTCACTGCTTCTAGATACTATACTAGTGGTGCGGTTGCATCAGGTATATAAAAGATAAAAACTTTTGCAATTTTTTTTTTATTGACGCACAACTTTGTAGAACCTTTGTTGGCTAGACTCAAGAACGATCGCAAAACATTTATGAAGGCAAAGAAACAACCCGATTTGAATGTTGTAAAGGGACTCTTGAGTGATTTATTATATTATACCAAGAGCGCCAACTTTGTTGAAGGCACACCGGAGGAAGAAGCTTTGATGTCTGTTCTTCAAAAGGCTATTAAGCGTCGTCAGGATTCTGTCAGTCAGTACCAAGCAGGCGGTAGACCCGAATTAGCTCAACAAGAGACCGAGGAATTAAAGGTACTTCAATCTTATTTGCCTGAACAAATGTCAAGGGAGGATATTGAGATTGAGTTAAAGAAGTTGATTGAGGAAATCGGTGCTACCAGCGGTAAAGATATGGGTAAAGTCATGAAGGCTTGGAAGTACGATTCCGCTACTGCTGATCGTAAAATTGTTAGTGAAATTGTAAAGAAGTTGTTGAACTAGAAAGTATAGAATTTGCCCAGAGAATAAAACTCTTTTTTAAGTTTCTTTGTCAAATCATTAATTGAACCAATCAAAAAAAAAATGCCAAGTTTTTTTTATTTATTTTGCATATAAACACTTGGCCCTTCTTTTTCTTCTCTTTTCCTTTTTATATATAACAAATAATAATAATAATAATAATAATGGGCGGAGGACCTCTTTATCAAAATAATAATATACCTGGACCTACTTATCCATATACTGAGGTACCTGAACAACAAGCTTCGTATGAACAACAACAACAACAACAACAATACTTGGCAGAACAAAGTAGAAAGAGACAAGAATATCAACGAAGAGTAATTTTTTATTTTAGTTTTACAGTAAGGGATCTTACTAACACTTTTTATTATTGTAGTCAAATTACAATCCTTTTCTTAATCAACAACCTAATTGGACTTCTCAATCAGCTTCTTCTTTTGCACCAGTGTATCCAAGTTATGACCCAACTGAATTTCAAGTCGACCCAGTTCCATTAAGTGCGCCAGTATTACCACCTGTACCTGCTGCGTATCGAACTCCGTCAACATCTGTGTTTATCAATCCACCGTCTGTATCTATCAGTCCTGAAGTCGCATCACATCGCACTCCACCGTCTGTGTTTACTAGACCTGAACCTGAGAACGAGCCTATACCAACAAATAAAAACCAGGTCCGTTTGATCTATACTAAATCCGGTTTTTATTTGAAGTCAACTAATCCCATGGTGAACCAAAGCATACATGGCTTCTTGGCGATATTTTCTAAATCAATGGTATATATATATGTATATATTATTTTACATGTAAAAATTAACTCAGTTTAATATATAGGAAAACGTTGATATATGTATGGGATGGATACCAGAATACTTGATTGAACCTCATGATATAGCCAAGCTTATTGAACTGGATGGTACGCTAGCATCTGACCACGGATTCCCCAAGATTGATTTGAATATGGGGCAAGCAGAGACAATGATAATTAGTTTAAAGAACACACATTCGCTTTACGTCTGTCCGCCTTCAATGGCAGGACAAGGCTCAATTGTTATTACTGCTAAATCTGGAGATGTGATGAAACCCATTTGGTATTCTGCGGATAATAATACAAATGACTTACAAGTAGATTTAAATAATTGGCCTGGATATGATATCATTGATATCATTAACGCTTTTTGTCCTTTACAAAGGTAATTAATTTATTTATATTTTGGTTTGGTTAGTATTAAAAAATTTATTTATAGTTCGGCTGAAACACAATTTGTTCATCTGGTTGGAATACCTACTATTATTACTTCACCAAAACCAGCTTCGATATCGCAACCAAGTATTAGTAGTGACCCCATTATAAAAGCTGTGGAAAGTGCAAGATGGAGTTTACTGGAAAGGTTATCCAAGATTACACAGTATTCTAGAGACACCGCTGCCCAAGTATTTTCACAAGCCTTTCAAACAAATAATACCGTTCGTAATACAGTCAATGAATATCAAATGGCTTCACAGTATTTGCAAAGATGGGGCACACATGCCAATCCTGAAAACGAGTATTATCTCATGGATGATACAGATGGGTTGCTGCACGGTATGCCTGAAATCAGCGGGCCCACACCTATTCATACCAGAAGAGAACCCGTTTCGCCAGAGGAATGGATTACATTGTTTGATCAAGACGGAAGACTATCTGTTTCTACCGATGTTGTTAAACACTTGGTATTTCAAAGCGGACTTGATTCTGATATTCGTATCGAAGCTTGGAAGTTTTTGCTAGGCGTGTATCCTTGGAAATCTACGTTTGATGAACGAGAGGCGATTCGACGTAGTAGAGCTGAAGCATACTACAGTATCAAGGCGAAATGGTTTGATAATATGGAGATTCGAAACTCTAAAGAGTTCAAAGATGAAAAGCATCGCATTGATAAAGACGTGCATCGTACAGACCGTTCGCAAGAAGCGTTTGTGGGTGAAGACTTGCCCAATCCAGATCTTGATATGTGTGTAGGGACCAATGCTAATTTAGAGATTATGAAGGATATTCTGGTGACGTACAACTACCATAATACGGACTTAGGCTACGTGCAAGGCATGTCGGATCTGTTGGCACCGCTGTTTGTAGCGATGGGAGATGAAGCCATGGCATTCTGGGTGTTTAGTCTGTTTATGGAGAGAATGCAATCTAATTTCTATATTGATCAGTCTGGTATGCACGGACAGTTAAAGACGTTGGATGGGTTGATACGGTTTATGGATCCCGTATTGTATAAGCGGTTAGAGGAAACAGAAACTTCCAATTTGTTCTTTTGTTTTCGATGGTTGCTAGTGTGGTTCAAAAGAGAATTTGAATGGGAAGATGTCATTCGACTTTGGGAAGTACTTTGGACGGATCATTTGAGCGATAAAATGGTCTTGTTTATTGCTTTAGCTGTAATTGATGCACATCGAGATGTTATATTGAAAGAATTGAACCAATTTGACGAGATACTGAAGGTATGTCTCTTCTTTTTTCTTTTTTCTTTTACATTGTTTTGCAGTCTATTTAACCAGTTTTTATATATGTAGTATATCAATGATTTAACTGGTAATATTCCGTTGGAACCCACATTGCAACGAGCAGAAGTTTTATTCTATCAATTTGAAAGTAAAATTCGAGCAATGCAACACAAAAAGTCTTTATTGGAAGATCAATTACAGATTCGATCTGTTTGGAATAGCAGTGAAAGAGTATTAATACAAGAACGTATTGAGAAATTACAAATTCCTGATAGATTATTATCTTTGTTAAAACAGTGAAAATAAAATTTACACGTGATTGCGGGTCTTTTGTAAAAGAAATGGTTTTTTTCTTTTTACTTTTTTTTACTCTTTTTTGTTTAATTCCTTTTATTATATAATATAATGCAAAGTAGTGATGCAGAACAAAACGATACAACTAACTTATACAAGGCTTTAAACTTGACAAAGAGTGCAACGCAAGACGAAATTAAAAAGGTTATTTTCAATTGCTGTTCAATTTTGTCTTGGCATAAAAAAAAATAACTTTTTAAAGTGTAGGCCTATAGAAAGTTAGCACTGAGATATCATCCTGATAAAAACCCCAATTGTGAAGACCAGGTAATATATATATATATATATATATATATATATAGGATTATTATTGTGTTAAATACTTAATATAAAAGAGGTGCCCTTTTTTTTCATTTTTTTAGTTTAGAACTGTCAATCATGCTTATGAGGTAAAACAGCATAAAATAAGAAGGAAACTAGTTTTTTTGTAACCTTATATAGTATAGATTCTTTCAGATCCACAAAAGAGACGAATTTATGATCGGTACGGATCTGTTGGATTAAATATGGCAGATACGATGGGAGGTGCCATGTTTTTAGATCCAGAAGTAGAGGCTATGGTATTAGCCTTCTTTTGCTTGTTGTCAGTTATACTGGTTTCTTTATTGATCTGGTTAATATTTATTTGTTTACGAGTGGATGGGTCTGTTCGTTGGCCTTGGTCCGTTGTATTTATACCGCTTTGGATTGTAGATGGGTTTGTATTATGGGCTACCATTTATCGTATGAAGAATTATGACGCAGCAAAAAATGAAGAATTGAATCGTACACAACAGCAACAGCAACAACAACAAGACGAAGATGATATGGATGAACATGATGGGTTATTAAGTGGAAGTACATCTACGTCTAAATTACAACATCGATATAACCAATTTATACCTTTTATTCAATGTTGTCTGGTACTTGTATTCCAAATATTGGTTGTGTTGTGCTTAGATAACCACTTTGACAGTAATATCGGTATTGTATTTATACCGTTTTATTTGTATCAAGTCATCAATACAATCAAGAACGGTAGAAAAGGGTGGTCAACACGAGCTGTTGTCTTTGTTCAGATGACGTTTATTTTATTACAACTGGAGTATATTAGAAAGGGATATTCTTGGTTTATTGTATTTATTCCTCTGTATTGTTTGGGTTTGTTTAATTTCATTAAGTTGTATCAGATGTATAAAAAGTTTGCTGGTCATTTGCAAGGCCCTGAGGCAAAGCAAGGAAAGATGTTGATCATGGTGTGTTCAGTTATTTATTCGTTGTTGGCTGTATTGTTTTATACCGTATTGGCTTTAATAGCTAGAAGATTAGATGGGTCGTCTAGTATTAAATTGAGTGTGATTCTTATACCTGTATTTGTTATATTGGTAAGTGTGTGTGTGTGTGTATTTTGGTACTATATACTAACATAATATATACTTGTAGAGTGTATTGTTGTGCTGTACTGGATGTTGTTTCCCTTGTATGCTTATGGCTTCTTCTTTACCAATGGACGATACTGAAGATCCTTCCGAGCCATTGCAGCCACAACAAGTGGTAAATGCAAACAGAAGGATTACCGAATAAGAAGATTCTTGGCGATCATCTATACTAAAATTAAAAAGCATTAGGCTTATTTTTGGTACTACATAAATCTTTTGCATTCTTTATTTTATCCTCTTTTTTTCAATTTAACGACTTTTTGAAAACACCAGCCGCTTTTTTGAGGCTAAATTGCCCAGAAAAAGGAGGTTAATTTGGTCAGATGTTTGAAGCTAATTTGTCCAGCTTTCTGACCACCTTTTTCAAATAAGTTGACCAATTTCTGGTCAAATGTCAAAATGATTGTTAAAAGTTTCGAAGATCAATATTTTATTTATCATACATATATTACAGAATAGAAACCCTTAGAAAGATACCGTTGGTTCTTTATGTTATACAACTAACCTCCAGCTTGCTCCAAGAATCAGCGATCAGAGAAGACAACTTCTTTATTTGGTACATAGTATGAGGCATTCAAAAAATCACAACCCAACAATACTATCACCTAAAAAGACTACCATAATGAAGTGGCATTCAGTGAGAATCACCTTATTGAAACCAAATGCAGTATATAAATACATCTTCAATATAATCCTTAGCATGGAGCTATGAATTTCCAAGCGCCATATTGGAAGTAGGTGTTGATACCGCTCCTTTTCAAGGAGAACCATATTTTTAAGATGGGAAAAGCAATTCATCAATTTCATGGGTTTTAAAAAATGGTGCTACTAAGCTAGATACCGAAAACGGATGTGATGTTATTGAAAGCCTTCCAAGCAAACCTATGAAACGGAAAATCGAATGCAGAGGATACAGAGTTATGTACTTGCTTCCGTACTCATCCGAACTTAATCCCATTGAGCAGCTTTGGTCGGTAGTTAAAGGGGAAATGAAGCGTGGTCGACTGTTGACTGAGGAGAACCTGTAGAATTACTGATGCTTGCAATCAGGTACTCATAAGTGATCTTTATGGCTTCGCTAGTCATTATAAACATCAAATAGTCAATTGTTATAATAAAGCCCCGTTTTAAATATGTTTCCAAGTAATACTATGCTCATTTTAAAGACCTTAATTTGGTTAAAAAAAACTGACAATTCTACCTCATTAAAACATAATTCAGTTTTTCTACAGTTGCCTTGTAAATAAAATGGTAGCGTTGAAGGTAGAACTCTATCTTTCCCAGACTGTTAGTATCAGTGAAAATCTAACCGAAGAAAGTATTGATAGCACACTGCAAATAATTCATGGCTACCTCCTTTTGACAAACATTCAAAACCCTAAGCAAGTCTATTCGAAGATGGCATCCCTTAAACATCTCATTAAATATTGGAGACTGTTGGTACTTAATGAGTGTAGTTAAATGGAGTTCCATTTTATCACTCTCTATGACTTATCCATTATCAATCTATATGTTACTTTGGACTTTCATAACACCTTTGTTTAGATCCATAATTTACAAACTCATATTATAAACACCATTAGCTCACAATAAACCCTTTTTTCATACATTTTCCATACCTTTTTTACACGTATAATTTACAAAGGTTCTTGTACCTGAGACCAGCACCAGCTCAGAGACTTCGAATAGGAGCAGTAAAAAATTAAAAACAAACATTTAAATGATTTTATGCGTAAATAAAGCAGCACTTATAAAGATGATGGAATGAAGCGTTTACCAGGTACCAAAAAGGTATTACCAGCTAAAATTGTGCCTCCTTCAAACAGAGGAATTATCATCACTATAATTGGGGCGATATGTAAGAAAGGAGTAATTGGCTTAAACTTGTGCAAGCCAAAGGCTGTTCAGAAGAAAAGCGCTTCTAATAAAAAGAGAAAGAGAGATGATGGTGGAGCAGCTGAAGTACCGAAGGTAAATGCAAGAATTGGTACGCAAAGCGAGCACTTCATGCAATTTATCAGTAATGTTATGGATACACTTAACGAGCGTGGAATGTTTGGTCGAAAGTCAAAGCTAACATAAAGAGAGAAGACTGTCTCACTGCAACATATAATTTGGGCGCTAGAGTTATTGAGTCAATAGAACGGGTAACTGTGGACTGGATTAAGCATTCTACTTCATTTTTTGATAGATGTTTGGCTCTTGAGCCAATGCTTTAGTAAATTATATTATAAATAAAAACTTTTATTGTGTTTTTTCATACGCAAACTAAAAATTCAATGCGCAAAACAAAAAAATCAGATGCGCAAATTGTTTGGGAAAAACCAATAAAGTGAAAATCGCAAAGGTATACGTCGTTTTATTAATTTCGAATGTGAAGTGAAAGAAAAATGTCCTATCCTATCTACTATTAGGCATTTTCGTGTTTTTTATAAGAGATGTTTTCCGTCTTCATGAAAGATGTTCATTTTTGTGAACAATCATTTTGACATTTGACCAGAAATTGGTCAACTTATTTGAAAAAGGTGGTCAATTTATTTTCAGAAAGCTGGACAAATTAGCTTCAAACATCTGACCAAATTAACCTCAAAAAAGCGGCTGGTGTTTTCAAAAAGTCGGTAAATTGAGAGTGGAAGCACAATATCGTGTGTTCTCCTCAGTGAGAAACAAGTTGGGATCAAACAGGTTCTTTATTCAAACACTTATCAAATAAGTTTACGGAATGTTGAACACAATTTTTAAGATGCTGAAGAGGGACTTCTTTACAAGACTCAATTATTCTACTAATCAGAGTTTCTGTGTCTTTCAATGCATGACGTTTAACCTTTGACTTAACAATAACCCAAAAACCTTCAATAGGGTTGAGCTCAGGTGAATACGGGGGAAGGTAAACCGGAACATAACCGCGTTTTTCGATTAAAGGATCAATCAAAGCAGGAACATGTATAGGAGCGTTGTCCATAACAATATGATACCCTTGCATATCTGGAAATGTGTCCATAATATCCATTGTGTTAACAATGAAGTGCATATAGTGAGCACCAGTAGTTCCATTAGGCATTGGCGCTTTATCACCCGGTGTCTTACGCTTAGTCGCTCCGACTACCTTTCTTCTCTTTACGTTGCCCGGTTCTCTCATGGACACATTTACTACACCTGTGGAAGAGATAGCTCCCAATACTGTATGAGATACGGCTCTCCCTGAGGACGTTTCTACGACAGCAGGCTCACCAACAGCTGACCAAGCTCTTCCACGGGTCATGTTTATGTCGAATCCCGACTCATCTAAAAACACACAGTTTTGTGGGTAAATCATCCCCTTCTCTAGCCACTCCTTCACCCAAACAGCCCGTTTTTCGATGACAGCAGGACTATTTATTTTGGTCGGATGTCTAGAGATTACTTTGATGGAGAGATTGCATTCATCTCTCATGAACTCGGCTACCCTAGTTTTTTTTATTTGAAGATCTGCGAAGCTTTGTGTCAGGCTGTTGACAGCATCTTCAATAGTTGCTCTTTTGTTCTCATCAAAAAAACTGGTCAAGTGATCTTTGTGCCTGTCGTCTAATTGACTCACAGGACGAAGATAAACGAGGTTCGTTAACTTGTGAGGCACATATTCTTCAGGATTTTGTAGATACTTCTGCTTCCATTTTCGTGCGGTATGTTGATTGACGTTAGCAGCCTCCGCAGCTTTCTTATGCTTCATACCCTTTTGAAAAATGAAATAGAAATACAGTAGCCGATCCTTTTCTGTATATACGTTGTATTCACTTTCCCTTTCTTTTTTGGCTGCTGCTTCTTTCATGTCAACATCAACCTCTTCGATTGAATGCAATTCCGAATAAGTGTTGTTTTTAACAGGCTTCTTGAGATCAGTTAATTTTTTGAGACGAAAGGAAGGGGCTTCGTCATACACTGTTGCGTTATTGCCCTTATCGTCAAATATATTTCCTCTTCCATCTTCGCGATAAAAGGCTGTGTTAGAATCCATATTCAAGTTAAAAAACAACGTAAAGAGTTGTGATAAACAGTTAACACGATAAATTTATTAAGTGACCAATTGAGACTAAAAAAAAAGTGACCAAGTGAAATACAGTAATCCCCCTTTGAAAGAAAGAAAAAAGGATTATATTTATCCGTATCTTCCATATATACACATATATTTGAAACCTTGTCAAAAAGGGGGAATATTATTACTGCTATTTTTGGTGTTTGTTTCGCACGCACACATTACAGGTTGAAAAGGGTAAAAAGTCTAAGCCCTTTTTCGAAGTATGTCATCAGAAACTATCATATAGTATTGAGTTTAATGTTTATTTTAAGATGTGCAAGTTGTAACGAAAGTATATATATTTTTATAGATTCTATTATTAAACGAAGAAGAACAATAAACAGCTTCTTGGCACCCAATATTTGTTAAATTACCACTTTTTATTGTTTAATTTGGGCTGAGGCTGATGTTTCCTCTTCCGCTCACACTTCTCGATATTCTATTTCATCTATAAAAGAAAAGAAAAAAAAAACGTATCTCTTTTCCCCTTTTTTCACTTTTTTTTATCTGCTGTAAATTTTTTTTTTTTTTGAGTATGAAACTTGACGCCTTTCAAAAACGTTTAGCGTTATCATACTTGTACGATTGGCTTCTTGTTATTATTATGACAGTAGCCTTCTTTGCTATCGATCAAATCCCACCATTTCATAGAATGTTTTCATTAGAAGATAAATCCATTATGTTTCCTTATGCTGAAAAAGAAACTATACCAGTCTGGTTATTAATGGTATTATATTAAAAAGAAGGGGGGGTGCGAGATAATTAATAATATTATACAACTCAGATTATTTGTTTATTGGTTCCAATTATTATTATTGGCTTTATTTCAATGAGTGGCTATGGTTATAAGAGAAGTCTTCATGATTTTCATAGTGGTGTACTTGGTACGTGTCTTTTCCTCCTGTATATATATATATACAAATTTTTCTCCTGAACGTATATTATTATCCCTTTTTGTGTATGTATATATATATTAATCATTCTCCTGATTATTTTTTATTGCGTAAAATAGGTCTTTGTTTAGGTTTAGCCATGACGATTATGCTGACAGATGTAATCAAGGTAAAACAAAATATATATATATATATTGTAGTCAAAGAGAACACTTGAGTTGACACTGCATTTTAATAGGTTACAGCTGGTAGACCGAGACCAGATATGCTGTCACGTTGCCAACCACCTGCTGATAGCGTAGATCCTGTATTTGGATTATCTAGTGTAGCTATTTGTACTACAGACATCAATTCTCACATTATGATTGATGGATTTAAAAGTTTTCCAAGCGGTCACTCATCTTGTAAGAATGCGTATATATATATATATATAATTAAGATACTAACAAGTATATATAAAGTCTCGTTTGCAGGTTTAATGTACTTGGCATTTTATATCGCAGGTAAAATGAAAATGTTTGATCAAAAGGGAGTAAGTATAAATTTTATATTATATTTTTTTATTGTTGCTAACGTTATATATGAAGCACACGTATAAAGGATTTCTATTTGCATTCCCAATTATTGGAGCATTATTAGTCGCCATTTCACGTACAGAAGATTACCGTCACCATTGGCACGATGTTACCATTGGAGCATTCTTAGGTACATTTTGCTCCTACTTTTCTTACAGACAATATTACCCTGGATTATCACAAGATGCCTGTCGAGACCCATTTTTAAACAGAGTAGCACACTGTCGTAAGGGTTTTGATTTGGAAGCCAGTACCAATAATACAAACTATGTTAATGATCATATACAACCAAAGAATTATCAATTAGATGATCAGGATAGTGATGATTTATCTAGTAGTAGTCAACAACATATTTTAGATAGCAGTAACAGTCGTATACCACTTGTAGGAAGAAATTAAAATATTTTATTGTGTAGTAAAAAGATCATCCCATTCTTTTAGAAGTTTTATTTTTTCAGTTGAAAGTGGTTCAAGTTGAAATATACAAATAAATGTCAGTGAAAGACCTAGCCAAAAGTAAGGTGTTATCCATTCTTGTATAATAATCATATTTTTGTATTCATTTTGAGCTTGTAAAGAAGAAATTATGGGCAATTATATATTACTGAATCCTTTTTGTCTAAAAAGGAGAATGACGATTATATACGCTCTTTTTTTTTGTATGTGTAGTCTCCGACATTTAAGCTGACAAGGCCTTGTTGTACAAATAAACAAAACGTTTAAATATGTATTTTTTTCTTCATTTTTCTTTCTCTCTTCTTTTAACTATTTTTTCATATATATATATTTCCTAAAACTGTACACACATATTTAAAAAAAAAAAATGACTGATTATAATCAAAGAAAATACGATATTGGTAAAGCCCATTAGTAAAAAAAAAAATCACACTTCTACTTGATGTATTGATTAAAATCTGTTTATTTTTATTTTTTAGTTGTGTTTGGTGCAACAGGATTCACTGGTGCATTGACTTGTGAATATTTAGCAGAAATCAAAGATGACGTAAATTAACATCACTTCTTTGTTTGTAAAATACTAAAAAAAAAATAATAATAATAACTCTTAGAAACTTTCTTGGGCTTTAGCTGGTCGTAATCTCGGTAAACTTGAACAAGTGAAAGATCGTTTAATTAAAATAGATCCCTCCTTAAAGGTAACAATTTCTTGTTTACAACTTGAAGGAAAAAAAAAGGCTTATAAAAAAATTACAGGATATCGAGTTGTTAATTGCAGACTCTACTCAACCAGAAAGTCTCGACTTAGTTTTATCTCAAACACGTGTTGTTATTAGCACTGTTGGCCCTTTTGCTAAATATGGTACTCCGTTAGTCGAAGCCTGTATTCGTCAACGCACACATTACGTCGATACCACAGGCGAGTACACATTTATAAAGCAAATCATTGATCGTTTCGACACCGAAGCCAAAGAAAGCGGTGTGATGATTGTTCCTACTTGTGGATTTGATTCTATCCCTAGTGATTTAGGTGTATTTATGTTGTCAGACTACGTTCACAAAAAATATCATTTGGATTTAGCATCAGTTAAAAATTCGCTTGTAAGAGTATCTGGCGGTTACTCTGGCGGCACCATTCTTTCTATACTTGGTATGTTGGCTGATAAAAGTTTATCGGCACAAGATCAAATCAACCCTTACCTCTTGGCTACACGTCAAGGTATCGATAAAGCCGCTTTACCTTTGATGACTCGTGATCATGATTTCGGAAACAAGTGGCAATCCTTCTTCTTGATGGCACCTATCAATGAAAAGGTCGTGCGTCGTAGTTGGTCTATCTGGAGTGACCGTGGCCAGGGCTATGGTAAACTCTTTAGCTATAAGGAGTCCATGACCATGAAATTTTTACCTGCTTTGCTCTTTACTACCTTTTTATACACTGTGGTGCCTATCGCTGCTTTGTTGTTCAAGGTCCCCTTTTTCGCTGAAAAGATGACAGATGCTTTTGCTACGGCTGGTGATGGTCCTGATGCTGAAAAAAGAGCTAAGGGTGGCTTTGAGTTCCAGTTGGTAGGTACAGCTGAATCTGAACCCTATGATGAACAGGTCCGTGTACGTGGTACCGTTCGTGGGTTCAGAGATCCTGGGTACGGTGATACTTGTCGTATGGTCGCTGAATCTGCTTTAAGTATTATCAGATCTTTCAATGAGATTCCTGGAAAGGAAGGAGGTATTTTAACACCTGCCACTGCCTTTGGTAATGTCTTGTTGGATCGTTTAAGACAAAACCAAGGTATGGTCTTTGAAGTTGAAGATATACAATAAAAAATCAATTTATAATAACCAGATTTTAAAATGTTTTTTTTTTTATTATTGTTTCAAGTTAATATCTTTAGCAATAAGTTGAGAGGCAATAGGATGATAAAAGTTCTTGTGTTTCAAGAAAGTATCTTGAGCTAATTGAGCACCGTTCTTGGCGTTGTAGAGGTAACGGTAAAGAGGACGAACGAACTTCATACGGCCTTGTTGTGTAATAAATTCAATCACACTAGGATATATCTTTTCGTAACTGGCCATAACACAGATTTGCTCCCAACGGAAGCGGATATCGGCGTTACGGATAGGGCTCATCTTGTAGAGTTCGTCCATCTTTTCCAATAAGTTGTGAGGTAAAGGTTCGCAATCAGTTAAACGTTCCAAAAAGACAATCTTTTGAGTTGAAGAGAATTCGGCGATATCACTAGGAGAGAATTGAGATAAATCATCAGAGTTACGAGCTTGGTCCCAACGAGAAGCAAGGTTATAACAAGCATCAGCAAGACTTGTATCAAAGTTGGGGTCAACAGGAGGCATACCGGGACTATTGATCCAAAGATCGAAATCGATAGTCTTTAATTTCTCAAGAGTCTCTTTACCGTGATTGACTTCCATATATTCGTGAATATGAGCTAACCAATCTTCGGTAGTGATGGACTTGTTGGCAAAACGTTCAACATGAGCTTTCATGTAAGGTTCAAATACACTAGGTCCACCGACTACTTTTTCAATATGATAAAGTAAATTGAATCCCTTTTCTGTCATTTTTTTGCGAGGTGATTAGTAAAAAAAAATCTCCAATCGTTTAAAAAATATTTTTTACCATAAGGAATTGAACTGAAATAATCGTCAGGATCAATACCACTGCTTAAATCAGGTTTTAAAACTGTGGCAGGAGAATCTTGACCAAAGAGTTCAACACTTTCTTTTAAGGCTTTCCATCCAATAATAGAACTGAATTGTCTTTCGGCTTCTCCATGAAGACGAGCTACACAATATATATCTCCTTTTAAATATACATTACTATTTTATTTTTTAAGTTCTCTCTTACCAGCAATCTTTCTTTCGATAAAGACAGTCCAACCTTCATTCAACCAAAAGTGTTCCCAGTTAGAAGTAGTTACTAAGTTACCCATCCAACTATGAGCAATTTCATGAGCAACAACATCAACAGCACTTTTATCACCTACGCACAAAAAAAAATTAATATTTTATAATTTATCCAAAAAAGGGAAGTTAATACGGTACCTGCTAAAAGAGTAGGTGTAACAAAAGTTAAGCAAGGATTCTTTTTTTAAAAGAAAGATAAATTAGTTTAAAAGTCCATCACGGATCGGACCGGATTATATATTAAAAAATTATACCTCCATGCCACCGTAAGGGAAAGAAGGAGGTAAGACCAAAAGGTCATAACGTCCCCATTCATATGGAGTTAAAAGGCTTTCACCGGTTGCAATAAAACGTTCAGTATCCTATAGAGGATTAAAAATGAGTGGTGTTTCAGAGTAAAAAAAAAACTAAGACTTACATCGAATTCCCAAGCTGCTTGTTCGACAACTTCAGGTTCACACCAAACAGTGGATCGAGGACCGATTTCACGACCAGCCAAGTTACCTGCAGCAATAGCAATCAAGTAGGATGGAATGGTAGTGGCTTGTTTAAAGTGGTATGTCTTTGTGCTATCGGCGTTCTCGTCTGTGCTGGATAAAAGTGCAGACATAACAACGGGTAATGGAGATGTGACAGAGGCAGAGTATGTTAATTTGTTGGAAGGTGAGTCCATACAAGGCAACATGGATCTAGCATGGATCTAAGAAAAAGAGGGTTCTAGTTTTTAAAAAGAATAGTTTTTTTTAGTTTTAGTTTTACTTACAGCTTGACATTGAGAGAATAAGTAAGGATGTTTCTTACCAACTGTTTGTCTATTATTTTATAATTAATACGATTTCGAAATATCAGAAAAAAAAACTTACTCGGGCTCCAAGTATTGAACACCAGTACATTTATCAGTAGTAGAGTACTCTACCTTGAGTTGAAATGCGGTACCTGCATTAGCAATAGGTTCAGGAAGAGTGGCTGTTAAGGCAGAACCAAGACTAAGATGACGTTCAGCAACAGTATACTATTATTATTATTTTTAAAAAAAAGAGTTTTTTTTTTTTTAGTAACTTGTACGCGTTTTTTTCTTTCATTCTTTTTTTTTTTTTTTACTTCGAGATCTTGTCCGTTTAAAGAAACGTTTTTTAAGTCGAGGTAACTGGTATCTAAAATAACTTTTGAAACGTTGGGAACCAAAGTAACAATATCTAATAAAACATGACCACCGATTTTCTTTTGGTCAAAAGCGATAGTCCAGTTCATATGGATATGCTTGGTAGCTACCTCGTTGAGGTTAGAAAGGCTACTAGGATCAATAACACCACTCATTTTTATTTTTTTTGGTGCAAAAAAAAAAATTATTATGTGTGAAAAAGAAAAAGAAAGAAAGAGAAAATTTTAATCTTTTTATCGTGAGAAAGTTTAAAAAAAAGAAAAGCCCCGCTCAACAAACACATTTCTGTAGAACATGATAAAGAGGGTGGGAAATAGTTTATTTTCCAGCTGTTTACCATATAGCATTCATCAAAAAGACGACATACCCGGTATCATTTGAGTTTTAAAGTTTTTTGGTTTTATTGTACCGGGATCTTTTTTTTTTTTTTTTGACAGTTGACAAATTAGATAAATGCCGTTGTCATAGTAACATATTTAGCAATCCTTCTTTTTTTATACGATTCTCTCTTGATTATTTATTCATACAGTAAAAAGGAAGCCGTATTTTTCTCGCTCTGCTCTCTTATCTTGATTGTTATCTTATTTCAATTAAAAGTAAGCTTTATTATCTTGTATGACCGACTAATTACGCTTGCTTTTTTTTTCGTAGTAAAAAAAAAGAGTTATCTGATATCTGAATAGATAATAGATTTTTTCTTTTTTAACGTGTGAAATCAATTCAATGCGATATTTTTTTTCTCTTGCAGCGTATCTTTTTATATAAAGATCAATTCAAGTAAACTTCAAAAATAAAACTGTCTTTTTTTTTGCTCTCAACACTAGATTAATGTAAGCGGCGATAAACCTTCTTTTCGAGATTCCTGATATGGTTAAAAATGCCCAATACGTTTTGTTAAGGGGTATTACTTATTTCTACATAAAAAGTAATTCCCAGGTTTTTATAGAAATTAAAACATACAGAAAACTTTATTTATCCCCTCCCCCTTTTTTTTGACCTTATTTTCTGAGGTTTCAGTTTCTACTACTATAGCTACTGCTACTACTACTACTACTACTACTAGAAAGCCTATAACTTATTTCTAATGGCTTTACATATACCCATTGGGAGCCTTTCTTTTTTTTTCGAAGTCAATTTTTAAATTAAAATGATAACAAAACTTCGGATAAATTTTTTTCTTCTTTTTAAAAAAAACATTGCGTGTATGTTAACGAAAACTTTAACAAGGTAACAAACCTTGTTTTTATAGAGTGCGCTGGATCTAGATAGTTAATCAAGATGCTTCCGAGCTTGTGTTTGTGTGTGTAACTTTGGTTACCTGGATTTATGCGTACCTGGTGTTTAAATAAAACCACTGAAAAAAAGTTCTGCAGAAAAAAAATTTATTAAAAAAAGTAAAGTGGTGTATATAAATAATATTGAGAGGGAAAAAAAGTATTAGTGTAGTAATAAGAATCTATACATGTATATATATATGATAAAAAAGGAATAATATAGAATGTACGAGTCTGTAACGATAAACAAAAAAAAAGAGGGGGGGGGGGGAATAAATATTATAATTTTGATTGTGTGTACACAATCTTTTTTTAGATGCATTGCGACATAAATTGGAATAAAATAGGAACGACATAAACGGCCACCATACCAATACCAGCATAAACAATAAGTTTGGTGACGATATCTACGTCATATCTAAGAGGAGCGTCTTCAACGATTAAAAGACAAGTAGGGTCGTATACTTCTTCCTGTGCCTTTGTACCAGTAGAGATAGGGATATCTTCTCTGACACCTCCACGATAAGATAATTGGTTTCGGGTCTCACGGGCTTCTCTAAGATCAATAGCTGATTGAATACCCACATGGTCATGATCTTGCATATTTCCAGACATGGATTGGAAATCTAATACGGAAGGCACGGGGTGGATACTTTCTCTGCGCAAACTCTTGTATGTTCTGGCTCCGATTTCAAATTTACGATGAGGAAGATTGAAAACTCGATAAATAGGTGGTAAAATGTAATAGCATACTTTTTTACAGACGATACGCCAGACAAATAAACAAGCAACACCTATATAATGAATTTTTTTTAGTACTATTTGTTTTTTTTTTTTAATTGTATACTCTACCAGCAAGTAATTTTACTAATAAGAAAAGTATACCGAAAACGCCAATTTGTGTTGAAAGAACAGATGACGATAACCCAGAATGACAATACTCGGATCGGTTGCATAACCAACTACCAGGCATTAATCCAATTAAAACACCCATAAAACAAACACTAACAAACAAAAATTAGTATCAAACTTTTTCTTTTTATATATATTTATTTACCTGTCTTCAAAGCAAGGACATCTCTCCATTGGATCAGGACTAATATAAAAAGGTTAGACTATAAGATATAAAAAAATCGCATTTTAAACTTACTGAAGAGAGACAAGCATAAGACAAATAGGTATAGCCATAAATACTAAAAAATAGAAAATTTAGAAAAAAATAATTCTCTCCTGTAAGTGCATATTTTTTTTTTTTTTACCCCAGTATGAATCACTTGTGAACAATGCATTAAACTGATCCTTGAAAGTCCATTGTGCAAGATAAACTAAATAAGCCAAAATAGTACCACCAACACAATCTAATGAACACGGTTAAGTACGATTATATCATCCAAGTTATATATATACGCTATTACCTGTAACCGAATGCATACCACAGTAAATTCTACCAAATACAACACTGACGGCGTAAAAAGTACAACTAATGGTAGCAATTATTCTAGCAGGTGATTCAGGGGCAAGCTTTTCGCATGCCATGGATATAAGAAAGAGTGCAACTGAGACAGAATTTGTTGAATGCGTTGAAGGGAATCCGTATTCCAAGGCTACAGATGGAGACATTGTTAATCTGTGTACAGGAGGTGACATAGGTCTAGGAAGACATAAAAAGTCCTATAATACTATATAAGTACACAAAGAAGCACTGTAGCACGTGTAATTCCCATCCTCTTTTTACCTTGAGAAATCCCGACCAAAATACACCTGAGGCTGTCAGAAAAGCAACGCTAAAAAACGTTATCCGTTTTAGTATGTATTTAACCCGTCACTAGTTCCAAACTAAACTTACTTTCTTCCAAGTTCGGCGTTTCCAAACCAAATTAAAATAGGTAAAAATACCATGAAAAAAGTATGCGTTCCCAAATTTGCCGTCCAAACGAAATAACTATCGAGAGCAGAAGTACGAATACGTTTCTGTGTGTGTATATAAGGATTTTTTATTCTTTTTTTTATTTTTATTTTTGTAAGAGATTACCTGAAAGGACGCCAAGATGGGAGTCTCACGACGTACTAAAGGTAATAAGTGGTTTCTTAAAGTAGCTCTGAAGCCTTCAAATGCCTTGTTGTAAAGACGGTCATCATGAGTTCCAGCATCTACATCAGCCTCTATAGTTTTAAATGTTTTTCTCGCCATGCCTATTAAAATATATAAAAGAGAAGAAGAAGAAGAAGAAGAAAAGTATATTGGAAGAATAAAAGTCAAATTGAGATTGAAACATTAAACTTCTGTAATAAGTAAAAAAAAAAAAGAGCGGATGAATAGTGTTCCCGAAATTATTTCAGTCACAAGAAAAAACTTTATAGAATATCCTTTCTTCTTTGTAATCGCCGAGACATATTTAATAAGTTTTAACTGTCGTCATATAAATGCGTTACCATGGAAACAAAAAAAATAAGTTTAGTTTCCCTTTATTTATCACTAAGAACAATGTGCTTGCTTACTTGTAGAAAAAAAAAGAGTGGTTTCTATTGTTTCTATACATCATTGGATCGTTCCGTGAATTACGTTACACATTAACTTTCTTTTTTTTTAAAAGTAGCCATGACAGACACTTACGGTAAAATATAAGTACCGGTTGCGAGTTTATCATGTATATATTGTTCATGATACCAATTCATCACGGCTTTGCAAAATCCCCATACCGAAAACGGGAGGAAAGGCAATGAATTGAAGCATATTTTTTTTTATCTATAGTAATGCTTACATAAAAAAATTGAAGCTATTATATCATCGGTTTTTGTCCAAAAAAGGATATCGCTAAATCGAGTATCGGCTTGTTTACTGATATAATTTGGAGTAGCTACATCTTTTTAAAGAAAACTGAGCTTCTTTAAATAATGTCATTAACTGAAAGCATTTCAAGTTTGCTTGGAAAACAATTTTCCTTTATTAATTTGCTTAAAGAAAAAAAATTATCAAATAAAGATGAAGCGGAAAGAGCTAACGATACTGCACTATTGAATTTAAAGAGAAGAAAGAATGCCAATCCTGATCACCTCAGCGCGATTGAAAATAAATGGAACGTGGTAAGTGCTTATGGAAAATAAGCAAGCGCATTGTAAGAGCTGACTTTAGTATAGTTTCTGAGTTCTACTGAAGGGACAATATACTTCCAAACAAGTACCACAAAGCGAAATATCGTTTCTGAAGGTTTAGCTGAGCTGAACTACCGTCTTAATAGTTTATTTCACTGTTACTTATTATCCATATAAAAAGGATACTTATGTGAATCAAGCGGGGATAGCAAGTACACATGTGTACAATAAAATGATTAACTAAGACACTTATATGTAAATACGAGTATTATGAAGCAAAATAGTAGTATAAATACGCCAAGATGAGTTAATAGATCATATGAATAATTAATCATAATAAAATAGAGGGTTTATTTACTTTTTCCATTATTTTTTTAACTGTCCTTTTTCTTTTTTCTTTACTTACTATTTTGTTTTGTTTTTATATTTCTACGTTTGTACAAACCGATACAGTTATTCTTAGAGCGACGGTCGTCCGTAAGGGTAAATGAAAAGTAATGGGTGCAAATCGAACCGCACATCTTTTTATTTTTGCAGGCGCAACAGACTAAAGACTTTATAAACCTTCTAACAAAAGATTTCTTATATCGTATGGCGAAGATCATATAATATAATCCATAGCTGATAAATATCAGTTATTCCGAATCTGCTTATATCTCTACGGCCATCACCTCCATTATAAAGGCTCTTTCGAAGTAATTTTATCCAGCTTATCAAACCAAATGCTATCCTGGCGAGGAGAAGCTAAATTCATTTCTCAAGCAATTAAAAAAAAATAACCCTAATATTGATAATCGCCATGGATACAACGCTGACAGTGTAGTATAAGTAAATCAATCAAATCATGATTGTGAAGGGCTCTACATTTAAAGGATATAAAGGAATAGCCGATGAAGAACCTACCAGCTGTCCCAATATACCTTACTTCTAACTTTCTCACCTTACGTCCTACACCTTATACATATGATAATGCATTATTAGGATAATAACAAAAACATCACAAATACGAAGTTCGCAATCAAGACAATTATATTAAAGGAACGGTAAGTTGAATGATAAATTTTTTTAGTGCCGGATAAATAATAACAATTTTTCTTTTGTTAAAAACACTTATTGATAGCTTGAATCCTTTTTCTATACGCGAAGATATTGCTGTAAAATCCCGAAGAAATACCGTCTATATTCATTAGTAACTGTTCCAACAAAGAAACTGTATCATTCACCCAGCATATAAAAAAAATATACACCACACCTTTGATGCAGATTGCTCCTTATTCGCATACAACGTATTTGTAGCACTATTTCAATTCTCTTTAAGGCCGTATAAATCAAACTGATTTATAGTAAAGAGGCGCTTTTTAGTGATGACGAAAGGCTGTCTTAAGTTGCTCTTTAGCTTATGTTTTCGATACCTCTTTGGGGTAGAGTCTTTTATATTGATGTAACAGCAACATGACACGAAAGATGAAAGGCTGCAACTTAACTGTTGGTTATACATATAAATGGATGTCTATTGGAATTGTTGAGCTTAAAACGAGTCTTTATTGACCATATCTATTCGACTACGATACTTTTTTTTTAACAACTGTGAACGAATAGGGGATTGTCTTTTCTCAAGTTGACTAAAGAGAAAGATATAATAAATACAGTAAACTTTTAAATAATTTTTTTTTTTTAGTATACAAAATTCTAAAATAAATGATTTATTAGAGTGATGAGATCCCTCATATGACTAATAGAAATGAAGGGGGTGCGGGGGAAATATATTTACAAGTAAATGTCTAAAAAAAGTGTATAAATTTTAATTATGGAAAGCGTCTCTCCAAGATTTAAGATTTGAAGGGATACGCTTCCAAGTAGATGGCTTGAACATACTAACGTTCTCCAAAGGATCTTCCTTCTTTCTATCCTCTTCATCTTTAAGACTATTTTTTTTAAGATTAGTAAAGATAATATCAACAACAATAATAATAAACTTACTCAAATTCTTCACGACCGGTAACTAAATCAACTTCGATCAATGGAATAAACTTGGACTTCTTAACAATCTTGTATCCAGCATAAATAATAACTACAATGGGGATACCAAGATAAGCACCAACCAAAGACAATGGGTCAACAGGGTCAGCAGACCAAGCATCGTAACCTTGACCGACTAAAACAAAGGAACAGATAGCAAAGGCAAAAATAGGACCAATAGGGAAAATCCTTGCCTTAAAAGGAAGATCTTCAACCTTATAACCTTGTAAGATGTAAGCTTTACGGAAACGATAATGAGAGGCAGCGATACCTAACCAAGCAATAAAACCAGCAACACCAGAAATATTTAAAAGCCATCTGTAAACAACACCATCACCGAAAAGAGAAGTTAAGAAAGCAAGCATACCAATGACAGCAGTGGCAAGTACACAGTAAATAGGAATACCATTCTTGGTAATCTTACGGAAAAACTTGGGTGCTTTACCTTCGTTAGCAAGATCTAATAAAGTACGACTAGAGGCGTATAATCCAGAGTTACCGGCCGATAATACGGTAGTCAAAATAACAGCGTTCATAATATGTGCAGCAGGTGCGATACCAGCCTTAATAAAGACCAATGTAAAAGGAGAAACGGAAATATCACTAATGTCACCTCTTAAAAGCAAAGGATCGTCATAAGGTACAATCAAACCAATAATTAAAATAGAGAGAATATAAAATAAAAGAATACGCCAGAAAACCTGCTTAATGGCCTTGGGAACGTTCTTACGAGGATCCTCACTTTCACCTGCAGCTACACCAATTAATTCTGTACCTTGGAAAGAGAAACCGGCAGTCAAGAAGGTACTGAGAATACCAAGACCTTGAACACCGCCCCTGTTGAAAACTTCAACACCGTAATAGTAACCGCCCAAAACACCAGTATCTACCAAGATACCGAGCAAGATGAAAATAAGAATTGTCAAAACCTTAATTAAAGCAAACCAATATTCGGCTTCACCGTAACCTTTGACAGAGAATAAATTCAATCCTAAAATGATGACTAAAAATACAACAGACCAAACAGCACCTGGAACATCAGGTAACCAATAAGCCATTACCATAGAACCTGCAGTCTATTTAAAAAAAAGGTTAATATATTAAATAATAAATAAACGGGTCACTTACCAATTCTACAGCAACAGTAACAGCCCAGTTATACCAATAGTTCCAGCCTAAAGCAAAACCGAAAGCAGGATCGATAAATCTACCAGCGTAGTTATTAAAACTACCAGAAATAGGAAGGAAAGTAGCCTAAAAAAAGGGTTAGTTTCTTTTTTTTTTCTTTAGCCTTCCTAAAAATCCATACCATTTCACCTAAACATTCCATCATAAAGAAAACCATAATACCAATCAAGGAATAGGCGATTAAGGCACCTCCCGGACCAGCATTGGCCACGGAAGCACCAGAAGCCAAAAACAAACCTGTACCGATTGTACCACCCAAAGAGATCATGGTTAACTGTATAAACAAAAAAGTTAGATCGATGTAACATATTTGTGATACGGTAATAGTACAAAAAACATACATGTCTAGCTTTTAAACCTCTGTGTAATTTGGGATTATCGTCAACAACATCGCCAATAGAACCAGATTGTCCACTTCTACTATAGACCCTTCCAGCATCTTCATAAAACTCACTACTCCCGTTTTTATCGTCTGTAGGTGTATTACGTGATCTCATTGTATCGTTCTTGAAATCGTTCATGTTGATTTCTTCAACATTTTCGTTATATCGACTACTTGATTCACCTTCTTCTCCACTCTTCCTTGATCGTTTTCCTTTAAACATGGTATATTAACAATTTTTTCTGAAAAAAAAAAGAAAGAAGAAAAATTAAAGAGCGGAAATAAAATATAAAAATGTTAAAAAGAAAACTTTATAAGAAAATCTTTTTATGGTCAAATTGCTTAGATTATCAAATTCATTTCCGAAACAGGAAGAAAACTTGCCCTATTACTTTTTTACTTTCTGTCAAAGGTTTCACCATCTTTCTCTGTCTATTTTTCTTTTGTGTTTATTTCACTAAATAAGGCGATATTACAGTAATATGAAAGATGACCTTTTTTTTAAAAAAAAAGCTATTGTTTTATGTATTCTTCAATTCACGTAATAAAAAAGAAAAACAAACGTTACTTGAAAATTTTAAAACTAAAAATCTTTTCATATTCAGTTTACTACTCCCTCATCATCTGTTTCTATGGTACTAAAATTAGACGGACTTGAATTTTTCTGGATAATTCATCTTTCTATTTTTTGTAAGGTCTGAAATATACAAGAACGAATCCTACTCGCTTCTATGTATTATGATATCGTCATTTTACGTTGAATAGAAAAATAGTATATTTCTTTCCAAAAAAAAAGTATTACCGAACAGATTTGCAGGTCCTTTCCTTCCTTAGTGTATGTATATGTCGTTATCATGCCTACAAGATCGTATCTGTAGTCTGTATTTATCAAATGATCGTGTTTGTCCTATTTATAACTGACATTTGCATCTTTTATCAAGAAAAAAAGCTCTATCTTACATATTTTGAAACTATAAGCAGCTTTTAGATATTGAACCGCCTGAACCAATTTCTTTGCTCTAAAAATCGACCATTCTAGTCTTTTATAATCCAAAAGCATCTCGGTATAGTAACTTTGTTCTTGGCTTTTCATGGATTCACAAAGGAATGAAACATGTGCACGAATGAGGAGCTTCAAATAGAATAGGAAAAAGTCCGAAAGGTCATCTCGTTTTTTGCAAGATATGCTTTTTTTTTGAGATACGTATTACCTCAATACCAAATAAGTGACATTTTCTTACAGTTTTCTGGATTACTTTAAAGGAAATAACGTTACAATTTATTAGATTAAAAAAAACAACGTAACGCCAACCAAAGAAAAAACAATTCGCTTTATAATTGAATATACAATTCTAACAAATTAAGAAGGTCTGACTCCCCTTAGAATTCCAAGAACGTAGCACACGATGTAATATAAAGTTGGCTTTGGCACCAAAGATATTTAATCTGGGTATGCCATACGATGGCGTTTAAAGCTATATTATTTTGTTTACTTTTGTGCGTCATTCGTACATTTACAAAAGGCAAACATTAAGCACTTTCCTTATCCAATTTACTAGCGCGTAGCCAAAGGGACGCAGAGACGAATAATTTTTTATAGAACAACTATCTCACCACGAACACATGGCGCCGATGATGAACGGAAATTAAATACGTTTGATCACTTTCACCTGTATGTTGTTTTTTTAAAAAAAAAAGTACTCCGGTGAATAAGTCCCGAGGCTTGATACCCAATACTTATCTCTCTTTCTTTCCTTTATTTTTTAAACAAAAAAAAACGATATCGCTGCCGGCCTTCTTTTAAACTTTTTTCTCAGGCCAGCCCTTAGACATTACTATGCAACCCATTCATATTAAATTATACTATTAAAATCAAATAATTTATTGCTGAACATCCATTATAATTCTACCGATTAACTCGCTGCTTTATATAATGCGACGTTTTGTAGAAAATTAGTGTTACCTTTCTTTTCTTATTTTAGTTATTACCTACCCTTTTATTGTTGACCTGTAATATTTTTGATTGGTTCTCTTCCTTTGATTTAAGATGGTAGACCAAAGAGAGAACTGTATAGTATCCGAAACTCGATTAGTTTGGATGGTTTACTTTTAGTGTTGGACTAAATCTTTGTGAACAACTCGGCTATAATGAATTCCCGTAATTATAAGGTATTATTGGCTGAGTCCCTGTTTACAAATTGTTCGGACCACTAAAAAAATTGATTTAACAAGGTAGAAAATAAACTGTTTCTTTATTTCGACCTTACAACCCCCCCCCCCCTCTCTCTCTCTCTTTCTCTCTCTCTTTCTTTCTTTTAAGGAACGCTACTAAAAAAAAATATGGTCGGTACTGTCGAACAAAAAAGAATTATTAATATCGGTACTCGCAAGTCTCAGCTTGCCCTTGTTCAAACCGAGATCGTTCGTAATTGTCTTCAAACAGCATTCCCTCAATTTGAATTTCGAATAGTCTCTATGACAACAATAGGTGATCGTATCTTGAACGTTGCATTAAATAAAATTGGTGAAAAAGCCTTGTTTACAAAGGAACTTGAAGTTGCCTTAGAGGACGGCCGTGTAGATTTGGTTGTACATAGTTTAAAAGATTTACCTACCGTTTTACCCGACGGTATGTATTTGGGTGCCGTTATGGAACGTGAAAATCCCAATGATGCTTTAGTCTTATCTCCAAAGTACCAAGATCACACATTAGCTAGTTTACCTGCTGGTTCTGTTATTGGTACAAGTGCTCTTCGTAGAATCGCTCAATTGACTCACAAATATCCTCACTTGGTTTATAAGGATGTTGTAAGTTTTGATTTATTTTGGTTCATAATTATATCCTGTACTTATCCTTTTTTCTTTTTGTGTGTGTGTGTGCGTGCAAATAGCGTGGTAATCTGTAAGTCAGATATGTGCAATTAAAATTGAATCATGTACTAATTAATTAATTATAGTAATACCCGTTTAGCAAAATTAGATAACTCTGAAGGAGAGTATGCTGCTATTATTTTAGCAGTAGCAGGTTTAGTGAGATTGAATATGTCAGACCGGATTTCTAGTGTAATTCCTCCTAGTGATTCATTACATGCTGTGTCGCAAGGTGCATTAGGCATTGAGTGCCGAAGCAAAGACACTGAGATTAGAGAATTATTAGACGTTTTAAACCATCATCCTACACGTATTATGTGTTCCGCTGAGCGATCATTGATGCGTACTTTAGAAGGAGGATGTAGTGTACCTATCGGTGTGAACTCCAGTCTTAAGAATAAGTGCTTGACTTTACATGGATTAGTTGCGAGTTTAGATGGACAACAGATTGTACAATATGAAGATTCTGTATCATTGATAGATTCTAAATCAAATGAACAAGATGTACTGTTAGCTACTGAGTTAGGCATTAAAGTAGCAAATGAATTACTTAATAGAGGTGCGGATGCTATTTTAAAAGAATTAGCTCATTAGTTCTTTCTACTGAAAAAAAAAAAGCCCTCTCTCCCCTCCCCAACTCCATCTAGATAAATACCACTTATATTCTCTGTTTCTACATTTAAACTTACTTTCCCTACCTCTGTATCCTTGTAATTTTTAAAAATAAATAAATCTCTTATTAGCCTTAATATTCTAGATATCGTAGTATTATTTATAATTTAAAAAAAAAATGCGAGAGTAAAACAGTTACCATTGCTATATATACGTGTAAAATCATGTACTAAAAAAAAAGGATAATTGTGGACTATATAATATTTTCAGATACATGACAAAAGTAGCTCTTATTACTGAATCCGATCATTATACTTATGCACTAGAAATATATATAACCCCTCATTCTATTTTCTTTTGTTTTTATTTTTACCTAAACAAAAAAACTTTATAAGGTGATAACCTATACTGTCATATGTCATGGTAAATGTTTTTAAATACAATATTATATAATAATGACTGCTGATAAATTAAAGTGAAATAGGCCGTAATAGAGAAAGTGAAAGTCAGTGGAATGATCAATTTTCTCGCTCATAGAGTATATTTTTAGGAGGTTCATATGCTTGCTCCCACACTATACATAATTCATAATTTGGAAGCTTCGGTAAAAGGTTGGAAAAATCAGTTGATTTTTTAATGCTAGGAAATCACATGCCTATACATGCATGTATAGTATTCGCTCTTTTTTTCCACTGTTCGATCTGTAACGAGCTATATTATACACTAGGTTTACCTCGTTTTTTTTAATTATTATTATTATTATTATTGCCTTTTTTTTTATTTAAATATTGTCTGAATCAGTTCCTTTGTTTTTTTAAAAATAATATAATTTATTTTTACAATATTTTTTTTTCTCTCTTTCATACACTCATGGATACCTCATTATTCAACAATTCTTTGCCTAAAGAAATCGCTTACACTATATACCAACATTTAACAGAAACAAATGATATTAGAAGCTGCTTGCTAGTTTGTCAATTATGGAATTACCTTGTTACAGGATTATTTGGCGATAGAATTCAAGTAAAGTTATCTTCCAACAACTGTCACGCATTTTTAAAAGATGTTAAAAGGTACCCTAGTCTCGGTTCAAAAGTATGGCGTATCGCCTTTGATAACCGATCTTTATCTACTATAGCCGTCAGACGAACTGAAACGTTGGTAACACTTCAATCTGCGATAAATTCTTGTCCAAATTTAGTTCGATTCCGACTCTTGTCCAACGATAATTTAGAAGCTTATTTGAGTGTATTGCAACATGTGAATACAAGAATGCCTAGTATACAAAAAATCAGTATTGCGTATTTATCTGGTGTGACGCCATGTATAAAGCAAATGCATTTATACGTCAACCTAAAGTACTGCCGGACAGTTGAATCAATGTCAATATTAGACGTTGGTAAAAATGAAACGCTTGACAAATTGGGGGGTCTAGTTACATGTATCTCCAAATTTCCTAACTTAAGACAATGTTATCTATCCGGATCGATAGCAAGTACATTTAATCTCGATTCTATGCAGAAAATGAATCCAAATCTAGAGTACTTGGAAATATGTGGTGGTAAATTGACAGTGGAATCGGACTATCGAGCACGAGGTGTTCCAAAAAATGATGCGATAAAAAGTATGGAATTGTATGTATATAGTATCGATATCAAATGTTTGCAATATATTATGGAACAATTACAAGGTTTAGAAAACTTAACAATTAAATGCACAAATGACATTATATGCGATACTTCGACAGAACCATCTGATTTTAGATACATCTTTGAACGTTTTATTTTTTATTGTAAACAGTTAAGGAACGGATACCTGGTTAATCTCAAATACAACAACTTCGAATTCAAACTAACTCAACCGGGTATAAAAATGGTTACAGACGAAGACGACGAATCTAACTTAGATTACTACTTTGAAGATTATAATTATTACCTTAGCGACGATCTAGATTCGTGGTGGTATCCTGGATATACTATTTAGTCCGCCTTTTTTTTTTATAAAAAAAAGAAAAATGCATACATACATTTAAAGCAATTTTCAGTGAAATCCTCCTACGTTTTCAAAATCTTTAGCTTTTTTCTCTTTCTCCATGTTTCATTTAATCCCATTAACTACTATACTTTCAAACCCTTATTTTCACTAGCATATAATTCAGTTTTTTTTATTTTACTTTAAATAAAGTTGTTACAATCTACATTAGATTTAAATAGCAACATTACTCTTGAAACTAAACGTAATCAACTATTATCAAAAACACAAATGCTGTTCTTATGTAATCAATGAGATGGCAATACTAAAAATGATAACTATATTTCGATATTAATTTCTTAATTCTCTGTACAAATACGTGTATTCGATTAAGATACTTAAACAAATAAAAATATCACGAGTATCTAGGTAGAACTACTTCTAAGAAACAGGGCAAATTTACTGTTTCTCAACTGTTTATCTGCGTAAAACAATAGACTAGGAATAAAAGGTCTGTTGCGTTTATTTATCTTATTCCAGAGGTTCATTAAATAGTGTTACAAATAGAGTGGTAGTTATTTGTAAAGATAGATATTAAAGTAAAGAATAAAATAAAATGATATTATTTTATAACTTCAATAAATTGTAAGTGAGCACCGGAGTTATAGCTGTCCAACTAAAAGAATGTATTATATAAGAAATATAATACGTAGAGTAATAAAAGAAAAGAAAAATAAGCTTACAGAGAATTATAAGGTAAAAAGAATATAATTCAAGGGATCTTTTATAAATAAAAAAATGAAATATAGAGTATAACTTACAAGATAAAAGTAAGATAGGTTTTATTTAATATGTAAAATTATGTAGTATTTATATTCAAAGACATCGGTCAGGACATCCTTTGAACCTTGTAAAATATCGAAGATACCAGGAATAGTTTTGTTCCTTTTGTTCCTTTTGTTCCTTTTGATTCTAAATAATGTGTAATGGATAAAGTTCTAATCTAGTTTTTTGTTGTTTTTGTTCTAGTTAGCTAATATAATAAAATAAATTGATGTTTTTACAATCGGAAAGAACTAAATGTCATTATAGATGTAAATGAAGGATAAACTTGAGTAAAAGGTAATAAAAAGATGGGAAAGTAATAATAAAGTTAAGTATGTAGAAAGTGTAACAGAAACTGAGGTTCAAAAAGAAAAATAAACTAATGGAGAATAAAAATGATAGCAATTGATCTAGAAGTAAAAAAGATAATTTTGGTTCTGGAAATAAAAGCAATGAAAATGTGTAACTTGTTCAGATAAAAGTGTAAAATAGAGCTTTAAACCGGTACGATATTCTTTGATTCGTAATAATACCTTTTACAGTTGGACAACTTAAAATCTGATGCTCACTATACTTTTATTGAACTTTTATAACATCCTTACTGTTGTCACTATTCTTTTAGTCAAAATTGGTTATCAATTTTGTACTACTTTCATTTTATATAAATAATATTCTATTGTCATTAAATAAATCTTTATCACTCTTTTACACAAAAATAATATCTTCTACTTTTATAGTCATGTTACACAATGACCTTTATTTATCCCCGTAACACTAAATCAAGAACGATGCTCTTTGAAGAGGATTCTCTTCGACGAAGATGGTTGTAAACAAATTTTAACTTCCTTTGCCTTAAAATAATACTTTTGTAATAATCTGAAATAATATAAATAACCATTAAAAAAAATCACAATCTAATAAAAATCAATTCACATTTTGTAAACAACTTTATCTTATACTTCTATTAACTTATAAAAGACCTTTAAACTAGCTCCTTTATTTTTATCTTTACTTTATATTTTTTTTTTGTTCCTGAATTCCCTTGGATCTTACTTTCCGTTGTGCTTTTTTACCAAAACCCTTTATTTTTTTTATTTACCTAAGTCGTTCTACTTATAAAACAGGAACTGGTGCTCACTTTTCTTACTATTACCTTATTATACTCTTTTTACACTTTACCACACTATCTATTGATTAACACTATTACCTTTTATTTTATTTCTCTGCCACATAACAAATTCTAACAGTCATTATACATTAAAGCTATACGCACTTCAGACGCTGACACTGCTTATTAATTTTTTTAAAAAAATGAAGTCGTTCAAACATTTATTACACGTGACTGTACTTACAAAAACGATAAAGGTCGCACAAAATTAATCACTCCTAGATAAAAAGTTGATACAAGTGAGGTTCGAACTCACGCCCCCGAAGAGATTAGATCCTAAGTCTAACGCATTAGACCACTCTGCCATTGTACCTTTTCAAATCTCAAAAAAAATTACCGTTTTTATTACTCGGTTTAATCTGTTACATACACCACATTTCTGTTTCACATGTCCTAAAAAGTAATTTACTACACAGGAAAATAACTATAATTTTCAGAAGCGAAGGAACTAGGAGCAGCTGCTTTGGATTGTGGAAATAATAGAGAAAAAAAAATGATTGTAAGTCACTGCTAAAAAAAAGCTCAATGAGATACCGAAACTTAAATGATCGCTCAAAAATCGTTTCTAAAAAAAAATAACTATAATTGAGAAGCCAGCAAAAAAAATTGTTGTCAACTTGTTTCTTTTTTTCGTTTCTAATTTTTTTTATTGAAGATACTGCACCATTGCGAGTAAAAGCGCTAAATGTTAAGCACTGATGCTTGTACAAACACTGGAAAGCTTGAGGAAGCATCAGCGCTAATTTTAAACTGAAGAAAAAAAAACTACTGACAAAAAAATAAATAAAATACTAGTAAAAATTACTTTTTTTGAAAAAAAAAAAACCCCTCGTTTCAACACTTGGCATTCTTTTTTTTTCTATTTGGAGAGCAAAAGCTGTAACTGAAAAGAAGGAAATTGAAATTCCATCGATAATTTTTTTTTCCCTGCCAAATTTTAGCGATACCGCTTGTGTAAGCGGTACAACGCTTCCACAACCGCAACCGCTTAGATATTATCGCTCTGGCTCACCTCAGTATAATATACTGAAGTAGAAGTTCCTTTTTTTTTTAAGTATAAATATTTCTATATTCTCTATTTCTATTACTGCTTGCTTAAAGGGTGTTTACTTTAATAAATTTTGCTAAAAGGTAACTATTTCACTTGATTCAAACTTAATAATAGCTTATTCCGACTCTTTTTTTTTTATAGGTATTGTCTTATTCCACAAGTGTCTTTCCTTTTTTTTTTTTTTTTTTTTTTTTTTTTTTTTACTGTATTCTTTTTTATTCTTGTCCGTATCAAAGTATAATAACAAACTGTAATATACACATATACCCTTCCATTTCTTAATATACACATACACGTATAACTAAACAGTAAAAATTCTCGCTTTTTTTCATAACCTTTTTTTTTATATATGTGTATATAAATATTTGTTACAAAATGTGCTATAATTATTATATTATTGAATAAATATTCTATACCATGACCTATAATATTTTAATTAATTCCATACCGTCGTAACTCTTCTTTTTTTAGCGGATATACTGATATTATATCAAATTTGCGCCAGCGCTAAATCTAGCGATAATGATCAGCCAAGCATTAGTCGTACCTGAAGCGCTAGCGATAAACAAAGCATCAGCCCTACCTGAAGCGTTGGTGATACCTGTTATCACTAGTGCTGTCAATGCTAAATAAAGCATTAATGCTTAACACCAGTGATAATCTTAGCGCTGTAAGCGCTCAAACTCGCCTTGGTGTTTGGTATAATACATCCTTCTTTTCATTTAAAATAAACCCAATCACAATTAAGACTTTTATCAATATTTTAAAGGACTTATTTTCTACTATATATTTTATTCTGTATTATTCAATCTGGACTGAAAAAACTTTACTTCTTTTACTTTTTTTTTCTATTGTTCATTTTCGGTCATTTTTGATAATTTTGGAAGGTCAGCCCTTCTGTTTTTTTGAATTTTTTTTATGGATTATTAGTAATTACTCCGGGCCTACTTTGTCTTTTTTTATGAAAAAAAACTATGACGATAGAATATTCTTTCGGGCTATTCAAATGCATGGCGTTTTATTCAAAGCGCATTTACTCTCTGGGTCGGTTTTAGCACTCTCATTTATAAATGAATAAAAGGTGGTACTAAAGATTTTTAATCCTCGATATAATGAATAATAGCCGTAGCAAGGTGAATCCCATGTAACCACGAAAATAAAAATAAAATTGGTAAGCTCAAGTGATAAAAAAAAGCGGTTTTTTTGTCCAAAAAAAAGTTATTTTAAACAGTGATTACTCTTTCAATTTTTGCATTAGAATTATTATTTAAAATGGATTAGAAGCTTCTAAACAAGTAAATTATCGTCAACTATTTTCCCAAAGAAAAACAAAGTGGATCCAGAGTAATCGCCAAACATTCATGACTTATGGATGAGCTTTTTTCTTTAGCAGTAATTAGCACATCACAGTTGCTCTCTTCTTCCGCCATCTGGCGATCTCATTTCAACTTTATCTTTAATAACCAACCTTTACTTACTTCCACAGTAATCTCAATGGAGAAGTCTCTTTTATTGGCCTCCTCTCGTGGACAACAGGTTGTAATGGTAAGATAACAATTTGAATTACAAAAGAAAACGTAAATTGATATTACAAGTATAACAAAGGATGATTGACAGAATTAAGTTTATTAAAAGAAGATAATAGAATTATAAAGAATAATAAGGATATTAAACAGATATAAACTCTAAGGTTGTATTTATATCTGTTGTCTAAGTATTTATAATGGTTTGTGAGAATGTTGTTAATTCGGAACATATATGTTGCTATGTAGTCTTATTAATTTAATTCCCTTAAGTCGTTACACAAGTAAAACTGGATTTCTTCCCTTTTCCTCTTCCGCACTCCTCAATTTAACAAATACGACCTCAGTCATTTTATCGTAATTGAACTCTAGAAACTGTTTCCCTTCCTCATCATTTTATTTTAGAAAAAAAAAATCCCAAAACCCTTAAAAACAATTCTTGTGATCTTAATATCATCGCTAATAAATCAGAGCTGCTCATGGTCTCCATATAAAAAAATATCTTCTTCCTATACTGGATATATAATTATCTCGAAAAAAGACACAACTAATACGCCTGATGCGTGACACATAAAAATACTGAATTAGCTAACCAGAATGGCGCTAAACTCTAAAAATAACTACGGAAGCGACATCGATTTTATCCGACGAGAAGGTAAAAGATCAAAGGCAATGCGATATACATCTTACGGTAGACGCTAAAATCCATATTTGCAAACTATTACTAGATGAGCTGTATGTATGCGAAGTCGTTTCCGTTATATACGAGCCGATTTTTATATCATACATATAATGTAGAGCAGTTAAGTAATTGTGATCATATCTGTATATTTAAACAGAGTGTATTTACTAGAGTGTTCAACATGTGTTACTCTCTTTGTCTATAAGTAATTATACGCTAATTAACCCCTTTTGGAAGCGCAGGCGAGGGAAGGGTTATAATTTACCCTTGTAGAATACTTTTTTTTAAAGAAAAAACGAAAATACATACCATCTACTTGCTCATATCGAGGTATGTAAGAGAGTCTAAAATATTGAAAATGGGGCCTTGTAGGACATATATATCAAACATATCATTGTTGTTGATTCCGTAAAAAAATTGTTTAACGCAAAAAATATTTCCTTTTAAGAACACAGCCTTAATTGTAAAAGTACGACTTATGTAATTTATCAATCACTGAAAGCTACTTAACCAAACTATGTTTATAACAGGATGAGACCGAGAAAGCTTTTCGTTTTCTAAGGAAATATATATCTATAGATAGAAGTTAAAAAGAACTCAGTAACATATATTATGCATTGAAACTCGTTACACTCGATAGTTAGAAAATACTTTTTTATTTATGATGAATATTAATCTAAACACCGGCCTATTTTATCAGGTTTTTAGTGTATAAATAGTGTTTAAAACTAATTTTGTATACCTTTTAATTCTTTACTTTTTTTTTCTATTTTATTAAGATGGCTCCTCTTGAAGTTATTGGCGCAGGTTGGGGAAGAACTGGTACAGACAGTCTTCGTATAGCTTTGAATACCTTAGGGTAAGTTATATATATCGAAACTAAGAATCTTACTGATCTTTATTATTCAGATATAATACCCATCATATGAAATGTTTCTTTGCTGATCCTAGTATCGATACCGATGATTTCTACAATGCCTATCATCATCGTGATGAAGCTGACTGGGACAAGATCTATGAAAATTATAGTGCTGCTGTTGACTGGCCAACATGTACTTTTTATAAGGATCTCATGGCCAAATATCCTAACGCTAAAGTTCTCTTAACAACACGTACACCTGAAAGTTGGTATAAATCCGTTATCAATACAATTGCTTCCCCTACTTTAGTTGAAAAAACTACCCCAAAATTAAGAAAAATGATTGACACAGTATGTATTGACGGGCTCTTTAATGATCCGGTTAGACTTGCTGATGAAGAAAAAGTCAAAGCTCTATTCGTTGATCATATTAATGAAGTAAAGGCATATGTTCCTGCTGATCGTCTTTTGGTTTTGGAGCTTGGAGAAGGCTGGGAGAGATTATGTAAATTCCTCGGTAAAGAAGTTCCTAATACCCCTTATCCCTCTTCCAACTCGACTGAAGAATTTAACAAGATCATACGGGAGGAGAATGGTGTTGCCCTTCTTACCTAAACATATTCTATTAAAATAATAAACAATTTCACTGTGTATATTATGCTCTGTTTTTTCGCTAAAGTCCAATGATTACGCAATTTATATTAAGCATATTACGACATAGTATTGCGCATACGGGGCAATTAATGCCGATTATTTTGTTGTACAAATACGTTTGATGCCAATTAGTGTTTTTTGTCCCACTTGAGACTGATATCATAGACCAATAATAATAAATATTTGGAGTAACTTTGAGATAGGGTAAAAAGGTACCTATAACTAGCGTAAAAACATGCTAATTTTGTAAAATAAAATAAAGAGCACATGTTAAACGCTCCCTATTCTTTTATAACTTGCAAATCGTATTAGAAGATGCTCTGAGGATGTTACAGGCCTTTTCCACTTTCGAAGTAAGTATAAAAACTTAGTTATATATTATCAATTTGGACTAAGAACCTTTTTTTTAACATATATTACTTCATAACAGACAGTGTGAAGTGCTTTCAATCACTAGAAGTAGCATATACTCTACCACACAAAACATTTTCAGCACTGTCACAAACTATTATTTTTCCAGAAAAGAAAGTATCGTTAAAACTATTGTCGTTTCTCCTTCAAACCGGTAGGGCCAGCGATGAAAAGAAAGAATGGAGCGCCCAATGGATCTATTAAGCTTCTAAATATAACAGTGTCTTTACAATTAGAACCGAAATCACATAAATCACATAAATCGTATAAAGTTTGCAAGAGTTGTTCAAAAAACATATAACATCTGTAAAATGTTTTTACATGACGATCGTTACTATGGCCATTTTCTTTCGTATTATTTGCTATTTTTTTTTTTGAATAAAAAAGTTTTCAAATATCAATGTCCACAAGCAACAAAGGCTTTCTCATAGTCAAAAAGTGAAGCAGGTAAAATCTCAGTTAAATCCTTGGTAAGGAATTAAGTATTGAAACATATTACTTCTGTCAATGCTAGACGATTTCAACCAGAAAAATAAGCTACCTCTTTTTTTTGAAGTACTTTAGTGACTCATCAAAAGACCGGATATACCATTTGCAATACTTTTATTAACCTCTTTCATGCTAACCTTTTAAGAAAATACCGTTACGCCCAGCTTAATAATAATCTCTAATGTACATAAGCAGTTGCTAGTTTCCTATTCTCTTACTTCATATTATACTTAATGTTCACGTCTATTGTGTATTGCTCTAATTATATTAACCAAAAAGTCATAATAAAGACTGAGAAAAGCACTAATATACCTGATGCATGACAGTACTACGCCAGCTAACCTGAATGGTGCTGCTATTAAACTATATATAAAAAAAAAAAACGGCAAGGCAGTTGATTTTATCCGACAAGATGAGAGAAAATAGAAGTGCATTTAGAATATATGTCTTATGAGAGTACAAGTGTCCCTGTTTGCAAAGTATTATTAGATGGATCGTATACATATGATGGTGCTTCCGTTATGTATAAGCTGGCTTTTAGATCATATAAAATAGAGAAGTAAAGTAATTACGTTTATATATTAAAAAGAATGTTTACTAGAATATTCAGCATATGCCATACCCTTCGTTCATTGATGCCTGTGCACCAGTTAATCTTTTTTTGAAGCGCGTACTTGAGTTATGGAGAACCTTTTTTTTTTTTTTTTGTCAATACACATCATTTACTTGCTCGTATTGATACATATATAACGGCTCGAAATACCGAAAGTAGGGTCGTATAGGGAACGGAAATCAGGCGTGTAATTTTCGTTGATCCTGTAACAAGGTTCTTTGTAGAATTCTAAAACGGCACAACCTTAATTGTCAAGGTAGGACTCATGTAACAATCTGTATTTCAATTTACTGCATTTATTAATCACCGAAAGTTAACCAATCAAATTATATTAGCGTGATGAGACCGAGAGAGCTTTTCGTTTTCTAAAATAAATATGAATAATGGTTATGCGTTGAAACTTGTTACATTTGGTAGTCCTCTTTTATTTTTCATAATTATAGGGGGAGGGGTACGAAATAATAATCTAAACGCCGATCTATTTTATCATCTTAAGTATATAAATAGTACTTAAAACAAGTTTCATACCTTTTAATTCTTTACTTTTTTTTTCTATTTTATTAATATGGCTCCTCTTGAAGTTATTGGCGCAGGTTGGGGAAGAACTGGTACAGACAGTCTTCGCGAAGCTTTGAATATCTTGGGGTAAGTTATATGCAATAACTATTAAAATTGGACAACCTACTGATAACCTTTATTATTTAGGTATAATACCCATCATATGAGATGCTTCTTTATGGATCCTAGCCTCGATACCGATGATTTCTACAATGCCTATCATCATCGTGATGAAGCTGACTGGGACAAGATCTATGAAAATTATAGTGCTGCTGTTGACTGGCCAACATGTACTTTTTATAAGGATCTCATGGCCAAATATCCTAACGCTAAAGTTCTCTTAACAACACGTACACCTGAAAGTTGGTATAAATCCGTTATCAATACAATTGCATCTCCCGAAGCAATCGGAGAAGCTTCCCCAAAGTTCAAAAAAATGGTCGATTCTGTATGTGCTGGAGGACTCTTGAGTGACCCTGTTAGACTTGCCGACGAAGAAAAAATCAAAGCTGCATTCGTTGATCATATTAATGAAGTAAAAGCATATGTTCCTGCTGATCGTCTTTTAGTTTTGGAGCTTGGAGAAGGCTGGGAGAGATTATGTAAATTCCTCGGTAAAGAAGTTCCTAATACCCCTTATCCCTCTTCCAACTCGACTGAAGCATTTAACAAGGCCAGAAAACACATGAATACATCTTCTATTCAGTAAATGTATTAAGTTAAAAATTAATAAATTGTTGCATTGTATATGTTGTTTTATGTTTTCCGTTAGTGTTCAATAAATACGTAATTAATATTAAGCATATTACGACATAGAGTTGCGTACACCGAAACTGCGCATACCGGATTAATTAATGCCGTTCCCTTTTTCGCACGAATACTTTTTGGTGTTTTTTGTCACACTTGAAATTGAGACCATAGACTTTAACTAAAGATAACTTTGTAAACCATAGAGAATAGGCTTATATTTTGAATGACAGTAATTTTTGGGGTTAATAATATATCCGAATACGAAAAGGACGCCGGATTATAAACAATGTTTTAAGCGTTAATATGTACTGTTTTATTTTTGTCTCCACTTTTTCGTTGTATCAGAAAATCGATAACAAGAGGAAACAAAAAACCACTTCTATTAGTGACCTCTTGTGATCAAAAATGGAACTACTGGTCTGATATATTCAAGTTGCCAGAGCAGCAGATCTCGTTTCCCAACAAACTCTCTGTCTGGACTGCTTTGACATGCCTATCAAGTACGACAACTCCATCCCATTCAAACAAGATGAGGTCACTACCTACTGACATATTTGTAATGGTGGGAACTGCTTTCTCTACCCTTTGGAAATACCACTGACAGTGCGTTATTCACGAGAAATTCTGGTCTAACATAACCATTTATAAAAACGCTATCAATAATTTTAACCATCATGAAACAGAGCAATGGAGTTCAATTATCCAGCTTTTCTTGCCTGAATAGTTTTTTAGTCTTAGTATATCTAAATCTTTTTTTCTCATTTAATTAATTATACAAAAAAAAAAAAAAAAAACTAATGGCCTCTATTTAAACTCTATGTTCACAGATTCTAAGAGTTGAGAGCTTCTGGCATTAGTCTTCCTTTTTGAACTCACAAAAATTTAAGCTTTCTACGGGAACATCGTTTTATAAAGGAATTCAAGCCTTTATTATGGCGAAATATTGATACCCTGTAGATTCTTCCTGCACGAGAATCTTTACATACCGGTGGGTAAAGATATCACTCTAGTTTTAAGCGAGCTTTATCGGTTCATATCCACGCCACCTTGTAATAATATAATATACTTGCTAAAAGAAAAGGAAGAATGAATATAAAGTGGAATATCCTTTAAAAAAGAAACATATACAGTAGGCTACGTATGCGCGGAATCATCGTTAAATGGAGGCCAAGGTTTTGTTAAAAAAATTCTTTTTTTCAACTCAGTCGATCAGACTTAATCATTATCAGCAAAGAAAAATATTCTTTATTTGACAGTAGTTTTTTATTCTTCCATAATTATATCGTACGTGTTTTAATGTATACTTGTAAGAGGTCCTTTTTTTTTTCAGAAGTGAATCATTAGTATTTTATCTCAAAATCCCAATATTTTTAAAACATTTTTTTTAAAAATATTTGTTTTCGGGTCGTAAACTTCAGTATCCGAGAAGTGAGGGCTCCAAGACTTTTATAAGCGACAAGATGAAAGAAGAAGAAAGCCAAGATTTGACGTGATAGGATAAAATTGATCTTTGTTTTGTAACACGATAAAAATAAACCATATATAAGTCAACTCTAAGTTCATAGATCAATTAATCAATCAACTCTCTTCCTCTTTTTTCAACTATATATACTTACAATGGATCCAATTCAAGATTCTGCTAATCAATATTTCCTTTATAATCCAAGTTTGCCTCTTGCGGTTATTGGTTTAATTGTATTTGCTCTATTTTCCGTCTTCTTGTTTATTCGTATCTACAGATCAAACAGCCGAAAGTTTTTATATATATTACCCATCACTGCCTTAATGGAAGCGATTGGATACTTGATCCGAGCTTTATGTTCTACTGGAGAAACTACCATTGGAAAATATATTGGAATGACCTTTTTCTTACTCTTACCCCCTAACGCACTTGCTCTTGTTAATTACAAATGCTTGGGTGAAGTCATTCGATTATCCAACGTTCAAAGCAGATTATTTTTCTTACGTCCTAAGTTTGTTACTTGGTTTTTCTTTGCAAGTGATATATTCGCATTTATGTTGCAAGGATCTGGTGGTGGTTTACAAGTTACAGATAATGCAGCTATGGGTAAAACAATTGCTCTTATCGGCCTTGTGGTTCAATTGGGTTTTTTTGGTAGTTTTGCGGTTATTACGGTTTATGTTCATCGTAGTCCTAAATATAGTTATACAGTTGAAGGTCAAATCAATGCTAAAAAATGTATGGTTCGTTCATTGTATATTACGCTTTTTTTCTTGTATATCCGTTCTATCTATCGTGTAGCCGAGTACGCTGGTGGTCGTGATGGTCCTGTTGCTACATCTGAATGGGCGTTTTATGTCTTTGATGGTCTTGCCATTGCACTTAGTTTCGTTGGATATTGTGTATACTTTATGGGTAATTATCTTCCCAAGCGTGGCGAAGAAGATGCAATGGTTTCAACAAATATTAGCTCGATTTCTAGTTCTGATAATTTAACTCGTAACGATATAGAAATGAGTAGAAATAATAATTTAAAGTATAATGGAAGCAATGTTTAGATTAGTTTCCGTATTTCTTGTTATATAGAGAAACGTTACATTTTTTATATACTACTTGGCTTGTTTTTATTATTTAAAGATAAAAAAAAACTCTCTATTCCATTGTATAACTATTTTACTATTTTACTTTTTTCCCTTTATCTCAATTCTTAAATAAAATTTTTGATCTTTCTTTGTAATAAAATCGTATCCTACAAGAAAGTAAACAAATATTTATTTACATCAAATTGCTCGATATTTTTTATATTCTTTTATTTTTTTTAAAAAAAGCAAAAAAAAAAAATAACTTTGCGTCTATGCGCGTACTTCGAAGTTTCATTCTACTTTTATAGGTAGTTTCTATCTTTTAAAGACGCACAAATTATCCCCTTTTTTTTAAAAAAGATAAACCCATATTTACGTTCTAAAACTATAAATTTTTCGATACCTGAGATATAAAAATAGAGATCCCAAGACTTTTATAAGCAATATAATAAAAAGGAGAAGAAAGCCAAGATTATTACATTAAATGTATCCCGATACCACGCAAGCTATATATAAATAGATTATATATACCTATATGTATAACTTGTTTGATGGTCTTGCTATTACGCTTAATTTTGTCGCGTATTGCGTTTACTTTGTGGGCGATTATATTCCTAAACGTAATGTAGTTCAAGGTGCTGCAAAGTTTAGCTCTATCACTCGTTCTGATCCTTTGAATTTTACTAAAAATGATATAAAAGAGATGGGTAGACAGTATGCTCGTGAAAACTTTAAATAATGTTCTCTCTGGAGGCATATATATATATATATATATCAACAATTTTTTTTGTTTTTGTTTTAATATTTACTTGTTATGTATCTTTACATTGCCCGACATCCTTAATACCCATTTCCGGGTATATATGCACTGGACAAAAAAAATCATGCAAAACTTTCTTTTTCGTAATATTTTAATCACGAAATAAGATTATCTCACGTTTTAAACATCTATTTACACTATTCTAAAATAAACAGCATACTCTTTTTTATTATTATATTCTTTAAGACGTGTCAGTTACCATTATTCGGAACGCGCGTAGGGGGAAGCCATTTATCAAATTTAACGCGATTTTACGGAACTCTACTTGCGAAAAAAAAAAACTTTGTACGAGGGTGTTTCTTATCTAGTTTTTTTTTTTCTCTTAAATTATTCCCTTAGTTTATAAAACACGCGAAACTTTTATTAATTGCATATGATAAGTAAATGTAATACAAAAGCGTGCCATATTTTATCCCAAAAAACGATACGGAACGAAACTATTAAAAATGAACTAAAATGGCGGAGAGGACTAAATAGTGAAACTCTCAAAAGGGTCGTATTACATCATCGTGAAAAGTTTTATGTTTTTCTATGTAAAAAAAAAAAGATATATATATATTTTTTTTTGTAGTAGTTTATTAGAGGAGAAGAGGAAAAAATGCGAGAAAAAAAAAATTCAAATGGAGTTTGAGTGTATGGAAAAGGTGTGCGAGTTGTATGTATAATTTAGAATTTTTTTTTTAGATGTCCAAAAGAAGTCTTCTGGGGTCTTCAACAAGTTCCTTGATTCTAACCAAGAAAGTAACGGCTTCACGACCATCAACAAGTCTGTGATCATAAGTAAGAGCAACGTACATCATAGGACGGATTTCAACCTATTTTTTTTAAAAAAAATTAGAAAATAATTCCTTTTTTTACACACACACACATTTATATATATTTTTTTACCTTTCCGTTGACAGCAATAGGTCTTTCCTTAATAGAGTGCATACCCAAGATGGCAGTTTGAGGTAAGTTAATGATAGGTGTACCCATCAAAGAACCAAAGACACCACCGTTAGAAATAGTGAAAGTTCCACCAGCCATATCTTCAATAGTGATCTTGTTATCACGAGCCTTTTTTTTCGTTTTTTTGTTTTAGCAAAATATAATCACGTTTTTTTTTTTTTTACACATCATTAGTCATAATAAATACCTTTTTACCAAGTTCAGCAATAGTTTTTTCAACATCAATAAGACCCATATCTTCAACGTTACGGAGGACAGGTGTAACTAAACCCTTGGGAGTAGAAACAGCAACACTCATATCAACAAAGTCATGGTAGACGATTTCGTTACCGTCAATGGAAGCATTGACAGCAGGAATTTCTTCAAGGGCGGTAGCAGCGGCCTTAACAAAAGCAGACATGAAACCGAACTTGACACCGTGCTTCTTAACAACAGCATCCTTATATTCGGAACGAAGGTTCATCAAGTTAGTCATATCGATTTCGTTAAATGTGGTTAATGCAGCAGCAGTTTCTTGAGATTGCTTAAGACGTTCAGCGATTCTAAGACGCATACGGTTCATCTTGACACGACTTTCACTACGACTACCATAAGCCTTTTCTTGTTGTGGTTCAGAAGAGGAAGTGGTAGTTTTTGTTGGTTCAACCTTCTTGGGTTCTTCCTTCTTTACTTGTTCTTTCTTGGGTTCTTCCTTCTTTTCCTCAACAGGTTTTGATTCTTCCTTTACTTCTTCTTTCTTTGCAGCAGGAGCAGAACCTATATTTTTTTTTTAAAAAAAAAAAACATTTAAGGTTATTATTATTTTTTTATTTTTTTATATTATATTTTTCTCACGAACCTTCTTTAGGAGCATCACCAAGTTCTAACTTGAAGAAATCGGCACCAACAGAGACGTTATCTTCTTCTTGAGCGTATACTTCAACAATGGTACCTGAAGCAGGGGAGTTGACTGTAACATCAATTTTATCGGTTTCAATAGTAGCAATTTCTTCATCTTGTTGAACAAAATCACCAACCTCTACATTACCCAATTTGTTAATGCGTGGTTCTCTCTCACATACTCTCTCATTTTAAAAATATCACACTTACGTTTAACCCATTGTTTAAGAGTACCTTCAGAGATAGATTCAGCCATTTGAGGGACCTTGACAACCTTGTCAGCTAATAGTAATATATTTTGTTAACACACATTATACATACACGCATATTTAATATATACTTTACCATAAGTTCTAATTTGGTTCATGAAAGCACCTTTTTGGAGCTTATTGGATTGTCTACATAATACAAAAAATATTAACAACATTTCCCCTTTTAAACTTCTAAACTTTTCTTTTTACCTTAAACGGTCAGAGCCAATGGTATATAAAGCAGCAGGAGCTTGAACATGTAAGTTTCTAACGTGAGAGATGTTGCGTAATGCAGCAGTTGAAGAGAGACGAGAAACTCTAAGTGCGAGAGGTGATACACGAGAAAATTGCATTTTTAATATAAATTAAGGGTAATGAAGAAAAAAAAAGAGTGGGGAAAGAAGAAACAAAAAACAAAAAAAGTTAAATAGTGGGGAAAAATAAATAAATTTTTTTTCTAGGCCTTATTAAGCCGGGTAACGGCGGAAGAGGAAATTTAAACTCGGGATATTATTTTAACGCGTTTAAAAACAAGGTTTTTTTTTTAGGTGTTTTTAAACAAAATAGAATAAAATTCAATTTAATATTTTACAGCATCAAAAAAAGAATCAGAAAGTTTTGTTTTAGTTTATAAGTTGTTTTAAAGGTCTTTTTTTTTATTATTAGTAAGTTTGTATTATATATTTCATTTAAACCTCCTCCCCCCTTGTCTGAAAAAAAAACAATAAAGAAATAAGAGAAAGGGTAAAGGAGGAAAACGACGGGCGGAACTTTATGAGGATCCGGCTGGACCCGTTTTAGACTATTATAAAAATAAAAGAAATGTGGGGAAAGTGTGTCACAATGCTTCCTCCTTCTTTTTTAATACTTTTCACAAAAAGACCAAAATAGTCTCTCTCTCTAAAAATTGCATTCTTTTGGGGTAATCGTATATCCGCATAATAAAACAATATGAACCTCTTCTTGTTTTTAATGCAAAAAAAAAAAAAAACTATTGGTTTAGCTAACCTTGTACGACAATTACAACGTTAACTTAACACTATTACCCTATACACATTAGTAGTGCTTGCCAAACTACTCAATAATAGTTATAGACCTTATTTGTTGTTGTTATTGTTGAAAAGCCAACTGTCATGGTAACCGAATGGTAACCACATCTGGGTCTCACCGAGATTTTCGGTGTTTTAAGAAACCAATTGGGTTTGAACGTTTTATTAAATAAAAAATATTTTCTTACAGATACTAGTAATATTCTATTCTTGATTTACTACTTCGTGTAATGGCATAGCGTTTTTCAAATAGCTGTCACAAATGAAATATTTGCTGAAGTCTACTTTTTGAATTCCTTTCGCTCAACGAAGTAACAATGGAACATTTATTGATACATCGCTTGCCAGCTATTTCATGTGTGAGCATAACACTTTTTTTAGCCAACTATTTTATACTTTTTATCAGCCATAAAAAAAATATATATACAAATACACACATATATATATATATTTAAGCACGTGAGTGGACCGATTGATTGAAAAACGCAGATTTTTTTTCTCGTACCTTTTTTTTTTTTCTCCTTTAAAAAAAAACTATGGCGAGTAATTCTAGAAAACCCTCTATTCAACCAAGACCTACAAAGGCTTCTATGCTTAGATTGCAAAAGCAACAAGCATCTACAGCGAGCGCGGTTCAAACACCAGAACCAGAACCACCCACCAGATCTGTCCCTCGAGCTACTACTAATACTACTACTAGTAGCACGAAATCTAACTTGGCACCTTCTGTTGGAGCTACAGATGGTGTCAAAGCCTTTATGGCTCAACAAAGAGCTAGATTAGTAAAGAAACCAAGTGTAACTGAAGAGCCTGTCAAGAAGAAGACGTTTATGACAGGTGCTCAAAGATACGGTGGAGGTGATGATAAAAAAGAAACAGTAACGCCCAATAGAAGTATTCAAGTGATTATCAAACAGGCAAAATCTCAAGGAAAATTAAATATTTCTAGTAGAGGATTGAAATTAATCCCTAAAGAAGTTTTAAATATGTATCATGTTGACCCGAATTCTATCGTGGTGGATTTTACTTCGGATGCTGGTGGTTGGTATGATGCTGTAGAGTTGACAAAGTTTGTTGCTGGAGATAATGAAATTACTGAAATGGATTCTAGAATTGGAGAAGAATTTGGAGCACTTACTCATATTGATGTAAAAAAAAAAGAGAGGCGCTGTGTTATAGATTTTTTATATACTTACTCTTTTTTTTTATATATATTAGTTTCGTGATAACAAGTTAGCATCAGTTCCTGATACACTTAAATTATTAAAGAATTTAACTTGTATTCATTTACCTTACAACAAATTTGAAAGTATTCCTAAAGTTTTATTTCAACTTGATCAGTTAAAGGAACTTGATTTATCACATAATCAATTGAAACAAGTTGTACTTGGTAGCCATTCTATCGAACAACTGGATCTTTCACATAACGAAATCAGTCAATTTTCGTTAGATTCCAATATCGATCAAGACTTGAGTTGTATGAGAAAGTTAAACTTGGGTAGTAATCAAATTACCGAATTACCTGTTGGTTTAACAAGCTGGTTTAAATTACAAGAATTGATGGTAAATCAGAACAAGTTAAAATTTGTTTTTTCAGCAGGTAAAAAAACTAAAAATTATAAAATATTGCGTAAAAACTTTAACATGTATAAAATTAGTGAGTGAAACTGTTTATCCTGCTTTGGTTCGATTAGATGCTAGTAATAACCAAATGACGAGTATCAATAAAGACACCAGTGTGATTGTATCTATGCCAAAATTAGTAGAATTATCATTACTGAACAATAAGTTTACACAAGATGGATTAACAGGACTTTACGGTGCGCCCAATATTCAAACACTTGATATTTCTTCCAATCAGCTTGACGATATCCCTGCATCTGTAACAGGTTTAGCTAGCTTAAAACGACTAGATGTTAGGGGTAATCATTTACATGCATTACCTTATGAGTTGGGTAAACTGGATCAGTTGAGTACAATTCATTGTGAAGGAAATCCCATGCGTACTTTTACTTCCATGAGTCAAACTCAGTTAATTTCGTCTTTACGTAGTAGTTATGCTCAACAAGTAGAAGAATCCTCAGTAGAACAAGTAGAAGTGGCAAGTGAACAACAAGATACTGAAGAGACTTTGTGTGTTAATTTTACTCAGAAAGTTAATTTAACTATGCGACTTGATTTATCCAAACAGCAATTGAATGAAATTACAACTGAATCTATGAAATTTACTCAAGATATACCTGCCATTATTTTATTAAGTATGCTTTATATATGTTTGTATATATATTTGTATAGTATATACTCACCTCCCCTCTCCCTCCTTTATTTTTTAGATCATAATGAGTTTACTTCATTTCCTATGAAATTAAGTCTTATTTCAGACTTTATTGTTCAATTAAATTTAGAACATAACAAAATGACCAGTTTTGATTTTACGTTAGATGGAGTTGTATTTCATTCTATCAAGACTTTAAAATTAAATAATAACCGTATCAAGTCATTACAATCAAACGCAACCACAGTTTCGTTTCCCAAGTTGGAAGAATTGACTTTAAGTCATAACGCCTTGACCAGTTTACCCACCAACCTTGCTGCCGTATTACCCTCTCTCAAGACACTCTCGATTAGTTCTAACAAGTTGGATGATATTACAGAGACAAGTTTTGGACTTCGATTGGAGGTTTTGGATTTAAGTAACAATGATATTGGCTATTTACCTCCTGGATTATCTAATATTGAAAGCTTAAAGGAGTTGATTGTTTATGGAAACAGGTTTAGAGTACCTCGTCCCGCAGTTGTAGAGCAAGGAACTCGTGCTATTTTAGATTTCCTCAAGAGACGTAATACACCTGCAAACTAAATAGAAGATAAAAAAAAAAAGACATTTATTTGACAAAATAAAATATATTATATGACTATATGACAGAGAGATGTATAAACGATTCATGCTTCTTTTTTTTTAATGGGGTCCAGCAATAGGACCTGAAAAATGACCATTTAATTCTTTTCGAACATGTAAATACTCTTCTCCACCAAAACTATTATAATTATAAAAATTAGTTTAAATAAAAATAATCTGTAGTTTTTTTTTTTTTTTTTTTTTTTTTACCTTTCCCATAAGAATTTTGTCAACATATAATAAAGGTTAGGATTAGCATTATGATGTCTTATTGCATGATTACTATCTGGAAAGAACTGAACTTGGTAATTATGAATATTCGCCCTTGTTAATTTATCGACTAATACAGCAGAGTTTTGGAAATGAACTAAAGAAAAGCATTAACTTTTTCGTTTAATATATATAAAACGTTTTTCTCTAACCATTATCATCGCCAGTTCCGTGTACTAATAAAAAGTTGGGTTCTTCGAAACCAGTCATATTATTTACAGCACTTTGTATATACCCATCAGGATTTAATTGGGGAGTAAGCATATACCTTTCAGTATAAATGGAATCTATAGAGATGTTAACATATGAAATACATGCGTATAAATTTAGTCATACCATAAAACCTCCAGTCTGTGACAGGTGCCACAGCTAATCCTGCTGCAAAAATACCACTGTTGGCTTCAATTACTTTGGAGGTCATGTAACCACCATAAGACTAGATTATAATTTGAGTAAGATATCATTATTGTATTTTAAATTTCTTACCCAACCCCAAATAGCAATACGTGAAGAGTCTACATACTCAAGAGAAGACCAATGTCTAAATAAATAATTTAGTTGGTACAAAAAAAAAAACCAGCAAAAAAAAAATGAAACTTACCTTGCAGCATTAATTTGATCTATAGTCTCTAATTCTCCTAATCTACCACGAATACCGACCTTGTATTTTCTTCCCTTAAAACCTGTACCTCTACCATCAACCTAAACGAACGAAAAATCAATGTAAATATAATATAAAAAAATAAAAATAAAAAATACGCTACCGTCACAACAATATAACCCAATTTACTTGCTAAAAAGGTACTCCAAGATAATTCAAATCTATATGAAGCGATTTGAGAACCAGGACCACCATATACATGAAATAATACAGGATATTTTTTTGAAGCGTCGAAATCAGGTGGTAATACTTCCATGGCGTCCATTTTAATACCACCACTCATGACAGATACCATTCGTGTACGAGGTAATTCATATTGGTCTAATAAGTCTTTCAGTGCTTGATTGTTTTGTAAGACGGTTTCAAATGTAGCGTCATCTACACTTTTAACAACGGTTGAAGGGGTATCGGGGCCTTCATATTGTAATATATAGTATCCATTTTTAGGTGAAAATGTAACTGTATAATAAGCATGAATAGTGGCATCATCAGGACATGTGAGACAAGTCTTTGTGGTACTTGGTTTGGGTCGACTAAAATCGATTTTATAGAGATGACGTTCTAAATAAGATCTTTCGGTTGAGACATAATGTACCAGTTGTCTTTCGGTATCAACTACTACAGTACCAGGTACAACTTCCCATTTACCTGATGTTAACCAAGATGGCTTTGAATCTTTTTCTGTCGCTTTTAAGACGGCTAAATGTAAAAAGCCTTTGCCGTTATCAATAATATCCAAGTACCTTATAGTAGTATCATTTGATTTCGTGTTTGGAATATAAACCATAGTTTGACCAGGCTCAATCCAACCTCCATCGTTTGGTTTATAGGTTCTAATGTTTTCAATACTGGTTTGGTTCAGTTGCTTTTCAATTGTCACCAGGTTTGTGACCTCAATATCTTGCACACGGTTTGTTTGTTTAAATAAGAGGTGGGTATTTGTTTCTGTTGACCAAATAACATCTGTAATCAATCTATCGGTATCATCAAACTCAAAGAATGTATCGGATGTTTTTACAGTTGAATTTAAAGTTGAGTTACTTGTGACCATAATAGACGAACCTAATTCTAAGGAATGAATATGTAGTGATACTAAGGGATTAGGCGCACCAGCCTAAAATAAATAAATAAAAAAATCGGACAGTAAATATATGTAATGCAAAAATATACATGTTTTTTTTTTTTACCTTTGGATATTTAATTGTCAGTTCATCAGGATAACTACTATTGGAAGCGGTATAGTATTGTAAATGAAATTCGGGTACCGCGGTTTCGTTAAATCGAAGATATGCGAGATGAGTTGAATCAGGGGACCACCATAAAGCATAATTCTTTGCAAATACTTCTTCTTCGTAAACCCAATCAGGTACACCGTTAAAGATTGTATCTGAACCATCAAAAGTAATACGTGTATGGTTTTGTAAATCAGTAATAAAAATTTCATTTTTCATAACGTATGCCTTTTAATAAAAAATATGGTAAGCACATAGAAATAACTTTAATATATTCACTTTATTACCACTTGATGACCTGTAGGACTCCAAACAGCATATGAAATTAAAGGTCGTTTGTCAATTGTTGAACCATTGTTCAAGGGGAATAATGATTTATCATCTAAATTATATATGTATATATTGGAATGACTAGAATATCTCCATTGCTTTTTTTTTTTTTTGGTGAATAGATTATTAGGCACATGTCAGTACGACCGTTATTTTATATATACTTACACTGGTAACATTAGTTTTTAGTAAAAGATATTTAGCATCTTGTGAAATTTCAAATGAATTAACGTGTAAAAGACCTTGCCCGATTTTCTATTATTAATTTGTTGTTAATGAATAATGTAACATATATATAAAAATAAACTTACAAGATCAGTTGCTTCGACAAATATTTCACTTTTACCATCTTGTACTGATTCTAACAAGATATCGTTCGTTACAGGGTTTGTATATGTAAAAATGCCATCACGAGGATCTATTAATGACTTTCAGAAAATTGTAATATATGTTATACATATAAAAAAAACTTACCATTTTTAACCCACACTAAAGAAGGCCTCTTTGGCATAAATGAAGTATTGTACAAATCAGGTAAATCAAAATGAAGTGACTCATTATCTTCAGGATCACTTACTAAGTATACTAATTTAATAAACGTATCATATATATATATTATTTTATTTTACCTGGACCCATTTGGCTAAGACCAATTGTCCATATTAACCAAAATAACAAAATAAGGAAAAGAAAGCTCATACATAACCATTTCTTTCCTCCTTTCTAATTATATAAAATTGACTGGTATGTTTAAAAAAAATATTTATATAAATTCTAAAATATGTATTGGTATTATACCTTCTTTATGCTACCACCACCTTCCAGGTCATTGCCTACAAGACTTTGTTCTGCTTCGTCACCGTAATGTTCCTCGTCTTGTTCATAATCGTATTTTACTCCGTTGATAAATGGGTCAGGTGAGTTCATATATTCGGTGTTATCACTACTTAGACTACTATTGTCGTCGTCTAATGGTATATCTATTATTTTTCGAGCGTCCATTAATGCCATAAAAGAATCAAGGTCGACAATGTTAGTCATTTCAGTAGTTTCATAGTTGTCAAGTGTGGTGGTAGGTGAAAAAGTATTTTTTAAACGGGAGAACGGGATAGTTAGAAACGACATTACTTTATATACACATATATATAAAAAAGGGTGTGGGGAGGTTTTTATTTTATTTTCCTTTTAATAATAAAATAATAAAGAGAAAGAAAGGATTAATTATATTATTACCTTCGTGTGTTGTTAGCCCGACCTTTTTTTAAAAAAAAAAAAAAAAAAAGTAAGAAAAGAGAAAAAAAAAGGTTCACTTTTTATAATTTTACTCTATTTAGAAAAAGTGTTTTTATTAGGGAGCAAAAGAGGAGAAAAAGGTCATGTCCCCTTTTATTAACAAAGCCAAATCAAGCAATCTAAAAAAAAGGGTGCAGCTTCACTTGAATACAACTTGTCATTTTACCATTTCCAGGATTCATTGTAAAAGTTTCTACATCTATATACAAAAATTGTCAATATATTTTTGTTGTAATTTAAATAATAAACTTTACCGTCATGCGCTGCTATCTTTCTATCGTATAATATCGTCACTATAGAAACGATATCTACAATTGCATTTTCCATGCCAACCACGGTTACCGTATCATAACAACCCAAAGACCGATCAATCTAAAAAAAGATTTAATGCAAATTTAAAAATGTAAATTTTTAATATAATTTACCCAATCTATGTATCGTTCATAACCATGCTCGAACTTTTTTTCAATGGTTAAACTTTGTCTTCTAGGGTTTGCTGGTTGTATATCTATACGATGAATAGGATCAATAGCGGCTTCTATAGCAATAAATGGTGACTCTTGTGTAAATATGTCTTGGTTCGTGGTTGGTGTTACTTTAGCTCGACCCTTTAGTTTTTTTGAATGCGAATCTCTTGGCTTATGGTTTGAGGTTGAAGGTTTATGGTTCGTCGTTGTTGTTGCTGGTCGTGAATCTCTTGCTTTATGGTTTGTTGTTGCTGACGCAGGTTGTGAATCTCTTGGTTTGTTTTGGTTTATGGTGTCATTTGTCTTTGGTCTATTTGGTCTCTTTGGTTGAGACTTTTTTTTAGGGGCGTCCGGTATGGGTTTAATAGGTTGATCTACAGGTGTTGGTTGGAAATTAGAAGCGAAAGGATTCAACATTTTGTGTTTTATGTATGAAAAAAAAGAAAGCTCGAAAAAAAAATACGCAAAGTGACGTTTTATTTATTTCTTACTGTAAACGAAAAAAGTTTAAATGTATTTAACTTTTTTAAAAACAGTGTTGTATGATAAACTTTGTCATTAAACTTTTATTAGTATAGATAAAAACGATATATAAATAAAAAGAGGAGACGTTCGATACTTTAATATCTTAAATGCGTATAAAGTCTTTATTACTGGATATATAATTATCCGTTTCTTAAAAAAAGGCTTGGAAAAAAGTTACCAAGACAAATATAAACTTTTTATTTTTGACAGCTTCTTTAAGACCAATAATACCGGAACAACACAGAGCCTACGACACCATCACATGTATATTTAGCGTCAGCTGGTGTCTCACACGTTTTTTTTTACACAAAAAGCCAAGCAAATTTAATCAATTACACGTATCATTGTTAGAACTAAGCCTATCTCCATTTTCTTTTTTCATATAAAAGAAGATCTCCTTCTTACTCACCCCCTTATTTTTTTTTAAAAAAAACAGTAATAAAAATGACTGAATTATCACGAATGATAGAAGAACCTCAACACACGTATAAAAGTAAATATGTATATCGTATAAAAAGTATTATATAAGCTAAACATTTTTTTTTTTTTCGCCTTTTAGTTGTTCTTATTGGCGCTTCAAAATTTGGAAAAACACTTTTATTAAACCAATTCGGTAAAGATATTCCTCACAACCGATCTGAGACTAGTTTAGGTACCATAACACTTATTACCTATAACCATCTTGATAATGTTACTATTAAAATTCAAATTTGGGACACTGACAATGGTAAAAACATATATGAATATACGCGACTACAATTTTTAATCCTTTTTTTTTTCTTAGTTGATAATGAAACCAAAAATCAAAAGTAATAATCCAAAATTTGTTTTTTCTTTATCAAACTTTAACCTTTTTTTTTTGTAGTTTATTTTATAAGGATGTAATGGGATCAATTGTTATGTATGATACAAAATGTCGTGATAGTTTTGAATCTGCAAAGTCTCAATGCATCTCCCTGTTAAATGATAAAAAAGTATCCGTAATTTTGGTTGGGAATGCATATACTTCCACTTCAGTTGTACCTGCATTAGAAGCAAAAAAATTTGCATGTAAGTATACTTTTTTTTTACGCAAGGTATTTTATTAACATATAGCATGTATGGGTAAATAAAAATAGCAGAACATGGTATTGAATTTTCGGAATTTGATGTGGAAAAAGAATTGGATATGGTTCATCAATGTTTTCAAAAGCTTATTACAGGTAACAAAGAATAGAAAGAGAGGAGAAATTAAACTAATATAAAAAAAAACAATGTTAGATATCTATGATCCTTCTATCGATACAAACTTAACCATACCACTTGAGGATCAGACCATGGTCCCAGTTTCCTATATCGAATTAATAAAACAAACAATGGAAAAGGAAGCAAAACAAAATCAAGACGTGATGAACGATTTACTAGAACAATTGAAATCTAAACAGACTCAAATAGAAACATTAAAAGCAATATTAGCAAATAATGATAAAACTGGTGTGGAAAAAGTGGTTCCTTTAAAGTCGGTATTATTACGTGATACAAATGAATTTATTCCTATTCTTCCTCTACCAGCTAAACCTTTTCATATTGAAGATAGTTTTCCGAAAATCAGTCAAAAACCCAAGAAAGAAGAACCTATCAAATTTTTTAAGCTGTAAAAAAAAAAAACGAGTATATTGAACAATAAACTGTACAAAAACTAGTGGATTTTTTATTTTTACATAATATCTAGGTAGGATGATCTTTTTTCGATGTAGAAGTTAGGTCTATTACCATCTCTTAAAAATAAAGGTAAATTACGTCACTAATGTATGCGTTTCGATTCTAAAAGATTTCAGAGCGCTTGACAGTTTTCAGCTGCAATAACAATCTTTTTTATGAATATTTCGATAAATGATTCCTACCCGTTAGATTTTTAAACAAAAGGTTTGGTTTTAGGCCAATGACTAGCGTTCCATGTGATTTTCACGTGATTATTTATGCCTTTTAAACTAGCGGCTTTCTAAAAAATCTTGGTTTTAGGTATTATAGGAAAGATGGCCGAGTTGGTCTAAGGCGTCACGTTAAGGTCGTGATCTCTTCGGAGGCGTGGGTTCAAATCCCACTCTTTTCACTTTTATCTTCTGCTTGAAAAATAGTGTATGTAGCTTGTGTAATGTTGCAGTACAAGTCGTATAACATTTGTTTCACTTTTTTTTACCATTGTTAATCAATAGATAGTGCGGTAAAGTGTAAAAAGAGTATGATAAGATAATAATAAAAATGAGCACCAGTTCCTGTTTTATAAGTAGGATAAAAGATTTAAATAAAAAGTAAAATGGAAATTAAGATCCAAGGGAATTTAAGTATAAATAAAATAAAAGAGCTTGATTTAAAGGACTTTTATAAGATAAGATTAAATTGTTTTACAAAAAGTGAATTGCATTTTATTAAATAAAAAGTTAAAGGTATTTATATTATTTTGGTTTTCTTTAAATTTATAACAACCATGAAGGTTTGATTCTTTTGTACTAGGTCAACAAGGACTATCCCTGCTAACATTATTTTATCAGAAAGAGATAGTTTATATAACATTGTTCATTCTTTTTTTAAAACCAATTGAAAGTCACAAGTGATTAGTAATGAAAAATAAGTGTTATATAAAAAAAGATATCGGATAATATTGTACATTTCAATTTTTTTCCCTCTTACTACTTTTCTTTTTATAAATAAATAATGGAAACTCCTACCGTATCATCTCCTTCAAACTATGCCGAGCACCGCGAGAAGTACGGTTACAATCAAGTACTCCAAGTAGGAAACCGTATTGATATTGCAGGTCAAGGCGGATGGAATAAAGAGATCAAATTTACTTACAAGAACATTGAAGAAGAAATCATGCAAGCATTTGATAACGTAGAACACGTACTAAATAGTGTAGGCTCATCATGGAAAGACGTCTACAGCGTAACATCTTATCACGTACCATTAAATCAAGAAGCTACTAGTTTATTCCCTAAACTTTTTAAAAAATATATTGGTGATCGAGCTCCTATTTGGACTTGTGTTGGAGTATCTGAGTTAGGAGAAAAAGAAATGCATGTAGAAATTGTTGTAACTGCTTACAAGCCATAAAATAGTAATTACTCCTCCTTTCTGCAAAGTATTATACCATTTTAGGTTAAAACTGTAGATCATAATTACAAATATATGTTTAAACGCGTGCTTTAAAAAAAAATTAAATGACACACAAAATAAAACCAAGCTTTTTTTTTTTTGCGTCACGATAAATTACTTGTAACACGTAAATAATGAGTTTTTTTTTTCCCTTCTCTCTCTTTCTTCTTGTTCATTCCATTTACTAATGACTCAACACTATCCTGTTATAATCTCGATCGATTTTGGTAAAGTAAAAAAGAATAAAGAAAAGAGAAGAGCTCATAAGTTAACCTATTTTATTATTATTATTTTTTTTTTATTTTTCAAAAAAAAAAAAAAAGGTACAACATACTCGGTAAGAATAAACAAAAAAAAAAAAAATACATAAATATCAGCCAAAGTTTTTTTTTTTTTTTTTTAATATGTAATTAAAAGGGTTGTTGCTATGCATTAGCCGATACAACACAGGTACACGATATAATCAAATGGCCAAAGAGTAACGGATTTTATGCCAAAGTACCTTCTCTTGTATACTACCGAAACAAAAATGGCAAATTGTTAGATTGGGGCAAAGGTGCGAGATTACTATCGTTAAGGGTAAATATACAATAAAAACCGAAAAAAAAAATCCTGGCCACTCATATCTTTTTTTTTAGCCAGATAATGATGGTACCTTAATTCAATACTTTAAATTAGCTCTTATAAGTCAAGAAATGAAACTACCACCTAACAAGACACATGTACAAGTCATTGCTGATTACCTAAGACGATTCCATGATTATGTCTATGAGGAACTATTAAAGACATTTCTATTAAAAGATTATAGGCAGCATCAATACCGTTATGTAGGTACATATATAAAAGAAAAAATCAATTGTAAGAAACAAAAGAAAAAATAACATGATTACTTTCAAAAAAAAAAAAAAAAAAAAAAAAAGTGCCTCACAGTACCTGCAATTTGGTCAGATGAAACCAAAGCATATATGCGCGAAGCAGCTATTGAAGCAGGATTGATTCAACAAGATGATCCACTTCACCGTTTAGAACTAATCAGCGAACCAGAAGCAGCAGCAGCGTATTGTGAAAATAAGTATAATTCATGGAATTTAACAGATGGTGATATATTTATGATTGTGGATGCTGGTGGAGGTACTGTGGATTTAATTACCTAGTAAGTAAAGTTGTATGTGTGCGTTCATGTGAGTTTACTAACCACAAAAAAAAAAAAAAAAAAAAAAAAAAAAGTATGATTGAGGATTCAACACCACCTAGAACATTAAGAGAGGTGACACATGGTAACGGTGCTATGTGTGGTAGTGCATTTATCGATCAAAATATGAAAAAATTAATTCGGTCTAAATTACTAAGTAAGGATATGCCATCATGTATGTTTGAAATGATGATGGATACATTTATAGAAAGAATAAAGGTAAGTGATATATATATATATATATAAATAAGAGAGGATGATTCACAAGATATTAATTATAATTTGCAGCCAAATTATCGGGGTGATGAGAATGAAGTATACACTATAGAAGTACCAGCTGGAGCATTACCATATATTCCACCAAACTTATTAAACGACGTAAGTTCCAGTAACATACAGGTTTATTATTATTGTGTATGCTAACCTAAAATATATAGGATAACCACATGATATTTACCTTTATTGAATTACGAGACAAAGTATTCAACCCAGTTTTAAAGAACGTAATTAAACTGGTAAAAGAACAATTAATGCAAGTGGATCAATCAATCGAAGCCATTTTTTTAGTTGGAGGATTTGGATGTTCTGAATACCTGTACGATATTTTAAAATTAGAATTTAGTCAAGTGGTGAAAGAGATAGCTATGCCACCAAGAGGTGAATTAGCAGTAGCTCAAGGTGCTGTCTATCACATCTTGAGGCCAAACCTTGTTACCAGTAAGTTATTAAGACGTACATACGGTGTAAGAACTAGACTTCCATTTGAAGAAGGATTAGATCCAGAATCAAGCGCAATTATAACTAAAGATGGTGTAAAACGTTGTTCAACTCGGTTTGATGTCATTGCAAAAAAGGGGCAACGTATTTCGATCGATCAAAAGATTAAAAGATCGTATTGGATAGAGTATCCCAAGCATACAGAAGGTAATTACTTGCAAAAATAAAAAAATAAAAATAAAACTAATACATATAAAAACAGCGGATTTATATGCTTCTGATAGCGATTCTATACCAAGACAAATAACAGACTCAGTTATAAAGTTAGCAGAGTTTCCTATAAAGATGCCACTGCTACCAAACGTGAAAGCAGGTACACGCATGGACGTGACAATAGAGTTTATATTCGGTTTCACAGAAATTAAGATGATTGTTTACTTGGCTGGTACAATAAGTGAACATGTAATAGAATCAATTGATATAATTGCCTAATAAAAAATATAATTTCCCTTAATATCCTTCTTTTACATGTATAAAGCATACTTGACCTAATTCTGACGAATTAAGAACCAATCATAGCATAATATTTCATGTGAGAATATTATTCCAAACTCCCTCTTTTTTTATTTTATTTTATTCGTTTTCTTCCTTTTTATTATTTTCTCTCTTTTTTTTTTTTACATAAACATACAAAAACAACAAATGTCTACACCAAGAAGAAGAATCGAAACTGATGTTATGAAACTGTAAGTGAGATTCTTTTTTTAAAAGGAAAAAAGTAACAGCTTTAAAAAAAAAGAAGAAGAAAGAAGCTAACGTGTTTTTTTTTTCTGTTAAGCTTAATGAGTGATTACGAAGTAACTTTAGTAAACGATAATATGCAAGAATTTTATGTTCGCTTTCATGGTCCAACTGATAGTAAGTACTATAAAATAAAGATGAAATCGGGGAAATATTTTGAATTAAAATAATATAAAACCAGCACCTTTTACTGGTGGTGTTTGGAAAGTTCATGTTGAACTTCCTGATCAATATCCTTACAAATCACCGAGTATTGGTTTTATGAATAGAATATTTCACCCTAATATCGATGAAGTGTAAGTAAACATTTTTTAGTTTTGTATTTATCGTTATTAAAATTATTTTATAGTAGTGGTTCAGTTTGTTTAGATGTCATCAATCAAACCTGGAGTCCAATGTTTGGTGAGTTTTTTTTTTTTTTGCTGTTGTTATTATTATTGCGTATATTGATTTTATTTTAGACATGATAAATATTTTTGAGGTATTTCTTCCTCAATTACTTCGATATCCTAACCCAACTGATCCTTTGAATGGAGAGGCTGCTGCTTTATTAATGAGAGAACCACCCAAGTATGAAGCTAAAGTAAAAGGTATAACTTTTTTTTTTATATGTGAAATTTCAATATAATCTTAATAAAAATTTCTTTTTTATTTAGATTATGTATCAAGATATGCTACAAAAGAAGCTGCAGATGCGGCTGCTGATGAAAGCTCTGATGAAGAAGATATGAGTTCTGTTAGCTTTGATTCTTCAGAAGACGAAGCTACTGGTATGGAGTTGTAATAAAATACAATATACATACATAGGGCATGTATAAAAAAAAAAGACCTTTTAAGCTCCGTTTATTTTTTATGTGCTTTTTTAAATTGTAAGTCAGTCATGAGCAGGGCGGATTTCGTGTGTGTGTGTGTGTGAGAGAGAAAGAGAGAAAAGTGTGTGTGAGTTACAAACGTGAGCGAGACCTTTTTTTTTTATTTATTTATTTTTTTTTTTTTTTTTTTTTCTATTCTTTCTTCTTTTACCCCGGATAAACCGCGTTTTATAAATTATGAGAAGAGATGTTCGTATTCTTCTTGTCGGCGATGGTAAGAAAAAGATAACATTATATATATGTGAACTAATTAGTCAAACTAATGTCCTCATGTATTTCTTCTTCTTATAATAGAGGGAGTAGGAAAAAGTACACTAATTGCTTCTTTAATCAAAGAATCTTTCATCCCAAATGTAAAATAATACAACAAAAAATAATAAACAAACTTTTAATGACTAAATGAAACTTTTTTTATTTTAAGGTGCAACATCTCATACCCGAAGTAACTATTCCACCAGAGGTCACCCCGGAAAACGTTACTATGCATATTATGGATTCTTCTGGTAAAAAATAAACGCAATTTAAACAGCTAAAATTTATACTAAAATCGAAAAAATATATAGCTAGAACGGAAGACCGTGAACAATTAGAAGCAGAAATACGTAAAGCACATGTTATATGTATAGTCTATGCTATCGATGATCCAAATACATTTAATCGCCTTTCGTTATATTGGTTACCTTATATTAGATCGTTGGGTGTAAATGTAAGTATTTAATTATTATGTGTTGATTATCTTTTTTTTTAAACGCAAAAACCTAGGTTCCTGCTGTTTTAGTTGGCAACAAGATTGATTTACGTGGAAATGACGTGGCAAATCAAAGTCTTGAAGATGAAGTTATACCAATTATGAATGAATTCAAAGTAAATAATTATATCACTTCTATATACCCCCCCCTTTTTTTTTGCTTAAACATTTTTTTATTATTATTGCTTAGGAAGTAGAGACATGTGTTGAATGCTCAGCTAAACAATTATTAAATGTTTCAGAAGTATTTTATTTTGCTCAAAAAGCCGTACTCCATCCAACTGCTCCTCTTTATGATTCTAGAGAACATGTTTTAAAACCTCAATGTGTCGAAGCTCTGAAACGTATATTCAAATTGTGTGACACAGATAAGGACAATATTTTAAACGATGACGAACTGAATGAATTTCAGGTACAAATATATTATATACACATAATATTTATTATTCATGCAATTAAAAAACAACAAATTTTATAGAGAAAATGCTTTAATGCTCCTTTACAACCACAAGAACTTGATGGTGTTAAAGAAGTTGTTAGAGAACACGAACCATCAGGTGTAAGTGATATTGGTTTAACAGAGTCTGGCTTCATCTATTTACATTCATTATTCATTCAAAGAGGTCGTCTTGAGACCACTTGGACTGTACTTCGTAAATTTGGATATGGTGATGATCTTTCACTCCGCGAAGACTTTTTATTGCCGTCGTAAGTTATTTTTTTTTTTTTTTTTTTTTTTTTTTTTTGCTAGTAGAACTAAATTAATCGAATGGTTTTTTTTATTGCTAGACTTGAAGTACCTCTTGAATGTTCAGTTGAACTTAGTCCACTCGGTTATCAATTCTTTGCTGAATTGTTTCAAACATTTGATAAAGACAAGGATGGTGCATTAAATAGAATTGAACTTGATTCACTTTTCAGCACATCACCCGGTAACCCGTGGGCCAACACTGGGTTCCCACACACGACCATTACAACCGAGACAGGGTCTGTTACATTACAAGGGTGGTTAGCTCAATGGAGTATGACCACGCTATTAGATCATAGAACAACACTTAAATACTTAGCATACCTTGGCTTCGAAGGTGATACACGCACAGCACTTAAAGTCACCAAACCTAAAAAAATCGATCGTAAAAAAGGAAAGATTCAACGTAACGTGTTTTCATGTTATGTATTTGGTGCTCCTGGATCTGGAAAGACTTCTCTTTTGAAAGCATTTGTTCAAAAGCCCTTTTCTGAAAAGTATCAACCCACCACCGAACCATTTCAGGTCGTCAATAGTGTAGAAATGAAGGGCGCTGAAAAGTATTTGGTAATGCAAGAAGTTGAACCAAAACAAGTAGCAGAAATACTTTCTAGTAAAAAGAGACTTGATCAGTGTGATTTATTGTGCTTTGTATATGATACAAGTGATGCAAGTTCGTTCGAATATGTAGCTGCGTTACGAGTAAGTTCTGTGTGTGCGTGCGTGTGCGTGTATGTGTGTGCTAATAATACAATTAGGAAAAATATAAAATCGATCATGTCCCTACTGTTTTAGTAGCTACTAAATGCGAACTGGATTTAGTCACCCAAAGGTGTGAAATTCAACCTGATATTTATTGTAGAAATTTAGGTTTGGCTGTACCTTTAAGTGTATCAGTCAAAGAAAATCAAATGGCTGATCTTTATCATATCTTGACTGGATTAGCTATCAATCCGTAAGTTAAATTAAAAGATATATAACAAAAATGGAAAAGCAAAAAAAAAAAAAAAAAAAAAAAAAAAAAAATACTTACTGGTTAAATTAGTGTAATGGCAACCCCTGGATCCAGAAAAGACGAGTCAGAAAAACCTTGGATTTCCAAACACTACCTTACTTTGTCTTTAGTGGCAGGTGTAGTGATATTATCTGGATTAGCAGGTTATAAAATGTTAAGAAAGCATCCATCTTTTTCTGGTTTTAATGCTGCTGCTACTGTAGCTTCGAAGAAGAAAGATTTTTCATAAAGCAAAATAATAATAATAATAATAATTCTGTTTGTATTTCTATCTGTGTTTTTTTTTAATTATTTATTCAAAGTTTCGATAATTAAAATAATACATATATATATTTTTTTTTAATAATCAAGATCGTTTGAATTGTTATTTCCTTGTTGATTTGCTTGATCAAAATAAAACTCGGATACTTGTTCACTTGTAGTAGCATTTTCAGGTTCTTTATCATCACGAAGTCGAATAAAACGAGGGAAACGAAGTGAAATACCCTTATTAGCGTCCACACGACCTACACCTGCCATATAACGAGGGCTGACACTAAGATCTGCACATTTAACTTCCCAAACCTGACTAGGCTCAAACCAAACATCTGGACTAACCGAGTTCTCACCAAGACAATAAAATCTTTTAGGAGCATCAATAACATGCGTTTTTAAAGTATTATAAAACAATTGCAGGTTTTCATCACTAAAACCAGTACCAATCTTACAAATAGTTTGGTATTCTTCTGTATCTGGATCATAACAAGCTAATAAAAACGCGCCGTATACTGAAGTACGTTTACCACGACCATAGTAAGCGCCAATAACAACCAAATCCATTGAATCTCCAACACCATTTAAATAATCTTTCTTTACTTTGAGCCAATTTCTAGACCGCTTGGAGGGTTCATATGTTGATTCCTTACCATCAAATGATTTTACCATTAACCCTTCACAATTACTTGTAATTGAAACGTCTAAAAATGTTTGAATATCTTCAATATTATTTGAATCCATATGCTTGGCAAAATAGAATTCATGTTCAGTTTCTTGAAAGGCATCATTTAATTTCTGACGACGTTCTTCTAAAGAGTCTTGTAATAAGGATTTACCGTTCAAGTATAAACAATCAAATGCAAATACTGCAACACGTACAGTAATGTCTTCCTCTTTCACGTCTTTACGTTTACGTGTACTCAACACTTGAAACGGTAAGATGACCTTGGTTTCTTTATCCCAAGCAACTGCTTCACAATCCAAAATAAATGATGAGGTGGTAGGTTTAATCCATTTACTAACAGCGTTCATAATATCAGGGTATCGCACCGACATATTCTCTGAATTACGACTGTATACATTAATTGAACCATCAGCCAATTTATGAATCTGTGCACGTTCTCCATCATACTTAAATTCACAAGTAAATTTCTGTTTCTCAAATCGATCCAAAACCTCGGTTAAACTCTTGGTAGGATGAGCCAACATGGGTTTTAATGGAATACCGGGACGCATAGTACATTGTTCAAGTAATTGGTCCAAAGGATATTTCATCAATGCAGGTATAATCATATCATAAGATGGTAATTGGTTATATACATATTTCACTGTCTCCACCGCAGACGCTAACAATTCTTCCTTCTTGGCTGTTGATACTTTTTCATTTTTGGGGTCACTCAGTACAACCGATTGAGCTAAAGCGGAAAGTACGGTCTGCTCTGCTAAACCAATGCGAAGTTTACCTTCCAAATGTCGAATGATAAATTTGGCTTCATCATCTTTACAGGCAACCAACAGACTTTTGATTTTATCGATTTTTTTGGTTTGAGATGAATTGCCTGTGATTTGTGCAACCGCTTTCAATGTACGAAACACATGAGGTACGGTTAATGACTTGGGCTTAAACAATGTCTTTTGAGATCCTTTACTGTCTCTGGCAATAGTGCCGAGATCACCGCATTTTACATAGTCTGCCTTGATCTGTTTAATCTCACGACCGGTAGATTGTGCAATGGCTTTCACTAATAAACTTTCGCCAATACCGAGTTCTAATCCTTCATAATCTGGACAGAGTTTATTGATACACATGTATAAAAGTTCAAGTAGTCCATCGGGCGTTGTCTTGATCACTTTGACAAACAGTTGTACTAAATTCTCTGTGATCTCTAATCGTTTTGTTGTCGCCTCACATTTTTCAAAAGTTTTGCATAAAACTTCGTAAGGTACACTACACACATACACAAAAAAAAATGATATAAAAAAATTGAGATAAAATATACATATATATCTTTTGCTTGTATATACATACGGTGATCCCGGTTTCCATTCTGATACAACGTCTTTCGTTCCAATAGATGCACTACAAAAAATCCCAATTAGCTTTTTTTCTTATCACCATACTAAGCACAAAAAAAAAAAAATATTCTTACATGGTATGAATAATAGACATCATTTCCATCTTTTCCTTCTTCACTTCCTTTTCCTCAGCAGCAGCTTCTTCGATTTCTTTATCAAACGCATCATCGATAGTTTGAGAAGCAACCTGCATACTTTCAATTCTCGAGTTAATATCGCTCTCTTCCTCTTCCTTCATTTCAACGTCTTGTTCTGGCTCGATCTTTGTCTTTTTTTCTTCATTCTCTTCTTCTTCGCTATCTGAAACTATCACTGCTCTCTTTCTTTTTTTCTCTACATTAGGTTCAGCAACAGGTTTAATAGCCTGAGCCTTTTGAGCCCCACTACCAAAGAAAGAACTTTTTATATACGTATTAGAATTTAATTTAAGCATTCTACTTTGTTTTATCATTACTTTAAATTTGATTGCTTCTTTTGTGTAGACATGAAGAAGAAGAAAAAAAAAAACGCGACATTTTTTTTTATTAACATTCAAAAAACGCGGGTTTATTTGTGACCTTTTTTTTTTATACATGTATATTATTGTTTTTTAAGAAGTAATACGAGGAGCAACATCAGCATCCATAATACGTTTAATAAATATAGCATCAGGAGCATGTTCACGATCCCCTTCGTCAAATGTGTAACTACTAGCAATAGCTAATAAACTTCCATCGTTATTAAATGCCAAACAAGAAATCTCATCAGGATATCCAGCAATATGTCGAAGACGTTTTCTATGTACACCATCCCAAATATTAACTACACAATCTGATCCACCCGAAGCAAATGTACCGTGCCTAAAAATTTATGTTGTCAATTTACCACATATAACCATCTATTTTTTTTTTCTAAGGAAAAAGATTAACTTTACCCAGGATGAAAAGCTAACGAATTTACAGGATAAACAACTTCTGTATCTTGAATTGTGGAACGATGAGATTTAAATGCATACTTTTTAGCTTGAATTTCACTTGACATATCGAAATACTCAATGGATACACGTCCTTCAATAGAAGAACAAGCATAGCCTTGTCCATTAGGCATAAGTCGAATACATTTCAACATGTAACGTAAAGTGGTCTCTCTTTCTTGCCAAGGTTTTGACATATCGTGTATATCGTAAATCTGTGTCTTACGATCCCCTAAAGCCAATGCTAACATATTATCCTTAAGGTCCATACTAAATGCTTTTTGTCCTAAATCTATTCGAATTTCAGGTGTTTGTGTTTGCGCATTCCATACACGAAGTGTCTTATCCCATGATGCGGAATACACTCTTTCTACAAAAATAATTGTTTAGTGGTTGTGAGATCAGTTTTTGGGTGTTTGTGTGTGTGGGGAGGGAGGGATTATCGTTGTCTTTACTTGTTTCTGGGCTCCAACAAATACAACTAATAGGTTTGTTGTGAGGTCCAAGTGTAGTTCTTCTTTTTGTCTTCAAGTCAATTCTGCAATAAAAAATAAATAAATAAATTATATGTTTTTTTTGTAGGGGTTTTTTATGCTTCTATATATATTACGAGTGAACTAGACTATCTAAACCACCGAAATATACTGTATCGCCTTCACCAAAACAACAAGCTAAAATACCTGCGTCGGTTTCAATTTTTTGGAGTAATTCATTACTTTCAACATTGTATAATCGTAAAGTCTAAACGAAAAAAAAAAAAAAAAAAAGGTAAAAACATATACTTTTTTGTCCTTTATATTTTTATAGTTTACTTTATCCCAAGAAGAAACAAGTAATAAATCCTTATTATAAGGACTAAAACAAATTTGTGTGATACCGTCCGTTGGGGAATCTCTTAGTTCGTATTGACTCGTATCGTTCATATCGTTTCTATCTTGAAAAAATAAAAATAAAAAGAGGAAAATTCGCGTTTTTTTTTTTTTTATTAAAAAAGCCCTAAAATCGTGACGGTGAATACATGTATAACTTTATTTTAAGAATCACAATATTTTATGTAGCAAAGACTTCGTAACTTGGAAAGAGCGTTTATTCTTCCGAACGCAGACATATGTGTATCGTTAGCCATAGAATGCAATCTATTCAAATTATTATTGAACTCTTCTTTCAGTTCCTCTTTTGATAAATCTGTCATCGAAATAGATTCAACGTGTACTGTTTTTGTTTTTACTTTCTTTTCAGTTACATCAAAAGTATTAGATACAGTTCGTTTCAACGGACTAATTGCAGTATTTTCGGAGTCATTGATACCACTTTCGATATTACTTGCAGCCAATAATTTTTCCAGGATATACTCAACTTGAGCGAAAAAAGGAAACAATTGATCGATAAAGGGTGTTTTAAAAAAGGAAGATATTGATTTATCTTTTGGTAGCTCAAATGTATCAAACATTTTAATCCATCGCCTTACTTTAGGGTTATGTGAGATATGCTGCGCTCCAGGTCGGATGATAACATTTTCAGATGTCTCTTTTTGCCAATCTAGTGCGATAATATAAGGTGATACGCGATTGCCTCTTCGGTATACAGAGACTGCAGATTTTCGAATTGTTATAACTTTATGGCGTAAATTATTAAGTGCGGTAGAGTTTAATGTTGTCAGTCTTTACGTTCAAGTCAAAAAATATTCGTTAAAAAAAAAAAAAGTCGGGATTGGGGTTGGGTTTTTCAGGTATACCTAAATTGCTCTTCTATCGATTCAGGAGTAACTAAAACAGGTATCAAATACGTTCCATCAGATATTATTAATATTAAACATTGAGCTTGAGTATCAACATTTTTAGAGTAAAAGACCTACAATTCTAAAAGCTTAGAATACATTAACGGAATAGCAAGGACTTACATCAGTTATAACAGACAAATGAGTAGAATTAGACACTTGAAATAACTCAATATGTTTCGCTTGAACCACTAAAGGAACTAAACTTGTGCCGCTAAAGAACATTGAAATGAATATAACAAAAAAAAGAAAAAGAAAAAGAGAAAAAGTATTTCAATATATTTTTTAAAGTCACTTGTGACTTCAGTTGACTTCAGTATCACGGTTTACGCGTTTTTTTATTATTTTTTTTACTGCCTCTACGGTTACGTGATATTATGATTACATACAGCTATGGTTACATGTTGCCATGGTTACCAATTGAGGTCATATTCTGTCAAACAAGCTGTCCATATCTGAAGGGAACGGTAATGCAGGATATTTTTTTTTAAAAAAAAGGGGTAACTGGGATTAAATTCATGCTTTTTTTTTTTTGACACAGGGAAAGAATAAATTACATTTTTACACCAAAAATACATCAGTACATCTTTTGGCTTACTTTCTTTATATATACTATTTAAACATATCGAACGTAGAAATGTATATATCCATAAAAAAGGTGGAAAGAAAAAGACATGTTTTTTAAAAAAGTGAATGAATATACAGCTCCGAAAAAAAATTGATTGCGTCACTATACAAGAAAAAAAAAAAAGAGTTCTACACCCCCCAGAAAAATTATCGCCTTGTTTTTTCTTTCTTTTTTTTTTGTTAAATAAACCCCACTCTTTTTTTTCATTAAATTATACATAAAAATCTTTAAAAATGGGTCTTTCCGATTTCTTTTCTAGTTTCATGCCTACCGTCTACGCTGATGAGGAACCTCAAGAGGAACAAATTGTCGAAGAAGTCGAAGTTGTAGAGGAAGAGGAGGAAGAGGAGGAGGAGCCCGAGGATCCTAAGGAAGCTATCTGGGAAGGTACACTTCGACTTTTTTTTTATATTTATTATTATTATTACTGTCATTGGGTAATTGATTGTTGATTCTCTTCTTTTTTTTTTTAGTCTGTACTCAAGAATGTTCTGCCTTGAAGCACCACCTCGATGAATGTAACGAACGTGTTGAGAATGGTTCCAGCGAAAACTGTAAGTTTTATATGTAGTGAATTGAAAGAAGGGGGAAGGGAAAGCACAGTAAAATAACAATACGGCTTTTGTAATATAGGTATTGAGGAATTCTTCCACTTCATGCACTGTGCTGACGAATGTGTAAGTATATTTTTTAAAAAAAAAGCGTGTATATATATATATATGTGTGTGTGAGTGAGTGTATTGAACCCCCTTGTCTCATCAATCCTCTCTTTTTATTTAAATAGGCTGCCCCCAAGATCATGGCTGCTACCAAGTAAAATATTATTAATATAAAAAAAGAAATATATTTATTCCATATACAAGCTCCTTTTTTTTTTTTTGGAACAAAAAGCCAGTACATCTTTGTTATGTGTAGTTTTTTGCCTTTTTATAAAAAAAAACAAACTTTTAGATCCCATATTATATATGTTTTTTTTTTCTGTCGTCTTTATAAAAAAAAAAGAAAAACGTCAAAGCGGTCATTTAAATTTAACGTGCGTTTTTTTTTTTTTTTCTTACGCCAACATCAAAAAGGTTTTTTGTCAATTACCTCTCATTCATGCAAAGTAAAAACATAGGGGCTACAAAGATGATAGCGGAGTCACGAATCATGAAATTACAAAACTTTCTAGTTGCGCACGGATGATTTACATGATTAATGAAATAGAAAAAGTTCTTAAATATAAGAGAAATTTGACAGGTGAATTGCATATAATAAAGATTTGTGGTAATCAAAAGAAGAGCTTTTTTTTATGACGCTTCAAACCATTTCTTCAGCAACTGTTAAACCTTTATCCTTTTTTTTATTTTAAAAAATGTTATGATTTCCACATTAAATAAGTCTAGATAATTAATAGACTCTTTATTTCTTTTTTTTTTTAAAAAAAAAAAAAGAAGGTTAAAGAATGCTTTGTACAATTAGAAAAATACGTATTTCCATTTGACACGATATAAAATAATGCTAAGCCTGCAGTGTACAAAACAAAGGTGTCAACAAACAATTATTATCTCACCATGATTCGTTAGAAAATCTCGAAATACTATAACTGCCAAGTATCCCCGAGCAGCAGCATCAAACTTTAAAATCAAAAATAGAATACCTCTTTAAACTGTTAGACTTGTTATTTAGCATACATTACGGGTTCCTTTTTGGACTTTTAAAATAATTTTTTTATCTGCAAGTCATTGGGTGTTCGATTTAAAAGTTCACCCGAGGAAAAAAAAAAAAAAAAGGCACGTTTTTTTTTCTTGGTAAGAATGTTTTGAATAGTCAAATGCCTTTTGCTGTACAAAAAGTCATTTGATAAATTGTGTATGCAAAACAATTATAATTGCTACAATAAACCAACTAGTAAACTCTTTCAAAAAGTAAATCTTAAGAATATAGATAATACACTGATAGGGAAATTGGATCTAAAAAAAATATTGTTAAGCGGGTTTCTATTGGTTATAGGCGTATAGAAAACACGGATAATAGTACATTATCTAATAAAGATTAGATACATAAAAAAGAAAAAAACGACAGAAATAAAACAAATCAAAGACATTTTTCTATAATTTTAAATACTTGAAAGTCTCTCTTTCTATCTGTATAACAAAGAGTCGTAACGAGAGCCATTACGAGCGTTAAAACAAAGAATTGAACCAGTAGCTGAGTTTCCCTGTGTATATATTGCCCCTTCTTGTCCGTTTTATGTTTCTACGTTCCGCTTATTAAATAGATAACCATGGAACAAATATTTTCAAATCATACATTGATACTACACGAATCGTTTTATACTACATAAGTAAAATACGTTACCGAAAAAAAGCAGGTATTGTATAACAGAGTACGATTCATTTGGATCATAAAATGAATAATTTTTTTTTTTTAGGAAGTCGTACGTTAAACACATAGCTTCTAAAAAAAAAAAAAAAAAAAGGTAATATCGGTAGATCAAAGAGAAAAAAGTACATTCTAGAACAGCAATCGATACAAAAAGGAGGTAAATCGATCTCTTACAATATGAATTGCTATCTACAAAAAGGAATAGATTTTATTTCTATAAACCCCCCCCCCCCTCCCCTGGGTTATCCAGAGCGTTATCTATTGACGGGCTGGGCGAAAAAAAAAAAACCGCTAATATTTGTTTTTAAAAACAATTGATACTCAAATGTTGAGCCAATGCCCGTAGATAAGAGACTACAAAATTTAAAAGTCAAAGACCAATAGTAGACAGAAACTTGTTCATATTCTTTGTACCTCATATACAAGGGGGGAATACAAAAAATACTATTGGGGAATTGGGGAAGGTAGGACACACATCTTTTATATTGACAGAACCAAAGAAAAAAAAACAATATCGGCGTTCAATAAGGATTTAAAGTAATATAATCAATATCTGCTCGTTAGTACATTTGAAACAAGAAAAAAAAAAAAAAAAAAAGAACGTATTTGTGATTGTCTCTAATGTGCTACAGAATAATAATGTAGTAAACAAAACAAACAAACGTTTTTTTTAAAAAAAAATATTTATGTGAACTTTACTAAAAGGAATTGAACATTTAATGGCACCAAAATAACTATATAGTAGCGTTTGGATGAATGCCAAGAGGTAAGTACACAAATTATATAAATTGACATAATTTGTTCAGTGTGTGACAGTAGGCTACTCTCTAAGGAGCTTCGCCCCATTCTTCTTTAACCCAAATCGTAATTATTTCCCAATTAAAAAAGGATTGTTTCTACTAATAAACCTGTAACCTTATATTCGGAGAATTTTTTTTTAACACTTTGCAATTGTTGGTACCTCGTTTTTTTTTTAAAGCAGCAGGTTGAATTCCTTTTACAATATCGTTCCTTTGTAAACGGACATTTAAAAAAAAATCAGATAAAATCTGGTACCTTAAAAATAAGTAAATAAATCATTAACATGTATCAATGTCAAATATATACGATTATGGGTACAAATACCAAACCACAGTAATGTTTGGAACAAAAAAACGTAATGTTTGTTTTCTTTTTTTGTTTTATTTCTTTTAAAAAAAACAAATTGTACGTTTTTTTTTTTTTTTTTTTTTACATGCGTTCCCCCTCCCCTCATTGAAATCTATAAAATGTATCGATTGAGAGCGTTGGAGCGGGTAAGGCCCGATCTTATTGTACTACTGTTTATTACAGAGATAGGTAAAGTCTATGTACGACAAATGTATTCATATTTTGATTGGTACTTAATATATCATCGCTTTTTTTTTCTTTCATGTTTTATATATTAGCTTTATTGGCTTAGTACAAGATAAATTTTTTACACATTTTTTATTTTTATTTTTGGTTTTAATTAAACTGAATGTCGCTCTATCATGTGAACATGACATACAAAAGATTATGTAATGCTAGCTTAGTTTTTTTTTTGGATCTGTTATATATTCTCAATTAGCTATTTTTTTTTATGGATAGTATAACAAAAACATATAAATTCTTGGCTTGCAAAAAGTATAACTATTTTAATACATATCCACTAATTTTTTTTTCTCTTGGTATGTAACTCTAAAAAATTAATATATTTAGTACCAATCCTGTACTGTCATATATGGAAGCTAGACCCTTCATTTTACATCCATAAAAGTAGAAAATAAAATAAAAAATTAAGCGAGATTTCGTTTTCTCTGGGTTCAGTGTAACAATTTTAATGAAATTATCCCATTATTTTCCCCTTATATTATTCCTTGTTTTCTATTTTTTTTTTTAAAAAAAAAAAATACTAATAATAGTTGGACATGTTAGTTAGAATCCCATTTCAAAGCAATAAATGTTTTGAATTTGTGTATTACTTGCCCTAAATACAAACAATTTTACTAACCAGTGGTTTTTTTTTATATATATATTTTTTTTTTTTTTTTTTTTTTTTTTTTTTTTTATTTATTTATTTCTAAACCAATTTTTTCTACCCAAAAACCACGTTGATTTCTTCATTAAAACATGATATATCGAACTATATTATTTTCACACGTTTATTCATATGCATTGTGTTCGTTCTTAGGTTGAATTCATCTAATAAGTGTTTAAATCTAGTGCCACAATATAGCCAAAATGCTTATACACTGATTAAATGTTACACTTGAAAAAAAACGAAAATGTCTCAGAAAAAAAGTTTTATATCATATGCAAAGTTTTTTTTTTACAAATAATGTAAACATTTATCATTTTAGGTAACAATAACAAAATATTGGAAGAGATGTATAGTTTATTTTCTTTTTGGTTGCATATATTATATATATATTTTTTTTTTAAAAAAAATGGAAAAAAAAAAAATAAAAAAAAAAAAAAAGTTGAAAAAAAAAAAATTTTAAAAAAAATTAGAAAATAAAGAAAACAAGCATAAGTATACAATAGAGGTTGAGAGCGAGATAGAAAAGTGGAGGGGGAGTAGAAAGGAGGATGCGTTATGTATAGAAAAAACAAATATATAAAAACAAGATAGAAAAAAAGAAGGACTAGTTGTAAAACGAAAAAAAAAAAAAAATTAGAAAATTAATCATACACTTTCAATTTTGATAGCAGGAGTAGGTGAACCAGAAGATCTATCATCAGCGGCAGGAACATTTTGATTGCTGGAGCCAGCAGAAGAAGAGTAACTAAGTCTTGTAGTAGATCGTCTAACTGATTTACCTTTGCTATTGCTCATCGCTTCAAAATTTTGCCAAATGTAGTTTTTACATTTATCAGCATTAGGTAAATCTTGAATCATTTTTGCAATCGTGTTTTTTCTAAGCCCAAAAAAATCGGGTCCCACCGGGTTATGTCCATAGTCCATATTACGAATGGCGAAGGCCCTGTGATTTTTTTTTGATTAGGTATGTATTTATATAATATAATCAAGCTTTTTCTTTTGCTTACCTCCTCACTGCAATAGTCCAGACAGTAGTAGGGGTAGGGCCTCTCCAGCATTCAGATGGGTTATCATCAGCATTAAGTTGAAACTATAAAATAAAATAAAATAAATATTTTCAATAAAAAAAAAAAAAAAAAAAAAAAAAAAAAAAAAAAAAAAAAAAAAACTTACAATAGGTTCATCGCCACCGTCTAGAATTTCGCAAGTATATTGAGTATCGCTGTGAGGATCAACCATACTTCTATACCATCTATTAGAATAATATAGTGTCAATAAAAAAAGATATATATTTGAAGAAATTATAAAAACTAACTTTTTTACACGATATCCAACAGGATAAATGTATCTTTGGTTATGAAAAGCAGCTCTGTCCCAAACGACCGAACCTAGAGATAAGACGGTCCAAGAATCGACTTCAGCAGGCAAGATATAGTCACCATCCTTTGACCGTTCGACCTCGACGAACGGACGAATATCGTTTGCGTTAGGCGGTTTTGTATCGCGCTTCTTACGTCTTGATTGATGATAATACGTATCTGTGGCGGTCGACACCAGCGTAGTATGTTGCTGAATATGGCCAGGACTTGCTCTATTATTTGGTTTCTTAGTATCATACTGACTGATTTCCACCGGCGGGCCAGACTGACTACTGGAAAGTCTTCTTCTTTTGACCATTTCTTGATCAAAGCTGTTCGCATCGTATCGACTACCAGGCCAATTACGATCCAATGCAGCAGGATACATTGGCTGATAACCTTGATCGTCTTTGGCCTGGATTTCTCGTTGTGCGGTGGAAGAAAATGACGGTAAACGTTGGGTATCATCTCGTTGTGATTGTTCGGAAGGTAATAAGTGGAATTTTTGAAGCGGTGACGATGAAAGTTGATGGTTATTCGTAGGACGATCTATATTTATTGGGGGTGAAGTATTTACTGTATTATTGATGTTGTGGTTGGGTGGTGGTGGTGATGAATAATTAGTGCTCATAGACTCGTTCCAGATGGATCGCATAGGCGGAAGATACTGTTGTTGTTGTTGTTGTTGTTGTTGTTGTTGAGGAACATGGTCTAGGTGATTTTGTAAAGGAGAATGACGTATCTATTATACATGTGTACATAAGTAAAAAAAACACGAAAAATATTCCAAGTATAAACTAACCGGATGTAACTGAATAAGTACTTCTATGGTACAATCATAATGATTAGGGGTTAATTGAGAATCAGGTGTTATTTTTCCTGTCACTTGAGATTGGCTATTGGAATGATCACTGCTTAATATGTTCGATAAAAGTCCATGACCTTCCCAAATAATATTTGACCGAGAGTCATGAAGAGGAGACCAATTTTCGACTGTTTTACTTTCTTCAAAATTTGCACTGTAAATAGCGGTATTACTGTTCATTAACTGATCTGGACTATATAAAAGAATTGTTTAAATCATATTATACCGTTATATATATATATGTTTTTTTTACCAAGATGAACAAACTGATAATAAACATTGTTTAAGGGGTACACTAACCCACTTTCTATCTTTAAAATCATCCAATTTCATGTCAAATGAACATAAACAATGCGTATCGGATCCTTTAAATGTATAAAAGATTTTAACTATACATATAAATATATATAAAGAAGTATTAATATAAAAAAGAAAGTTTTTTTTTTTTTTTTTTTTTTTTTCGAAACACGTAAACAGAATATATATCAAAATAAAGTTTCAATGATGCTAGTTGCTTTTTTTTTTTTTAGTACCTTTGGCGGTTAATTTCTTTTCATCGTTACAAGTTTCGCTTGGTTGTAAGATTTGATTAATAGACATGGATAAGGGACTCATGTTCTCTACTATTATATTTTGTTTGCTGTTCAAAAAAAAAAAAAAAAAAAGGGGAGAAGGGTTACGTGTTTTTTAAGAGTATGATTAAAAAGGTGGCGAAAGAAAAAAGATTTTTTTTAAAAAAAAAAAAAAAAAGAAACGAGAGGAAGTTGACGGTATTAAAAGTTGGTTCAAATTGGCGTGAGAAATAGATAGAGAAAGAGAGTTAAAAGATGAAGAACATTATCTAGATAAGGTTGATATGTCTTTTATAGGAACTTTCTTTTTTTCTTCTTTTTTATATGTATGAAAAAGAAGTTTCTAAAGGATTTAAAAAAGAAAAGAGAAAGAAAAAAGAAAAAAAAATGATCAGAAGGGAAAGAAGAGGGGAAAAATGGGAACTAGATACAAAAAGATAAAATAACAAAAAAAAAAAAATAACACAAATTACGAATTAGGACCCAATTAATGTACCCGAAACAGCGTCCAAACACCAGGCGGGATTTATGATAAAAAGCAGAGTAGTAGTAGTAGTAGTAGTAATAAATTATGAGAGAAAAAATCTTTCCTAAAAAGTAATTTTGCTGTACAAAAAAAAAATAATTCTAGAATAAGGAGTTTCAGATAAAAAAATCTCATGTTCAATATAATAAATAAGCAACCTTGGCAAACGTAAAGCAGTTCTTTGTGAAACATTGAACATTTTCACCCCTCTTCTGTTCAATTTTTGGTAATATTTTTTTTATTTTATTTAAAAGCACAAGTTATGCTACTAAAAAAGAGAATTCAAGATAACCACAGATATGTATTACACGGAACCCCCTTTTTAGTGGATTAACATACACTGGTTAATCATAAAAAAGAACCATGATTTATGTAAAAATGTGTCCTATCAAATTAAATCGGTACTCTAAAAAAAGTTCTCTTTTTACCGTAAATCATACAATATGCTTGTCATACAATAAAAAAAATATATATATATATATGGTTTTTTCAGTACCCATTTTTATTACATGTTAAAAAAAAAAGAAAAAAAAGAATCCTTTTCTGCTGTAAAAAAATAAGAGAAAAAAAAAACTTTTTTCTTCCTTTTATTATAAAAGAATTTGCTTATTTTCCCGCGGGAAGATAAAGTTTTTCCGTTTCATCTCTTTTTGAGAGCACGTCATTTCTATAAAACGTCTTTTAAGCAAATTATATCTTTTTATTATGTGTAACTCAATGTTTGACAGGGAAAAAAAAAGAAAAAAAGAAAAAAAGAGATTTATTTACACGTAACCCTTACTATTTTTCTTTCTTTATTGTACTGATAAAAAATATGTTTAAACCAAAAACCAAAAAAAAAAAAAAACTCCTCAATATTTTTTTTTCTCACTGTTCTAGTACCCACTTTATCTTTATAAATTACCTTTTTTGGCTTATTCGTGTAACAATCACATCTCTTTTTTTAATTCCCATTCTACGGTTACTAAAAAGCTTAAAACTTACCACGATCTAGGAATTTACCATCGTACAAATTCATTATATTGTACGCTTTAATTTAATTCTGTTTTATATATATATATATATAATGCACGACCAAAGTTTTAAACTTATTAGGTACCTTATTTTATTGGATAAAATAAAACACAGATTATTGAAAAAAGCGGGTCGAGAACATATCATTATAATACTTTTTTTTGCTTTAATACTATAATTTTTTACATATTTTTTAGAGTACCGACCATTGGTCTTAACAATTAGTTACCAATTACGGCTTACATGATTCGGTATGGACCGAGTACAAAAAAAAAAAAGACGCGATTTTAACGTATATTAGCATCTGATTAGCAGGGTATTTTAAAAATAAAAAGGATATGATCAAAAATAGCCAAGCGTTAATAAGTATATCCGACACATGACCTATAAATGAGATCTCATAAATACAAAGTATATTTTTTTTAAAAAACTATAATCTTATCTTATTATTCTATTATATAAAGGTGAGACAATTGGATCTAGTGATAGTCTGGCTTCTAATTACTTTGTATAGTAAATGTAGCGATATCCTCATTGGTAAGCTTTTTTGGTGTCCTGTCTATACATATATAACCGTGTGTCATTGATACACAGATGCATGTTTACTATGATTTAAAAGTACTTTAACTAAAAACGAAATTATTTCTATTAATAAAGTTCCATCAAATATAACCCTGAGAAATTTTAGAGCGATAGTTGCCGCCAAAAATGTTACAATGGATTGAGTGAACTCCGGTGCAACTCCGGCACTTGAATTAGGGAAGCAGAAACGACATATTGCATTACCTAATGAACTTCATGTCAATGTCATCCAATCAAACAAAACGATACTCAGGAACAATAAGGGCCTTTTTTTAAGATCCGACCCATTTTTTTATGAAAGCAAGTTTATTTGGAATCCATGGAGACCAATTCTGTAATTTCCTTTATAATTTATTTTTAAAAAAACTGTCAATGCCCTTTTTTTTTTTTTTTTTACCATATTCCATTTTTGTAACGAAAAAACCAGCATTGTTTCACTCATCACATGCTGCTTTTTTGTGTACTCGGAAATTAATATGAGTACAAAAAAAGGTAAAAATTTCCGATAAACTGTACCTTTTTTACATGTAAAAAAAAAAGGTATATGCGTGTGTGCGTGTGTGTGTTATTTATTCTTTTTCTCTTTCAGTGACAAGCACTAAAAAAAAAAGAAAATTTATAAAGCAAAAAAAAAAAAAGAAAAAAAAAAACTACGTAATATCTTATTCATCATTACTATCATCATCATCATCATCATCTTCATCATCATCTTCAAGTATATCCATTGTAGTAAAAGACAAAATATCGCTTTCATCTTCTCTACTGGTCTTTCCCAAGATCAGTTGCTGATGATCATGCCAGCACTTTTCCTTTGTTTCAATGCAAGCATTTTCCCACCTTGTTTTTTCTTCCCAAACCTCTCGTAGTTTTTTATAGGCTAACCCACTCAGAACCTCAAACTGATCACGTGTATCATTTAAGCTTGCTTGCAACCTTGAATTCAACACCTTTTCTAGTTCTAATTCTTTTTCAACTTTAGCTAATTTTTCTTTTAATTGATCTTGATCAGATTCTATTTCTGGATTTAAATTGTTGTTGTTATCCCTTGAGTCAAGCAAATCTTGCTGGTTAGGATAAAAAGGCATAGTTTGAACCTGAATATGTCGTGCCTTTTTTTTTTTCTTCTTGATGTCTGGTTGGCCATCTTCTACCATATTAGATACTACTTCTAAAGCTACTAAATGTTCTTTGGCTAATCTTCTAGATATCACATCACTTGGCTTTTGATTTAATTGATACTTTTCTAATCTTTGTTTTAAACCTCCTTCAATTAAATCATCTTGTGTGTTATGTATAGCATTAAAAACTGTATACAGCTGATCACTACTATTATTAGTATTTTCTTTAAATGAGTTTAAAGCAGATACTCGAAGTGAAGGTGTTTGACGTCGATAATTGGTTTGAGTTTGAGTACTCTTTCGATGTATTGGTAAAATAGGTTGATCATAAGTACTTGCGGTATCAGATAATAATGGTTGATTGGTTTTATTATTCTTTGATCTGGTAAACGTGAAAGGATTGGCAATGATTTCAATATAGCTTTTACGATGAATCGTATTTCCTGTATTTGACTTTTTATCGTTCCTACGTTTAAAGAAGAGTGCAGAGGATCGTTTGGTAGGTCTCTTGTGGAACTCTTCGGGGCTGGTAGTGTTGAGGAATTCGACAAGTGCCTGTGTGCCCGTTACTCGCTTTCTTCCTTTAATGTCTTCTGAATCATAACAATAGTATTTTTCGTCAAATGTAATCCGTGCTTCTTTTGGTTCAAAAGCATTCTTTACTGTCATTTTTATATATGTGTATATAAAGAAAGAGAAAAAAAGAAGAAAAAGAAAAAAAGGGAAAAATAAATATATATTTTTACTCAAAGGGAGAAAAAAGTTACATTTTAATAAGTAAGGAGTCTTTTTATGCTTACTTCGGTTAAACATAACCCTGCAGTTTGCGCCAGCCTTCTTTTTTACTTTTTTTATTCCTTTTTGTTTAAACGAATAAGAATAAGGATCCACCGACCTGGTAATTTTCTTTCTAAAAAAGTAAAAGACAATACAAAAAAAAACTAATAGAAAAGCTTACTAAAACTATTAATAACGAAAGCCTTGTCCGTTGTGACAGTAACTTTTGACAATCAAGATATTCCCTCCCATGCCCTATTTATCCCTCCCTTTTTTTTTTTTTTTTTTTTTTTTTTTTTTTTTTTTTTTCGTTGTGTAGTATTTATCAAAACTTTATTTTTAATGTTATATATATATATAATTGTCTTTCTGTAAAGGGTTAAACAGCAAAAAAAAAAAAAAAAAAAAAAAAAAACTGGTTTTTGTTAGAGAAATAGGGTACTTGTTAACGCTAGATATCACACAAATTGAATACTTTTATTTAGCAACGAAAAGAGAGTAACTGAACTAAAAAAAAATAAAAAAGAAAAATCTAGAGTGACATGCAAGGGGAAAGCGTCCATATAAACTTCTTATTGGCATTGTCGAGTTTATGAAAAGGAGAAGAAAAACTATATACATTTCACATACAAAAAAGGAGAAAAAAGTGATTATAATCAAACTTGTTTTTATATACATTTATATATATAATTATAGAGTTTTTATTGTATTGGTCATTAAAAAAAAAAAGATCGCTTTTAATATAAATTACAATTTATATATACTTGTCATTAGTGGCAATTAATAATTTATAAAAAAGTAACTGCATATGTATATATATATATATTTTTGCTTATTATATAAAGTTTATTCCAGCAGCAAAAATAAAATAAAATAAAAAAATCATAATGATAAAGAAGCACGAGTTTGTTGATAATTATCAATAGTTATATCAGCATAATCTCTATCAGAAGAATCAATAGCAAGATGGTCCAGTTCTTTTAACTTTGAACATTCCTTAATAAACAAAGCCCTGTAGACCTCTCTTCTTGTTCTCCAATGCTCTGTCAATTGTTGATCAAACTCTAAAACCTGTGTTGTCCAAGTAGCATCATGAGCAGCAGCAATATACGGTGATACCTTTTCATTCTCGTTCAAGTATTGAGTAGTTAGGGACAATGTAGGGTAAAAATTAGAGCACATCGGATTTAGTCTATAAATAAGCTAAGTATACACACACACACTCACGCACATATATATATATATACATACACACACACACATATATATATATATATATTGACAAAAAAAAAAAAAAAAAGGTTTACCTTAAATCTAATACATTTAATCTCTTTAAATGCTTTACAACTGCAAGTACTTCATTAATACTTAATAGTTTATTATCAATCAAGATTAACCTTCTCAAGTACTTTAATTTCTTTAGGGCACGAATATCTTGTAACCGGTTTGTACTAAGGTACAAGTGACAGAGGTTAGGTACACGTTTACTAAAATCGGCAGGTAGTTCGTCTATTTCAGATGAACACAGTTCCAAGTACTCGAGTGAATAAAAGTCAATTAATTGATGCATATTTTTAAACGGACTACCAGACAAGTATAATTTACGAGTACCCCGTAAATATTGTAAATTATATTCACTGTAATAAAACGTATTAATATATGATTCGTTCATTATAGGATTCAATTTAAACCTACACTTTTTCTCGACCTTGGTCTCGTAATGAAAAAGAATCTAACCGAGCTATACAAGTAACTCCAATCATCCTTTGAATTTGATTATCGTCCAGAAACAATATTCTTACTTCCGGAAACAACGATACATCAAAACTCTTTAAGCGATTAAAACTTAGACGCAAACTGCACAGGTTTTTCATCGGTTGGTCGATCGAGATATGTTTAATATTATTATGGTTCAAGTTTAACTCTCGTAGGTTATACAATTTATCAATAGAGTCCAGTCTTTCAATTCGGTTAAATGATAAATCTAGACTTTCAAGTTCTTGATGAGGTGTAAATCCTGTTAGTTGTCGAATACTGTTGTTTTTAAGTGATAGTTGGATTAAGCCAGTTAATGGTTGGAAGGATAGACAGGATGTAATGATGTTGTTACTGACGTCCAGTGTACGTAATGATTTTAGTTGACTCATGTCTTGAAATGTCTGGATAAAGTTATGTGATAAATTAAGGTACTGTAATCTACTTTGCTGATAAATGTCTACTTCATACAGTCTAATAATTTTTTTATAAGTACACAAACACATAATAACACAAGTATATAGAGTACTTTTTTTTTTTTATCTTTTTTTTTTACCATACTTGTTATGAGAAGCATGCAAATAACGTAATGATTCTGGTAATCCCGAAATAGATTTCAGTTCATTATGTGATCTACCAAAAAAAAAAGGGTTAAACAAACAACAATATAAATAAAGATCAAGATATTTTTTTTTACACAGTAAGTTTTTCCAACATTGGAAAACAAGTAGAAAGATGATTTAAACTTGTTAAATTACACCTGCTTAAATCCAAAGTCTTTAATTGATACCATTGCATTATATCAGTTACCACACTTTCAATCCCAAAAAAGATGGCAGACAATATATTATCTTTACACTGGTCAGAATTAAACTCGAAGCAGTTTGCCAAGTTTTGTTTCATTGAGGTTGGATCCTTTATGTAGGATTTGGGCGGTACGTCTATACAGTCTATCACTTCAGTCATTAATTGTACGGGTGGTTTGGGTGTGGCTGCAAAGCTAGGTAACGATTGTAATGTAAGTGATGGTTTTGCCTCTTTTCTCTTTATTGGTCTTTGTACTCTCTCTTTATCAGATTCTAATGTTAACTCGTTTAATTTTTTATTAATTTCCTCTACTTTCTTTGGGGGTTGCTTTACTGCATTTGTTAATGTAAACGCAAATGGACTAACAAAGTTTGGAAGTGCTGTAACACACAAAAGAAAGAGGTTAATAATTAATACATACACACACGTATATATATATATTTACACTCAATAGCCTCTACTTTTTCTGACATATAAGGCACTGAAGAACCTGCGGTTGAATTTTGCCAAGTAGCAGTTTTCTCTAAAGAAGATTCTCTTGTGGGGTTTTCTTCTTCTTCTTTCATGATAAAAGGAAAGAAAGAGTTTAAATCAATAATTCTTTTATTATATTGATTTATTCTTTGTTGCTGTTCATTGTTCGTATCTTCAACGTCATCAATTGATAAATTAATTTGAGCTTTAAGGACGGGACTATTATCGCAAAAAATGACACCTTGATCTATTAACTGTTGATCATAATCTTGCGTATTGTCATCATCCTTTAGAGAGTAAACAGGTTGATTTGCAAACCGGTTAAAGTCAAGTCCAATTAAACTCTTTTGGTGTAAGGAGCTGGTTGAAGAAGTTGTCGACTCAATGATATTCCAATCTTCTTCCATTTCACTCTTTTTTTTTTTTTTTTTTGGGCAAGAGCGAAAAAAAGCTGAGAAAACGAAAAAAAAGGGTCAAAAATAAAAAAAGTTGGTATTCTCGTGACGTCTAATGCATGAAGTAGAAAGCTTCTTTTTAAACACAACTTGTGCAATTACTACTTTTACGTAAAAGAAGAAATTTATTTTTTTATTTTTAAGTTATTTGTAATATTATGGAAACAAAAAAAAATTAGGTAAAATATATATAATAGGGCTTTTTTTTTATAAATCATCGAGATTAACGTTACCAGCTTCAAATTCTTTTTCAAGAGCCAATAAAAGCTCCTCATCCTCATCATAATCCTTTAAAGTCTTTACTGGTTTACTAACCGAAGATTTTGTAGGTCTTAATTGAGGCAAAGTAGGCATAGGAGGTAAAGATCGTTTAGGGGCCAATTCCTCGTTCAACTCAGCCTTTTGAATAGCAGCTCTTTCTTCACTGGTAAACTTACGCTCAGCAGCAGCATGTAACAACTGATCCAATTGGTTTTGATCGATTGCTTCAACCACGTCTTCAAACTGACCTCTGTATTCCCCACCGACATAAATTTGAGGGAATTCTTTAATACGACCTTGTGATTTACCGTTGTTATTACATTTTTTAGCGTATTGTCTTGCAGCTTCACTTTGTGCGACATCAACTAACCCAAATTTAATTTGATTTGTTTCTAATAATTGTTGAATTTGCTCTTGGTTTCTTTTGATGACAGAGTTGGCGCTGACAGAAGAATAGTAGATTTGAACTTTGGTGGGATCTAAGGGAGTCAAGACAGGTTCAGGGTTTTGGTAGCCGGGCATGTTACCAAGCACGCGCAACAAAGTTTTACTTTTACTTTCAACAAGAGAAGGTGTAGGACGAAGCTTAGCAACACCCGAGCCGTTAGGTACAGGCCAGGAGACTGCGTTGGTAGGCAAGTAACGTTCGGTCCAAACATCTCTGTTCAAGTTTTGAGTACGCTTCAATTTGTTGACTTGAGCTTGTTGGTTGTCTTGTAAACTGTCTAATTCGGATTGATGTGATTCTTCTAAATCTTTAATTTGAACAGTGTGACTGTGCTCTGCTTGTTCAAATTCTTGCAAGATGCGTTCCATGTGCTCATCAATGTCCATGGTACTAGCAGGGTTCTTTTCGGCTTCTAATTTGGTCTGCTCCAATTCAGCTTCTAATTGAGCTCGGTCTTGCTTGTGCTTCTTTTTAAGTGCCAAGATACTGGAGGTTTGAGCAGTCTTTAACTTGCGTACTTCTTCAGTATGGTCTTCTTGCAGTAAGTCAAGTGATTCCTTTTGTTCTTTTAATAACAAGTCCTTTTCAGCCAAGGCTTGTTCGTGAACACGCAAGCTTTCTTCATGCGACTTTTTCTGAGCCTAAATAAAAGGGTTTAATACATTGATATACCACAAACCATATATATATATTTTTTTTTTACCTCGAGTTGGATGTTGAGCTGTTCAATTTTAGAAAGCGCTTCTTGTTTATCGTGTACTTCCTCTACAGGCTTTTCATGAATAAGTGATCTCAACTCTTCTAATTCTTTTTCCTTTGAAGCCAATTGATTTACAGCATCCAAATTCTAAAAATAACCTCTTCAGCATTATTATATAAACAAATCGTAAATAATAATAAAAAAAAAAACTTTACTTGTATCTTTAAATCTTCCAACTGGGAAGCAACTTGGTCAATATGAGGTACTTTTTCATCAATCAGTCTCTTTTGTTCTTCAAGTTCAGCTTCCTTTTCCAAAAGCAACTTTTCCTTTTGGGCTAAAATCTCCGCTTTTTGTTCGTCTTGCTGGATAACAATAGAAGGTATCTGCTGCTGTTCTAGTTTAATACGAAGCTCTTCAATCTCTTTCTCACGCAACAACAGTTGTTCTTCTTGTTTCTTTAATTCTTCTTCTTCTTGTTGGTGTTGCGCAGGACGATCATGAGATACTGTAAGTTGCTGTTTCAAAAGTTCCAGTTCCGCTTTTTGGTCAGCAATCAATTTTAAGTTTTCTTCGTTCTGGCAAAAAAAAATAAAATAAATATCTGATGTATTGTATGTATTATATTCAAACAAACCTTGGCTTTCAACCCTTTTACTTCTTCCTTCATTTCAGTAATAGGAAACCTTTTGGTATTAGAAACATTACTCACTGGACGACTACTGGTGGTGGTATTATTGACTCTGGAAGCAGTACTTTTGACAGAAGCCATACTGGTAGGTCTAGATGAGGGAGGTTTATGAGGAGATGTTGGGCGATGAACTGGACTGGGGGTTCGTCCAGTTGACAAGAGCGAGTTACGAGAAGGAGGTCTTGGTATAGTCTTTGGTTCAAGAAGTGAAGTACGAGGTTGTTTCTTAGCAGCAGAAGTAGCAGTAGGTAATGTACTTGGTTTCTTTAACTTTGTAGGCTTTTTAAGTCCTCGAGACGCTGCCTCATCTGGGCTCAAGTTCTTTTTTTCCTTCTTTCTTGGTCCTAAACAAACCATTTAAAAAAGTTGGAAGAAAAAAAAAAGTTAAAAAAAAAAGAGAGGGAAAAATAAATTATAAAAAATCATACCCTTTTTTACTTATATAGTTTTTAAACACGGCAATTCATACCCGCACAGTTTTAATTTCCTGTTTAGGAACTCACCTCTTTTTTTTTTTTGTTTAAATAAAAATAAGCCACATAAAATATTTCTTTTTTTTTTCTTCTCTTTCATTAAAACAATAAAAAAATGCCTACCGTCAATATTGATAAATTAGCTTTATTTGAAGCACTCGAGAAGAACTACAGTAAGCGTCATCCTACTTACTAAAGTACGTCTGTATTAACAATAAAACAAATATAGCTTCTCAAGAGTTCTTTGAACTTTGTTTCCGTTTCGGTATTGAACTTGAAGAAGATGTAAACAACCCCTTTTTAACAAACACTACAGCATATCAACAAAACTAATATCTTTTTTTTTTTTTGAAGACTTCTGAAAGAGAAATGGCTGAAAAGGGGTCCAACAAAGAGGCTGAACACTTGTCAGAAAGAGCTCTTTTAAAGATTGATATTCCTGCCAACAGGTATAAAAAAAAAAAAAAAACCAGGGACACGCGCGCGCGATAAACTAAAATAAAATAGATACGATTTGTTGTGTCAAGAAGGTCTTGCTCGTGCACTTCGTGTTTTTGAAGATAAAGCTAAACCTCCTGTTTATAAAGTTGTTAAACCATCCAGTGGTAAAATCGAACAAATCTTTGTTAAAGAATCTGTATGTTACTTATTGTAAAAAAAAAAACAAATATATAATATATTAACAAATACCTTGATAGACTCAACAAATTCGTCCTTATATTGTTGGTGCTATTTTACGTAACATCACCTTCACTCCCGAGAATTATGCTTCCTTCATCGATCTTCAAGATAAACTTCACAACAATATTTGTCGGTATGTTTTTTAATTGCACGAAATGACTCACATTTTTTTTTAAACGCAGTTTTTTATTTTGTGTAGTAAGAGAACTCTTGCCTCAATGGGTACTCATGATTTAGATACTATTGTTGGTCCCTTCACATATGAAGCTTTGCCTCATAAGGAAATTAAGTTTACTCCTTTGAACAAGGATGTTGAAGTTGACGGTGATGAATTAATGGAACTTTATGCTGTAAGTTAAAGAAATCATATTTATATATATATATATAGTGGTAACTGATAAAAGTATAGGAAGATAAACACCTTGGTAAATTCCTTCACATCATTCGTGATTCACCTGTTTACCCTGTCGTTTTCGACGCCAAGCGCACCGTTTGTTCTCTTCCTCCTATCATCAACTCTGATCATTCTAAAATCACTCTTAACACCAAGAACGTTTTGATCGAAATTACTGCTACCGATGAACACAAAGCCAGTACTGTTTTAAACACTTTAGTTTCCATGTTCTCTGAATACTGTGCTGAACCCTTCACGTAAGTTTTTTTTTTTAAAAAAAAAAGAAAAAAAAAGAAAAAGAGAGAGTATCTAAAAAAGGAATTTTTTTACATAATGCAGCGTCGAACCCGTCGAGATTATTTATCCCGATAACACCACCAAGATCTACCCTCAAATGGAACCTCGTAAAGCCAGCGCCAAGGTCGACTATATCAACTCTTGTACCGGCCTCGAGCTTCCTGCTGACGAAATCTGTCGTCTTTTGAATAGAATGTCATTGGATGCCAGTGTCAACACAAGCGATAAGAACGAAGTGCTTGTCAACGTACCACCTACTCGTTGGGATATCCTTCAAGCATGTGATATCATGGAGGATGTTGCTATTTCTTACGGTTACGATAATTTACCCAAGAAGATGCCTAACGTCAATACTTTTGCTTCCGCTTTACCTTTAAACAAATTAAGTGATCATGTTCGTAGAGAAACTGCCATGTCTGGTTTCACTGAAGTTGCTCCTTTAATTTTAGTAAGTAACTCGATATAGAATGGGGGAGGGGATGAGGTATATTAATTTTTTTTTCTCTCTCTCTCTAGTGTTCTCATGACGAAAACTTCAAGTTCCTTAACCGTGTTGATGATGGTACTACTGCTATTAAACTTGCTAACCCCAAGACAATCGAGTACCAAGTTGTTCGTACCTCTCTTTTACCTGGTATCTTAAAGACTTTGAACTCCAACAAGAAATTAGCTTTACCTCTCAAGGTATTTGAGGTATCTGATATCGGTCTTAAGGATGAGAGCCGTGATCGTAGAGCTAGAAATGAAAGACATCTTTGTGCTACTTATACTTCCAAGACCTCTGGTTTTGAAGTTATTCACGGTCTCTTGGGTCGTATTATGACTGTTCTTGGTTGTAAATTAATCAATAAGAAGGAAACTGAAAAGTTAGGTTATTGGATTCAAGAAGCTCAAGATGAGACTTATTTCCCTGGTCGTTCTGCTTATATTTATACAAGATATATTGATGAAGAGTCAAAGGCTGTCAAGACTGAACAAATCGGTTCTTTCGGTGTTCTTCATCCTTCTGTTCTTGAGAACTTTGAATTAAGTAACCCTACTACTGCTATTGAAATCAACTTGGAACCTTTTGTTTAAATTTTTTCTTTTTTTTTTTAAAAAATATTATTATAAAAAGAAAAAAAAAAAAACTGATAATGTGTATTTTTTTTTAAAAAATAAAAATGGAAATAATAATATAGCCTGTAAGCTACAATCTGCTGCTAGACATGTTAAGTACGTTAGTGGTGCTTGTGTTTCTTTGGAAAGACCGTTGGGTTGGAAAAGGTAGATTTATCACTGTCAGAAGATGAGCTTGATTCGTAATCGTTAACTGATAGAAATAATTCCAATTCACTTGAAAAATGGTCAAGCAGCTCCTAGTTGAAATAATTTTGAGATAAGGTTGGTAGGGTGGAAGGGGGAACAAGGCTGTATTGATGGGGATATCAAATTTAAGCTTAAGCTTAAAGACAAATACATCCCACATTGGCATCGACATTGAGTAAACATAAGCTTGATCACAGTAAACGTGAATACCGAAAAACTTGATTTTGCAGGCAGATTTGAATGATGGCATACCCTTCATAGATATAATTACTTTGAACAGATACTTGAGATTTTTGGCCAGTTTATTCCGGTTTCCTTTTGTAATGATTGTAATTGTCATTGGGATGATTGGGGAGCCGGAAACTTCAACAAGGGAAAAGGGAATATCAAGATTAATATTTTTAATAATTCCTTCAATGTTTGGACCAGGCAAACGAACATCATCTTCAGTCAAAGCACTATTCTCATATTCTTTTCCAAGGAGTAATTTTTGCTCCCCAGGCTTGAAAACCACCTTGATATTACATGGCTTTAAAGTAAGATCAATAAGAGGAGTGATAAATCCAGTAGTATATCCTCCTTCTGTCATTTCATTCTTTCACCATTTATTTATCTGCAAGTAGCACTTCTCCTGTATTCATTAATTTTAGATTTTATAACATATACTTTGTCTGTTATATTACAGGTTTGGGTAAAAGGAGAATTCAACTTTGAAAAGAATAATGTTAATCCTTTTATGCGGGCTAAGTGTACCTCTTCTGCCACCTCTCTATTGATCCTTGCATGTAGGGCAATACGCTGACCTTTTGGCTTCTATTTCTATGCTATTTCTTTTAATACCGTTTTCCATGTGGAGAAATGCTTTGATTTAACGCAAAAAAATTAATAAAAACAGGTAAATAAGATTAAAAGTCTAAATAACGTTTACTTCTTATTATAAAAATTAATCCTGGTAAAAAGGGATTGCTAACTTTAATTTCTTATTTATCTCTTTTCCAATAGTGGGTCACACTATTGTGATTGATAATTACACTTAGATTTGATCTAGTGACTTTTATAAGGTTTCATTTTGATACCTAATATATGTTATATTTTATAATCGATGAACTCATCGATTATTTTATTTTATGTGTGATTTTACCAAACTGTCCCAATTGATCACGGTCAAGTCTTTCACAAACTACTCAATAGAAATTCAATTTTATATTCAAAAAGTTAGAATTATGCAAAGAGTATACCTTCTTCCCTTTGACTCTAACGTACGCTTGAAAAGTCAAATACTAATACTATAAGATTTTTTTTTTTTTTTTTTGCAGTTAGCAAGCATATTGTTATCCATCTTCAGAACGAAATACTTTTCATGGCTGAGGAGTTCGGATAGTGTTCTATTTACGCGTTCGAAAAAAAAATTATGAGGTATTACTTTTCACATAGACTTAAGAGGAGCCACATTGGTTCTCATGAAGTATAAAAAGATAAAAAGAACGGCCACAGCCTGTTTTCTCCCGGGCCACAGGCAGTGCACATAGACCGTTTGGATCGATTTTCTGCAAGACACAACGAATAGTGATAATACTCTTTGAGGTATGCAACTATACATATAAAAAAGGCTTTGAATTAATTTAAAATACATCATCCATTTCTTTCACCCTCTAAATCAAATTCTCTTCTATTTCGGTAAGTGTATGCTTACTAATTTTATCTTTCATACCATTGCAGTGTAACAATCTGAACCACATCGTATCACAAAAAATTCCGCTAAATTCAGTAAAATAAAGGCGCCAAAAATAAAGTGCTTTTTTTCTTTTTCTTATTTAAAAAAAAAACCAAAATGGCGATTCAAACAAGGTCTTCCCCTCAAAAGAGTGAAGAGCCTATTGAAGATACTCAAACCGAGCAACCCGTTCCTAACCGAGCAACTCGTAGAGCCGCTCAAAAAAAGGAATCAAAGGAATCAAAAGCTGTAAAAACTACAACTAAAAAGACTTCTAAATCATCTGCTACTCGATCCGGCACGCAAAAGACTTTAAATCCCAAGACAACCCATTACGAGTAAAATAATTATCTGTTTTGTTGTTGTTCTTGTTATTAATTTCTTTCTTAGATTTGGTGGTGTTGTTGGTGCTTTAGCTATGATTATATGTTTACCAATCCTTGTCCTCTCATTCGCTTACGGTTGTAACAAACAAGCGGGATATTATCCGTTCCACCAACTCTACGATTTTGTTACTCATTTTAACCTTGATACAATTATAAATACAGTCAAGAACTGGAGTTATGGTTCTGCCATCTTTTATCTTTCCATTATATCTCAATTGGCCGTCTTTACTTTTGCACTTCCTGGTGAAGAAATTGAAGGTGAACGTCTTCGTGATGGTACACGTCTCAAGTATAAGATTAACGGTAAATAATTTTTTCTCTTTTTCTCTTTCTTTTTATACTAATTTTTTTTATAGCTACTGGTTGTTTACAAGCTCTTACTACTATGAGCGTAATGGCTCTTCGTGGCCAAGGACTTTATTTGTTCCTTTGGGTTAAAGAACACTTTGCTGATATTGCATTGTTCTCTCTTATTTTTGCATTTATTGTATCATTTGCTGTTTATATCGGTAGTTTCTTTGGAAACAAATTGCTTGCACTTGGAGGAAATACAGGTAATCCCATTTACGATGTAAGTACACACACACACGTATATATTTGATGATGCACTAAAAAAAAAGTATCTTCTTTTAAAGTTCATGATTGGTCGTGAATTAAATCCTCGTATTGGCAAATTCGATATCAAATTCTTCACTGAATTAAGACCAGGACTTATCCTCTGGCTTATTTTAAATCTCTGTTTTGCAATTAATCAATGGGTGGATTTAGGAAGAGTAACCATTTCAATGGTGTTGGTTAATATCTTTCAAGCTTGGTATATTATCGATGCACTTATCAACGAATCTTCCATTTTGACCACAATGGATATCACAACAGATGGATTTGGTTTTATGTTGGCATTTGGTAACCTCTGTTGGGTACCCATGATGTACAGTTTACAAGCTAGATACCTTTCGGATTACCCTGTCGATTTATCTTACCTTCATTTAGCTCTGATTATTCTTGTTCAGTGCACTGGTTATTATATCTTTAGATCTGCTAATTCTCAAAAGGATACTTTCCGTAAGAATCCTAAAGATCCCAGAGTTGCCAGTAAGTGGAACCTTTTTTTTTTTTTTTTTTTTTTTTTTTTTTTTTTTTTTTTGCAAGTTGTATACTTACGCATATATATATATAGATCTTGAATTTATTGAAACCAAAACTGGTTCTCGTTTAATTACATCAGGTTGGTGGGGTAAAGCTAGACACATTAATTACTTTGGAGATTGGTTAATGTCGATTGCTTGGTGTTTACCTTGCGGGTTCGATTCTATTATTCCTTACTTTTATTGTGTTTATTTTGCAATCTTGTTAATTCATCGTGAACGTCGTGACGAAGAAAAGTGTCGCAAGAAGTATGGAGCTGATTGGGATCGTTATTGTTCCATTGTCAAATATCGTATTATCCCTGGTATCTACTGATTTATTTATTTTTCTAAGGTCGAATACAATACCTTTATATAACTATATACATATATAATTAAAAAGATGTAAAAAAAAAACTGCTGTTTTCGGATTAACATAAAGTCACGGTTTTCATGCGAAATCCAGCATTTCATTGAATTTTTTTTTTGGAGTGTCACCGCGTTTCATAAGTGACTGAATATTGTGTAACAAAAAAGACTTGACACGTAAAAAAAAACCTTAAACAATACGCGACAAAATGTTAAAACTAACGTGTCTAATCGAGATATAAAAACAGTTAAGCCAAGAACAAGAGCCTGAATTAAGCAAGAAACTGAAGACACTAAATAATTTTTGTAATACGCTTTATATTCGCCAGTGAAAATTGAATCGCCTTCTTTAGAAATTAGCAAGTATGAAAGTAGTAAGTATCGAAAAGGAATTATGCGAAAAGAAAGGAAGAGAAAGAGTTTTTTTTCTATGCAACCTGATACTCATTATATATATATATTTTTTTTATCGACAGAGGATAAAAACAAACACTGTAGTATATGCAATATCACTTTTAGATTTGTAAAATCTTTTCTTTAATCATGAACTTCACTCCCATAAAATTAAAGAGACACCCATTATCGATCTCAAAACTTTTTGCTGTAATGTTTGCAATAAGCGATTTACAGCTGCTTTGTTGTATCGCAAGCATATGGCCAATCTAAATAATACTCGTATTCCACTTTTGAGATCAAGATCAAGATCAAGACTAAACCTATCGAAAAACGCCTGATGCTAAAGACCCAAATAATTACTGTGTATCATGTAACGTTAAATTCAAGTGTCGATACGTCTACTATACTCGTTTGATTAACGCCCATCGTATGTTGCATCTTTTATCCTCAATACTCCCGGAGACAGCCGCACAAATCAAAGAACACAAAGAATACAAAGCCAACAATGGATATTTTAAACCCGCATTGTGATGTCTGTATAAAAACATATTGTACCAAGACATTTTATTTGCGATATTTAGTTATCACTCATGGAGTGACCATGCTATTGTGAAGTATGCGATGTAAAATTTAAAGAAAATTCGAGTTTTATTGCTCATTTACGAAGCATACATAATATGACATTGTCCTTTCATTCTGATTTAATACCAATAGTTAATGATCCAAATAATCATCGCGTTTCATGCGAACGAACGCTTAGAAATGAAGCTTCGTATTTATATCATCTGTCTACCATTTATATTGACAAAATGCCCGAACTTTATCAAGGAAAAGATTGTACGAGCCCCTAGTAAGAAAGACATGCGGTATGATAGACACTGTGCTGACCGCCAAAAAAGTTTTTCTGTCGAAACATTTACGTCGAATTCATATGGATAAAGTTCATGGTTCCAAACCGCTCAAACATTTACCAACTGATGATGATCCAGATGTCAACAATCCAAATAACCATTTCAATTTATGTGATAAAACGCACCCTGGAAAATGTGCATACCGACTCCATCTAACTAAAGCTCGCAATTTGGTTTTACCGCGAAAACGTACTATAAATAGCAAGATAACGCCAGTTGTGGACATTTTAAAAAAGTATTGTAATGTTTGTAATAGAGTATATAAGGCATTGAGTTCCTATCAAAGGTACCTGTTTAAATATCACCATACAAAATTCGGTGCAAGTAGAGTATTGTCACGTGATATTAATCGTAATGAAGAACCAGTTATAGATGAAATAGACGACCATTGCACAGCGTGTAACAAAATGTACAAAAATATACAACCATGTAAAAGCCATTTATATAGCATTTATAATATCACACTAACTAAAATGAAGCTCGACATGGATGATAAAAATAAGCATTGTACCTCATGTAATAGAACTTACTCGACTAGAAATAGTTATATGCGTCATTTGGCAGAAGTCCACGATATGGAAAAGGTAGATATTAAACAAGAGAATACAGATTGAAAAAGTTAAATATTCGATCAGTGCGAACGAACCGAGGTTTTTTTTTATTAATTGAAGAAATATATATCTTTACAAATAAAACTTACTATTGTAACTAAAGGTTTTAAATGTATATTTTGCGCTTTTTGTTCTTTAATCATTACTTGTTCATAAGCTTGAAGTTTTTTTTAATATACCGAATTTTTTCAATAGAACCTAATGTAAATTGTCGCTTGGATATATAATTATCCATCACCCTTTTCCAAGGTTTCTTTGACAGTGTGACCGTGCGAATAAGACTATTGTTTTCTTGGGCCGCAGAAACAAATACAACCTTTTATATAAAGGAGGATGTATAGTTATAATTTAGAAGAAGTTGTGAGCCTTAATTAAAATAGAATCGAAACATATAGCTTATATGTATTTAATTGAGGGGTTTTGGCTTATAAATATGTGTTATACGTCGCCATGGTAATAGATTATATGTTGCTAACAGAAAGATGGACGGATTGTTTATCTTTACCAAATAGTTGTAACGACATTTTTTTTTCTTTTTTTTTTTTAAAAAAAAAGAAGGTAACCATATAACATTAAAGATACAAGCATTGACTACACGAATTAACCTATGATACTTTTTACCGTCGTTGTAAAAAGAGATACATCAGCAATGGACATTTGAGACCCAGACTATTTTTTTTTTATAACCTGTATATTTTTTTTTTATTAATCCTTTTTTCTGTTTATACCTACAAAATTTTTATTTTTTTTACAAAAAGATGGACCGTAGTAATCGATTCTCACCTTATGACAGAGCGCCTCCAAGACAACAGGGAAACCAACAGTACGGAGGACACAATCAACAAAGTAATTTTCGACGTGATGAATATGGAGGTGGAGGTGGCGGTGGCAGAGGCGGCGGTAGAGGAAGAAGAGGCGGTGGAGGGGGTGCGATGAGAGATAACCACAGAGGAAGACGTGGCCATCATAATAATAATAATAATAATGATAATGAGCGATATAATGATGCTAGACCATCATTCCATAAGAGACCTGAAAGGTTTGGTGCTGGCGGTGGTAACAACAATTTTAGTAAAGTAAAGAATGAGTACCAAGAAGAAAGTAATCAACAATACGGTAAGAAAAAAAAATTGAGATATTTTTAAAAAGAGAGAGAGAGAGAAATACACATAAGCAATAAGAGAAAGAAAAAAAATACCCCCTATCCCCTCCATTTTTTAGTTTCTATATATTTAATACGTACTTCATATATATATATATATACCTGTATAAAGGCTATGAAGATTATGATGAAAGTACACGTTTACCTGCTCATATTGAAACAAGAATAGCCAGAGAGAAACCTTGCAGAACATTATTTGTAAGAAATGTTCAGGTAAATAATACACATATTTTTTTTTTTTTTTTTTTTTTTTTTTTTTTTTGAATAAGATGCTAAGTAAAATGATAGTATAATATTCCTGAGTCTGAAGTTCGATCATTATTTGAAAAGTATGGTGAAGTCAAAGACGTATTTAATTTGATTGAAAACAGAGGAATGATTTTCGTTACTTTTGTAAGTTTATTATTTATTTATTATTATTGTTTTTTTTTTTAATATTTTCCTTTTTGTAGTATGATGTTCGTGCCGCTGAGGATGCCAAAGAGGCTATGCAGGGTATATTTTTAAGTGAAAGAAAGATTGATGTTCATTATTCATTACCTAAAGAGGAAGAAGAAAAGGCTAGATGTGACAGAACTAAAAATCAGGTATGCTAAACTCATTTTAAATCAATGACGATTTTTTTTTAGTAATGTATAAATATAATTTTTTTTTTAGGGTACTTTACTTTATACGCTTAAAAATACTAGTGCTGAGTTAGATGATTATGAGTTGAACGCTTATTTTTCCCAATATGGTGAAGTAAAAGCTATCCGTGTACCTCATTTTAAGAAAACTGCTGCTAACATCCCTAGTCATTTTGAGAGGTATTTTCAAGTTTCTTTGTACGGTTGAAAATATTAAATCTTTTTCTGTTAGAAACCAACAACGTCTAGTTGAATTTTACGATTCTAGAGCTTGTGTTGATGCTTATGATGCCACAGTTGATAATGAATATAAAGGGGGCAAATGGGATGTTGCTTTCTTTTGGGATCATCCTTACAGGTAAAGTATAATATATATATATATATATATATATGTGTGTGTGTATATAAACAATCAATTTGATTATTTATAATTAAATAATATATATATTAAATAGGGAGCGTGCTAATGCTAATCAAAGAAGAGAACGCAATTTTGATAGAGATGGACGAGAGGAGCATCGTGGCGCTGTAGGTGGAGGTGGTGCCGGAGGCGGCGGCGGTGGAGGTGGAAACGTAAATAGACGCCGTAATGATGGAATGAACCAACCAAAGTATGAGCCTCGTGATAGCTATGATCATTATAATGGAGGTGGCGAAAGTGCCAATGTACGTGCTCCTTATGGACAACCCCTACATCAACAACAAGTGGATCCTAGATTATATAATAATCCTCATCAACAAATGCAACAGGCACCTATTCAATTACCTTTACAAACTGCACCTCAATTAGAGCAAGCACAAAAGGCTCAACAAATTTTGTCCATGTTAACTCACGGCGGACAACAACAACAACAGCAGCAACAGCAACAGCAACAACAACCACAATCTGTTTCACCTTATCAGCAAAATATGAATTTGAATTCGCCTACTGTACCTGTTCAAACACATTTATTACAACAACCTTTTGTTCAACCTGTTCCACCTACTGAAGATCAAGCATCTCAAGTTCAACAATTATTAGGTTTATTGGTAATATATACAGGTTTATAAATTGAGGTATGAGAATATTCTAATAGTTTTTTATTGATGTAGAGCCAAGCAGCAGCTCAACAACAAGTTGTTCAACATCATATTGCTCAGCAACATATGCCACAACAATTGCAATCACAAATTTCGCCACCAGTTGGTAACCAAGGGGTTGCACCTATTCCTGGAATGGATCCAGCTACTGCTTTGAGTCAATTAGCTGCGTTACTTCAGCAGCAACAACAGGAACCTCAGCTTCAAAATCAAAATCAAAACCAATAAGAAACTCCCCTTTTTTTTTCTTTTTTTTTTTTTTACTATTAATATCTTTTTTCTTATATATATGTAATATATATGTGAGCAACTCAAAAAGCTTCTTTTCTTTTTAAGAAACAAAAAAGAGAGAGATTTTGTATATGAAAAAATCAATATAAAGTTAAATCATTTTTTTTTTTTTTTTTTTTTTTTACTGTGAATTACAGGATGAGGCCCTCGAAAAGTTTAATATTTAATTTCAATATAATTTATTTAGTTCCAAGACTTTTTTTTCTTTTTTTACCTATTTTACTTTATTGAGCGGTAATGACGGTCCTGATGTACCCAAAAATAGAATTCGTATAATTATATAAAGTCAGTGCTTTACTCTCTCTTCTTCTTCTTCTTCTTCTTCACCTTAATATTTTTTTATAATTAAAAATGACTACTACACCGCCTCCAGCAGTTCCTATTCATAAATCACCTTTACCCGCACTGAATATCTCAATTATCGAACCTACATACAATTACCACAATACTACAATGAACGCACAGGTTAAAAGACGTATTTCATATCTCGGTAAAAAGCCAAGAAAATATACTTCTTTAGTGGAATCAGATTTATCCAGTTCAAGTGATGAATCTGAAATAGAGTCTAATAGATTCTCCAGTGAAAGTTACGATAGTAAATGTTCGGAAGAACATCAATTTTGGCAGGTACATGCTAGTACAACAATTATCGCGCCGCCAATGTCAGTCAAAGATTATTCTGTGGAAATGTCGTATCAACCTAAAAATAAACGAGTTGCGTTGGCTACTCAGGTACGCAATGTACTTGGATCTACGTTTGAAATGGTGGATAATGAAATTGAAAAAGAGTGGGAGAATAGTAGAACTCAATTAAAGGATTCATTGATTGTTCTTCCTACTTTATCTTTATAGCTTCTTTTTTCATTTTTTCATTGTATATTATATTTCTCATTAATAACCTTTTTTTTCTTTTTCTGCATACATTATTTACATAAAAAAAAATTTATCTCATTTACACTTTCAACCTCAACCCCAACCTCTCCTTTTTAACTTAATAAAAATGCTTTTTTATACTTGTCACTTGCTAAAATATTTATTTACAACTTTCTTACTATTTCTAGTAACTTTTGTTACACTTAATTCTATTTTAATCAAGATATTAAGGAAAATAACAAAATTCGCTTGGCAACTTTTATTTACATGAAGATCAAACAAAATAATCAGTTAAATTAGATAATTACATAAGCTTAAAAAGTTATAACATGTATATTTTTTTGCTGACAGAAGACTGCGTAGCATTTATTACGTATTCAAACTAAGGTTTTTTTTTTGTACATGACGTATAGTATAAAAGGTTTACACAAGAGTACTATATATGGTGCACGGGATAAATAAGTACGTTTTTTTTTCTTACTCTTTATCGGGAAAATTTTATACTAGTACTATGCATTTTAATGATGATGATGATGATGATGATTTTTTTTACGTACGGGCTTAGAATCATAAATAGTCATTTGTTCTTGGTTATTTTTACCTTTTTTTTTCCCTTTTTTCTCTCTTCTTTCTTTATTTATCCTTAATATACATCATGACCCATTCTCTTCCTACTCGTAGTAGTATCAGTCCGTTTCGCAAAAACGTCAATCATTCAGTAGATGATACAACTCATAAACATGGATCATTAAAAATCGTCACTACTACGTCCCAAAAAGTCAAGGACGAAACTATTATTACATCACCTTCTAGAGTACGTCAAAGATTGTCTTCGCTCTTTCGTTCTTCCTCACCAGTTGTTTCAACCTTAAAAGAAAGTTTCAATAACAAACGGGCTTCGTTATCCACACTCTCTTTTACAGTATCAAGTCCAGTTATCACGGAAGAACCACAATCTATGGAACCTATGGACGATTCCCATTCTATCACGACTACTTTATCATCATCAGGTTCTTCCGATCACATGCCGGCTTCTCCTGCTGATACCAAAGCACTTGGATGGCAACAACCTTTAGTTACCGAATTAAGGTTTGAGCCAACTTGCAACAAGTCTTCGTTACCACCACCTGCTATACCAGTACATTTCGCTACTACTCGAACCAATTCTTCCTTAGCATTTCAAGTCCATCAAATCTTGGGGTCAACTTTGGAAGAAGTAGATGAGGAAATTGATAAAGATTGGGAAAATAGTCGAAAGGTGTTACGTCAATCATTGGTTCCTTCTGTAAAGAGTCCAATGCTTTTTTAAACACAAAAAAAGGTTTTTTCTTCTTCTTTGTGACACCTGTGCATAAAATACCCAATTACATTCATTTATATATACATCTTTTTTAATCCGCTTTTATATTTCTATCTTTCTTACCCGCTTTACCCGTAATGTGTGGGATAAAGTATTTTTTTTTCTCTTCTCTTAATATAATAAATATTTTTTTTTCTCCCGATAGTTTACGGGAAAAGTTTAAATTAATGTGTGTGTGTGTGTGGAATGCTTAGGTAAAATACAAAAGAAGGTTCTTCTTATAGAGCTTAAAGAAAAGTACAAGGTTTTCTATAAAACAGATAACGACGTTATTATTAATCCTCAGATAAATTTCATTTAGTTAAGGCATATGATGGCACTACAAAAAAAAAAAAAGTTTTGCGTTAGTACATGTATTTTTCTTACTAAAACTTTTTTTTTCTGCGCATGTATTTTTTTTTTAAAAAAAAATGGTATTTCCTTATTGTTTCTTTTTTGACATCCCATGAACAAAAAACCTTTTTTTTTTTTTTTAAAAAAAAAAAAAAAAAACCTATTTATAGACTTTTTAGCAAGTGATACGAGATTCCTTTTCTTAAAGAAAGAAGGAAGAAAAAAGGGGAACACTTTTTAATACAATTGTTTAAAAGACATATACACGTCAGAAAAAAAAATGGTATCTTTACAAGTTACGATGAAATTTAAATATATTATAAACACCCCTTTTCGAGCCCTCCTTAATGGGCACGGTTTATTTTATGTTACAATAAACAAAAAAGAGGGGTTTAAGGTGATGATGCTACTAATTGTAGGTTTATCCGGTAAACCCAATTGAAGAAAAAGGTTGTATACGCCACCCTTTTGTAGGATAAAAGATTAAGAGAGGTATGTATTTGTAAGGTATTTGTAAAATGTTGGTAACGCGTCTAACCTGCCCCCCCCCCCCCTCTTTTTTGCAGAGGGAATTTTGACAGGTTATAAATATTTGAAGGACTTGGAAAGGTTTACTATTGCGTTAATTTTAAGATTGCAGTAAATCACATCAATCTTATAACCATTTTATCGTAGAAGAGAGGGGATTTGCCTTTTACTGTTTCTAAACCTATTTAAAACCTTTTTCTTTTAAAAACAAACAAACAAACAAAAAGGTACGTAGATTTTTTTTTTTTTTTTGGCTTCAAATGGCGTGTATTTAATACAGATCAATTAAAATTAAAAGATGTATTTTTTTTTTTAAAAAAAAAAGTGCAAAATACTAAAGAAAGCTTATAAACGATTTACCGCGGCCCTGTAAAAAAGAGAAAAAAGTACCGTGCGGTCGGATCTTCCCCGGTTTTATGCAATAAGTTGTAAAATCATGGCTAATTCTAACGGCTTTAAAAATATCGAGTAAACACGAGTTTTTATTAACGGCTCAAAAAAGGGTTAAAGAGTGGGGACATTTACAAGTAATTGAAAGCGTATACTTTATAAAGCTTCTTTTACAGAAATGCTTCGTTTTCGTTTTGGTTTATTTGTATATGTTGCCCTTTTAGAAAAAGAGAAAAAATACACAGTATCGATTAAGATATAAATATGTTTACCACGTGCGTGATTATATTACAAGTTAAAGTTACTCGGTAAATCTTCTTTTTAACGCGTCAATGATATTTTTATTGTGTGGTACATAACTTTTAAATTAGCCACTTTTTTTTTTTTTTTTTTTTTTTTTTTTCTGCGCTATTGATTTAGTATAATAAACAGAGAGAGAGAGAAGGGGACTTATAAATATTTGCCTAATTTTTATCATTAAATAATGAATATATATATATATATATCAGTTGTTTATATAACATGTTAATTTATAGTTAGTTAATGAATAAAGAACTAGTAAATTAACCTAGTTGCAATATATGCAAGCTTTTTTTTTTTGTTTGTTATTTTGAGCCCACTTTTTTAGACTGGGCATTTAGATTTATAAGATGCCAAGTATTTCATTATAGTTTATCGAGAACGATTTAATAGAAGTGCACTTTTTTTCTTTCTCTGTTATATATTTAGACTTGAAACTAAGCAGAAAGAAAATAAAAAATGATCGGCACTTAATATTAAGGAAGGAGAAGGAGGAGGAGGAGGAGGAGGAAGGGGATATATACGCAGTGATAAGTATAATGAATAACTGTCACTATAGCAACAACAACAAAATAATAATAATTAAAAACGCACGCGAAATGTTATATATATAAATAAACGTTCTATGTTAATTAATGTAACAACAATGAAGATTATTTTTATTTTAGCGCTCTTCACATGTAAATTATGTTTGTATACATTTTACTGTAAAGATTATGCTTTCTGTTCAATACGGTGTAACCAGTGAGATAAAACCCCTATTGCTTAGGAGAGAAAAAATATACATTTTATTGTTATACACAGGTTTCGCCAAGATTCAAAAAAGTTTAATTTATAACGGAGTTTTTTTGTACAGTGTAAGCCATTTTGTAAGGTAATCTTGAGGCGGATGAAAAGGGCCCGGCCGCAATAACAAATAAGCCTTATAACAAAATCCAAAAGAAAAAAACACGTGTAAGGTTTTAAACTGACACTCCGAATATATAAATGAAAATTAACTAAAAAGAAGACTCCTTCTGTTCCCTCCCCCTTTTTTTTTTATTTATTTTTTTTATTTTATTATATTTTTGTGGTCAGTTAAGCAGTAATTTTTCTTTTCTTTCTTTTTTTATAAATTATCATTACAATGTTTTCAACACTTGTTGATAAATTTCGACCCAAGAAAAATGAACAAATTATCAAGAAGAATCCATTTCCGATAGCTTCGACAGAAGGACGTACGATATATGTAAATATGAAGATTCCCGCAGATGATCTCGATGATTATGGACAACCGACCCGACATTACATTTCGAATAAAATCAACACAGCCAAATACACCTGGTACACTTTTTTACCAAAGAACCTGTTTGAACAGTTTCGAGGCATAGCCAACCTTTATTTTTTATTCTTGGTGATATTGCAAATGTTTCCATTGTTCAGTGCAGCTTCTTCACCTGTGCTTGTGGTCCTGCCCTTAGCTGCCATCTTAATCCTAACTGGAGCCAAAGATGCATTTGAAGATAACAAGCGACAGCAGACAGATCAAAGTGTAAATAAAGCAATCAGCTACACCTTAAACTCGGACTGGAAAAATGTGAATATACCAGTGTACAAAGTCGCACGATGGAAGAGATGGTTAAATTCATTCAAGCACTTATTTGTCATCAAAAAGAAGGACCATGATATTGAATTAATGCCACCATCTTCTTCAACAAACCTCAAGTCAATCAAAAACACTTTAAAATCAACTGCGTCCTTTTCAAAAATTGTATTTAATAAAAAGAAAAGAGAGCCCTACCGACCTGGCCAAGTACCGCATTCCGTATTAAGATCGTCCATGCTATCCACCAATCAAAGGCAGATTGAATTAAATGAAAAGAGTACTTACCTTGGTAGAAAATCAACAAGTGCACGCAAACCGTTAGATTATCGTTGGGCTAAAACTTATTGGCAAAATTTAAAGGTGGGCGATTTTGTGATATTGAGAAACGACGATGCTGTTCCTGCAGATATTGTTGTATTAGCTTCCTCTGAACCAGACGGCCTTTGTTATGTCGAAACACAAAATTTAGATGGTGAGACAAACTTAAAAATTAAACGGTCGTTACAAGCAACAAATGAAATTAAAACACCTGAAGACTGTGAATTGGCTAGATTTTATATTGAATCAGAAGCACCAAATGCAAATCTTTATTCCTATAACGGTGTGTTGAAGTGGAAAGTAGAAAATAATGATCTAGTTAGAACAGAAACAACTAGACGTAGACAAGATTCTACCACTAGTACTAAAATGAATACAAGTCTGGCTGATCTTGAAACAATTGGTGAAAGTGAAGAAGAATACGAAGAAGAAGATGACGACGATGATAGTAGAAGAAATGTGTCACATGAAAAAACAGAGGCTGTAACAGGAAACTCTCTTTTGCTTCGTGGCTGTGTTCTTCGAAATACAGGCTGGGTAATTGGGCTAGTTTTGTTTACTGGTAATGAAACTAAAATTATGTTAAACTCGGGTAAAACGCCAAGCAAGCGAAGTAAAATGGAAAAAGCAACAAATCCTTATGTAACGTAAATTGATTTAATATTTTATGTACCTGATAAAAAAAAAAAAAAAAAAAAAAAAAAAAAAAAAAAAAAAAAAAAAAAAAAGTATATTAATAATTTCTATTATTAGGTTATTGTAAACTTTGTATTATTATTAATATTATGTTTAATTTGTTCTATCGCCGCAAGTATTGTTTATAATTATTCTTCTTCTGCAAACTTTTTTGAAAGTAAAGATGCTGAAAGTGGTACCATGGAAGGTTTTATTATGTTTTGGTACGTTACTTTTTTCTTTTTCTTTGCGTGTTACTAAATTATATATTTTATAGGACTTCACTCGTCATCTATCAAAATATTATTCCAATTTCATTATACATTTCTGTTCAAATTGTTAAAACTGCCGCTGTAAGATTTCTATTTTTTTTTATTTTATTTTTCTATTATCTAATATGATTTAGGCCTATTTTATCCATACAGATATTGACATGTACAACACGAGGTTAGATCAACCTTGTACGCCAAAAACCTGGAACATCTCTGACGACCTCGGCCAAATCGAATACATCTTTTCAGACAAAACGGGCACGTTAACACAAAACATCATGGAGTTTCGAAAATGTACAATCAACGGTGTCTGTTACGGTTTAGGTGAGACAGAAGCGTCTATCGGTGCTAAGCTTCGCGACGCAGATACTTCTGCCGACCACAACACTGCCCTACAAGACTCTGCCAAGATTTCCAACCAACTGGATTTAGAAAAAGCGCGTGCTGAGATGCTGAAGAAACAGTCCGAGTTGTTTGACCATAAGTACCTAAACCAAGAGTCTACCTTTATTGATCCCAAGCTGTTTGACGATATTGCATTACAAGACACGCAGTCTCAAAGTGTGGTGCATTTCTTCTCGGCCTTGGCGCTGTGTCACACCGTTATCCCTGAACTCCCCAACCACGACTTACCAAACGAAATTGAGTACAAGGCTCAATCACCTGACGAGGCTGCGCTGGTAGCAACCGCAAAGGACATGGGCTTCACGTTTGTCGCAAGAGAGCAAGATAACGTGATTGTAGATATCATGGGCGAGACAAGAACAATGAAGTTACTGCACGTGCTCGAGTTCAATTCAACCAGAAAGCGCATGAGTACGTTGATGCGATCTCCCGACGGCAAGATCATCTTGCTGTGCAAAGGCGCTGATTCCGTCATCTACGAACGTCTCACCAAAGACTTGGACCCTGAAAACCCTGCCGATCAAGACCAACTGCATATTCGAGAAGAGACGCTGGAGCATCTCAGCGTGTTTGCCAACGAGGGTCTGCGCACACTGTGTATTGCCAGCAGAGTCATTGAGGAAGACGAGTATCAAAGCTGGGCCGTGCGTTACAAAAACGCGTCCAACAGTATCAGCAACCGTGACGAGCAAATCGAAAGCGTATGTGAGGAAATCGAAAACTCGCTTAGTTTGATTGGCGGTACTGCTATTGAGGATAAGTTGCAGGAAGGCGTGCCTGATACCATCGCCGTGCTGGCAGAGGCCGGTATTAAAATCTGGGTTTTGACTGGCGATAAGGTTGAAACGGCTATTAACATTGGGTTCGCCTGTAATTTGTTGACAAAGGAAATGTTGTTGATTAGTATTAATGCAAGAAGCGAGCAGGAGACCATGGAGCAGATCAGGAAGGCCATTGTTGAAGTGCGCGAGAAATCAAAGACCCAGAAGTGTGCGTTAGTCATTGACGGCGAGTCGTTAAAGTATGGCCTGGAGCCTCAGTGCAGTGGCGAGCTGTTGCAGTTGGGTACCATGTGTCGTGCGGTCGTTTGCTGTCGTGTGAGTCCTATGCAAAAAGCCAATGTGGTCAACATGGTGAAAAAGGGGTTAAAGGTCATGACGCTGGCTATTGGCGATGGTGCTAACGACGTCTCCATGATCCAAGAAGCCAACGTAGGTGTCGGTATCTCTGGTGAAGAAGGCAGACAGGCAGTGATGGCTTCTGATTATGCTATTGCACAATTCAGCTATCTCAGTAAATTGCTTTTGGTGCACGGACGTTGGTCCTATTTGCGAACTTCTGAAATGATCCTTACGTTCTTTTACAAAAATATTATGTGGACTTTGGTTTTGTTTTGGTATCAGTTGATGTGCAGTTTCACCGGTACCATGATGTTTGATTACTCGTACATCACCTTGTATAATCTGGTGTTTACGTCGTTACCGTGTATTATTGCCGGTATCTTTGATCAGGATCTCAAAGCAGAGTATTCGTTCAAGTTTCCTCAGCTGTATTTAATGGGTATTCGTAACGATAAGTTTACTACTTGGAGGTTCTGTATGACGGTGCTGGACGCTGTGTATCAGTCGGCGGTTTGCTTTGGACTGCCTTACATGGTATTCATTGGACCCAAGCTGAGCAGCGATGGGTATGAGACTGAAGGAGTAACTGAATTAGGTACTTTTATTGCCGGTATCGCGGTTGTCGTAGCCAACACATTGGTGGGTCTTACTATTTACAGCTGGACATGGATCATGATTGTCATTATTTTTTTGTCAAGTGCCACTTTCTTTATCTGGACCGGCATTTACTCCAATATCCTTTCATTTACGTTTTATGGCGAGGTCATCTTATTTGGCGAAGGCACATTTTGGCTCTGTCTGATCTTGACGTTTGTGGTGTGTTTACTGCCCAGGTACGCTACCATTTATTACTTGCAACTGTATCATCCTTGTGACAACGATATCATCCGAGAAGTGGTGTTGTGCAATAACGAGTCCAATATGATGAACAGGTTCTTACGTGGCGGCGACGGACAAAAGGAAAGGTTCTTGCAGGATGAAGAAGCGTTACCTATTAATATGACACGTACTCGGTCCTCGGATAAGGGTCCCAACGCGTTTACTGATAGCGATAGTGATATTGTGATGAATAAGAAATCAAAGAAGTTTGGAAGCGGGAAATTTGGACTGTATCGTACGTCTACGGCTAACTCGACTCGCAGTGAGATCATGAACATGAAGACAGGTAAACGTACTTCGTTTATGGGTTTTGGCTACTCTTCCGATGACCATCATGTCTTTGACGAGCACAGAAAATCAGTGTACAGAACCAACAGCCATCAAGGTATCTCGCAAGTCAGCTTAGCTACTCGCTTATCCATGGTTATTCTGCCGACCAAAGAAGAACTCAGTAGGGAAAGTGGCAAAGACTGGATGCCAATCGAAAGGTTTAAATTGGGTCAGTATGACGATGCATCTTCTTCGTCTGGTAATAAAAAGGGAGGCAAAAGCTTTGGTAAGAAAATGATGAAGGCTGTAAAGAACCGAATTGTACCTTCGTATAAAAAGAACTCGCAGCCCACAAGAAGTAAGCTAGAACCTATTATTCAAACAAGAGATTCGTCCATGGACTCGTCTATGCAAGGTAGTATTATGGATAGCAATAATACGATGCTGGTACCGCTGACTCCACAAGGCCTGTATGTGGCACCCGTTGTGCCTGATGAAGATAGAACACATGAATTATATCAACAAAATACTATTGCTAGTATTGAACCCATTCAGCCGTTTTTGTTACATCAGCATCATCAAAGTAGTCATCATGAAGCACAGCAGGATAAGAGTGGCACAGATTCAAACGAGTCTCCTACTTCTCCTTCTTCAAAATCACCTACTCATTATTAAAATGAAAAAGGGGGAGGATTTTTTTTCTCAAATCTTTTATAAATATGCACATACTCAATAAAAAAAAAATAGTACCACTTTTTTTGTTTTGTTTTGTTAGTCTTTCATGAATTTATGCCAAAAAAAAAAAAAAAAAAGGTATGTTGCATTTATGGAGAAGAAAATGTTTACCAGTAGATCGAATAAGATCGAAGTTTTACATAGTATCACCTTTTTTTAATTACTGTAAAAACGATTAAATTGAGTTCTCCCTCCTTTTATTTACTTACTGAATTTAGTATGATGTGTTACGTTACAGTTTTTTTCTTTGTGGAAATAAATAAAAACAAAATAAATCTTGCGGCAACATATATGGGTCAAGTCGATGATTGAGCTTATTTACTGTCAAGTGATTTATAGAATATGAAATCAATTTATAAAACACCCTTAATAGTTTTACACTAATTAAAGGGTCCTTGATATATAAAAAAGACATCGAGAAAGAAAAAAAACCGTGTGGAGATAGTTAAAGCCAAGCTTTTGCGAGGAGGTGTTTTGCAGCCAAGTCTTTCATGATATATGCGTCGTCATGATGCAAGGAAAACGCAGAAATATCTGATCTACCAATTAGTTTAATGCAGTGTATCGCTCTCTTTAAGCAGTAATACAGCTCTCCTTTGGTTTAAATTATAACTATGAGCCATACGGAGAATATATCGTCATGGGTTTTTTTTTTTTTTAAAAAAAAAAGAGGTACAAGTTTCCTTCTTTCGGACATAATTCAAGAGATATGTATGATATAAGCGTGACAGGGGAGATTTACAATGGTTGATGAGTATTAGATGTTGGTCATAAAAAAAAAAAAAAACGCCGCAGAATCAGTAGATTTTATACATTTATATATATCGTATAACAGATCCTGCGGAGTTGACCCTATACATCTACCATCTCTGTGTACACGAGTTTCCCAGAATATCGGGTAATGGCCCTTTTTTTATTTTTTAAGTAACCGCTTGACAGTTCCGAAAAGACAGATTAGAATATTGGAACAAAAAAGAAATTTTTATTTGTAATCAAAAAAAGAGAAACAGAGATAGGAAGAGATATGATATGAAAAAGAAGGAGGGAAAAGAGATAAACGAAAAAAAAAGATATGAGAATAATAAAATATTATACACGAGAGTTATGCATGAGGTTGTTTTAAAAAAGAAAGAAAATCAATTTAAGCAGAGAAAAGCTTCTTTTCGAAAGAATGAAGACCATGAACACCACCTTCCATTTGAGCAGCAGCAGTTCTCTTTTCGAAACGGACCTTACCGTCATAAACAGCTTGCTTCATGGTAGCGACACTAGGGTAACCGATATCTTGAAGAGAATGTTGGACACCAGTGACGAGGTATTGGATGAACTTACGGACAGAACCCTTATCAACGACGTTACCAACAACACCTTGAGCTACCTTAACAGCATCACCTTCAGAGAAGTAACGCTTAGTGGCAGCATTACCGTCCTTACCAGAGGTTTGACCCATAGCATCAATAGAACCCATACCACGGTAACGCTTAAGACGTTGACCTTCATGGTAAAAGTATTCACCAGGAGTTTCGGTGGTACCAGCAAGGAGACCACCCATCATAACAGCGTTAGCACCAAGGGCAAGGGCCTTGACAATATGACCAACGTTACCAACACCACCATCAGCAATAGTAGGTACACCGAAACGACGAGCAAATTCGGAGACACGGTAAACAGCAGTAGCTTGAGGACGACCACAAGCCATGACTTCTTGAGTGATACAGATAGATCCAGAACCCATACCGATACGGAGACCATCAGCACCAGCTTCGATCAAGTTGGCAGCTTGTTCACGAGTGACAACGTTACCGGCAATAACATCCAAAGTAGGGTATGTAGACTTAACCCAACGGACCATCTCGAGTTGGTAAACGGAGTTACCTTGAGAAGAATCAAGAATGACAACATCAAGACCGGCATCAACAAGAAGAGCAAGACGCTCCTTATCATCGGGACGAGTACCGATAGCAGCACCAACCAAAAGTTGCTTGGACTTATCAACCTTGGAGGCATTAGGGTAGTTTTGGTTCTTTAAGAGATCAGAACGGGCCAAAAGAGCAACTAAAGCACCATCCTTGTTAACAATAGGAAGCTTACCCTTCTTGGAAGAACACAAGATATCGTTGGCCTTGTTTAAAGTAATACCTTCTTGACCAACAACGAGGTCAGTGGTCATAACGTCCTTAAGAAGAGTAGAATCATCTTGATGGAATTGGATATCACGAGCAGTAACAATACCAACTAACTTGCCAAGCAACTTACCGTTTTCTATTTACACATAAAAACACACGCGCGCATGAGAATTTTTTTTTTCCCCCTTTTTTTTTTTGCATTAAATATGTATGACTTACCAGTGATGGGAACACCACAGAAACCAGAGGTAGCCTTAATTTCCTTAACATCAGCAACTGTGTTTTCAGGAGACAAGACAACGGGATCGTTAATGAAACCGTTCTCGAACTTCTTGACGTTACGGACCATAGCAGCTTGCTCTTCAGCAGAACAGTTATGATGAATAATACCAATACCACCCATAAGCTAATAATAAATAATAGCCTTAATAACCCCGCACTCACACTCAAAAACTTACACTGAATATATACTTACTGCCATGGAGATAGCCATCTCAGCTTCGGTAACGGTATCCATAGGAGAAGACAAGAAAGGAACCTTGATGGAAATGTTCTTGGTGATCTTGGATTCTAAAGATGCCTTCTCAGCAGCAAAATCAATGAAACCAGGTAAGACCAAGAAATCATTATAGGTTAAACCACCACTGATTTGTTCATCCATTAAGGCTTCAACTGAAAGGCCATCAGGACGACCATATTCACTTAAAACAGCATTGGCAGTAGAAATATCAAGATAAGAAGTCATTGTTTTATATGTTTTTTAAAAAAAAGAAGTGTGGAATTTATTTAACAAAAAATTTGTGAGGGGAATTATATCCCCCCCCTCCAAAAAAAATTCGCAATTGAGTTCGGTATTTATACTTTTTTTCGTGGTAGGACAAACTGTATTGTGACCTCGTTAAAACGAGAAATTTTTTCTAATCAATTAAAGATCAGTCATCCGGCCTGATGTGACTGATTGTAGGTTTAACGAAACTGATTTTTTTTTAAAAAAGATCTTGTTTTCCCTTTTTCTTTTTCTTTTAGACACAAAATTATGATCTTAGGTTGAGTCATTTTTTTTTTTTTTTTTTTTTTTCTTCTTCTTTTTAATGTGAACTTTGAGTAATAAAGTATCAAGTTAACCTTTTAACTCTTAAATCTTAATAATAACATGTCTTTGACAGAGTTATTATTAAGGGTATAACTAAGAATAGTTTTATGTGTTTCTTGCTATAAAAAAAATCTCAGGGGATAGAAAAAACGCACTAATTTTAGTGCTGTTTTTAGTACACACATTAAAAAAAAAAAAAAAAAAAAAAAGAAAAGAAAAAAAAATGATGATGATGAGAAAATAGCAACGATAGAAAATTTATTTTCAATGATAAAGAGTTGCGCCTTTGGATAAAATATAATGATGAAAATGATGATCTATTTGATACAGGTACTTCTGATAAAAATGAAGATAATCAAAACACACTGGGGATTTTACTGGTCTGATTCATCCCCTTATATTGTAAATAAACGTGTGTCTGTTACAACATCAAAAACAAAAATGTTTTATGATAGGGGTTCTCTCTATATGTACTCCTTTTTTTTCTTGTTATTTACCAGCTTCTTTATATATATTTGTTTTTTTTTTTCTTCTCTCTCTCTTATTCCCTCTTTTTTCTTTGTTATAAATAAATAAAAAAAACTATCTCTTCTTTCTCTCTTTTTTATTTTACGTATATATTATGCAAAAATCTAAATCTGAGCCTAGTAATCGATTAGGTAGCGCATTGACAATTATAAATGAATCAAAAAGAAGGCAATCAACTGGAGTGATTAAAAGAGCTTCGTCATGTATAAGTCAGTCATCAAAATTTAGTTCACAGTCGTACAAAGTAATTTTTTAAACTTTTTTTTTTTAAAAAAAAAATTGATTTATACTAATTTGTATATAACATATTAGAATATATGGAGATCGCCTGGATGCTATGAAATTCCCAATATATTGGGTCATGCTTATTTGAAGCCTGATCCACCGGTCGCATTTGATCTTCGTCCGCTTGATCTTTCAAAGCAAATATCAAAAGTACGTGCATAATATATACAAAAAAAACGAATGAAAAAAAAAAACTAAAAAAAAATTAATTATAGAAACCATGGTATCCTCCTAATCCTTATTATAATGTTCCCCCCTTGCCACCCTTGGCTCGGTCAGAAAACAAATTTGAAGCAAAGATTAAAAAGATGCTTCCAAAAGTGTCTACTCGTTCTTCAGATCCTCGGGCAAGATATGCACAGTTTAAAGAAATAGGCACAGGGTAAATAAATAAATAAACTCTTTGTTATTATAGCCATTTCTTTTTATATATGTATATACTCTCTCTCTCTTTCTTTTGACTCATACATATATCTTTTTTTTTTTTTTTTTTTTTTTTTTTTGCATAGTGTCAATGGAGCAGTCATTCGAGCCAATTATCGTAAAAAACAAGGTCAACAATGCGCTATCAAAAGATGTAGACTGGATCCAGACTTAGAATATCGCTCAGCCATTTTACGAGAACTACGTATTATGGCGGCCGGTCACTCTAATTTAATCAAATTAAGAGAAATTACATTATGGCGAGACGATATTTGGATCAGTATGGATTTAATGCGTTGTTCAGTATTTGCAGTACTCTGTCAACGTGGTATTCCCGAAGCACATACTATCTTTATCACACGAGAAACCTTAAAGGGCCTTATTTATTTACACGGCAAAGGCTATTTACACAGAGACATCAAATGTGAAAACTTGTTGTTGGGTTGGCACGGTGAAGTTAAATTGGCTGATTTTGGATTATCTGCAAAGAGTGCGAATAAACATCGAGATAGACTTGGTACTAGTAAATGGTAAGGCACTCCTAAAGAAAAAAAAAAAAAAAAAAAAAAAAAACTCCTAAAAAGCTAACCCCTCTCTCTTCTCTCCCTTGTTTTGTTATTTTAGGATGGCACCTGAAGTGATTAGAGAAGATTATTATAATGAAAAAATAGACATGTGGTCACTTGGTGTAGCTGTTATTGAAATGATGGATCGAGTTCCTCCTCATTATTTAATCAAGGATGAATCAGAACTGTTTAGTTTAATTACTTCTGAACCAAGTCCTACTTTTACATATAGTTACCCTAGTATGTATATGAGAGGTTTAGTTGCTTGGTTACTAGATGAAGAACCAACTACTAGACCCGTCGCCAAAGATGTATTATTAGAAATTGATACTCATATTCAAAAACACTTACTTCCTTGCTCTTCTTCTATTGAACTTGCTCACTTTTTAAACCAAGTATTACCTATAGTTCACTAATATTTTTTTTTCTCTTTCTCTCTCTCTCTCTCCCTTTTTTTTTCTACTTAATATATATATATTTATTCATAACAAACAAACAAAGTATAAAAAAAAAAAAAAAAAAAAAAAAAAACTTTTATAGACTTATTTAAATATATTTATTTTTTAAAAACTTACTTTTTTTTTTCCTTTTTTCCTTTTATTACTATTATGAGCTGGTAAACGAAATATATATAAAATAACATTTTTGTGTATTTTTTTCTAAAAATGTTAATAGGAAGGGTGTTAAAAAGTCAATAAGTAGACTACCTCATAACTTAAAAACTAGAAACGGTGGCGAAGGTACACGCGCGCATATTCTTTTTTCTTCTCTTTATACTTACTTAAAAAAAACAGATGCCGATCGAGATTTAGAATACCAATGCCTTGAATCTCGGTATAAACAACTTGTCCAACTTTCAAATGACCTTTGTACAGAATCTATGGCATATCGTGATGCTTTATCAAGTAAAGTGTGAAAAAAAAAAAAGCTTGATAAATTAAAAAAAAAAAGGGATTTTGCATATACTAAAACACGCTGCATTTTCTATGTTAGATATACTTAACGATCAGTTGTTATTTGCTAATCATTTAACCGAACTTTACGGGTTAATACAGGACCAAACTGTATCGTATGGTAAACAACAAGGGTTGACTGATTATACTACTGCAATGGAATATTGTAGAGAAGAAACTATGATTTTACTTGTAAGCTTTTTTTATTTATTTTTTATGTGGTACCTAAATATATTTGTATACAGGATGATTTAGATACTAAAGTAATTAAACCTGCAAGTAATTATCAAATGATTACAAAATCTATTGATAAAGTAATCACTAAACGACAACACAAGTTAATTGATTTTGATCGCCATAAGAATTCATATTTAAAATATTCAGCTATTACTGAACCAAGTCCAAGTGAAGAAAAGAATATGATCAAGATGAAGATTCAATTTGAAACAGCTCAACAAGAATACAATTATTATAATGATATGTTAAAGGATGATTTGGTTAAATTTTTAAATTTAACTCAATGCTTTATTGAACCAGTTTTGATTAGTTTTTATAATATTCAGTGTCGTGTGTTTGCCGGATTTTATGGAAGAGTTCATGAAGTCATTCAACATAATCAAGAGATGGTACCTACTTTACATTTATCAATTGAGGCCGGATATATGACGAGAATATCAGATGCGAGTGTTGTGGATCAATTAGATGATGTTATTAGTCATTTAAAAAGAGAATCAAAGTCTTTAGGCGGTAAAGGTTCGTTCTGCAAGTTTTTTTTTTCTTAATTATATATAATAGTACTTACAATACATGTTTATATATATTAAGGATCATTTCAAACTAGACCAATTTACAGTAAAGATGATAGTTACTTGTCTAATCAAGCTATTACGCCAAGCTCGAGTTTATCGAACCACAGCGCCCATTCGACCTTGGATAACAAGTTTATCCGAGAGGAACGGATTGGTAGAGGTACACCACCCCCTTTGAAAAAGAAACCCTCACTTGCTTCTTATTCCATTCAAAGTGAGTATACTCCTCAAGTATTTATAAATAACCAGAGTGCAGGATATAATGATAGACCTGACCAGTCGGTATTAAAGAAAAAGAGACCACCACCACCACCGCCTCCTTCCAGAGGTACCAAAAAAGAATTTGTAGAGGCTTTGTATGATTTAGAAGGAAGTTTACAAGGAGACCTTTCCTTCTCGGTTGGTGACCGCATTGAGGTTTTGGAAAAGTCTAATACGAGTGATGATTGGTGGAAAGGTAGAATTGGAAATCAAGTTGGCATGTTTCCAGGTAAAATAATCCCTTTCTTTTTTTTTCTTGAAAAATATATTAACCCCTTTTTTTTTTTTTTATTGACAGCGAATTATGTGCGACAGGGTATGTAAAATAAAAAGTCTTGATTTATAATAAAGATTTTTTTTTTTTCTGGGGAATAAAAAGTAAATGTTAGTAATAGAATGCTATTCAGTAGAACTGTAAGAAATCTAGTTATACTGTTATTTTTTTTTAAGAAAAGAGAATATGTAGTAGTCTCTGAATTATTTTATTTTTGAGTAGGAGGCAATCAGTCTTATAATATATTTTTGTTTATATCCAAAAAAAGGTTTTTTTTTCATAAATGGTAGCACATAACTGTCAATAGAACAATGGAAAGTTAACATTTTTGGTGATACCTACTTTACCAAGGAATTCAATTCCTTTTTCACCAATCGTTGTCTGTACGTGTCAGATTTTTTATTTTCCCCTTATTCTTTTAAGGATTTTTTTTTTTTTAAAAAAAAACCGTATATAAAACATCCCATTTTTTTTTTCCTGCGTAGAATTATAAGGAGATGGTAGTAATAAGCGCGCTCTTTTTTTTTTCTTTTTTTTTTAAAGAAGGAATACCTGGTCTGATTTAATCTTGTTATAAAAACATATTCGGTTAAAGTCTATGACGATAGAAAATTCTTTTTTTTAGATGCCCGGTAATTTAACTTGCCGATTTTTTTTATTAGAAATAAAAATGAAGCTAAAAAAGAGAAAGGGAAAGGGGGGGAGGGAACCCTCTCTTTTCGTCATTTATTATCTGGGAGTGGAATTAGATGCCGTGGTTCGTAATAAAAAAGGGTTTTAATTGATTGGTTTCAAGTTAAAAATATGGATCAGTTTGAAATGGCACTCAATTTTCAAAAAAAAAAAAAAAAAAAAGTTTTCTTTTATAGCTCTTTTCTCTCTCTTTTAATGATTAGTCTGTTGGTTCAATTGGGTAGAAATAAGTGGAGTACTGGTCTTTTGAGTAGTCATATAAGCAAATGCATTAAATGTCGCACTGAAATTCCAGTGAAACTAAACGTTGTTTTTTTTAATTAAGATATAGATGTATTTATCAAAGGCGAATTATACTCTAAACCTACTGCCGTTTTTTTGTATGTATAAAAACTACTGACTTTTTAATATATATATACATTGTGTCACTTGCCTCTTAAGTCAAGATCGATTTATTGGATTGGTGTTTAAGATGTCACTTTTTTTTTTTCTTTTTTTTTTTTTTTTTTTTTTTTATTAAAGTATATTTTTTTCTCTCTTTTTATTTTTTCATTTTTATTTTTTTCTTTACAATTATTTCCTTTTTTTTTTATTATTCGAAAATCAATAATATGGGGAATCAAGCTAGTAAAGTACTAGCTACAAGCAATAAAAAAAAAACGCACTCCAAAACGAAACAACAACGACGCAGTTCATCATTTATTGTATCGCAAGGAAATTACGACTGGTTAGACCAAGACCCTCATAATAACGAGAATATGGCATTAGATGCAGCTGTTTCAGCGGCTGTTGCATTACAACAACAAAAGAAACAAAACACATCATTATCTCAATCAGTACCTGCTTCTGCTACACCCGTTATGAATAATACCAGAAGGAAATCGATTTCAGAATTCTTTGCAAGAAGAAAACAAAGTTTAGTTTCATTACATCCTACTATTGTTGAAGAAGATATGAAAGAATTTGATAGACTTCAAAGACAAGTAAATATATTAAAGAGACATTTTAATATATTTATGAGCTAATATGTTTTTTTTTAGCATTACTTGTTAAAGAGTACAAGAAAGGGTAATACGTGGGCACCGATTGAGTCCCCTAAAATCATTGTTGAGGCAGGTACCGGCAATGGTATTTGGGCACTTGAAATGGCGAACCAATATACAGAATCTCAGGTGCTTGGGATTGATTTAAAACCACCAGTTTTTCAACATGGAAATCCAACCAATTTGCGATATAATCAAACTAATTTAAATGAATCCTGGCCAATGAATGATAATTCAGTTGATTTGTATGTAGCTTATTTAAAACTTCCAATACACATATACTAACAGAAAAAATTAACAATATATAGTATCTTTCAACGTAATATGTATTTACATATTCAAAAAGATCAATGGCCAAAGATTTTAGAAGAAATGTTTAGGGTTTTAAAACCGGGTGGATATATCGAACTGATAGAGTCCGATTTATGGCATCATAATCCTGGACCTGTGCAACAAGCGTTTCAACAGTTCTTTAAAGATCAGTGCAAATTACTTGATTTGGATTTGGAGATTTCGAGTTCCTTGACTGGAACAATTGAAGAAAAAGGGTTTTTGGACGTTGAGAAAAGAATTCTGGATATACCAATTGGTGAGTGGCCAACTGAACCAGGTAAAATCACTATTTTTTTTAAAGAACATACATAAAAAAAAAAAAAACTAACATCGTCTATATAGAATTAAAACAATATGGCTTTATAAATAAAGAAATTCAAAAAGCTTTATTAAAAAATAAAAAAGGTACCTATGTACCTAAATGGGGTATCTCTCCTGCTGATTATGATTTAGCTGTATCTGAGGTACTGGAAGAATATGAAGAATTCAAGAGTTTTTCAAGGTTTAATTGTTGGATTGCAAGAAAACCAACAAATGAAACATTATAGACTTATCATTTTTAAAACATTGTATATTTTTTCTTACACACAACCCATACACACACACATATATAGACTTAACTTATTACTTAATATCATTCACTTTTTTTTATTATTATTATTATTATTATTATAATATATATTCAACATCCCTTAAGGTCTTCCTACCATAAATCGTTTTGATCCTCTACTATTAACATATGTTACCTTTTTTTATGTAAAATAAATGGGTGGGAATAATTCTTTATTTACCTCTTTTTAACACGTTCATTATAGTCAGGCGATCCATATTCTACAGAATATCCCTTCTTTTTAGACTCATCCATAGTTAAATCCATCTTTTTTAAATTGGAATTGGCGCGAATATCAAGTCTCAATTGATCGATTTTGGATTGATATTGATCGCGTGCTTGACCGTTTAATTGAACCGTTTCTTGTAAACTAGCGATTTTGGCGTCCATACTACCTAATAAACGACTGGTACTAACTGACCAAGAAGCTAATGCGGTAATAGTCTCGTCTAGTTGTTGAGGTCTTAAGTCTCTACCCATACTAAACATAACTTGTAATTGACGTTGGCGTTGGTCAAGCTTCCCCGTAAATATGCCTTGATAAAATGCTTCGATAATTAAATCTTCAAGCTCTCTTACGGTGGGTATATTCAAGTAGGTTTGTAATAAGTCGTATGAAAGTGTCTATATGTTGAAAGGTTTAAGGAAAAAATATATAGGTAAATGAACATCTTTTATACCTGGCTTGTTTCTGAAAGAGTAGCGATAGATAAATGCTTAAGTTTTTTGATTTGATTTTCGGTTAAAGTAGGAAACTGAGCAATATTATCTAATTCGATAATAATAATAAAAAGAAAAGGTTGGTGGATAATAAGAGAAAAATTTCTTTGCCATGTCTAACCTTGATAATCTTTAAATGTTCCATACATGAATAACTCTAACAATGAATAATAAGGTGCAACTTCAGGTAATGTAGAAGCCTATGTTACAATATAAATAACAATAATAATACGACTCTTTCTTTATATACGTGTCTTACTTGAACTACATTGGGAGCTTCATATAACTCTGTAAATACGTAAATTCCATGTGCATTTAAAGCATCCATAATAAGTTTTGAATTAGCTACACCTTTTACCGACTTTGATAATAAAAGAAAAGGTTGAAGTTTTTGACTGGTAGATAAACTAAGATTGGTTTCATTCATTTGAATTGCTTAAAGAAAAACGTTAAAAAAGAAATAGTTTTTTCTTAGACTGGTATTTTAATGTGTCCTGGATAATTATATATCCAGTACTAACAATAAAGGAGAGTACCAGACTATAACTTATGTCTAGATAAGTAAACCATATCCTTCAACAATGTCCTAAGTGTTATGTTGCCCTACATCATTCTTTATAACGTTGAGACAAGATCTCAGTATACTACTTAGACACAGTACATTGTCGACGCCCTTGAAACTTATTAATACAGGCCGTTGAGCTATTACGATTTCATTAACGGATATGATTGCGTACAAGCCCACCAAATGGCAGCATATTTATATGGACTACCTTAATTTTACTTAATAATATGCAGATACCTTAATTCTTGTTCTGGGATGTTAAAGGCCTTGGTATATTTAGTTTAACCTTCCTTTACAAACTGTAAAACATTCCATAGTTAGATAACTGATTCTAATGACAGATCAATCAGGGCCTCTCAATCAGGTACACAGAAAATATAGTAACTATCCAGCTCTATACCAGTTTACAGGTATGAAGAACAGCATACTAATTAAGTTTCGCGGAATACCTGTTTTCACATCAGTTTATTCAACGTGAGTAGTTTCTTTTTATTTTTTCCACTGTTCTTTTTATTTTACAAACAACTCCCCAGTACATGTCTTTTAGTATATGAAGCTCCTCTGTACGCGTCTTTTGGTATAAGCATACCCTATATATAAATACGTGTCTTTCGGTTTACGTAGCTCTACTATACGTGTTTTTGGTATAAGCCCTTTCTTATTACTCTGAAGCAGCTTGTAACTGATGATATAGTCCACTCTATTGATACCGAATTATTTCTTTATGGCCGAAGGTCGATTTATCTATGATCGATTTATTTCTCGTTTGGTTGAACACTTTTGATATGGAACCTTGATAAATTTGATTAATAAATTGGAAAAAGTAAGTGATAAAATACACACACACACACACACACATGTATATATATATATATATACTTATAAATATGTATAATAATCTACCCAAAAAGTGCTGCAAGTATTCTGGTCTTGACTACATCACCACATATCCTATTTTCTTCTTTTACAAGTAGTACAAGCTCTCGTTATAATAGTAGCTTCAAAGCTAATCGTGAAAGACGTTCTATAAGTGAATCTCTAGTTAGTTATTAAGTAGCGTCTCCTAGGAAGATCCAATCGAAATTTTTATCAAGCTAAATACCAAAAAATTAACTACACAAATATTCTCGATTAATAAAAAAAAAAAAAAAAAGCGGAACAATTAAGACGTTGCAAATGTTCTTGTGCTGAAGAGTAGGGAAATACCAATACTTCTGAACCTTCACTTGCTATTCCCACTCTCAGTAACTAGAAACATAGTAGCTGGCAAGACAGCTTCTACCCTGAAGGTAATATATATACATATATATATATATATATATATACTATTTAAATGAATTAAATAACATACTATTTTTTTTTAAAAAAAAAATAGAATTAGTTATAATTGATAAACATGCTAAAAGTGATTGGTCCAATGTTTCCACTAGTAGTAATGCTACCTCTCGCCGTTCCGGATTTTCTCATTCTCCTTTAGTTGCACTAGGATACGTTCTTACAGAACAAAAATGTTCTCTATTCGAATGACAATACGAGGAAGATCCAGCTGTATTATTATTATATGAAATTTCTAAGGAAGTCCCGTATCATTATATTCCAGATCGTGAATTCACTGTTGAAAGGTTGATGGACGTTACTAAAGTAACTCAAAAGCAACTCAAAAGATTTTCTGAAGCAAAAAACGACCATGAATTAAGCCTGAAAAGAGTTCGAAGTTTAACTAGTGCAGGTTTTTTATGTACGGAGACATGTTTACATAAGTACCAGTATCAATATTCTGACGACTCTGATATGACCATTCCAACGCCATTGAATCTTCCTCGTATTGTCATTCGAATAGAGAACATTTTTGTTCTGTAAGAACGTATCCTAGTGCAATTAAAGGAGGAAGAGACTCAGAATTATTTATGCCGTTATTTTTATTGCTGCTGTTGCTGGTATTCTTGATGTTACTGTCATTACTATCGTGATCACGAAGATAATCTGCGATGGTCACAATTAAATGTTCCTTCGCTCAGAAGTCGCTAGGCAGTATTTTTTAAATACGACGCTTTAGGACTATTAGAAAACAAATTACGAAGTCCCACTCGTGTGCTCTTAATACAAATTATGAGGACAAGCGGCTCCATGTTGTATTTGTCGTACATATGATTGCAGTATTTGTTAAGATTATGAATATACGCCTTATCAACGATATTTTGGATGCCAATGAGAACAGATACTAACGATTTGGAAATGGTGGTAGTGGGGATAAGCAGAACATCTACCCGTTTTCCATCGAGTCATTTGCCATCTTGTGCTACGTAATTATTGAATGCATGGTTTCCAAAAAAAAAAAAAAAAAAAAAAAAAAAAAAATCTAAATTATCTACATAGCTCTTGTATATTAGTGCCTTTTAGTTAAAAAGTATAACTAAAATAAAATATAATAGATATAGGCATCAAGTGTATAGTATGAAGTAAGGGGGAAGAAAATCTATAAATGTATATGTATTAGATATTATAAAATTAGGCATAGCAAACTTTATTTAAAATAAGAATAAATAGAAAATAGAGGTATTGTTTGTCTCGGGTGATACAAACCTAACAATAGCGTTCTCTTTTTTTTTTGAAAAAAAAAAAGGTATTTTAAGTAATGCATAAACGTTGTCTACTTGTGGCTACAAAATAATCTTCTTACAGAATATTTATGATGATTATGAGTACATTCTGAGCTACTATGAGCTGCTCTCTGTTGCACACCCATCATTATAGAAAATTCTTGAAAGTTGACTACACCATCCTTATCCAAGTCTACTTCTTCAATAAGTTGTTGTGCCTCTTGTAAAGTTAATTTATCACCTAGTTTCTCCATCATGGCTTGTAATTCAGTAACGTTAATGGTCCCATCCCCATCTTTATCGAATGCATCGAATGCTTCTTGTAATTCTTGTTGTTTTGAAGTGGAGCGATAAGGGTCGGATAAGGTAGGTCTCATGAGTCTAGCGAAATCCTCGAAATCTAAACTTCCATCGGCCTTTTGAGCACAAGCATCTTTAAGCTAAAAGAAACATAAGAAATTAACGGATAAGTATTTAAACGGGGGACCTGTTGGGGATTTTACCATGGAAGGAATCGCAGAGCTGTTCACTCCAGTAGAAAGCAACATATCTTCTAATTCCAAGTGAGAGATTTTTCCATCTTTATCTTTATCAAAACTAGCGAATAAGTCAGATAGATCACCTTTCTTTTTACTGCTAAGAAAATGACTGCCGAAACTAAGTCGCTTAGAAGACATGGAAAAAAAAAGAGGAAAAAGAAAAATTAATTATCTCTGTAGTATTGAGGCAAGCCACCTTTTAATCTCCACTTTTACTCACAAAAGGGGGAGTTAGTTCGTATTACATAGTATGTATAAATAGTTTATTTTTTTTTTGCTGAGCTCCTCTGTAACATGAAAGCCACACCAAGAACTCTAATGTCACTAATAAAGAAACTGTTTGCATGAATAGTGCATTTCATCCATTTATGACTGTTCCTGATAGTCCAGTAAAAACACGATGTCTCTTTTATATTCATTTTATGCACCTACTTTTACCTATTGACAAGCTATTTGGAAATACCACTGTAAATAATAGTTCATCTAATTGTTTTAAACAGCCATTTTAGTTAAAGAAATAACAAATCGTCGTTTTCTAATGAAAAAAAGAAAAAGGGATGCTCGACCGAAATTTGAGAGGACTAAGACCTGGCACCCATTGGTGAAGATAAAGGACCTTCATAAAAAATAAAATAAAATAGGCGTCACTTAAGTCAAAATCCCTTCCATTTTTAACAGGCTAAGCCGATCTTTCGTCAAGATACGATTCGTTAAAAATGATACTTTGACTAAGCTTTATCGTTATTCTTGGTTAAGTAGAAGCTCAGAATTCTAGTGAGAATGGTTAAAAATCATGTCTCATTACCTATTTTTGCTTCTGGAGTAATTATTTTTCCTCGTAAAAAAATCACGTATGACTCTTTTTTTTTTTTTTTTTTTTTTGTCTCTTTTCTTTTGGTTAATGTTATACAATTCAAAGTATGCTTACTGCACTAAAAGGCAAATAAAATGTATCTCTAATACTGTCGTATATACAGGTTTATTTGCTTGCATGCAAAAAAAATATATAAAAAACCGTTATAGCTCGGACATTAGATTCGGACGCCAAGTTTTTTTTTTTATTAATTTAAAATACCATGGTGTGATACGCCACTCCAGGGTTTTTACTTTATACGAGAATATCCGATATACAAAATAAATTAAAATACAGTTAAATACAACATGAATAATATAGTGCATACAACTCCTAATTCTTATATTATTATAGAAAGAAAAGAATCGCGTAGGTCATTCTATTCAGGATTAGAATAAACATAATCCATTGTTTGTTATTCTACCGAATTAATAAAGAACGTTTGGATATAAAAGAATATTTTATAGTTAAAGTAGAAAAAGAAGGTGATACTCACGGATGAAAGTGAATCTATTGGCAGAATAATAATAACCGCTGTTTTCGAGTAAATCTATGAATTCCAAAGTAACAAAATAAGCTTTATTAAACCATAATAAAGAAGAAAAGTATCTCGAAAGAAAAAAAAAAATGAATTTTTTCGTTGGTTGCCCGGGCAAGCTTTTTTGCGGGCGCAAAAAGTACGGAAATTTCTTTTTTGTAACATGTCTAAAATAAGTAATTCGGCTTTTATTTGATCACTTATTTTATGCTCAGCAGTAAAAAGATGTTCTTTTCAGAAAGATACAGCTTTGATTAATTATTAATGAGATTCCGTGCAGATCGCTGTTCCACGTGGAAGTTAAATTTTATTATTTTTCTTATATAAAAAGGACAGTGTTAATCCCCCCTTCACTTTTTTTTTTGTCATTATTATAACTTTAAAAAATATATAATGTCTGACTACTACTATTCGCTGGGTATTACTCCTGAAGAACTTGACACATTACAAGAAGCCTTCAATTTATATGACTCAAAGCACTGTGGCTATATCAATATCGATCAATTCTCTCATATTCTTTCAAGTCTTAATATCGTCTCTGACTCTAAACAAATCGCAAAAATGGCTGACATGAATAACGATAAAAAAATCGATTTTCACGAATTCGTTTTAACCATGTTTCGCTATTTACCCAATCAGGAACAAACTGTTCATTCTACCTATAAAAACAATCATATTTTTACTGATAAAGATGTTGCAACAGATGAAGAAATTATGGCTTGTTTCCAATTCTTTGACAAGGACCACGATGGACGTATTAGCCAAAAAGAACTCGAACAAGTCTTATCTATGTTTGACACCAGCTTGAACCCCAAAGAAATTAAAGATATGATGTCCATGGCTGATATTAATAGAGACGGATATATCGATTTTGATGAGTTTAAACAATTGTTACCGCCATTATAATTATACCCCTTATCTCCCATGTACATATAATAACAATATTCCACATTTAAATAAAGCACCTTAATCAAACCTTTTTTTTTTTTTTTTTTTTTTTTTTTATCGCTGCCTTACTGTCCTATATATAGATCATCGTGATACCAACACAACCACAATCCGATTTAATCAGAATAGCAAAGTATATAATTATCAAATAGAGGAAATATTACTTTCGTATTTAAAGTAGTCAAAACGATTATTCTAGTTGGTAGTTGGATATATGCTATGCTTTTTTTTTTAAAAAAAAAAGTAAATGGTGTCTTTAAAATGTTTTCTGGTGACATTTATTCAGCACTTGAACTGGTATACTATAATGATGTTAGCTAACGATACAATACCAATAACAAGAAACACGATAAAAGTATCCGTGTTACGATCAAGCGTATCATACTTTAGATTACAGTCAGAACTGGGTATAATGTTTAAAGGCGGGAGGATTTGCTCGAGTTAAGTAACTTCTACTTTATACCTGCCACATATTCCTGTTTAATGATTGACAAAATATATGAAATTAGCTTTAATCAAAATATATAAACCCTATTTCTTTTTATATCAAAAGATATGGCGATCATAGTGATGTACTTTATTCTCTCACGCACGGTCATTTTTTGCCCAAAAATAAATAAATAAGTGGATACTCGTTGCCACGCATGCAATGGACACAGAAGATAACGATGATCTTTTTTTTTTTTTTTTTTTTTTTTTTTTTTTTCGTTGGTGGTCAACTTGTAAATGTTTAAAACAAAGAGTCTTTATAATTACTTTTAATTGTTTTTCCTCCTTCAAATTACTATTATTGTTAATTTACATAACTTATTTAACCATTTATCGAGATTCTCCTTCCTTCACTGCTTAAAAGAATAAATGCACTAACTCTCATTATTGAATTTTGGTAAATGAATACGATGACAAGTATCGTACATCATCAACTACATGTGGCCTTAACAAACGTTATAAGTTATTTGGCAAGGGTATCATCACATGTACCACCAATTTTCTATTATTAAAGTGGAACCAAAATCTGGTGCAAATCTAGTATACACACAATTGTTTCGCCCCTTGGAAATACGGGGCACTTGTTTAACTTAAGGGATCTCTCTCTCTCTTTTTTAAGACCCTTTTGTATTACATGAAAAAAAAAATATAATCTAAAAACAACCCAGTTTGATTTTCCATTTCTTTTTTTTTTTCTCTCTTTATTTTTATATATATTATACTCGTATATTATGCCTATAAGGAAACGATCGCCTTATGGTCCGTTCGTTGAAAGAGTTTTATTGCCCTCAGTTCGTATTGCAGCATTATTATTAGCCGTATTAGCTATTGGATTTGGTAGTTGGCTCGAAACGAACGATAATGCTTCCAGTTGCTCTTTTAAAAGCAGTATGTCACTGCACCAAGTATTTCTGTATAGAAATATTTCAAGTAACCTGACTACACCTGATTCAGTATCGTTTGGATTATGGAAGCATTGCTACATGTATGCTTTGAATTGCTCATGTACACCGACTAATCTCAAATACCAGCCAGGTATGATATCATTATTACAAACATTTTTAATTATTTATTTATTTTATATATATATATATATATCAGATGTATCGACTATTCTTCAGGTCGCAACTGAACATAATGCAATCCCGCCCCTTACCAACAATACATCGCTTAGTAGAATTATACCTTTAATATTAGCAACAATATTTAGTTGTATTGCATTTTTTATTGGATTATGGGCAAATAGACGAGGAAAGTATATCTATCGAAAAATTGTTGTTGGATTACTACTGGCAACATCGATCCTTATAGCTTATGGTTTTGGTTCAACTTATGATCAATATTTTCGAATGATCAAACAGACATGTAAAAGTTTAAATAATAATGTTTATTGTGCTAGGCATGCGGTTCAAATTGAGGTGATTATATTTTCCATAGCCCTTATTCTCCTCTTTATCGGCTTAATATTTTGGTTTATTGCTTCTTCTTTCTTTTCTATTCCAATACCAGAAGAGGAACCAAGAAAACATTGGAGTTTTCAAAAAGATAATCCTATAAGAAAAAAGAAGAATCAATCAAGTAGTGAACAAAGTTTAACTACTAATAATTACCATCATCAACAACTACAACACCAACAACAAGATGAATTAGCTGTATGGCGTGATGTTACTATGCTTGATGATAACGATCATGATGAACTTTGGCCACAAAAGCCAGATAATTCATATGATCCATATAATAATCCTGCACCTCCACCAAAATACCGCGGCAATAATAATCCTCATCTTCGTCAGCAGCAAAAGAATGTTAGGAGTTTTCATGAGCAACAACAAAGGAGTATTGGACCAAACGAAAAAGTATCACTTACACCAACGCCTCCACCTGTAGATACTACTACCACTACAACACGTGGAAATAATAATAATAAATCGCGTGTAACATCTAATAAAAACCATCATCACCAAAAAAGAAAAGAAAGTAACGATTCTGCATTAACTTTCGGTGGCCATAGTAAATCAAAGAGAAGTCATAAGCCCTTATCTGAATTGGAACCAACTTATAAAAATACTCCAACCAGTATATCTCCACATCCATTTCAATATCCTCCAACAACTGCTACAACAAATGATAGTAAAAATTCCTTTTGTATGACACCTTACTATGAAGAACAATCTCCAGATTCGACTTACTTTCAACAGCAAAATTTGGTGCCTATATTAAGTATGCCTCCTGTTGTTGAACACCCATTAAATAAGAAGGTGGTAAAGGATAAAAGAATACAAAGCTATCTTCAAACACAAACTCCAACTGCTTCTACTTCATCGACTTAGTATAGCCTAAATGTATAATAGTGACCCTCAGTTCTCCTCTTTTTTTTTTTTTTATATCTCAGCTAACCCTTTTTTTTCTTTTCACATACATACACATACACTCTTTTTCTCTCTTTCTCTCTTTCTCTCTTTTTCTATAACTGTTATTCTACTCTTTAATCTAATAAATTAATCATTTTTGTCTTTTTTTTTAAAAATAAAATAAAAATACACCACTTTCGCCAATTTAAACAGGGAAATCAAAGAATTCTTGGTAAGGGCCCTTAGTGAACTCAGATTTCTCCCAAAGAACAGGAGTTGACAATTCACAAGTATTAATAATAAATGACCACAAAATAATAAATAGATATGTATATATAGCTTTTAGCGAAGCTACATAGAGCTACTTGTAGAACCACGAGAAGCAGTATGACAATCGGTAACACCTACTAATTGAAGCACTTTCTTGGCAGTGCTTCACCCACGGGGGAACAGTTTCTAAATAAATTACGACAAACGAGAGCAGTATAGGGGATAATGAGATACTCACCTAGGCTGAAACCCTAATAGCCATTACGAGTATGGATACTACCCAAACTTAACAAATATGATTATTCACCACCAGTAGCAGTAGCCGGAAATCTAAACTAACATGACTACATTTATCGCTTCAAACAACAAAAATACATCGCCCAAAGCCAAAAATTCAATATCCCTCGATAGGGTAACCAGAAACAACTACTTATTAATTTAATAAATTTTTATTTTCTTGATTTTAACAAGGTGACCAGGCTTAGTAACAAAGACATTTTTTCTTTCTTTCTTCTCCGCCTTGTCCGCGCCATTCATATCCAATACAAACCTGTCAAGTATTTGAAGAATAAAAAAAAAAAAAAAAAAAAAAAGTAAAAACACGAATGTACACTATAAAAAAAAAATCAGGTACCAAATTTTTTTTTATTGCTGTTATTTACATTCATTTAATAATGATCAATTCAACACCATGTCGCAAACAAAAGTATTCTATCGCTATGATGGTTTCATCATCCTTAAAGTAACAATCATACAAATACAATTTTTTTAATCTTGTACATGATTTAAATAGATAGTGATATACTGAACGATTGATTTTGGATGACCTTATTTTCAGTATACGAATAGGATGAAAACAAGTTGTTGGGTTGCTAATCATCATTTCCGCACCTTCTATGTATTCGGGCCTACCTAATCTTTTTCTATTTATATTTATTTTTTTAGATACTGAAAATGAGAATGATTCTAAACGAGGATATTGATGTAAGAGGACGTCTAAATAAAACGGGGGCGTAGGTCCTAGACAATGTGTTACTCTAGTGATTGATAGATGTGTCAATTGAAGGTGTATTGGGTCATTAATGATATCGGTTAGAAATTTAATTTCATCGTTCTTTTTCTCATCATCTGACCAACTCTTTGTCATCCTAAATACATGTTGCTGTGTGTTATTTCTCGAAAATATAGATTCAAATGAATTTCGTGGATATACGAACACGCTGGCATCATAATACTTAATATCAAAAGAAATTACAGATGGTATACCACACCTATCCCTAATTGTGTAATCATAAATGATGTCCATAATAACGCTTTCAACTGTGAGTCTAAAATCGTGAGCGTCATAAAAGCTTGTTTTGACTTGTTGAATATGCGTGGCATGAGTAGTATCCAGTATAGATCCAAATATCTTTAGTAGAGAATCTTCAGTATTGTTCTTATCTGTTAGACAATGAACTGTTAGTGTATCAATATCCTTATAATATGATTTGAAAATTGAAAACCAAGATGAGTTTGGATCATCAATAGCACAAGCAAATGTTTTTAGTTTCGCAAGAGGTCGTAATACATTGTCTTCAGAGGGTATAACATCTGTCAATAGAGTAAGGTTTTCTATACGATCCAGTTTTTGTAACTGTAATATATTTAATGTCATTAGTCTGTCATGAATATACAATGTTTGAAGGTTGGCTATGCGTGGTATCAAGTCCAAGACAGATAACGGTGATGGAAAGCCAGCACGAAGTTCCAGAGAAGTGATTCGGTCGGCCATACCTTGAAATACAATAAACGAATCTTTACTGCCAAAAGATAATGGCAGTTTCGTTAAACGAAGCCAATATTTGGTAAAGTCCAGTCTAGCCATCCATCGCCAATAACCGTTTTCAATGAATGAAATCTCTGTTAAATAAATGCAATGACGTGCAAGCAATTCAAATTCTGTAAACATCATGGCGCGCTCCGAAAGTTCCCAATCACTTGTCATGTAAGGCATCTCGAGCTTTTTAACATAAAAGTTTGGCTGGTGTCGATGGTGAGTAATGTTGACAAGGAACGACCGAAACGATCGTAAGTCTTTTATCTGGACTTGATTGTAAAGTGTTTCTAATAGAGGACGATACCATGCTTTACATATAGTAAGACAAGTGCGTTGGTCATTCTTTTCTAAATAACTTGCTATTTTATATACAACTTCAAAAGGGAATTGGTTTAAAGAAGACATGGAGATTATTATTTTTTCATTAGGTTGACTATTTTCAAAATTGATTACTGTGTAACATCCCCTATAATACCCCTTTCGCCTCTTTATAACCCTGCATTTTATGGGATATTATGCCAAAATCGAGGAGACTCGTGAAATATGTTCGATTTATGCTATTTTGCGACAAAAATTTAATATTGACTAAGCATACTTTACACAAGATCAAGCACGGTCTGTTCCTACTGCTTTTTTTATATTAATTTATTGGCTCCATCAAATGGGTAACTATCAAGAAATACAAAAGAAAGTACGCATTTAAAATATGAACATAATAGTTTTTATATACTTCATAAAAACCTTAAAAAAAGAGCTTTTTAGCATATTTAAAAAAATCTGCAATATCTTTCCTCTCATACATCTATCACCACCCCATATTTTTATGTGGAAAGTATACTCTTTCTCTCTCTTTAAATAACTATATTAACTTATATAAATAAAGTGTCAGAACCCCTGATACATACAAATAAATAAAAAATTAAATAATAAACGAAAAAAGATATTGATATACTTGAACTAGTTTAAAAAAAAAAAAAGATAAATTCCTGTTTTGGTACATGAAAAAAATGCAAGCTTATTGTGTGTCGCGGCTATTTATTTGGAAGGTTCGTTTTAAACTGAACAACAATTATTTATTATGCGAACGGTATAGTTGTTTTAAAAGGTAAAAAAAAAAAACGCATTTTTTTTTAAAAAAAAAGGGGAGAGAGAGAGAGGACAAATTGTCGAGTATAACAATAAAAAAACTAAAATACAGTAATAAGAAAAATCTTGTATTTAAACAAAATGATGCGCCTTCTCGTTGTACGGAGGCGACCAACATGGTGGTGGCTCTTGGAACATGCCATGGGAATCTTTTTCGTCTGCGAATTGATTATTGAAATAAACTGATTTAGGTGGTAATATATATCCTACATCGTCTTCAGACCGTGAACGTCGGTTGAATTGACGGCTTTTCAAAGCGTTATATCGATCATCAAACTCAATATCTATGGCCTGATTTAGGGTTAGCAAACGGTCTTTATTGTGTCATTTATATTTCTCTACTTACGTAAACAGACTTTATACCAGATAGTGATTGAATTCGGAAAGGCGTTACATCAACACCATTTTTATTAAATCTGAAATTGATACCACGGATGTTTTCGGTTGCGTTTAATCGACTGCATATCTCGAGAATGTTTCGCTCAAACTATCATGTTATATTAGCATCACATATATTAGATACAAACAAATCAGTTAAAATAATACCTTTGTTCTCCTACTTCTATGCAACCAAGCCATGAAAAAAGAGCTGGTAATAATAGAAGCTGGTAATGCAACAAGAATATAAGGGCTTTGAAAATGAATCCAACATAAATAAAATGAAATTGAAGCGGTCATCCACATGGTAAGTAACGTTCCAATCCAAAATAACTTGGGACCAGGTGGTGGTCTAAGACGTGCAGCTTGATTGAAAAGTCCAACAATTGAGTGAAAGTCATGGACTGTAAGCTAAAATATAGTTAAAAACGAAATTAATAAATATAAACAATAGAAAAAAATAAATATTGTCTGTGCTTTTTTTTTTTTTTACATTGTTTTGAAGGTCAAATGTGTACTGATCGTCGAATTTCTTTCTAAATGATAATCGAACACTTTTCATTTTTTTTTTTTTGTATAATTTGAAAGAAATGGATATATAGAAAAGGTATAAAAAAAGGAAAATGAGACCAATTAAATATAATAAAGATGTGGAATGTGTGTGTGTGTGTACGTATTTACTGCGTGAAAAAAGGAAAATAAAAATAAGAAGAGAGAGAGAGAGAGAGAGAGAGAAATATTAAGGGATTCTTAAGGCACCTACTTATACTAGATAATATGATTCCGAACAATAGAACTCGGTTTATTATAATATAAGAACCGGCTCATTTATTTTAATCTCATTATTTATTTATTTTTATTTTTCAATTAACTATCCTATCAATTTAACTAATCACTTTCTTTTGAATGAGATAATACACGATCCAAGTTGTAAGCAGCTATGAAGAAAATAATATTAATAAATATATGTTTTACACTTTCCCCTTTGTTCATCATCTTCCTTCCCCCTTATCCCTATTTAATATGCGACTCTATCCCTTATTACACAATCTCGGCTCACGCTTACCACTAATAAATGACAGATGAGTAAATGCTTGAGGAAAATTACCCAAAAGTTCTCCAGACCTAGCGACTTCTTCCGAGAATAAACCGAGATGATTAGCATAAGATAACATCTTTTCAAACATAACAACTGCTCGATTTAATAGTTTTTTATCGTATTTTCCTGCTCTAGTCAAAGCTTCCACTAGCCAAAATGTACACATAGAAAAGGCCCCTTCTAATCCGCCTACGCCGTCATCTGTAGTTAAAAAGTTATATCTAAATACAAGGTCATTTGCTACAAGACCTCCTTTCTCGGGAGGCATCAAAATTCGGTTAATAGTGTTCAATAGTCTTGGGTCTGTTGGTGAAGAGAAAAATACCAATGGCATAATAAGTGTACTAGCGTCTAATGCATCATGAGATTCAACACTTTGTGTAAACATTTTCAACTCATGGTTATAACATTTATTCTGCACAAGTTCGTATATTTCATCTCTATTCGCCATCCATTTTTCGCGATGAGGGCAAGGGAATACTCGTTTTTCCGCTAATCTTAAAGCTATATATATATATATATATATATACTATTAGCTTCACGCATTATGTACCGTCATTATCATTGTCATCATCATTACCTCTATCTAATGCGACCCAGCACATGACCAGAGAGTATGTAAATTGTTGTCTACGTCCTCTGACTTCCCAAATAGACATATCAGGCATTTCCCAGTTTTCACAGACGTAATCAGCCAATTTGCGAACGGCACACCACATATCATAAGAAATAGGTGAGCCATATTTGTTATATAAATATATACCGTCCATTAATTCACCGTAGATATCCAATTGAATATGGTCGTAAGCTCCATTACCGATACGAACAGGCTTAGATCCACGGTAACCATCCATATGTAATAAATCAATTTCGTCAAGTCTTTTTACACCGTCAATACTATACATAATATTCAAGGACCCGTCTTCATTCTATAAATTTAGTTATTAGCTTATTACAAATATTCTATGTATATAAACTCTGCTTACCAAATCGTCACAACGATTTTTAATATAATTCATAAACTCCTTTGCCTCATGACTAAAACCTAATCGAAGAAAGGCGTAGATCGTAAAAGAAGAGTCTCGAATCCATACATATCGATAATCCCAATTACGTGGTCCACCAATAGCTAAAATATGTGGTTGAAATTAAAAAAATAAATATATATAAATATGGGACTTTTAAGCTATAACAAACCCTCTGGGAAACCAAAAGTTGGAGCAGCAATAACAGCACCAGTCTACAAATAAAATAATAATAATAATAATAATAATAAAATTAATACGTTTCAGCAAAAACAAAATTAAGTACTTACTGGTTCATAAGTTAATAATTTTAAAGTCAAGGCACTTCGTAAAACATTTTCTCTCCAACGACCCTTATAAGTGCTCTGTTTGACCCATTCCAACCAATATGTACTTGTTTGTCTGAATAATGCATCCAAAAGACTCATAGTCAAGGGAGGATCAGATGCTAATCTGAATCTTCGATCGATAGGAGTTTCATGAGAACGATCTGTAGCTATGGGTACTTCACGAAATACAAATACAACTTCCTGTGTCTCTTTTAAGTCAAATTCAGAATATATACCAGCTCCTAAATGAGCAGTATCCTTCACGTCCACTTTGAGTTTGACAAGCGGGCATTCAAATTCACCACATTTTACCAAGTGACGCAAATCCATTGTTAAACCATCATCACTTGTATAAATTACACGGTCTCTTCCAGTGTAATAATGCAATTCTTCTTCAGGGTACAACTTTGCTTCGAGACCAGCTATGGTCTGTTGATCATCAGAGACTGGTTCATTAATTACTTCTGTGCTATGTCTAGCCTGTGCATAATTAAAGGCGGGATAGCATTCCATCCTAAACGATACAGAACCTCGAATAACACGCACTTTACGTATAATCCAAGGCAAGAGAGGTTTAGTTGTTCTACGTTGTCCGTTAGCGGGAATATGCATATAGTCAGTAATTTCAGCAACACCTTCATCAGATAAGAAGCGGGTAGTTAAAATATTGCTGTTGGGAAGATACATTTGCTTGTTACTTGTATGAGGAGTACTAGGGGAGATAGAGAAATGACCACCTTTATCTTTATCAAGAACACGACAAAAGATAGATGGAGAGTCAAACTTTGGATAACAAAAAAAATCACAAGAAGCATCGGTACCAATGAGTGCAATAGTTCTCATATTACCAATAATACCATAGTTTTCAATAGGCAAGTAACCACGTTTACGAACATCACTACAAGTATTTTCCAAATCTGGTGTTAGAAAGTTATCAGGGTTCATGCTTTGACGTCGAGTATCTGCTACATATCGAAAGCCAGCGGGTAACTCTGCACATTTTTCTTCTGAGCTTTCTATTTCAGATTCAAGTTGATATCCATAAGATCTGTCCTTACTATCTGAATTTTCGCGTTGACGACCTGACATGATTATTATTATTTATTCAAATAGAAGAAAGAAAGAAGAAAGAAATGATCTCATTATGAACAAATTTTAAGTTTAGTTTTATTATATTTTACGTCATGCAAACACGGTTTCTCCGGGAAAAAGTAATCACCGAAAAAGTGTACAAGTCATGCGGCGGGGGTGATTATTGATATAAACAAGGAAGAATTTTTCCACTACATTCACCGAAACCAATATTGTAGCCTAATGAGCTATCTTTACCAGCTTTACCTGTAATTTTAACTTCATCGCCATCTTGTAAGAATGTACGCTCAACGCCATTTTCAAATGTAATTTTATCTTTACCACTCCAGGTGATTTCTAATAATGAACCATAAGATCCCTTTTCCTATACAAATTTGTTTATTTAGTTGGTATAATTTTTTTTTTTTATGTAATATATTACATATACTTACAGGTCCTGAAATAGTACCAGTAGCTCCCATATCTCCTGGTCTCATGTTACAACCATTGACAGTATGATGTGCTAATTGTTGAGTAACAGACCAGTACATGTGCTTAAGGTTAGAAACTGTAACGGTTTCGAACTTGGAGGACTCAGCAGCTATAAACACAGTTTTAGTTAGAATTTACTTATTCTAGCATCATCTATATATATTTACGTTTGATTTGAACTTGAAGATTAATATCGTAGGCAGAAGGTCTATTTTCTTGAAGATAAGGTAAAGGTTCAGGAGAAGCTTGAACGGGGCCACTAACGAGGAAAGGTTCAAGAGCATCCATAGTAACGATCCAAGGTGAGATAGAAGTACCGAAACTCTTACCCAAGAAAGGACCCAAAGGAACATATTCCCATGCTTGAATATCACGAGCTAATTTATTATGTTTGTTAACCACCATCCGTCTTATATAATATATGTAACTTACCACTCCAATCGTTTACTAAAACGAGGCCAAAGATGTGATCTTGAGCATCCTTGATATCAATCTTTTCACCGAGGTTGTTACCTGTACCAACAAACCATCCAACTTCCAATTCAATATCTAATCTACCGGAAGGACCAAAGACAGGGGCTTTGGCATCCTTAGCAGGAAGCTTTTGACCAGCAGGACGACGAATATCAGTACCAGAAACGACAACAGAAGAAGCACGACCGTGGTAACCAACGGGAATATGAAGCCAGTTAGGTTGAAGAGCATTATCCTTACCACGGAACATAATGCCAACGTTGGTAGCATGCTCACGAGAACAATAGAAATCAGTATAGTCACTAAAAAAAAGAAAATCAGTTTCCCCGCATATATATTAAAAAAAAGGGGGGGGGGACTTACCCAATTCTAGCGGGTAAATGCATCTTAACTTCGGTCAAAGGAACCAAAACCTTTTGCAAAAGCTCAGAGTTATCCCTCAATTTAGCGTTATCCTTGGATAAGATATCTTGAATAGCTAAACGAGTTGCTCTCCAAACAGGACGACCCAATGACATGAAGGTATTTAAGCTAGACTATATATTTATATTTATCAGTATAAGTTACTTCCAAAAAAAAAAAAAAAAAAAAAAAAAAAAAATCAAATCAAATTACCTCACTGAAAATCTTGACGGGATCACTTAATCCTTGGACACCATCCAACAAGCCAGCTTTGGCAACTTCAGAAAGATCAACAGCCTTATCGCCAATAGCAGTACCTACGCGAGGAGTGGGCTATGATACAGATTTAGTATATATTCTTTCCTAGGAATGAAACAAAAAAACTTTAAATATTTACCTTATCACTAGTGGAAAATACACCAAATGGGATATTTTGAATAGGGAAATCAGAGTTGTTAGAAACGGAAACGAAGCTTTCGAGAGTCATTTTATTTTGGTTTGAAAAGTAAAGTAGTAAAAGAGAAAAGTAAAAATAAAATATATTCATCTTTTTCAAAAAGGACAGAAAAAGGTTCTTTAAATACATGAAGAGCGCCAGGTCAGCTGACCGTGGAAGACATTTTGACTTGTGTAACATGAACTAAGCAGGAAAATGGCTTACAGTAGTTAAGAAAAAAAAAGGGTAACAATGAGTATGAAACAACTATTCGATATATCTTTATTCCATTAGACAAATTATATAAGTAATAGTTCTTGAGTTCTTTTGGATTTTTTTTTTTCGTAGTATTCCGTATATCATAAATCATTAACAGACCAAAATTAAAGTTTGTCTTGATCGGCCAAAAGGAGATACGAAAGGTCGTACAACTGAAGGGCAAATTTGCGATACTTTTTTTTTCCACAGATAAGAAATCTGTTTTATAAAATTACGCTCAAAGGGGGAAACCAACCCGATCCGTTTTGTTTATTTATTTTTTTTCTTCGATACTTTTCGGGTTTTGGGATACAAACCAAATGATTTAAAGTTGGGACTATTAACTCACCGATGTTAGATGTTCTCAGTCTAAAAAAAATCCGGTACAGGGAAGCTTCAAACTTGACTATTAGAGTATCTTATTATATATGATAAAGAAAATAACGGCTAGTTATATACAGTAAAAAAATACTGCACAAGTATTTTTTTTTTTTTTGTATATTTGAGGATAAGCAAGTTTTATTAACGTGCTAAAAAAAATTGTAGTATAGTTTATGATAAATAGTCATTTCATCATTCTATCTTTTTTTTTTTTTGCAACCTTTTTTTTTCTTAACAATGAACTCGTATATTTACAAACAAAGTGTCTTTTTATATAGTATGTGTACGTCTTTCAAAAGGGGCTTTCCTATGATATGATGATGTCGGTACAAACGGATATTGCGAAATAAAGAGAAGGAAAGTAACTGGTACGTATATAAGCACAAGAAGAAGCAGAAGGTTATGTTTTTTTTTAAAAAAAAAAAGGTTCCGTTTTTCTTACGTTGTACTTCAATCAGTTACTTGTAAACACTGTGGCAATAGAGCGCATGAAGATGCCAGAAGCAGAGTTTGCAGACATAACAAAAATTATGATTTCTAAAAAACAGGTAAGATATATCCTATAGAAAACGGATATTCATTGAATGTAATCAAGTACTCTTCATATATACAATTTCAATTCAGAAATAAAAAATAAAATAAAAAATAGGCAGTTTCCTTTCTTTTATTTAAATTCTGCAACATTCGATTAATATCTCATTTTACAAAGATATTTAATCATGGTTTCTTTAGACACATCAACACCGGCTGCACGAATATTGGAAAGACGATAGCCGTAAGGTTTTAATGGTTCAGCCTCTACACTTCGGTTGAGATACCTTAAATCCCGCTCGCTCGTCTTTCTGGGGAGGTCAGTACGAGTACTTAGATGTTTGGTAGTTCCAATTGTCTTGTATCGATTGTTAGCCTCCTATACTGTAGAGTATGGGATATTCAATGCTGTGAAAATTCCTCTCAAATTATGAGTATCGTCTTTGATAAGACCTGCAATTCCCCCTAACTAGTATTCAGTAAGCTCTTTTCTTTTGGTAGCTTAATAAAAGGGAAACGAAATGATGTTTTCTTTTCATGCAGAATTCGAGTTTGTGGGACTTTTTTCTTTTGCCTTCTTTTCGTCACCTTAATTTACAAAAAAACATTTATTAAAATACAGATTTTAGGTTAAGGTTTATTCCTGATCCCTCAAAATATAGTGATTAAATTTGATCTACTAACGGATTTAAGTAAACTTGTATCCAACAATGCTTTTATGCAAACGCAAACTATTTTTTTTTAGATTGTGAATTTCTACTCAATAATGTCAACATCACACGTTATAGAAAAAAAAAGGGGGGGGGGAAAGGAGACAAATATCCATGTTAATGAGGGCTTTTTTTGACTCTTGCTATTTAGTCATTTTTACATAGTACGGTAACTAATTAGGATGAACATGAATACACATATATAGCTTTATGAAGAACGTGGAACACCGATAATTGACGTTTATAAATAGATCTACTATAGAATGTTTCTGTCAGATAAGAAGGTCTGTTTTCTTACAAGCTGCCTCCAGAATATAAGCATATTTTACATATATATAACAGAATCTCGATAATCCCTTATAAAATATAGGTCTGTCACTCCCCGAGCTACAGATACCTATAACTAGGCGTAGAATAACAAGTTTTTTTTTTTTTTTTTTTTTTTTTTTTTTTTTTTTTTTTTTCAAAACTGCTTTATTTTCACCTGATATTAAAGTAGAAATAATGAGAGGCTGATATATTATTCAGCTTTTATTCGTTATGTTTTCGTGTACAGCAGTGATAGGAAGATGTTACTCTCCTGATATTTTGGTTAAGTAAAGAATGTAATTTTACTAAAAAGGTATATACATTGTACTCTATCATGCACTCTCTAATAGTATGCATTTTTGCCGTAATCTATCAATTAAACTACTTTTACATGAGCCTATGATATAGATCGTTTTTTTATATAGAATAGTCGAGCTACTTAATCTCGCTAAAAGTCATATCCCCAGCTATTACTATAAATAAATTATATATATTCATATGAAACCTATATTGGTAATATAGCAGGAGAAACAATCCGGACGTATACCACTTGTTTTAAAGTACGCGTGTGTCAAGGATTCAATTGTCGCTTCCTGAAAAATAATAATTACATAAGCAATTACACCAACTTAGAGAAATTGCAATTGCCCCAGAATATCTTGCCTGGGTATAAATTGAAACACCAAATTAAATTATTTCTAACGTATACAAAAGAAAAAAAATATTGTTAATGGTTCGGATATACGTTATATTTAACGTTAGTATCATTTCAATATGAAACAATTTCTCAATTGGCATTAAGTGGTAATTATGAACTCAAATTTAAAATCATACCGTACAGGGCGAGCGCCCGCCTTCCTCAGCCTCACTGGGTAATGCAAACAAGTTTGTGTTTTTATAATTCTGAAATATATTACATTCAACCGTGGCTGACAGAAAGAAAAAAAAAGATATACTGGTGATCATAATAATTATTCATGCGAATACATAATAGAAATAAAACTGTTGTATCGAAAAAAATATATCTATATCATGGTATATTCACATCATATCAATACACGTAATTAGATATATTTTGCATATATAGTAAAAATCGAATTCTACTTGGACGTAATAATTAATATCTTCGACTGCAGTCAAAGCTCAGATGATGATTATGTCATTTACAACAAGTCAAGTGGTCTTTATATTTGAAGAACAAAATAGAAATACATCTACATCTTGATGTGAACTAATATAATACATAGTTAATTAGTTATGTCAGAGAATACAAGAATTTACACATACTAGTCGTTCCTGTTCCTTTACATACTGTTTGTCTATATATTTTTTTCGTTATGACGACATCAAAATACATGCAGCGAAAAAAATAAGGGGAAGTAAATCTCTAACGAGGAGAATGCGGAGAAAGTAGCCCTTTTTTTTTTTTTCTTTTAGCTTTGTAAACTTGATTTTTAATAAGTAGATTCTTGATCTTCTTTTTATAGGGATTTATAAAGGGAAACTTTATACTGAGATAAAGTTTTTTTTTTATAACTGCTGTATTTGGACCCTTAGAAAAAAAAAAGAAAGATCGCCGTCTTCAAAACTAGGGTTCAGTAACTCGATTTTAAATCTCTTATCCTACTGCCCGAATTATATTAGTAATTATATAATGGTTGACTATTACTGTAGTAGCATAATGAGTTGGTTCAAAGTAGAAAATGCAGAAGCTATGATTACCCCTACATTACATTGTCTAACATATTATGTCTTACATCAAAATAAGCGGCACTTATGTTTTTTTATCTAAACTTTTTATTTTATACATTTTTTTTTATGCTATGGAACAATGTTTTCTCTCTTTTTCTGTTGTTGTTGTTGTTTGTTATACGCGAGTTTCAATGTAATAATAGTAAAAAAAAAAAAAAAAAAGTTGCATTATGTTATTAATGTATTATATATGATGTAATATTATTATTCTATTATATTGGTGTATGGTATGCGTAAAACTTGTGATTACTGCTGTTTTTCTATTGTACTATAATACTAGTGTAAACTCCAGCATTTTTGATATGTATGCGGAAAAAAAAAAGGTATATAAATTATGATGGTATCATTACTGGCCCTTGTGAGGATTGTAATGTACATCTTCTAATCGAGTAACACCACTATCATACGCACTTTCTTCATCCCGATTTAAATGAGTTGATGCTAAAGTGGTTGTTTGTTGTTGGTCACTACTATTATCATCTAGAATTTCATCGGCTTTTTGTTCTTCCAATCTTCTTTTTCCTCGTTCGACCCATTTTTTAAGGATTTCTACTTCAATATTTCCTAAAATTAACTGTTCGACATGATATAATAAAAGAGGAGTTGATAATACACCAATTGTACCGGGATCACCCTTTTGATAAAGAACGTTGATCAACGGTACGCCCATAGCTACAGTTTTGGTAGCACCACAAAACTAAAAAAAAATTAACAAAAAAAATTGTGTAATGGTATTTTTGCGTAACATACCATTACAGCTACAGTATCTTCACGACTATATTGTAAATTATCCAACCACTTTAATCGACCGCAAACAGATTTTGGATAAGGTAATCTTGCTAAGAACAGAGATGAAAGAGAAAATAGAATATAAAAACAGAAATTTAAGATGATAATGGCAGCAATATCTTTTCCTGCAACTGCAGAAAATGAGCCCGCATGAACAGCATCAGAAAATACGGACCAAACCATTAATAACAAACAGAGACTACTAACATCAGACAATCTGCATTTTACTTTAAATTTAGCTACAGGTTCTGTAAATGCAATTTGAATCAATTGCCCTACAACAAGAGGAAGTAGTACAGTTAATCCTAATTGTTTAAGAACCATTGCAAAATCAACTGAACCTCCTGCCGTATTAGCACTTTCATCTTCAGGTGAAGCTGCAATTAGCGGCCCTTGAAAAACAGAGACCAGGGCTGGCGATACAAAGATTCCTACTCAAAAATATAAATATTTATGAATCGAAAAGACGAAAAAAAGAAGAAAAAAAAAAGTACCTAGAACATTTCCTAACGCAGCATTCATGAGAGCTTTTAATTATAAAAAAAAAAAAAACATAATTAATAAATGCATAATACATTTGTTTTGATTTTGTTTACCTGAAGCTTCATTTCCGTTAGCATTTTTTGTCATGACTACATTTGATGATACAGTAGTAGGAGTACTGGCAGCAATAACTACACCAATTAATAGTAAAGAATTTACAGGCATGCGTAGCTTAAAAAAGAGCAAGATAAGACCAAATACAAAAAACGGTATCAGCACTAAGTTTATAACTTGAATCAATAAATGAAGTCGAACACGGAGTAGAGTCTGGGCCAATATTCTTGTACGAAGTGACAAACCAGAGATCAAAAAGATGATCACAACGGCGCCTAAAAAAAAAAGTTTGTTAGATTATTTACAAAAATAATATGCTGATGATGATATGATTACCCCACTTTATGCTCCATTCGGCATGGATGTAACCATCTTTTCTACCCACATCAGGAAATCTCCAAGCTAATATAATCGAAATAACTAGACCCAATAAAAACCAGTATTTTAAAAATATGGATTTTGCTGTAGATTTAATTTTTTGTAACTTGTTTGACCTTTTCTCCTTCGGAGATAGTACTGATACTGATTTTTCTGAAAAAGATATGGATTGTTGTTTTCCTAAATGAGATTTTTGTTGTTGAAAAGGCTTTGAAAATGTGACATCACTAGCAAATGAAGATGCTTCTTTTAGTGTGGTCATTTTTTCTCTGTGTTACTAGCGAAAAAAAAAAAAAAAAAAAAAAAAAAAAAAAAAAAAAAAAAAAAGAGAAAGAAAAAAAAAGACAAAAAAAAAGACAAAAAAAAAAAAGAAAAAAAGAATAAAATAAGTGCTTTATTTTATATACTGTATAACGCAAAAATTATATGCTATGAATCAACTAAGAATAAAAAAGAAAAAAAAAAAAAGAGGAGTGCTTGTTAATAGGAGTTAGTAACAACGCTAGTGTAATGGATTCTGTTTAAACAAAAACGTTTTGCATAAATCATATTTACAAACTCCCCCATCTCTTTCTTATCTGAGACTGATAATCCCTCATTTTTCCAGTTGTTTTTCCCGCCCAATCTAGATGTTAAATAACAAGTGTTTGTAATTACTCTTTTTCTTTTTCTTCTTTTTTCTTCTTTTGTTATTGTTATTTTTATTGTTATTAATTTACCTCTTAATAAATGGTGGATATTCAACACGTAGAAACCGCAGAAACTCTCCCTCGCCTTTATGCCCTTACTTTAGCTGATGATGGCTCACCAGCTCAAGATAAAACCGTAAGTTTTTAATGCAACAGCTATATGCAAACCTTTTTCTTGGCACACGAACAACAAAAACGCGAGCTATCTATTGCATACTAATACTTTATTTTAGTATATTCGTGTCCCTCTTACTAGAGGTAAAGTTATCCTTCGCATCATTTTAAAACCTGGTACCTTGGCTGCTGGCGGATACCCTATTTTGCATACAAATTATCCTGTTGAAGGGTAATACATAATACCTGAATATAACAAATTGTCAACTAATTTTTTTTTTTTTTTTACGTGTTTTTTTATATCTTAGAGGTCAGTATGAACGATATACATTTCATCCTGTCAAGTTAGTATTTTTAACCCGCGTAATATTTATGTTACTAACCAAAAAAAAAACTCAATAGGTTTACTAAGGATCCTAATTTACTTCACGCCTATTGTGACGTTAAGTTGGATCTTCCTGGTGCTTATCAATACAAGGTTGAATATACTGTCAATAATACTAAAACGATATCTGAAATCGGCTTTGTTGTTGCTGAACCGCGTATTGACTTGCCTAAAAATGGAAAAGAATTATTGCCATTAGATGGTTTAATGATCTTGTCCATGGTACCTAAATGGATGGGCCCCATTACTGATTGGCAAAAACTTATTTCAGAAGCAGAATATGCTGGATATAACATGATTCATTTTGTTCCTTTGCAAAAACGCGGTGAATCCAACTCACCTTACAGTATTGCTGACCAACTTACCTTTGACGATGACGTGTTTAATGGAAAAGATCGTAAAAAGTCAAACAAGGAAAAACTTGCTATTGTTGATAGAGTAATTAAACAAATCTATAACAAGAATGGTATTCTTAGTCTTTCTGATGTTGTCTGGAATCATACAAGTAACAGTTCTCAATTCTTATTGAAACATCCTGAAGCAGGTATGAGACGAGAGTATATATTAAAACAAACAAAAAACATTGTCCTTTTTTTTTTTTTTTACTAACACATTTTATTGAAAGGTTATAATCTCAATAACTCACCTTATCTTGTTCCTGCATATGAACTGGATACTGCACTTATTGAACTCTCCGGAAATATGGACAAGGAAAGATTACCAACTGATATCAAAAATGATAGCGATGCTGATACCATTGTCAATTATATCAAGGACCACACCTTTAAAGATTTGAAACTTTATGAATACAAGATTATTGATGTTGCTAAATACGTGGATGAAATGCGACAAGCTCTTAAATCAAACACTGCTAAGGACATTGATCCCTCTATTTATAAAAATGTCTCGCACTTACAAGTCAAGGAACGTACTAGTCTTTTTGGTAAAGATGTTATCGTAAATGGTCATTTAGGCACACGTTTCCATAAATCAATTGATATGTCAAAGGCACTTTCTTTCTTACTTGCTTTCAAAGGATTATCAGGTCTTGATCAAGTAGCCGATACTGATTCTTTAGTCAGCACTTTCCAAGGGTTATTAAACGACTATAATTTACCTTTATACGAAGAATATGATGAAGAATGCAAGATTGCTCTGGATAATATTAAGGGCAGACTTTTATTTACACGTTTAGCAGAAAACGGACCCAAGTTGGGCCGTATTACAAAAACGTAAAGTATATATATATATATATATATATTTATAGACTTAAGGTTATTTAAACTAAAATACATTTTCTTTTTTAGTAACCCTGTCATTGAAACCTATTTCACCCGTCTTGTGGATGAAAAGAATGAACATCCTGCAGGTAGTATGATGTTGGCTAATAATGGTTGGATTTGGAATGCAGATCCTCTTGTTGATTTTGCAGGACCTGGTTCAGTCGCTTATTTACGTCGTGAAGTCATCATTTGGGGTGATTGTGTTAAACTTCGTTATGGTCAATCGCCTAAAGACAACCCGTGGTTATGGAAACATATGCGTGATTATACTGAACAAGTTGCTCGTATGTTCCACGGTATTCGCATTGACAACTGTCACTCTACTCCCATCCATGTAGCTGAATACTTTTTGGATGCTGCTCGTAAAATTCGTCCTGATTTATATGTTTTGGCTGAATTGTTTACTGGGTCCCCCGAAAAAGATAATGCGTTTGTGTCTCGTTTGGGTATTCATGCATTGATTCGTGAAGCAATGCAAGCTTGGGATACACATGAATTGTCTCGTTTAGCTCATCGTCATGGTGGCAAGCCAGTCGGTAGTATGGACGAAGATATGGTTTGGAAAAAGGTACCTTATGAAGGAAAAGAATATGATCAAGTTCTTCGTATACCTGTTTCTCATGGTAGTATGCCTCGCGCTCTGTTTATGGATTGTACTCACGATAATGAAACACCTCTTCAAAAGAGAACACCTCAAGATGCTTTACCTAACGCTGCAATTGTTGCATTTTCTGATTGCGCTATTGGTAGTGTTAAGGGATACGATGAAATCTACCCCAAGCTTTTGGATATCGTTAATGAGAAATTAAACTATGATCCAAACCCTAAACATACTACCGGTATTATTGAAGCCAAACACAAGTTAAACGCGCTTCATCAAAAGATGTGTTTGGAAGGTTATCGTGAAGTTTATGTTCATCAAGAAAATGACTTTTTATTAGTACACCGTCAACATCCTAATACTCATGCTGGGTATTTACTTATCTCTAGAACTGCGTTCCCTGGACAAGGTACTGGTCATTCTCCCATTCGTCTTCGTAAATCAGAAGCTCAATTTGAGTTTGCTTATTCTCTCAAGATTGATGATATTAGTGTAAAACCATCAAAGTATTTACAAGGTTTGGGTGCTCATCTTGAAACATTGGATGCTCCTCGTTTTGATCTACATACCGATGATAAGGGGCAATTCGTTGAAGTAGTCTTGGATGATAACTTTTCACCGGGTTCCATCTGTGTTATCAAGACATCGATTGGTGAAAAGTACGAACAAGTGCACAAGCTAGTCATGTCTATTGAAGATAAAGTTGTAAAAGACCTTTCCTTGTTAGACTGCAACGTGATCTTGTATCGTTGCGAAAGCGAAGAAATTGATTCGACCAAGGATGGTGTATACGACATTCCTAACTTTGGAAAGACGGTGTATGCTGGTCTTCAAGGGTTTATGTCAGTCTTGAAGCCAATTATTACCAGTAATGATTTAGGTCACCCTCTTTGTGATAACTTGCGTGCTGGACATTGGGCTCTTGATTATACTATTAATCGTCTCAAGGCTTATCAAGAACAATATCCTAACCTTAATCTCTTAATTCAATGGTTTGAAAAACGTGCGTCTTTGATTAAGGAAGTACCTGATTTCCTGATGCCTAAATACTTTGCATTGACAATCAAGACGGCTTATGATAAAGTATACGCGCAAGCATTAAGTTTAATGTCCCCATTGGTTCAACAGGGCGATACATTTATTAAACAATTGGCCATGACTAGTGTTCAGATGCTTGGAAAGGTTCCCTCTACTGGGCTTTGCCCCAACAAGTCCACTCCTTCTTTGGCTGCTGGTTTACCTCATTTTACAGTGGGTCATATGCGAGTCTGGGGTCGCGATGTCAATATCTCCCTTCGAGGTCTCCTTATGGTCACGGGTCAATATGAAGAGGCTAAAAACCATATTATTGCATTTGCGGGATCGCTTCGTCACGGTTTGATTCCCAACTTGTTAGATTCAGTACGTCGTCCTCGATACAACTCTCGTGACTCGGTTTGGTTTTTTATGCAAGCTATACAAGATTATTATAAACTTGCTCCTGATGGAAAGTCTATTTTGAAAGCTAATGTACCTCGTCGATTCCCCAAGAATGACGAATTTGTAGAGGTAGAAGATGGTTACAGCTACTCGTCTACAATTGAAGAAATTATTCAGGAGATTATGGAAAGACATGCTCGTGGTATCCATTTCAGAGAGTATAATGCTGGGTCCAAGATTGATGAACAAATGTCAGATAAAGGATTTGATATTGATATTGATGTAGATTGGGAGTCGGGTGTTCTTCTTGGTGGTAATGTTTGGAACTGTGGTACTTGGATGGACAAGATGGGTGAGAGTACAAAGGCTGGAAATAAGGGATATCCTGGTACTCCTCGTGATGGTGCACCTACTGAAATCACCGGTCTCTTAAAGAGCTCTCTTCGTTGGATCAATCAATTAATTGCACGAGGAGAATACCAATGGAAGGGTGTAGATCAAATCAAGGATAAAAAAACCGTTACTTTTAAGGAATGGAATGATTTATTAGAAAATAATTTTGAACGTGTTTACTATATTCCTAAAGATAAGAAACAAGATAAAGAATATGATGTTATTACAAAGATTGTAAACCGCCGTGGTGTTTATAAAGACGTCTATAAGGCTACTGAAGCTTATACCGAATACCAACTTCGTCCTAACTTGTTTATTGCTATGGCTGTTGCACCTGAATTATTTGATAAGAAACATGCTCAAGAATGTATTCGATTCTGTAAAGATGTCTTGGTAGGTCCTCTTGGTATGCGTACCTTGGACCCTGCTGATCAACAATACAAACCATATTACTTGAATAGTGATGACTCTGGCGATTTCCAAACTTCAAAGGGTCGTAATTACCATCAAGGCCCTGAATGGGTTTGGCCCCTTGGTTACTATCTTCGTGCTGCTCGTCATTTTGAAGCACTTGAGCCACAAGAAATCGCTCGTATCTTACGTACACATCGTGACTATATCAGCCAAGACGCTTGGTGTGGTCTTCCTGAATTAACAAACAAGAATGGTGAAAAGTGTTATGATTCTTGTAGTACGCAAGCTTGGTCCACTGCTACCTTATTGGATTTAATACATGATTTAATTGAAGGAGATGATATTTAATTCCCCTTGAATTCTAAAAAAAAAAAAAAAAAAAAAAAAAAAAATGTTAAATAAATATAATATTGTATATTTTTACCATGATGGAACTGGGGATATTTTATTTTATTTTATTTTAGTAAATTAAAGGAAAATGTATAAAATATATGCTAGATGTTTTGGTTGATATCATAAAAATACACTGGTTTTTTTTTATTGTTGCTTATTATTCCAAAAGCCAATAACACTTGATACGTTGCTGTTGTTGTTGTTGTTGTTGTTGTTGTTAGTTGTAGCTGTAGAAGCTTTCTTTGTTTGAGATGTACCGTTCACAACGGATTGAGTTGGGTAAGATGCAGGACTTAGTGGTGTCCAACCATTATCAGATTGAAGGGAACTAGGAAATTTTATGCTGCTCTTTTCTGCCACTAGTATTTTTTTTTTAAAAGAAAAAGGATTACTACAACATGTATAATATAGATAAATAAATAAAAACATACGTATAAAACCATCCTCCTCAGTAAATGGATTCAAACTAGTTGCCCGGGTTTTATCAGCTTTTGGTAATTCTAATAAAGGAGAGTTTTAACACATAGAAATTTTACTTTCTTCTTTTTCCTGCTACCTGTACCGTCTTCCCACCATTTATTTGAATCTGTGCTAGGGGGTGGAACTACCATACATGTATGAGTACAAAAATATTTTTAAAATATATATATATTCGTATACTTACAATCATTTGAATCTGTAGATATATCGATAAGCGTATCAACATAAGAATCAGAGAATTTTAAAGAAGAATGACTAGGTACTTTTGGAACAGTAGGAATAGGAGCAGTCATTTTGCGCTTTGGTAAGTCAGGAGGTGGAGATGCAATGTACTTTATAGAACTTAGGCTCTGGTATAATTCTTTCTGTAACTTGACTTTTGCTTCGTTATCTAAAGTGACGATATCAGCTTCAAATAGTGCAAAGACAGGTCGATGATCAGACGTATATAATTCTGCGCGCGAGTACTGAGTTTGTCTTAGATTGGAGCCCTTAAACAAAATACGATCAGTCCAACCAGGAATTCTCTGTTTTTCACTAATAGAAAGATATTAGTGATAAGGTAATAAAAAAAAAAGTATGATATATATACAATTTACCTTGTATCATATACATCAGATCCATTATCATATTTATAAGTTGGTGGGAAAGTAATAGGCCCTTCTTGATAACCATCGAATACTCTATTCTCTTTCATTTCTCTCAAAAGCTACAAACACATATATACACATATGAGGTTAGCATATAAAATAACGAATTTGTTAAAATTGTTTACTTGATCATTTTTTAATAATGCCTCAATATTCCCCTCAGTTGCATATAGTCGAGCCTTTAATAGAATTAGAATTCAAACTTATATTATTTTGTATAAATATTACCTCTTCATTGGGTAAAGAAACCCGATAATTCAAATCACTGACCCATATAACATTACTATCAAAAAATAAATATTAGATTGTAATAAATAAAAAGTAAAAAGTGCTTACTCATGGCTATCGATTTCTTTTCGACGCAGAAAATGAAGACCATTACGAATAGTATGATAGTCTGCATTACGATCATTCACATTAGAATGACCTATGATGTAGATAATGGATATGAGAGAAGAATTCTTAGAATTGTATACTAAATTTTTTACCTGAAGCAAGATGAGCTGCAACAAAACAGAAGCTTGTATCACCGTAATCCATTCTAATAGCTACGGCACCTTTATTACCTGCCATACCCATAATACCCGTCTTTTTAATTGCAGTTTCTACATTTCTAATTTCATTGACGATACTTGATTTAGCAAATATAATAAGCGCTGCGCCCACTAATTGATTAGATCTTAGTAAGGTATATTTTGATCTTCCTTCAGGTCTAGAATTTAAAGTAGATTCAATTTGTTGCTCCCAGATCTTTCTTTTATCTGCATCCGTAGCCATCACTTGCTGCGGTGATAATTCAACTATTTCTTGAAATCCAACTACATAAATATCTGGTTCCTCACCACGGCCTACACGCAATAAAAAAAAAAATTGAGTGATATTTTTTTCAAAAAAAAAACTGATAATCAATATACACTTACATTCAAGGTGTTGAAGTAACCAAGGATCTAATAATTCGCCTTTAAAGTTTTTTCCATTCAAATTATAAGATCCACTAAATATGGTGATTTTACGTCGAGATGAATACTCTTTTAATCTTTTTGATAATTGACGGGTGACATTATCACTAATAGGATCATAAATAGCGATAACAGCTTGATGAGATAATTTGCCCAGTAATAAATCGATCACTTCTTGTCTTGCTTTATCTTGAAAATTATTAATATAAAATCTATTGACAGACCTTGTGGCATCACTTAACACGTTCATAAATGTTACTTTTCCAGTTCTTGTAAAAGCGGATTTTAATGCACCTGTACCTGCATATATTTTTGAAAGCCCATCGCCATTCTCTGCCCAAAGATGTGAATGAAGCGCTATCAATTGATCCATATTCACATTAACACGGCTTTCTCTAAACCTATCATATAAATAATCTAATAGGGCTCTTTTTGATATCTCGTTTTGTACGAGGTTGGTTCTATCTAAACAATCCATACAGTTTGTTCTAAATACACCCTTTTGTTTACATATAATTTGATTGTCTTCACTATCCATTAAAAAGAAACTATAATCATCTAATATTCTTCTTATATTTTTCATCAAAACTGCCACATTATCGTAGTTTCCTCCTCTACACTCGGCGTGTAAATCAAAATTAACCATAGTCACGGTTTCTTTGCTGACATTTAATTGATTCACAGCTGTATTAAATGCGTTACTAAGTAACGATTCTCCTGCTGTGGTTTCTTTTTGGGATAGTAAATTAATATTGCAAACTGCTTGATACCGATCGATTAATTCATCAAAATGACGTTTTACAGCTGGTTGAGCTGCTGCTTGCCCGCGAGATATTTGAATCTTGTGTTGAACTAGTTGCATCCCTTGCTGTTCCCAAAATACTAGCATAATATAGTTTAGTATTCATGTATATATATTATAAAGGGTAACGTTACCTGGTACACTTCCTCTAATTTGAGTGTAAGAGTAACAAATACGATCAGAATAAAGTACAGTCTCGGTTTCTACAAAATTGGCCACATGTCCATTATCATCAATTCCTCTTGTATTAAATCGAGTACCGGCACGTTGACAACTTAGTTTTGAAATAACGGATAAATCGTATCTCTCATTGTCTATATCAACTGTCTCTACACCAACATAACCACGTACAGCAAATACAAGAAATCCTCCACGATCAAGGTCCATTTGCTTCTTTCTATCTAATTTGGACCTAAATTCTAATAAGCCAGAAATTAAGAATTGATTCCATAAAAAGTGCTGATCAAAAGCATAAACACCTAAAGAAGCTACAGAAGTACTATAGATAAAATGACGTCAATTTTTTTTTTTTTCTGTTTTTACTTTTTTTGTGTGCGTATATATTTACCGTGCTTGAACTGTTTTCGTCAAGTCAAAATCAGGCGTAAAATAAAAATTACCAATCGAGAATAATTTCTGTAATTGTGAGCACGGATGTTGTATTGCGGTATCACTTAAATTATCATCCATATCCGGTATATCGACCAAGTCGTCATACTTTGAAGAAGACAGAGAATAAAACGATACTGACTGGATTTTATACACTTCTTCTCCAGCTCTTATTCTTCCGACCGAAACACAATCTGTAACAATGGCAATAAAACACTCTAATAACACACACTATAACGTAAATAATTTATACTGAAATTTTCATTTTTTTTTTTTATTTTTTTATTTTTTTTTTTACCAGATTGAACATTTATTAAACCTAAACAACCAAACACTGGACGCGAGTTCAGTATACGCCATTTGGAATCTTCAAATTCTGAAGGTGCTAATAGCTTGGCCACTGCTCTATCTACTGAACCAGCATATTCTTCAAACACAAGTACACCTGAAGGTGCCTCTTCCAGTACTGTCGGTCGTAAAGCTAGAGCTCTTGGAGACTCTCTTAATAATAAGTGAGTTTGCATTGAGTAAACAACAAAAAAAGAAAAAATGCCAAGTTAAAGCTGATACAAAGTATAATTTTTTAAAAGTCCCTTCTCCCTTGGTTTGGGGTAATTTTTTATCCAGTTGAACTTTCCTTTCTTTTTCTTTTTTCAAAAAAAAAAAAAAAAAAAAAAAAAAAAAAAAGCACCTAATTCTCGTAATGTCATCTGAGCATGCAGCTTACTTTTTAAAAGGTGTTGGAGACGCTTTCAATTGGTCTCGAGTTATTCATCTTGTAACAACGTAAGTATATATCTCTTTTTTTATTTTCTTTTTATGTGTGGACAGCTCATAATAACAAATAGATCAAAATCAGTTCAACACACGTTACTTAAAAGTTTAGCTTTAAATGGCGTAGCTTACTTGGGAATACTTGTTATTCTAGAAACGTTTTATAATACACCAGACCATCATTTATTTGGTTACTCTTACACAGTAAAGTACTACAAAAAAAAGGATATACGACGCGTTAACTAACGTATATATGTATATAGGATTTAACTGGCTATCCATTATATTTAATATGTCTTGTATTTAATTCTAAATTCTATACACAAATCTCTCAGGGGCAAAAGATGGTAGATGAATCGTTAGATATCATGTCGTCTGTCAGGACAGTTATTTTGTACGGCAATTTTGCATTATTTATTGCAGCATTACGATTTATACCTTATATAGGTTCCGCTATTTCATTTTTGGTTTATAGTATTATCATGTCATATTATTGCTTTGAGTAAGTGTATGTAAAAAAAATATTACGTGAAGAAGTGAGAGAAAACAAGTATTCTAAAAGGGAAATTGTGTTTTTTTTAGGTACAAGTGGATAAATCTGGATTGGACTATTGAACAAAGAATGGTTTTTGCAGAACAACATTGGGCTTATTATTTGGGGTTTGGATTACCTGCTGCTATAATTACCTTCTTTTTATCTACTTTGAGAGCTGGTGGTGTATTTGCACTTGTATATCCTAGCGTAAGTACACAAAAGAAAAGCTATGTAACATTTACATAAAAAAAAAGACTTACCTAATCTACTGCCAGTATATCATGATGGCTTCTGTAGCTGCACCAGTCGGTAATACGTCTTTTAAACTCAATATATTTATTGTAATTCGATACATGAATCAATGTATTATGTCAGGTATTCGATACCTAAGTGGATCTAAAGACGTGATGGAAACTCAAAAGGATAATTTAGGTAAACTTGTTTAAAGGAGGACTGCTTCCAAAAAGGCAGTCCAAAAAAAAGAGCGCTTTCTTTTTTCTTGGTAATAAAAATTCTTTTTTTTTTTTTTTTTTTTGTTAATTATAAAATATGCCTCGTGTTGAAAGAAAAGGACGTGCTAATAAGAAGAGAGGAAAGAAGGGAGGAAAGAAGGAGGAAGGTGAAGATACCCCAGCAGCTATTTCCATCACACCTGGAGAAGAATCAGCACCACAAAAGACACCTGTCACTCATGAAGGTCCAGCAGGAATTGTGTTCAACGATCAACATTTCCAAGCTGCTCATTTTGGTGAAGTTGACGAAGAATTACTCGGTTATTTCAAAAATGTAGAACAAACTTTAGACGATCCTCACTTTGAATCTGGCGAAGGTAAAAAAATAAATAAAAAAAAACTCTTTTTTTTTTAACATGTAACAAACGTATTAAATTTTTCTCTTTTAGATCAAAGACTCTTTGTTGAGAATGTATACACTGAAGTCGACGGAAACGAATTCCGTCTTTCAACTAATTACTCTTGTTCTTTAATTCTCGAGAAATTGTTAAAGATTTCAGATAGTTTCCAACTTCGTGTATTTATGGATAAGTTGAGTGGAAAATCAGTTGAATTATTTGCTCATCGTTTTGCTTCTCATGTCTGTCAAACACTCTTGACCTTAGCAGCTGATGTAGTTGAGCGCGAGCAATTGGAAGGTATTGCTTCTACCTCTCCCGGCAAGGAAGGTGAAGGAGAACTTTTATCAATGGAACAACTTATTCTCGGTGTCTGTGAAGATATTAAGCCTCATGTCGGAGGTCTTATCTCTCAACAATTTGCTTCTCATGATATTCGTATTTTACTCTATGTTTTAGCTGGTAGACGTATTGATGAATCTGGTGATATTAAGGGTACCTTAAGAAGTAAGAAATCGACTCAATATAAGAAAGAAAACAACGATACCTTTACCAAGTCAAACCTTCGTTTGACTTCTACCAGAAAGGTTCCTGATTCTTTCAAGGCTATGTTCAGAACTCTTACTACTGAATTGGCTATTAATATGTCTGAGACTGAAGTTCGTACCTTGTCTGTTCACAAGGTTGCTAATCCTGTTCTCCAGGTATGTAATTGATTTAATAGACGCATACATATATTATTTTTACTAATTTAATACTGTAGCTTTTATTGGAAATGCAAGAGAATGATAAGGAAGGACAAAAGGCCAAAAATATTCTTATTGATCGTATTTTATGGGGTATTGTTACAGACATTGATTCCAAGGAAGAGAACAAGGATAGAGATGCATGGTTTGAAACTATGATTCGTGACCCTGTTGGATCTCATCTTTTAGAAGTCATTATGAAGTGTGCACCTGATGCCATCTTTAGAAAGATCTTCAAGACTTACTTGAAGGGTAAACTCGAAAAGTTCAGTATGCATCCTATTTCCAATTTCGTTATTCAACACTTGATTACCAACATTAGAAAGAACAAGCAATTAGATCAAGTCATGACTGAACTTGGTGGATCGTTTGAAAAGTTACTCAAGTTTGGAAAGTATGGTGTTATTCGTAGTTTGGTAGATGCTTCTATTAAAATGGAAACTGCTCAAAAGCAAGTTGTTGATGCTATTGCCAGTGCTTTACATATGCCTGAAGGCTCCGATCGTAAGGAATTTATTAACTGTTGTATGCGTATGTGGACAATCGAACAATGGAATGAAGCCTCTCAAGATGAAAAATTAGATCTTTACAAGTTCCATTTACAAGGATCTTTAATTGTTCAAGGTATTATGAAGATGGAACCTGATGTCAATGCAGTTGCTGTCAACAGTTTCTTGTCACAAAAGCCTGAGACAGTTCAACGTTGGTGTTTCTCACCTGCTGGATCCAGAGCCTTTGAATCTATTGTTGCTTCGCCCAATGTCAACGCAAAGATGAAGAAGAAGATTATGCGTGATTTGTCCGGTAAATACACTGCACTCGCTAAAGATAAATTCGGTAGCCATATTCTTGATAAGTGTTGGGTGGCAGCAGATATTGATACCAAGGAAAAGATTGCAGCCGAATTAGTTAAGCATGAACATGAATTAGCTAGTCATTATATTGGTAAGAGTATTCTTTGGACTTGTAAGATTGATCAATACAAGAGAAGACATGATGAATGGATTGAAAGAGAGAAAGGCGCTGAACGTAAGCGCGAAATGTTTAGAGAAATTCTTGACGAGTCACCTTTAGAAAAGAAGCGCAAGTTTGCATAAGAAAAAAAAAAGTTTTTATATTACATTTTTAAATAATAATCATAATAATAATAAAAAAAAAAAGAGAGAAAAAAAAATCACACAAGGGCATTTACTACTTTATTTTTCCAAGTTTTCATTTAAAATAGTAGAAAAGCGTTTAGTATATGTTAAGTGCGTAGGAAGATTGTTTTTAACTAAATCGATAAACGGTTGCATTTCTGAAGTAGGATACTAGAAAAAAAAAGGGGGGTTGGGGTTAATACGTATAATAATTACAATAATAAAAAGTAATATTTTACTTGTAAAAAGAATATTTTATCGAAAATCTGGGGCAATAAAATAACCATATCTCCCAGCTGCTGATAAAATATGTATACGTGTTTACAATGTCTCCAGAGTGGACTAGATGTAGTTGGGTTTGATAGTAAGCGACGAAGATGACCATATACAAGATGCTCATCATCTCTATATTCTCCTTTCACTCTCAAGTATAAAATCAATGCAACTAAAGATTGTTTCATTTTTGCTATTAATTTAGACTTTTCATCCTGTTCAGCCAAAAAATTAGATGGCTCCAATTCTTTATAGATATTGCATAGTTTATCTAGTGTAGTGTTTTTTTTAAAATAATCTTCAAGTATTCCTGCTTGAAATACCAACTCGTATATGTCGTTCATTTTCATTTTCCATCCATCTGGATCACTTGTTAAATCTTGAAGTAATATATTTACTACACATATAAAACGGTTAAAAAAAAATTATGCGTGGAAATGGAATTAAGCTTACCAGTTTTACCCTTTGCTTTTTCAGACCAACTAGTACAGAAATAATTGACGGTGGGTTCTATCGCTGTTGGTCTCTGATTTTTAAAAAGTCCTCCTTCTATTCTTACACGTTTGGATTCTCTTTTTAAAGGTATATCGATAGTGGAAGAGCTGCTAGGCTTAGATACAGGTTCAATCGGATATAGACCTGTAAACTGAGTCGACTTTGCAAAATACCGTTGCGGTATTGTTTCCTGTTCTACTTGATCTGTTTCATCACCCTCAAGTAAATCTCTTTTGTTTTGAGGTATAATAGAATACGTGGTTTCCAAGGTACTGTTCAAATAATTTATTTCCATTCTGTCAGTTAACTTTGTTAGATATAGTCGTGCTAAGTCTTGATCTAATAGATTATAAACTAGTTAGGCATGGGGGTTACTTTTTTTTTTTTTTTGAAGTAGTTGTAATTACTCTTTTTGGGTATACTGGATACCCATTTCATTAAGGTCTCTGTACAAAGGACAAAATTTTTATCGGGATTGTTTTCCTTTATAAATTCGTAGTTGAATTTACGTAATTCTTTTTCGTCCATGTCAAGTTATTTTTTTAATAAAAAAAAAAAAAAAAAAAAAAAAAAAAAAAAAAAAAAAGGAATTTTTCACAGGCCAAGTGACACGATAAAATTTAGTATTTATTTTTTTATTTTAACCAAAAAGTGTTACTTGATCCCAACTTTATCTGTTATTAAGCGTATAAAAAGTAAAACACGAGGGAAAGACAGTTTGTTATTTCACATGTCTATTTTCAATCAAGGATATCACATGGAAAGTAAAAAAAAACCACTGCACAGACTAGGATTTATTTATTTTAGCTTTTTAGATACTTACTATCACATGAAATTTATTAAAAATTAAAAAATGACTATTTAAACAAGCTTTTCTTTTCGCCTGTCTTTTTTTTCTTCTTTTCATTATTTTAAACATTTAAAAATAATAAATAAACTAAAAATGCCTGCCTGGACTATTGCCGTAACGTGTTACTTATACATATATTTATTAAGTAATTTTATACTGACACACTTGTTCTTTTCTAGATCCCTGAAACACCTTCTGCTACTTACGTCATTGTAAAGAACATTTCCGCTCAATCTTCTGAAAAGACTGGTAAGCACTTGTATAAAATAAAGAATAAAAGGGATTTATTATTAATCCTTTTATAAACAGTTAGAGAATTCTTTTTATTCTGTGGTAAGATTACTGAATTCGAATTAATCACGTAAGTTATAAAAAAAAAGAGGGAAAAGTGGGTAGAGGTACTGATACCGTTATTATATAGTGATGATGATAATGAGCATCAAGTTGCTTTAATTCATTTTGAACGTGACTCTGCTGCCAAGACAGCTACTCTCCTTAGTAACGCTTTAATTGACGACTGTCATATTGTTGCCACACCTTACTTTGAGTCTACTACTAGCGAAGAAAAGGAAAATGTTGAAGACAACAGCACCAGTTCTCAAGAATCTAAGCCCAAGTCTAGAATTGCTGCAGAAATCTTGGCTAATGGTTATATCCTCCAAGATCAAGTTGTTGCCAAGGGCCTTGAATATGATGCCAAATATAGTTTCAGTTCTCGCTTAACTGGTTACTTTACTACACTTACCTCTAATGTCAAGTCAATTGATGAAAAGTATCGTATTTGGGATAAGGCAGTTGAGATTGATAACAAGTTCAAGATTCAAGAAAAGGTTCAAAATGCTGCAGTTACTGCACAATCTACTGCTACTGCTGCACTTCAATCACCTACTGGTCAAAAGGTTGAACGTATTGCTAGCCAAACTTTTGCTCAAATTGCTGCCGTTCACTTTGAAGCAAAGCAAATTCAAACTGAGAAGGCAACCCCTGCTGTTGTTGTTGCTGCTTAAAAATAACCAAAAAATACCACTTATTCATTTTTTTATAAACACCATCAATAAATCTCATTCCCTTAAAAGTCAATTAAAAATGTTTTTATTTAATGCGGTCTTTTCTGAGCATATGAAAAATGAACATTTTCAAATGTCTTGTATTCATCCGCTTCTCTCCAACAAGTTTTTAATTTTTCGTTATATTCAGCAGGTGAAATTCCCCATGATTGACATAATAACGGACAAAGTGCTTGATAATAAGCTTTCCATGACTGCATTGTTAACTGACCAATCTTATAATAAAAAGTAAATTAATACTGTAAACTTTTAAAAATAGAAAATAAAACTTACTTTTCCCGCCCATTGCCCGCCAGGACAAGATACAAACACAGACGAAATATTCATTAATTTACCTGTCGCTGTCAAGTTTTCTTTTAATTTTCTACTAATATGTGGATCCTGATTATTCGCCTTCATTAAATCCAATAACTTTGTATTAAATTCTTGTGTTACTGGTCCAGGTCGGTGAATTTCAATTTCTCCTTCAATCCATTCAATCCATCCATTTGGTTTTAATACACGAACTAATTCTGATAATATAAATGACCACTTTTCTGATTCAACACCTTGACTCATAAATCTATATAATATTTATACGCGTTTAATATATATATATATATATATCTATATGTATTTATCTAACGTACCGCATAAAAATATAATCAAATGTATTATCTTCAAATGGTAATATATTTAAAACATTACATTGATAGAACGCGCAATTGGTAGGTTTAATTTCCTTGGGATAAATGGGCGTAATATCAATACCGATCACAGTTGATTTTGGGTATTCGCCAGCAATTTCCATAGACCAAGAACCGGGTCCGCAACCAATATCGAGCACACGACCTCCTTTTCTTAATATATCACTGACAGGTGCCAAATAATTTCTACACAAAAAAATAATTATTATTATTATTTTTAGCAAGCAAACTTAACATATAAATTACCCTTGAATAGCGAATCGAATCATAAAATGTTGTAAATGTAATCTATCGATTTCTTCATCGTCACATGGTAAAAGATAATTTGAACCAGTAACATGATTATACTTTCTTTTACCAGTTAATCGATAAGCTTGTTCTTGTTGTTCAGATAATAATTTTAAATAGGAATGATTTAAACTATTTCTATTACTATGAATAACTCCTCGAGATTCTAAACTGGGTCTAGATATAGATTCGGTATCAAGAGATGGTAGTGCTAAAGGATGAATGTATTGTGGTGGTGGTGGTTGACAGATAAATGATGGAGAAGAGGAGGAGCTGATATTATTAATGTTATTATTATTATTATTTGTTGTTGTTGTAGTAGTAGTAGTAGTAATGTTAGTGGTGGTAATTGTATTAAGGGTATTATGTTGAGTTAATAGGGTTGTATCAATACAACTATTATTCCGAGGTAAATTCGTTTTATTCTGTCTATTGAAAAATCGTGTAAATGCTTTTCGATTGTTATTGTTATTAAAAGAAGTAACTGCTGCAGGCGAAGACTGTTTTCTTGGTTTGATACGATTATGATCGTTTGCTATAATAGGTAAAGGGTATTGACGCTTATAAGGTTCGTCTTTTTTATTACTGTGCCACTGCCGCATATTGTCAAGGCAGGGATCATCATTAATCGTCGCAGATGAACTACTTCGATCTAATCGCGACGCTTGATTACCCATATATATACCGGGTAAAAAAATAATAGTATATGTAAAAAAAAAAAAAAAAAAAAAAAAAAAAAAAGAGATATATAAAATATAAAAAAAAATAGACTCAAAAAGAAACAAAAAGAAAGAAAAAAAAGGAAAAAAAAAAAAAAAGTGTAGTCCCTATAACATGTCAATTGGTACAACATCAAATTATCTATTTACAGAAGCTTAAAACGCTCTTGTTCAATTGTCATTAATTGCACTTTCCGTTATAAAAAAAAGCACCACCCAGGGTTTTCTCTTTTTAAAACTCCCTTACAATAAAATTTTTTTTCATTTTTATTTATTAAAACCACAAATTCAGTACTATTGTAAAAATCAGAAAGGTGTTTCCACCAGGGCGCGTTGTAATCAACTGACGAATTCATCCGAATACCCGTTTTCATCATCTGAAAAATATAAATGTTGCAGTGCCGTAGCATCTGCGAACAGATCATTTTCCTACTGATTGGTAAAGAACTACTATATTTGCTAACTTAATTCGTCCTTTTATACTTTTTTAATTTTTCCTCGGAGGCTGAAACAACACTTCTTTACGCAGAAAAAAAGTCACTTTGACTGTTTAAATTATTGGCAAGCCACTCTTTCTTGTTTAATTTTTTAAATGTGTCAAAAGAAAAAGGTTGCTATAGATTATTCAAAAAAAAAAAAAAAAAAAGTGATACTTAAAAAAGAAATTGTGCTTCGAGAAAAAAAAAAATTTAAAATGTGTTAGTCGTACCTGTATCATAAATGTGAACGGTTTTAACAAAAATGGATAATAACTAATTAAGATGAGGATTTACTATTTCTTGATCGTATATATAGAGATCTCTCGCTCTCTGTGAGACTCTTTAATTTTCGAAATCAATTGAGAATTAAACAAATTGCAAACTCTTCTATAATCAAATACTTTCAATATATAATATATATGGGGAATACGGCATTATTTATGGGACTCAAGTACTACCATGTGCTACAGTCAATAGTAGGATCTTTTTTTATGTCAATCAGCTCGATTTTTATTCCAAAAGTAATTAAGGTTTTTTTTAAATATTTGGTAAACAGTGACCGATTTGTAAACAATAAAATTGATAATTTGTGACACCTTGAGAAGTTTATTAACTGTGATTGTCGTACATATTTATTTCATATCTAAGCGACTAAGTCGATTATGCCTCAATAATATACTAATATCGACAATAGATGTAATGACTTGGTGGCTTTTTTTTCCCCAAAGATATAGATATATAATACCTACTTGAAACTAGTTGATATTAATGGGAACATTACTTTTTTTATATATATAATATATTGTCAAGTTCAAAACTGTTTTGTAGCCCGTAACTAATTAATTCTTTCGCATAAAATGCATCACGTAATAAAAGTAGTAACTAAAAAAAAAGCTACCATTACGTAAAAAGCCATTTTACAAGTTGTAAAAAGAAAAATATTTACTTTTTTCTTTGAACTGTACCATTTACGATCCCTTAAATATACTTTAACTTAATATGTATTGCTACACATTGTTATATAAGACTCCATCCTCTATTGAATGATTTAAATAAACTTACGGGCTTAATCTTCAGGTATAATTTCTAATAATGCTATGAGCACGTGATAGTTACAGAAAACGTGATATACACGTGATTATCACATGATATATATAAAATTTACTTCTTATATAACTTTTAAAATTTTCTTTTCCATAAGAAGCCCGTGTAGCGTAATTGGATAACGCGTTAGTCTTCTAAACTAAAGATTGCGGGTTCGACCCCCGCCATGGGTTCTCATTATTTTTTGCTTTTCGACAAGCAAGTAGTGTATCAAGCTTGTGTTACGAGCTCTACCCGTAATTATGTTAATGTTCTCCAGATAAAGAAGATATATACAGCTCTTATTTTCAAAGGGAAAAAAGTAGCTAAGTAGTAACACATGTGATTTTCATTTCGGTTCCCAGCTTTTTTACGTAATTTTAATGGAGTGTGTCTCGCTGTCATTTCATATACTCTTGATAGATATTTTAATTTCTACATGTTGTACACTAAATATTTAAAGCATGTGTTATAAGCAGGGATATCCTATTATTATTATCTTTTCATATGAATATGACGGATAATGTCTCACTAGATAATTAGTAGCACCTATAGAAAAACGCACCGCCAAAATTGATGGCTGTACCTTTGAAAAAATCTGAGAGGGTAGATATTTATAATTTATTGTGAAAATAGCATGATCTTATCTATACGGATACGCGCCTTTTATGTCAATATCTGTCACACATATCCAAATGAAAAACCTTATTAAATTCTCGTTATTTTTAAAGTCGTACCCTTTTTTTTTAATATAATAAATGATAATTAAATTCGCTCGATAATTTATCGTTCAGGGTCAAGTTATATGTTGTCTGTGTTCAAGTTAATTGCGCAAGCTTCTGAAGTTCAAAGTATAAAATTCGTTGATCGACTTTTTGTCATCATCAGACTTGCCGAATAAAAAATTATCACATTCTTTAGTTCTTTATTCAGTAAATAGCATTAAAGTTTAAGTTTATTTATTTTTTGCTGCGGGGATAAAAACTACCAAAGCCCAAAAGATCGTCTTTGAAAGAAGGGGAAAACATCCAGCTTGCATAAAAAAAAATGTTTGTTTTTGTCATGCGGATATACTTGGAGGATAACCTTTTTTTTTTTTATTATGGGTATAGTTGCAAAAAACCGATTATGGCTATATTAAAAATAATAACAATAATAAAAAAGAAACTGCTATCTAACAGCAATAAAGATAGATATGCTTCCAAGTCTACATGTGTGTATTATAAAGCATTTATAGATCCTATACAGACAAATAAACTAAAGTAGAAACACTCTATATTTTAAGTTTCGTAAAATGTTATTATTATTTTTCAGTTGCTCGTAACATCAGTAAAATGACTTTTAGCATGAAAGCTATAATCAGTGGTGTAATTATTATGCATTTAAGGTTATCTAATTTGAAATACACCGTAAAAAGAGCTTGTATCTAATACAATATGAAAATGTGATCCGGTAAATTGCTTAATACCTGTCATTTATTTTAGTTTTATACTTATTGATCTATATAAACTAAAACCATTCAAAAGACTTACTAAAAGTCAATTTCTAAAAGCAGAAGGTAACACTCTTTTTTTTTTTTCTCTCTCTCTCTCTCGATAACAAACTACGCCCGGTACCAAAATCTAGACTATCAGTTGTTTACCCATATGTATGATCTTTTGCTCGAAACAAAGAAAGGGCCTCGAATCGTCAATCATAGCTAAAAAACAATTTACTTGTTACTCCGCATGTTATCGATGGCTTTGTCGTCCGGTATATTAGGTTCAGATAAAGGACCCGCCTTTCATATGTAGACCATGCAATAAAGCGATCTCGAGCCAGTTTTTATATATATATATATATATATATATATATACCGATAAAAAGTTACTATTAAACAAGGTATCAGCTCATAAGAACTTTGTATATATCATTTAAACACATTTGATCAAATAACGCTCTGCGTGAGAAAAAAAAAGGAATAAAATCAGCGTTACAGAAATAAAAGCTTTGTATCTGGATTTAAAATGCCACGTATTATTATTATCTTTCTTTGAGTCTGATCATATCGTATTTTTTTTTTTTTTTTTTTTTGAAACGGTCCCTTCTTTTCCAGGTACCCAAGTGTATGAAACAAAGTTTGAGCTATTTATTATTATGCACTACTTAACCACGGCAGTTCGTTTATATTAACAGACATACTATAATTATTGAGCTATAAGTCTGTATAATATGGGTGTATGCACAAAAAAAAAAAAAAAAAAAAAAAAAGATAAGTTTTTCTTCTAAACAAATGACATGTTTCTAAGGAATACGCACAGATCAATCATGAATGCACGTGCCTTGGACACAATTGTCTTTTTTTCTCTTCTTTCCAGACAAACCAGCCACATTTTCCTTGGCTTTACTTTATAATAGAAATCACATAAATTATATTTTTGTAGAAATATAGGCTTTTGTTTAATCCAAAGACACATTTAAACCTACCAAGACAGTAATATCTTTTTCAAATTATATTATTTGATCTACTGGTTTCAGCGTATACTATCTGTGCAGTTATGAAGCCTACTTTTTTTTTTTTATAATAGCCATCGTACTGGTATAAAGAAAAAAGAGCCTTGCCCAAAAATAAATCATAACAAAAAGTCAATGACATAAAAGGTAAACAATCCTTATAGCTTAGCTTGTTTTCAATTCTGTCAAAAGTTTATTCTTTAGTGGGTATTTAAAATAACCTATTAGCCATTAGAATGTAAACTTAATTGTTTGGATAAAGAGAGAAAGTTGAGTCCAAAAAAAAAAGAAGTATATTTCTTTCCCCCAAGAAGTTTATATTCTATTTCTAATGGTTATATATACTCTCAATTAAATTACATTAGATATGAATCAAAGGTTCATCTCATGATCTTTATAGCTTGTTATTTTGCCACTTTTTGTTTCTCCTGGATTGAATCACAAGTTACAAGTAGTGTTTATTGTTATTTATAGTTTTTTTTTTTTTTTTTTTTTTTTTTTTTGCTAAAGAAATATTTTTTAAATCGAAAGATAATTAGAAGTTTGACGCTTTTACCGTTAATAGAAAAGCGGATCAATCGATTATATCATTCAAGAAGCATCTCCGTTTTATTATTTTCTACTAGTAATTGTGTAAACAATGGGAATGCGACTTTTCCCATTTTCAAAATTAACTGCGGACGTGACACACAGTTACACGAAGCTATAACAAAAAAAGAAAACCATTGTTTTTAATGTGTTTAAATAAAGTCTATAAAAATTATTCTCTTTCCTCTTTTCTATCTCACTTTCTCTCTTTTTCTTTTTTTAATTCAGAAAACTTAAAACAGAAAAAAAATAAAAATGGCTTTAACAATTGATGATGTTGTAACACACTATATATTATCTAGTCATCCACGTAATCGAGCTATTATAGATATTAAAAACAAAAAAACTGGTGAACTCCGTTTTATCAAAATCAGGCACAGATTATCCAAATTTTATGCTGTTAGTTTAGTTGACCCAGTTACATTCGAAGTCTGGGCTGAAACACAAGTAAAAAGTGCGACGGCTAGGGTAAAACCCATCATATTACATTTGGATGAAAATAATAAAAACGATACTCCAGTTGAGTTACGTGATACTTCTCGTATTGGTTTTGAATGGAGCTTTATATGGGAAGGCGAAAAATATAGATGGTAAAAAGTTTTTTTTTTTAAAAAAATGTATGTATTAACATATATATACTTTTAAAAGGGTACGCGAAAGTAGAATGAGCAATTCATTGGAATGTAGGGCCGTCAGGAAAACTGGTAAGCCTATTTATATACTTATACATATATATATATATATCTAAACTAAATATTTCGAAACAATATGGTTTTTTTTTAGGCGATATTTGTGTAGCACAATACTTGCCACGTATGCTAAAAGATGAATACTTTGGTATATTCTCTTTACTAGGATACAATATGCTTCGATGCGATTTAACAAAATCTCGTGAACTGGAGCTGATCTTATTAATGTCATTAATGACTTTGCTTGATAAGTCGGATGACGGAGGCTGGAAGCGAGATTCGATCAGTAAAGGAGTTCAAGAAGATATCGGAGATTATAACAAGAATAACAATGATATTAAAGACAGTAACGATGAGATGGTGTCACCTCTTGCCTATGAAGACCCAATCCCTAAAAAGGCCTTACAAAAAAAGTACAAGGTTGAGTTGAGTAATGATCAAAAGTTACAACTGATGCTTGAAAAAGATGTCCGACGATCTCAAAAACAAATACAATTCGATCAAAAACATAAGCCATTAAGTGCAGGAAACAGCCCTTCTCATACGCCTAAAGGCTCACCATTACCAACACCTTCTGTTTCTTCTACTCAAGTTGAGCCAAAGTCTCCTCGTTTAACACGTCAAAAATCAGCTTGTAATTTGAATTACTATAACGAATCTTCAAACATGAGTGATGAGTCAAAAATATCCCCTGTATCTCCTGTTAATCAAACTATTAGTGGTACAAACAAAAGTGGCAGACTTTCCAAACTGTTTAGCAGTTTATCAAATAAACAAACCAATTCACCACCACCCTCTTCCTCGTCATCGTCGGCAACGGTTACACCGATGGAATCGACAAATACATCACCTGTTGATGAGAAAAAACAATCAAACCTTTACAAGTCCAACGATTCAAATCAAAACAATTATGCTGATCCAAAGTATCAAAATAAATCACAGCAAAGACCACCACAATATGAACATCAAAGATATGAGCGTAGCGTTCCTTATTATGATAATCAACATAGTTTACCCGTCGGTCAAGTTTCACGTCTTACTAATGAATTTGGTAATTTAGTAATAAACAACCATCATTTTGATAGTCCACCTAGTTTAAGATCTATTCGATGGAATCCGGAACCTCTTTCTACCGCTCAAACATCTCCTATTGTAAACAATACTGCGGTAAACAAATATAACAGCACGCAACGATCATCTAGGCAACCCGTGTATACTACACAACAGATACAGCATCGTAGCAACAGTCAAGACAGAAGAAGACCTCGTGTACTTGATGAACAGAGAAGAATGTCTGCTTCTGAATACTCTATTTATGGACACCCGCACCAACAACAACAACAACAACAACAAAGTTATGGTTACTTACCTCCGTCAAACAATAATTACACAAACAATCAATACTCTTACACTTATCAACAGCAATACGGTTATTATCAATAACGTGATAATGTGGTAGTGTAGGTGCTTTTTCCTTTTTTAAAAATTGTATATTTTTTTTCCATGTGATATATAAAAATTCTGTTTATTCTTTTATTTGTTTTGTTTTGTTTTGTTTTTTTTTTTATCTTGTTGACATCATGCATAGGTGTTTTGATGTGGTACACCTTTTAACTAAAAATGATTGAAATCCCAAATAACAAAAATGGTATTTTCAATTGACGGTTTTGTAGAGTTTAACGCGCCTTGATACACCGTTAAAATAACTAATGTTATTACGAGTCATCTGCATTTCTCCTCTTTATTTTTTTCACTGCGTTTCTGGATAGGCAACTTTATTTTGTTTTTACCAGGTTATTTTAACTAATCCACGTTTGATTTAGAGACGTTTCAAGCCCGCGTGAATTACACTGAAACAGAATTCTATTATAAAAAGCTTAAAAAAAAAAATGATTTCTTCGTATACAATACGAGTGATTTTTTAATGTTAGTATATATTTTTTTTTGCTATTCAGACAGAAACTCTACTTTTGTTCCTGAATATAATTTTTTGGTTCAAAGTTTATGTGTATGAATATAAATAAATCAATTATATAATAGGGATAAAAATGAAAAAAAAATTCAAATATTAGATGTTTCAATAGTTAACTCAATATAGGCAAAAACTATAGGATAAGGGTTAGTGTATTTGTAATACAGTTAAAAGGAGGTTCAACTTACATTTCCAACAATGACACTAGGTAAATCAAATATATCACGTTTGATAGTAAAACAAAATGTACAGGGAACAACACGTTTTGTAGGGCTCATCAATATACAGGTGCTATATACAGCAGAATCCGTATTATCAAATGCATGTAAAGCATACTTCTCCCAATATTCGACAGCTGAAGGGTTACTCATTAACTATAAAAACATGAGTACCTCCTTTTTTTTTCATGTATCTTTATTTATTTACCTATCCTTACCTCATATATATAAGTTTTCTTACTTAATAAAGAATCACGAGACCATTGAGTAAGTAAAGAAAATTCTTTTCCTACCATAGTAATTTCACCAGTTCTTCTCCAAACAACAGTAGGTGTTCCAGAGTAACTAATCAATTTTTCAAATTCTAACAATGTACGCTGTAAGCACTTTTCAGTAAAGATTAAATCGTCTTCTGTCAAATTCATCATAGAGGCTAAAACAGAAGGTCTAAATAGTGCTAATGCTCTACTAATTCTCATTAAATCTTCTCTACCCATTCTATTTTATTTTTGTTAGTATATATATAAAAAGGAGTTTTTTTTTTTATCTACCTTGATTTGACATAATTGATTAGATAATGATAGCCATCGGCATAACTAAAAGGTTTGGTTGCACTAGCATAAGCCATTTCGGGAGTAATTATTTGATTTCGCCGTCTGACAGTGGGTCCAGTACTTGATGTGACAGGACTTGCTACTTTGGCAACAACAGCGCCATCGCCATAAGCAGATAATGTCGATACACCAGATGCAGAAACTTGAGAAGTTCCTATCGTTGAAGCAGATATAGATGGTATTGATCTTTTGATATTATTATTATTGTTATTGTTGTTATTATTGTTATTATTATTATTATTATTATTGTTATTGTTGCTATTAATGTAAGATGAAGTTGGGGTGGAAACTAAGTGAGTCGGAGAGGATAAATATGAAGCTTCTCCACGAATGACACTGACAGGCGTAGTAACATTTTCTATTACGGGTGATTGTTGAGACCATATGTTATTTAAAACATCAGCCGAAGTTTGAGCAGGGGAGGAAGAATTAATTACGTTAGTTGGGTTTGCTAAAGGTGAACCCAACATGTTGGATAGTATCGAATATTCGAGGTTTGTAGCTGTCGATCCAAACCCATAATTATAGTTTTCTAGAGGCATCATTGCGTTATTCGTGTTATCGTTTGTATTCGTACTATTTCCACCTATGTATCTATAATTTTAGTTTCGTTTATGCAGTTTCTATAATCCTCTCTCTCTTTCTTTTTTTTTTACCTGTATCCAAAAAATTACTTTGTTGGAAAGAGTTGAAAGAGTTTAAGTTTGGTGTATTTAATGAAGACTGAGGGCTATATGATGTATTAGGGGTAGTACTACCGCTAATGGCGTCTATAAAGATAATTTAGTTTAGGTTTTTTCTTTACGTATTGTTACAGAGACTATACCTTCAATATCCTGCAGGTATTTCGCTTTTTTTCTTGCACCATCCGTACATGTGGTTGATAGATTACGTTTAATACATCGTTGACAAGGTCGTGCTAAAAGAATTAAAGATGGTTAATTCTCAAATTTATATTTATATTTACTTTTTTTCTTTAAAAAAAAAGTTACAATCATCACAAGTTAAGTGAGCCTATTAATTGAATGAATCGATTAGTATTTTAGTTACGTTATTTTGAGTGTATTTAAATACCTTTTGGCAATGAATACAGGCCCTGGCTGCCTTCTTTTTGCGATGACCAGTATTTGGTTTTGATTGTTCGGTTTGCATACTTGTTATATGGGTTAATTATTTAAACATTAAAAGCTTCCCGACTGAAGTTTTTTTTTTTTTTTTTTTTTTTTTTTTTTTAAAAGAAAATATCCCTGTCTTTTTTTTTTTTAATAAATTTTTCTACTTACATCGCTAAAATGTTTAAACGTAAAAATACATTTACTATGAGATAATTTTGTTCAAAACAACAACAATTGCCCAGAAGGCTTTAGGAGAGCATAAACCATCTTCTAAACTTATATCTTTTATAACAGCCGAATAACCCATATTTACTTTCGGTAAGCCCTTTATGTATATATACATATATTGAACTGTAAGCTAATATAAGTATATTCAACTTTTCTCAAAAACTAAAATAAAGTACTGGATACAAAATCTTTTTATTAAGTGGTAAAAGATAAGAAATTAATTGGGTAGATTCTACTTGAGTGTAAATAATATATAAAAATGCAGAAGAATAAGTGACGAGAGGGAATTTGTTGATTTTTAAAATGATTACTACTAGATATGAATCTAATGAAGAACGTCAACCTTGGCATTGTTACCATTACCGACTACTTTGGCGCAATTGGCGATATTAGAAAGGAGATTCTTGGATTGGACATTGAGATCACTAGCATCGACTAAAGAACGCTTCTTCTTTAAGCCGGAAGCAACATCAACAGTGGGGTTGTTAAGGTTGTTGGCAACGACGACCTTGTTAGCAATATGAGAAGCAAGATCTTTGCTTTGAACATTGAGGTCGCTAGCATCGACAGCAGAGCGACGACGGAGAACGTTGACGCCAAGATTATTGAGAACATCAGTAACAACAACACCGTTGGCAATATGAGAAGCAAGATCTTTGCTTTGAACATTGAGATGAGAAACATCGACAAGGGAACGCTTGAGGGCATGTACGTCTGCATTATTGGCGACTCTATTAACGACAACACCTTCAGCAATATGGGAAGCAGCATCTACGGATTGAACATTAGCTCCATGAGCATCGACTGCTCCATTACGTTTGACCAAATCGTCGACACAATCAGGGTCCCCACCATGACCACCGTGGTTGCCACCATGTCCACCACCGTGGTTGCCACCATGTCCACCACCGTGGTTTCCGCCATGTCCACCACCGTGGTTGCCACCATGTCCACCGTCACCACCGTGGTTACCACCGTGGTTGCCACCATGTCCACCGTCACCACCGTGGTTACCACCGTGGTTGCCGCCATGTCCACCGTCACCACCGTGGTTGCCACCATGTCCACCGTCACCACCGTGGTTGCCACCATGTCCACCATCACCGCCATGGCCGTGGCCATCTCCATCGCTGAGGACATCGACATCAGCGTTATTGAGATTATTAGCGACAACGAGACCATTAAGAATATGGGAGGCAGTATCATCAAGTTGAATATTGGCACCATGAGCATCGATTAAACTACCACCGCCACCGCCCTTACCATGACCATTACCACCATGTCCACCACCATGTCCACCACCATGTCCACCACCATTACCAGAATCAAGATCTAAATTAGAAAAGGGAGTTGTTAGTTTAAATTATTATCAAAAATTGTTCCAGTATTACCAAAGTCTCCAAAATCAAAGTCACCATCACCGTGATCACCATGACCACCACCTCCACAGCTGTCGTCACAACATCCAGAAGAACAACGGGCAACAAGATGAGCTCCTGGAGCATTTCTGAATACCTCTGGAGAGCTAAGGGAGTTCTCGCTGTACAAAGAACGTGCAGAAACAGAAGCCAACATACTGGCAATAAGACCAAGGGGAACGAATTTCAATTGCATTTTTTATATGAGAGCTAATAAATATAAAGTTAATATACTGTAGTAAGTATCAGTAATATTGATGAGTACCTAAAAGAGAGCTTAATATGAATGAAGAATGAATATATAAATTCGATTTTGAGATAAAAAATTGAGCTTCTTATATACAGAAAAGAAAGTAAGGGATGACAGTATGATCAACTATTATTAGACTATCTAGAATAAAAAAAAAGAGGGGTTCCTTATGCATGATAATTCAAGGACGATTCACTCAACTCGATGGCCCAAAAGGAAATATAAAACAAGTATAGGTTTTTATGGGTCTGATTCTCGGGGCGATCATGCAGTATAAAACAGAATTAAGGGGGATTTCCTTTTTATTTATCTTCAACTTTAACAACAACAACATTGAGCATAACATTCCTCCTTGTCACTTTTTATTATTTTATTTTATTTATAATATGTACACTAAAAAAATTGTGTATATCAATTTTTGTGTAAAAAGCAGTACATTGTAAATAATACAATAGAGTATAATACTCTCCAAAATTAATTCCTTTAAACTTTATATAACTAATGGCCGTATTTATCAGAAACCTCTGTTTCATTCGTTTATGCATGTTTACTAAAGTCCCTATATAATCAAAAAAAAAAAAAAAAAAAAAAAAATATGGATCATTTTACAAACTCTGTAAAAATTAGAAATAAATTATCCAGGATGTCACTCATTCGTACCCTTATAATCTGATACCTTTTGTTATGCATGGTACTACCATTATACTACATATTTTTATAGTTAGTTTAAGACAAATTCCATACAGGATTTTTTTTGTTAATATAAACGAGGAAAAAAAAAACAACTTAATAAGTACGTAATGTATCATTTAATATTGCTACTAATATTACTACTTCATTTTGATTTATTTATTTTTATTTTTATCTCCATGGTGCATTAATATTTATATAGTGATTATTATAGTAAGATTTTCATGAGGTATATAAAGAATTTAAAACAGAAGTCAAGAGCTTGATTAGGATGGCAATCAGGCTTATATTACCGCCTAATTAGTTTTGTTTGGATCTACGGTGCAGATTGTTTCTATGGCCACAATAATGCAACACATGTAAAAATTAAACAGGCTCTGTAAATGTACAGCAGAGGTATTTTGAATCAAGGTGATAAAAATAATATCTTCTACTTTTTCTAAAAAGTAATCTTACCTATCTTGGATTTTACACACTAAATGTTATTACCATTTCTTTTTATATATGGTTTTATATAGAAATCCAACGTTCATAATCCACTTTTTGTACAATTTAGTTCATTTTTATCCTTACACAGGACATTGCATGAGTCTGAAAAACGATCCTACTTTTTTTTTTTTTTTTTTTTTTGTCTCCTTTTTTTTAAGGAATAATGAAAAGAAAATTGGTCGTATGACACCAATTCAAAACCCGTTTAGAGTAACGCAATAACATGAAATAAATGTAAAGGCAAAAGCAGAAAAAAGTAATATGAATAGTAAACGTATAGTCTTACTATTATATTGATATAAGCAACTAATTTGAGTTATAAAGTCCTTTAACTATCTAGATCAAAGTCACTTTAACCTAATTGCAATCAAGTGTAGCATAACAGTCACTCTTAAGGAGGATATGCATGCTTTAAGTAGCACTTATAGCTAGCAAGAATGCTCGTTGTGAAAAATATATTATACTGAGAACACAATTTAATGTACTAGTAAACCCCCTCGCACCTAATAAAATATTATACACATGCATATGTTTTATCACCCAGAAATAACACAAAACAACACGTATATATTTTATAGATATAGCATTGCAATAAAGGTTATAGACTTTTTTATTATAAGGATATCAGTAGTAAATGGAGAAAAAAGAAGAAGAAAATTAGATAAACCTATTAATGTTTGGAACTTTTATCCTAACGAAAAAAGAACTTAATACGGAGGTACAGAAGAATAGAATAAATAAATAATAATTATATCAGGGTAGAGGGCAAACGGATTAGAGAGTTCCTAAAGAACCAGTGAGACCTTCTTCACCAATGAGACCTTCTTCACCAACGAGACCTTCTTCACCAACAATACCTTCTTCACCAACAAGACCTCTCTTAAGGACATTTGCAGCAAGGTTGTTTGCAACTCCTGCAACCACAGGGCGTTCAGCGATATGAGCGATAGTATCCTTGAGCTGAACATTGGGGCGGTTAGCGTCAACTAAAGAAGCACGCTTGAGGATCTTGACACGAGGCCGGTTGGCATTACCTACAACCTTGGCACAGTTCAGGATATGAGAGCCGGTATCCTTGGCTTGAATATTGAGGTTACTGAGATCAACTAAACCACTACGTTTGAGAACCTTGACACGAGGCCGGTTAGCATTACCAACAACCACAGGACGTTCAGCAATATGAGCGATAGTATCCTTGAGTTGAACATTGGGGCGTTTAGCGTCAACTAAAGAAGCGCGCTTAAGAACCTTGACATGAGGCCGGTTAGCATTACCAACAACCACAGGACGCTCAGCGATATGAGCGATAGTATCCTTGAGCTGAACATTGGGGCGTTTAGCGTCAACTAAAGAAGCACGCTTAAGAACCTTGACACGAGGCCGGTTAGCATTACCAACGACCACAGGACGTTCAGCAATATGAGCGATAGTATCCTTGAGCTGAACATTGGGGCGTTTAGCGTCAACTAAAGAAGCGCGCTTAAGAACCTTGACATGAGGCCGGTTAGCATTACCAACAACCACAGGACGCTCAGCGATATGAGCGATAGTGTCCTTGAGCTGAACATTGGGGCGTCTAGCGTCAACTAAAGAAGCACGCTTCTCTAACCCAGCACCCTCCTCTTCGGTATCGAATTGTTCGTCCACGTCACTGTCGTCTTCAACAATATCATCATCATCAGGTCCACCTTCTTCAGAATCATCTTCGAGAGAATCTTCAACAACATCATCAAGATCGTCTTCAACCACATCTTCAACAATATCGTCAGTATCGAGATCGTCTTCAATAGCATCTTCGGCAATGTCATCAAGTTCAGCGACATTATCGAGATCGTTTTCAAGCTCGAAATCATCTTCGAGATTGTCATAGAAATCTATTAAGGGTATGGAAATAATAAATATCAGATATTTAATACTAATGCATGTAAATGTCTATTTATTTATTTTTACCAGGACTGTAGTTATGACCACCACCGATGCCGCTACCGTAATGAGAGCCGGAACCAGAGGAAAGAACATCAGCATCGAGGTTATTGGCAACACCGGCAACGAGAAGACCATTGAGGATGTTGTAACCAGTACGGTCGAGACGAATATTAGCGTGGGAGGCGTCAACTAAAGAGTCCGCACTACGAGCAGCGAGACTGGATTTGAGGGCACCTTGAATTGCATTTTGTGTAGTAAGAGAGCTCTCAGAATACAAAGAACGAGCGGAAACAGAAGCCAAAATACTGGCAATAAGACCAAGAGGAACGAATTTCATGTGCATTTTTTTAAGCGTAGAAAATCTATTGTTTTTAAGGGTATAAAAAAAATCTAAAGAATAAATTGAAAGAAAAATTAGTATGGTTGAGAATAAGATGTAGTTACTGGGGAGGGTTTACCTCTAAGGACTTTTCGAATGAAGAGTGTTTATTTTTTTACCTTTTTTCTCGAAAAAAAATAGGGTTCTTTTATATGTTTCTTTTTCGTTCTATATTCTTATAATCTCAGTAAGAAATTAGAGTATTTTGTTCTTGTTTTATTTAGTAGCAATCAAACCAGAATAAAGAGGAGAGGAGCTTAGGTACATGATAATTATAGTAGTGCATTCTATATCTTATGGACCAAATATAAATCTTGTAGTATAAATGTGCAATTCATTATTGCAGATGTATCATGCATAATGTGGTATAAAACAGAATTAAAGGACTATTATTGTATCTATTTATTTATAAGATAAGTAGTAAAGAGACTTATATGCTCTGAAAACAACATTGACAGACGATGATTATATCTATGTATTACATAATTTTATTCCTTTCTTTTTCTAATATAAAGATAAATACACTACAGTTTTTTTTTTCAGCAGAAATATACATGTTACAGATTTGTATGCGGATCTTTTATTTTAGCCATGATAAAAAGTCCATTATAAAAACCCATAGATACCTCTATTTTGAATACGTACATAAAATACAGATCATTTCCTTTTTTTTTTAAATGCACGTCAACTAAGTAGGCATAACATGGATTTACTACCTTCCGGGTACACATGTAATAAAGAAACAAAATTTGGAATCTCAGTTGTTCTTCTAGCATTTTTACCTTTATCATATATAAAAAAAGCTGTGCCATTATTACGTAATCAGAAAAAAATATATAGCAAATAGATATTGATAACTGACAGCTATAGCTATAAATCATTAGAGTTGGAGGGTATGATTTATTACTTTCCTAAAAATACAGAACTATTGTTCCCATACTTGATATTAAAGCTCAGATAGCGTAGACGGAAAATGTATATGGTAAGGGAGAACTAGTTATTATTTTCTTTCAGGGAGAAGCGTATGCCTCTCTTTTTTTTCACGCGCGATAATATACGCACTCGTAGTCAAATATCAAATATTCGTATATTCGTGCAGTACTATTTCAATAGTTTATGATGCCTTGTTTCCCTTTTCAACGGAAAAGTCCACGTATTATATAATGATACAAACATATCGAACTGTTTTATTTATGTGTCACGATAGCACCTAACTGCGAAGGCATATAAGCAATATGTTTTAGTAGTCTATAAATCTTTTGAATTCAGTTATTGAATCAAGCCAATTCCACACTTTAGTATGACTACTTCTAAAAAAGTAATAGTTGTAAATTAGTATATCCTTAATTAAGTATGTGTAGTATTTTATAGATGACTCGATTTAAGGGGTGAATTTGTGTGCGAGGGACAGTTTTTAGATAATCTTTATATCTTTTATTTCATGTTACGTTCAGCTATTCTTATTTTTTTCCTCATAATTTGTGACATTATTTCTTAAATTATACTACAAACAGAAAGAAGGAGAATTTACTTAATTTAGAATAGTTCATATGCTACCTACTGACAACAGTTACTATATCTTTGTCGATCCCTTTTTTTCTGTACCTCAATCTGCATGCGTTTTATTTCATGTGATATGCTGCTATGTTACCTCAATAGTCTCGAAGCTGACATTTAATGAATATTACTGTATAACATATACAGTATTTTCCTCATTTTATTTTCTTGTGTATCTTTAGCCGTATAAAAATAGTTCGTTATAAGATAAAAGCTAGTTTCATTATTATCATTCCTTACATGCTCTATTAGGTATATATATATATATGCATTTCATTATCTCGTAAAATCCAAAAACTATAAAGACAAAAATTGTTTATACCAAATCTTTATTAAAATATCTTGACAAAATTATTTAAATTGAAACGCTTGCGACATTGTTTTTATAAAAAAATTTCTCGGTAATAATTATTTTGAATAACCAAGAGCTCAGATATTAATTATAGTTATATTAACAGAGAGAATAATTACTGATACAGGAAACCTATAATATGGGTAAACTTTTATTTATCAAGTAACAATTATATCATTAGAAAGTACTTAGAGCTATATCCTATTTTTTTATAGTTAGTTTGTTTTTTTTTTTAAAAAAAAGGACGAGCTAAAATCACAATATCTAAAAAAAAGAATTAAGCTCCCAAAGTTCATTAGGAGCAGTAAATGTTGGGAATACCCTGATAGACAAATATACAACAAAATAGGCTTTGAATGTCCTAATTAGTCTTGCATGTATTGTAATCCCAACTTAATGTTTACTGCAACATCTATCTGTGCTTATGCATATATACATGAAACTGAAGTTACAGCGCATTTTATTAGTGAATAGCAATATAGGCTACTTATAAGAATATAAAACATTATCCCTCGGCTCTATTTAAAAAAAAATTACTTTTATGTATTCGTTATTTTAGTTTTGATTACAGACTTTTATTAGATTAGAGTTAAAAAAATTCTAAAAAAATGCGTTATAAGTTTGTATAGTAAGGAAATGCTGGATGTTTAAAAGTATGATAATGTAAAGGCTAACCAATTGTACGTAACATGTATTTAATTAAGATGTCCACCTGAGAGTTGATCTCTAGTTACCTTGTTACCTAAAATACTCTCGACAACAGGACCACGACGCATATTATTTATCATTCTCTTTCTCATAATGGCCTTGGCGTTGTTAGAAGCAGCGCTGACTTCATCATCACCAAATTCCTCCTTCTCATTTTCATCCTCATCTCCTATGACAGAGCGGCGCTTCCATTCGAATTCATCCTCATCTTCCTCTTCTTCGTCCCACTCGTTTTCATCTTCATCCTCCTCATCACCCCAGTGACGACGAGCAAGTTCTTCATCGCCTAATTCTTCTTTTTCGTTTTCATCTTCTTCATTTTCATTTTCATCTACTTCGACAGAGCGACGCTTCCATTCAAATTCATCTTCATCTTCCTCCTCTTCATCCCACTCGTTTTCATCTTCATCTTCCTCATCACCCCAGTGACGACGAGCAAGTTCTTCATCGCCTAATTCTTCTTCCTCCTCCTCATCTTCATCGGCTTCATTTTCGGAGCGACGAGCGAGTTCATCATCACCTAATTCATCTTCTTCGTTTTCATCTTCATCGACTTCAGAACGACGCTTCCATTCATTCTCATCAACTTCATTCTCATTCTCATCCCATTCATCTTCATCAGCCTCGTCTTCATCAGCCTCATCTTCGTCAGCTTCATTTTCATCTTCTTCTTCTTCATCAGGCTCGTTCTCATTCTCATCTTCTTCCCAGCTACGACGCTTCCATTCATCGGTTTCTTCTTCATCCCACTCCTCTTCATCTTCATCCCATTCAGCCTCGTTCTCATCTTCTTCCCAACGACGAGCAAGGCCATCTTCATCGGCTTCATCTTCATCAGCTTCATTTTCATCCTCCTCTTCTTCGTCGGCTTCATCCTCGCTACGACGACGCATGGCTTGAGCTACACTGCTTTCGTTGACTTCATTTTCATCAGCCTCTTCTTCATCGGCTTCGTTCTCATTCTCATTAGCCTCATTTTCATCTTCCTCTTCCTCATCGGCTTCATTCTCACTGCGACGAGTTTGACGACGACGAATGGCATCAGCAACCTTTCTACGAGCCATGACACTACGCTTGCTGGCAACATTAGCACGGAGGTTGTTGGCGTTATTACCAACAAGGAGATCATTAGCAATGTCATAGCCGGTATGGTAAAGTTGGACGTTGAGATCACTGGCATCAGCTACAGAACCAGAGGCATGGACTGACATAAGAGAAGCGGCGATTAAACCGAGAGATACAAATTTAAGTTGCATTATTGTGTATTATATGGTATATATAAAATATTAGAGATAATAGTATAACAATAATAAAAAAAAAGTAAAATAAAATTGGTTTCTTTTATATTAGATTTTAGTGGTCAGTCGTAAATAAATAAGAATCAGTAGGAGATATGTGGTAAGTACAACAAGAAAACCGATAAACACTGTTTAAGACACTGTACATTATATTTTGATATGCACATAATAAACATTTTTTTCTCACCCTTTCTTTCTCCCATTACAATATCCTCCGCCCCCTTTCTTTTTTTTTAATGTAGTTTTGGCTTACACATCGAATACTATCAACATTTCATATATATATAACTGAAAAGAAAAAGGAGTGGCCATTTGTTAATACTTTATTCATGTACAGATAGCTCATTATACATTAAAGAACGATAAAATAGACATGCCACTCATTTTATTAAATGATGCACACATATCTATTGTTTGATAAGAATTGTTTTTTTGTTCTTTGTTTTGAGCTTTATTATTTGAATAACAAACACAAATCAATATTCCCCATTTTATCAAACCGGGATATATAATAATAGTTTATACTTCGCCATGCCAATGCATATTATTTAGTGTATCAAAAGATATTTTAGTGTGTATATCGAGTTTTTTTTTTTTTTAATTCTGTATATACGTTCTACTATACATAGATGTTATTTATCGTAGATTGCGCTATAATCTTTAGTAATAGCAACACATGTTTAATGTCGCTGCAGTAAATAAGAAAAAAAATTCTTATTGCACCCAAAGATTTACAATAGTAAAAAAAAAGGATCCACCGCTAGTGCATCGAATTTTGATATTTTTAGTTTTGACATTTGAGGTAGTTGTTACTTTACATGTATAACTCCTGTTTTTGCTTATTTGTTTATTAGTTTTCGAGATCTTAGTTACTAAGACAAACAAAATTGACTCGTATAGTTTATGGTCATTTTATTAAATTGGCTATAATAATATAAGGTATACGACCATACCCAAAGAGCCCATAAAAAACGAAGATTTAATATATGGGTTTTTAAAAAAAAAGAAGGATGTACGCACATTTAATAATATTCAATGAAATGGACCAAATCTCGCGCGTGCCTTTTCTTTCTCCTGTTTTTCGGTTAATAAATGTACATTGTAATTGTAGATGCAGTTACACTACATGCAACAGTGGAGAAAAAAAAAAAAAAAGTGGTCATTTTTTTTTTCCATATATTGATCTTTGGCAAGTAAGAAAGTTCTATTCACCTAATAATAAAAAAAAAAGTGCATCGATAGAAATTCCATAGTAAGCAATGCGCAATATATAGAAAGATCACCATGCTTTATTGATTTCAACTCGATATATATATTATTCTTATAGAAAGAATACACCACTAGAAACTTTTTATAATATTATTAAATGTTATTCGTTTTCAAAGATCTGAATAGTTTTTGCATTTCAAAAAGGCCTAATTTTGCTATTACAAAAAAAAGTTAGTCATTTTCCAACTCCTTTTTTTTTTCAGAATATACTACAACTCTCGACCTACGTATCGGTACCTGCATCCCTAAAACAGATCGAATACTATCTTCTATTTGTTGAATAGCATCTGTTTGGAAGTAGACTAATATTAACAAAGGCATTTCAGAGATCTCCGATTGAAGAATTTGGACAAGCACTTGCGATAATTCCTTCTATAGTATCAAAAAAAAAAAAGTTATAATTCTAAAGACTATTGCATTTTTTATTTTACCTGTTTCTTAAGAAATTGATCAGCTGATAATAACATTAAGCAAAGTAATAACTGAACTAGCCTAGAAAATATGTTAACGTACGTTAAGTATTACCGTCTTTTAGTATCAAGAAATACCTCTCCGTGCCGGTTAGACTCAGTACTTTTAGTAAAGAAGCAACTTCAGTATCAACTAGTTTAATACCAAAGTACCCAACAATACCAGCTAGTGCGCGAATAGCTGATGATATTGCCAAATGATTTGTTTGCAGGTCCGACTACATCATGTACATGTTAGAAAGTATCAATATTAATATAATATATTCTACCGCACCATGTTTGTCTCTATTTCAGCAATAATTCTTTGCTTCATTTTCACGAAGTATTGTCCACTATTAGCGGATTGTACTAAAAACCAAGTAGATTTTCCATAGAACACACCGTTTAAAAATTCAACCTTTTATGACCCATTAGTACCTGTATTATATTATACGTATATTTGACTCACTAGGTCTCGACAATAGATAACGGTTAATCTTGTAACAAGATCAGGCAATATTTGCATTTCAACTAATTTAAATCGAACCATGGAAGCATAGTCAGGATATTCTTCGATTATTTTAAAAATCATTTCACTAATATAAACATTTAATATATATGCCCTAGCAATATGTTGTTCAGTGTATCGAATGTACCTTAGTTGTATAGCATAAATCGAGTTTAGTTTATGAACACATTGCAATAATTGATCGATAAACTATATAATGGAATTTGAGTGACCGTTTTCGTTATACCCCCCTCTCTTTTACTTTACATCTCTATACGCGTACGGATTGTTTTTTGATAATCCTTTTACTAATTCACATCTTGTCGATATATGAACAAATCCTTCCAGTAAATACTAAATAAATTACATAAGTGCCACGCTATATTTCTAACACGCGCGTTCCCATACTTTCCAACAACACATATTGCCTTGATTATATTCAATTTCATCGTATAATTCAATAACTTCAAATATAAGAACCCCATTTTCTCTCAAGAAGGCTTCATTATTCAAAAGTCGCAAGTTGGCCCGAATGTTTTTATTAGCGCGTTCAGTCACTTCATGTTGAACATTGAATTGAATGTAGAACAATTCACATAAAACTTCACTATATTTTTTTTAAAAAAAAGGGGGGAGGAGGGGTCCTTACTCTTAGTTTGACAGTTATAGTAAAAAAAAACAATTTTTCGATTCTTACAATTTCCAGTCCTGTTGTCCAAATGTTTTGAATTGTACCTACCATAGATATTTAGTAACATTGTATAAAGGACATTGTCTTTTAATGTACCAAAGCTTCTTCCAATCCTATTTTTGATGAGGATCTTTTAAACTCAAGGAATCGTTTCGTTAATTCTACTTCTGCTTCTGGATTCATTGGATTCTCTTAAACGCTACCCGAAAGTGCAAGAAGAAATATGACTTAATAGACGAGAGACTGAGATTAAAAAAAAACTTTTGTTTTCAAAAGTGAATTAAAGTTGCTTAAATAATTTAGATTTATGCGGAAGAAAAGGAAGTAGAAGACCCAAGTTGGATAACTCTTGTATATATTCTGCATTTCTTCTACAATATACCTGATAGCTTTGGTTTATTAATTAACACAATTCAAGTTGAGCTCGTCTACGGTAAAAAACGGCACGGACTATCTTATCCAAAGGTGTATTCATCGCATTATTAAGTTTATTTTTTTACATAGTAATTTAGTGTATATAAATGTCTCAGGGCGAGCACTTCATATTCAAATATGATATTTTGCTACACGTTTAATATATTATAGTTTACGCCGACTATATATATATAAAAAAATAGATTAGTATGCTAAAAGATAAATCCTAGACTTTCTCGTTAATGGGAAAACATTGTTTTTTTAGTCTAACAATTTTATCGTTAAATGTGGCACCATCGCTTTTCTGTTTGTTTTTTCGGTATTTTTATTTGTCTCTTTATAAATAGAATCCGAATAACCTTCTTTTTTTTTTTTCGGCGCCAGTACCTCTATTGCTGCAGATTATTTTGTTTTTGTTTGTTGTTAGGCTCGGCTAAGGCCAAGTTTTTTATATTATCATAAATTTTTAGGGGCTCATGTGTTTATCAAAACCATTTTAGTTCCTTATAGTTCTATAAAAGAAACTTTTAAGCGCTGCAAGCGACAAAATTTTGATAGCTAAAAAGCCACTACATGTCAAATAAAGCGCATGATGGTAAATAGGCTTTTTTGTTCCCTAAATTAACGAATTAGTCTATAGTTCCTTTCCCGACGTACTGTCTACTTTATTGCTATTCATTTTTTTTAAAACCATCACTCGCAAAGAGGGAAAAAATATGTATACTTCAATACAAGTAATATTGCAAATATGTACATAATAAAAAATAAAAAATAAAAAAATTATCTACTCGTTTTATAAAAACAAATATACTATTATGATAGGTGCATTAAATGAATCTTGATAAAAAGTCTGGAACTTTTTCTACACTGTACCTTTCCGTTGCCGACGCATAGATATAGATTACTGCGTTTTGTGGCAATTCAAGCGATCAAGACTCATTTTCGTAACTAATCACCCTTAGTTATAAATGAAACCTGCAGATAATTTAATCCTGTCACGCACCTCATTACTATATTTCTATATTTCTCTAAAGTGAACTGTGTTTATAACGGCAATGATTAGTGTCGTTAACTATTTAGTAAGCATAATTGAATATATACATTTACGGCTCTTTTAATTTTTTTAAATAAAATATACAAAAAAAAGTAAAACGTAAATAAAAAATAAAAGGAGGACAAATAGGAGTATGCGATTATTAATTTTTATTGTAATGTAATTATTTTTGAGATAAGGCCTTGAAGTCTATTTCTTAAAAAATAGGATAAACTGGTTTCAGGTAGTAAAAGGAGGGGGTTGGGTCACTTTTATTCCCCTCTACTTCTCCTTGATGATATGACTTTCGTTGTTGGTATACAGCAGTTGCAACCAGTAAGATAATTAAAGCAGCAGTAGCAAGAGTTTTTTTGTTTTGTTGAATATTAGACGTTTTTTTTATGGGTGCGATGGAGATGAATGTTAGAGTTCTGCAGTCTCTAAAACTAGAAGCGCGAGGACGCTGATTAATATTTACAGGTAATGATGGTTTTGAAAGAGTAGACGAAGTCTTACAACAAGTAATGGACTCAGACCTTCTTGTTCTTGTTTGAATATTATGTTTTTTAGTTGGTACAATGACAGATTTTTCGTATTCTTGTAATTGATATAATAATTCCATATTCGGTCGAATTCCAGGCGCCCTTTCCTGTACATATTTCAATGCACGATCCAAGGACCAATTTTGGCCCGCCAAAGAATTTTCGACACAAGTGATTTTTGCTAGTTGACGACTGGCACATAATAAATAAGCAATTACCAGAGCTGCTGATCTTTCAATACCTTGCTGACAATGGATGAATACATTTTTTCGTTTGCTATGTGCTAATTGGATTTTTGAAATAGCTTGTGCGAATTCCACATGGGCTAAATTATTTTGACTATGTGTCCAACGCATATGATGGTATTCTTTAATAGTAGGGATTGTAGTAATGTTAATTTCGCTAGCGACATTAATCACACAGTTTATATCGAGTTTATTTAATTGAGACCCATTTGATGCGTTATAATAAGAACCCAAGTATAAATTAGGTAGAATACAAGCTGGGCCATGCTTATATAAATCGTTTTTATCTTGCTCTTTATAAAGTAGAGATGGTTTTGTTGAAGAAGCAAGTTTTAAAGCAAGTTTTTTAGGATTCTTTTTTAAATTAGTCATATTAGTGTAATAAAAAGGAAAGAAGAGGTAATATATGTGTATATGTAAAAAAAAAAGAAGATATTTATAATTAAAATTGAATCATCAACATGCATGTAGATCTAATTAATTTAACATTACCCAACCAAAATCAAATATTTCAATTCCAAAGGAGTCTTGAGCCCTTGTACGTTTTTTTCCCTCTTTTTTAAATCCATGTAATTTACAATATTCTCCTAAGGACAAAATATGTATATAAAAAGAAAGAAAACTGTGATACTTATTTCAAACAAATAAAAGGAGAAGTTTGTTGAATATTCTAAAGTTCTTATAGTGTTGTATGTGTGTTTTTTTATTAATAAAAAATAGATGTAAGAAAAGTTCCTATATTTTTAAAATAATTTAAGCGGAAGCACCGAGAGTAGGGAAAGCGGAAGCATCTTGGAGGTTGACAGCGGGACCGTTGCTGGCCTTGGCGGCACGACGACCGTTAGACTTGGCGTTGTTACCACCACGACCACCACGACGATCGTTAGTCTTACGGAATTCAGGACGGGCCTTCTCTTGGAAACGTTGTTCGATTTCAACGAAAACCTTTTGGGTACGGACCTTTTCGGTGGTCTTCTTGACAGACTTGGTTTCCTTGGAGATATAGAACTCTTGGAAATCTTCCTTGGTGAAGGTAACGGTACCCTTGAAAGCAGCCTCATCAGCATCGTTAGCCTTACGGGCTTCAGGGAGAGAGACCTTCAAGGCCTTGTTGGCCTTCTCGGCGAGGTATTCCTCGAGAGTCTTGACTTGCTCTTCTTCCTCAACGGGAGCGGCCTCTTCGGTGGTAGCGGCATCAGTAGATTGAACATCCTTGGCAGCCTCAGCTTCGGCGTTTTCAGCCTTACCCCAACCCTTGTTGACCTTCTTTTCAGTATCACTATGTTGAAGTTTCTTTAGAAACTTACATTCGACATAATATCTCTCTTTTTTTTATTTTTACTTACACAATACCGGTACCGGAGTGACGGTCGAATTGACGACGAGGGGCACGACCACCTTCCTTGGTTTGACGACCTTCCTTGGATTGACGCTTGGGGTTGGTACCCTTGGCAGCACGAGCAGCTAAAGATTTAAATAAAAAGGTTAATTTTAGAGCCCTTAAAATTTTTTTCCAAAAAAAAATAGCAATAATTTCTTCCAGTAACCAAAAAATAAAAAGTGAATATAGTATTGAAGTCGTAGGACAGATAGATTCATTCGAATGTAAATATAAATCTCGGTGCGATCGACATGGAGACTTTATTTAAGTATCCAAAGCTCGGCCCTGAACTTTTTTTGTTTCCAAAATGTCTTTTTTTTTTTTTTTTTTTTTTTTTTTTTTTTTTTACAGTAACATGGTGAGTATTTTACTTTTGTTATGGTCGATTGTATTTGTTGAGTTATACTGAAGGTTACTTTTGTTGTTACTATATTCACTTTCTGATCGTTTGGTCTTTTGATTGCAGGAAAGAGAAAATAAAAATTAAATGTCAACATTTACCATCCTTGTTAATCTTGCTGACGTTCTTCTTGTCAATAACGACAGGGGCAGCCTCTTCCTTGACAGGTTGAGGACGAGCGACCTCACCGTCACCGAGGATGTCAAAAAGGTTCTTGGAATAAGTGGACATATCTATAAAAGAGCTAGTTTGCTATGGATGCCTCGATCGAAAGGATGGATGGATGGATATCACAAAAACACAAAGGGAAGGATTCTTAAATTACATGACTGATTCTAAATTTTATAATGAAAAAAATCGAAAAAAAAAGTTCGAGGTTTTTTTTTAACGTTCCGCTTAAAAACATAAAAAAAAAATTGTAATGGGTGTTGTTTGTTCTTTGAAGAAACTTGTTTATTAGGTATATTATGTAAACTCTCTTTTCGCTTCTGTCAAAAGCAGTACTTCCAAGTATTCATCTGTTGTTATGGTTATTACGACCTAAGTAACCATGAATATTTAATCTAAAATAAGATAAGATAAGAGGGGGACCTGTGTTTACACATTTATAAATCATGGGGTTGAAAGGAAAAAAAAATAGTAAACTCTTACCAGCCTGTACCTTTTTTTTTTGTTACTTTTTATAGGCACACAACGTGCATCATAAACAGTGCCCTTAACAATAAATTGACGGATTTCAAAAAACATTATGCGGAAAATAAAATATCTTTAATGACGGCTTTTTTTTTTTCAAAATGTTCTTTTTTCTAGACAACGAAGACAGACTCATAAAGTTATCATTCGATTGAGCTATATCCTAATATACCTTTTATAAAAGGTCACTGGCAAGATATTAAAGAGAGAGAAACCTCCCCCCCCCCCCCTCTATTCGAGAATAGGATTTTACTATTTACAGGTCCTTACGACTTTACAACTGTATTTGATTAAACATTTATTCGATAGGCTGTTATCGTAGAGAGAAAATAGATTATCAGAATAATCTACTTTATCGAAGTATTATAATAGTCTCCAAATTTTGTAGCTTTGGAGGGGAGTATTGACACAGTACCGATTTTTTTTTTCAGCCCTCTTTCTATTTTTTTCAAGTGTTAAATTTAAAGTTTATTGTAGTGATAGTATGCCAAATAGACTGCATATACTTGCTGTTTTGTTCATTGATGAGATAATGTGATTTAATGACGGTTAACTACTCGACATATTTTATTTTCTTAAATATCGCTCAGAATTTAGCCGACATAGAACTGTCCTTATTTGTAAGCGATACGCTGACTAATGTCTCTAGATAAAAAAAAAAAAAAACGTTTACTTCTCATAAGCTATTTCATGAGAGTTGAATCGTGATATATTTTTTTAAAAAAAGAGAAAAGCATCGTTCGGAATGCGTATTCATGTGCTAAAGTTCTATATTGATGCGTATTGCGAAAGTGTATCAAGTTTTTCTTTATATACAAACAATCATCTTTTTGTGATACCTTACTTTTGAAGACCTTTTTGAATATTCGTTGAATCAGTTAGTTAGAGCGAGTAAATTAGATAAGTCATATAAAATTACAGTTATAATAAGCCTTGTCAATCTGTAAATTTTATATGAGTTATATTCTGTATGTTTATTAAACATGCTATCCTAACCGAACAATTATGCCAGAATTATACCTTTTTTTTTTTTTTTTTTTTTTTTTTTTTTTTTTTTTTTTAGAATCGGCAAAACCTATAGGACTGACTATATCTATACTATAAAAATAGCTCGAATCTTGAAAGTCCAGAGAGAAAAAAATTGTTATGTTTATATTAGAAAACAATATGTGGCTCAGAGATTCTGCGCTACTTCTTTTTTTTCCTTTTTGTCAACTTTGATAGTTTTTTTCGGAGTTTAGTCATAACAGCAAGTAAATAGTTTAATTTCCATTAATTAGGATCGACGTTTTAGACGCTAAACAGGTACAAAACCTTACGTTTATCCCAGGCACCAAATAGTTTTATCCCAGAAACTATAAAAATATACTGTACTTGCTATACTTCTTTTTTTTAGCCACACTTGCCTAAAGTAGACGCTAGTTTTTCTAAATTATCTGGAAGGCATGGTATAAGATACCATGTGCCTGATTTTCTTTTTGTATGACATATTTTGCGGCATAGGAAAATCTGTGATAGCTTATGTTTATTCGGCCTTAGAGACTTTAAGCGGCAAAATTGCCGAGAGCTTTTTATTTAAAGCATAAATTAATTATAAATGTAATTGGGCACGTGCAGTAAAAAAAAAAAAAAATCATACTTCAAATCTCGAGATTAATTATTTAATTTAATATGTAGAGTGTGTCTTATGATTATTATTCAAACTTTTTTTTATAGCTAAATTAGCGTACCTTCCTGAAACAACTCGAAAGCTATCGCTGAAACATATCCAAGGCTCTTTACTTGGCTATAACTATTTATATATATTTTTAGTATATGAACTTTCTTGTTACAGAACCAATATACCTGGTATATATTTAGAGTTTTTATTTTTGTTGTTGTTGTTTAAATTGATAATTTTAATAAAGTTCGTTAGATCCAATTGGAGACCTATTAAGGCAATCTTATTGTTTATGTTATTTCCAAGCCTCATTAGAATTTAAAAATAGAAAAATTAAAAGTACAAGCATTTATTATATTTATTATTTTAATATTACAAGAAGACTGCAAAAGCAGTGGCAACAATAGATAACAAAGCGGTAGAACCATAAATAATACGTTTGGTTTCAGCAGAAGAAGAATAAGTATCGCTACCTTGAGCATCAGGAGCATTCTTTTCGTAAATGGTACATTGCAATTCGCTGGGAGCAGTATAAGTTACATTGTTCAATTTGGCAGCAATATCAAGTGCAGTGCCTCTATTATAAAAATCTATTTCTAAAAAGTTGGGTTGACGGCCAAAGGTTTGTGTACAAGTGTTGGCCTGTTTCAAAAGAGAAGTCTCGCCGTTTGTTACATCTGCTGTGCCTTTTTGAGGAATCTCAATTACTGTTGAACCTAAATTAAGAGTACCGTATAAAAAGTGGTTCATAACATACATATATCCAGTTTCACTGTTGATGCTCATTGGACGGTCAATAACACAGCTAAACTGAGTTTCGTTGTGGTTATCGTAGGGAGTTTCAAACACATAATCCCATTCACGCATAAGCCTAGTAACGTCATTGTTAGTTACCATAACAACATATTATTTCTATAACAACTAATTTACCAAGGATAGGTTCTAGGATCGGCACCTTCATCCATAAAGTTTACTACTCTTTTACCACTTGAAATCATTTCACCCAATGTTGGCCAAGTATAATTATCAGCATTTTGAACATATGTGTAGTCCAAGATGCCACTGGCGTTATAGGCAGCAAAGAAATCATCAGGTTCAAATGATCCCAAGTTATTCCACATAATAGTTACGACTTCATTTGGGTTACTCTTGACCCAATTTGAAATGGTAGTTAAGGTATCAACAGCTGGACCCGCGTTTAATATACTACACGATGTGTGACAGAGATAGATGCTATTAGCAGAGTTTGTTGTTGTAGTAGCGTTGCTAGGTCTGATAGCAGATAATTTAAGCCCTCTCACGCCATCATCAAGTTGAACATTTGTAGGACATAACTGGTTAGATGCTGGATTAGCAACAAATCCGTAAGAGTTATGTGTTAATAAATAAGTTAAACTATTATAAGGTTTATCACAGTACTCTGCAAATCCGTTACAGAGTTGTTGAGCATTTACAGATGTAGATAAAATAACAAGAGCTAGTAAAGTAGGGATATACATTTTTTTTTTAAAAAATAATAATAGAAAAAAGAGAAGCAGAAAAAAGGAACTGAATAAAAAAAAAGGTTATTTATGGATCATCGAATTTTTTTTTAGGCGGAACACTAAAAAGTTCTGCCAAGTAAATTTTTTAAATTTCAGACCTGATGAAAAGCATGTTTTTTAAAATGTAAAAAAACTAGCCATCCTTTTTTTCTCTTGCTCTTTATTTAATTTATGTGTTTTGTTATTAAAACAAAGAAGAATGTATATAAAGGAGAATATTTTAATCATAGGCTTACCACTGAATATTTAATACGAACTTGGTGTAGCGTTGTATTTCAGCTTTATTAGCTAGCCTAAAATAACCCTTGTTTTTCTTTACTGTTTTAATATTTCAAAATAGTATAAAAAAAAGATACCCGAGATATTGTACTACTTGTTTCTTTTGTGTACTGAAATAGATACGGTACGTGATTAAACGTCATGGATGAAAATAAAAGAAAAAGGCACACCCTTTTTTTTTACTGAAAAAAATATATTTGTATTACGTCAAATCAAGAAAAAAAAAAAGAACACAGTGTTTGTTACTGTTGACGTGCAGGTCTGGAATCAGCTCGAATCATCATGACTGAGTTCTATTTTAGTTCACCATGCTACCACATTAATAATTACCTTTTATCGCTTTCGATCCTTTACGCTTTTATGGCGTTTTTTATTTATTTATTTTTTCACACATTTTTTCTTCTTCTTTTCTTTTCCCCTCTTTTTTTTTTGGCTAAAAAAAAAGAATGAGTTTATTGCTACCTCGAGATTCAGTTGCTAAGCAACATTGTTTAGCAAAACATTGGTTGGAATCTATGCTTCAACACCCACTACCAACAGACGATTTGTATACCAGTTTAAAAGACGGAATATGCCTTTACGAGTCAGTAATAATAATAATAAATACTTATAATGGGTATTAAAAATTAAAAAGTAGAATAATACAGCAAATTGAAAATAACGAACAAACAATCTTTTATCATCTCCCGGTAAATTATTAATTATGATTTTTTTTATATGTGAGTAGGGGCCATATAGGAGGACTCATAACCATCTCTCTCTTGTTTTTTATATGTTTATTAGGAAGATAGGGTTAAACAATTCTTGAAATCGATAAAAGCAGTAAGTCAATTTTTTTTATACATATACTGAAAAAATTTACTTAATTAAAATCAGTTTGGTCTGCAATCGTCCGACTTATTTAGTGTCAATGATTTGATTAATGGAGAAAATATGAATAATGTAAGATTTTTTTTGTTACCTGTGCATTTTAACCCTTTTTTCGTACACTCCTTTTTTCTGATTCTTATATAAAAATCTCTCTTTTTTTTTCTATCTCTCTCTTTTTTTATTTTATTTTTTTTGCCTTTTTTTTTTTTGTATTTTTTTTTATAGGTTGTTTCAACTATTTTAATTTTAGCGCATACTTATTCTTTTAAAAGATTTGCAGGCAAATCAATACCATATTTACCCAAAAGATCCCAATCTTATAATTTTGGAATTGCCATAAAAGAAAGCAGTATCCAAAGATCCAACAGTGAAACTTTAATATTTGATAACGATAGTTTAAACATGAAAAGCAGTACAAGTCAACAGGGGTCAAAGGAGAAGAAGGAGATGAAGAAACAAAACATTGAGGAGATTACTGCTATTAACAATTGGGATCCACCATTTGATATCCAAAGACCCAACTGTATACCTGGATATGGGCCTTATACCATTGACAACTTTAAAGACGACGATAATGAGGACGAATACGAGTACGGAATATCACCGCCTTCCATACATTCATTTGATGAAGAAGACATGTTTGATACTAAAAAAAGTAATACACCTTCTTCTTCTGGTGATAGCGGTTATGGTACGACAAGAAGAAAATCTAATAATAGTAACAAAAAAGTGCAAGATTTATTTGAAGCTTTGTTTGCTCCTGTTACTCCTCCAACTGTAAAGCAACCACCATCATTAAAAATACAGCCATCTTCAAGTGTTAGTAATACCGTACCTCATTCCGGTGTAAATAGCAAATTATCCTTGTTATTTTCTAAAAAAGTAGATCCTCATTATGTCAAATATCAAACTTGGTCGAATAATCAACAGCAGAAATCTGCTGTGATAACAAATTTATCTACTCCATTAAAGAAGAGAACAAGTGTTCGTAGACCTCATGAAGAAAATCTTTTCAAATCTTTGCCTCCAGTTATTAAAATAGAAAAAGAAATTCCTGATCCATTAACAAGAAAACCAACACGTAATAGAAGAAGAACTGATGCGTCTATACTTCAATCTACGGCTATTCTTTCTTCAGATATTATTACTACTACAACTAGTACTAGTACTGGCACTTTTAAACAAAATAAGCATGTTAGATGTAAATCAATCGGTTCAACTCTAGATATGAAACCTTCTGTCACATCTCCCATCGACGCAACTGATATTTTAGATCATTTTGATGAAAAAGGAACATTAACCGCGCGATATGTAAGTATAATGCACAAATAAATGAGCGCTTGTACTCACCCGACAATAGAGACTAGGAAATGTGATTGGAAAAGGACATTTTGGAACAGTATTTAGAGCACTGGATTTACTCTCAGGAAAAACAGTAGCTATAAAGCAAATAAGTTTAAAAGATTCTCGAAAAAGTGATATAGAAGATATGATGCAAGAAGCCACTTTACTAAGCTCTCTTACTCACACAAATATTGTTAAATACGAAGGATTCATACAAACGCATGAACACATGAATATAGTTTTGGAATTTGTCGAAAACGGTTCACTCCTCAATACTTTAAAATCTTTTGGTAATGCTTTACCAGAACATTTGGTAGCTAGTTATTGTCAACGTATCTTGGAAGGCTTAACTTATTTACATAAACAAGATGTTGTTCATTGTGATTTAAAGGCTGCAAATATATTGACGACAAAGTCTGGTGATGTCAAGTTATCGGATTTTGGTGTCTCTCTTAATTTGAAATTGAAAAACCACGAAGATAGCTTAGTATCTGGAACACCTTTTTGGAGTATGCTATATTATTATTATTATTATTATTATTACTATTATTCTGATTGACTAACAGTATAATTTTGATAGTGTCACCTGAAGTAATCGAATTGAAGGGAGCGTCAGTTCAATCGGATATATGGTATATAAAAAAATATATACGTCTTTTTTTATATGTATATGTATATTTTCTAATTCATGCCAAAATTTATACAGGTCATTAGGTTGTACAGTAATTGAATTATGTACAGGTAAGCCACCTTATGCAGATTTGATTACCATGACTGCCATGTTTAAGATTGTGGAAGAAGATTGTCCACCATTACCAGCTGACATTTCAAATGTAAGTAATGCATGTGATTTATTGTTCTTTATATTTAAAAAAAAACTTTAGGATTTAGAAAACTTTTTAAAACTTTGTTTTAAAAAGAATCCAGTTGAAAGACCTACAGCGCAACATTTATTACATCATCCATGGGTAACTCAACAACCTGTCATGACTACACCACTTGTTAGTCCTATTATACCCAAACCAGTAACAAGAGATAATAGTACTATACTTGATAACTATTTAAAAAAGAACACCCAAAAAGATGATAAAATTATTATTGATACATCTAGAGAATCTAATTCTCCACCTGTTCCTCATTGTTCTCCTATACCTCCTACTCCTCCTCATCATTTATTATCACCAAAGGATCATTCATTGCCGTCATTTCAATCAAAGAGTTTGTTTGCAAATAAGTTTAGTCAACGTCAACGCGGAGAAGGTACTTTATTAAGTAGACAATCTATGCCGGTAGTATCAAACCAATTCCAACAGCAGCAACAAGTAGGTTTATCACCTCATGTACATAATTTAATAGAATGCTCTTTTCCTAAAGGTAAAAATCAATGGGTTTATAAAACAATGAAAATTGCAAACTAATCAATAACGATAAAAAATAGGGGCCGGTCAATGTAAAGTATGCAATAATCAAATTAAACACGATGCTTTAGTATGCAAAGGTAATAATTTAAAATGCAAAAAAAAAAACCTATTCTTGACAACTATTATATATAATAGATTTCTGTGGTTATATTTGTCATAAACAATGCAAAGTAATTAATGTAAGTAATTAGAGTTTTTTTTTTTTTGTTCTTGTATATTTAATTATTATTTATTATGTGTAGACTTCCAATGGAGGTAGACGTAGAGCAAGCGATCACCGTACACCTTCACTTGCTATGGGACCTACCCCAAGATCATCAGTATCTTCTCAATTACGTGAAAAGTTTTCTTTTTCAAGAATATTATCAAAACCTCATCATGAGTTAGATGATATAATTGAAGATAATACCGTAGTTTCATCCAGTTTGAAATCACGAAGCTCCTCGTGGTGGAAAAAGAATAAACAAACCAACTTTTAATAAAATACATACACAACCCCCTCCCTCCTTTTTATACAATTATTTTATTTTTCTTTTATTTTGATATCATTTCGGTACTATAGTTATAGTTTACTAAAACTGGTACTGGTATATCCAAAAAACATGGGACTAATAGCAGATGCATTAAATTCTTGTGGGGACATATTTTGATAGTGAGGTAGTTGGTTTGAGTATTTATTATTTATCCCTTGAAACGCAGGATGTATTTGTTGAAATGGAACTTGCAATGGAGGCGAACGGTGAATTTTTCTCGTTGCTACAATGTTGCCGTGGTTATTTGAAGAATTGTTGTTCATTATAATGTTCTCTTTTTTTTTGTATTTTTTTTAGCTGTAAAATATGGGTGTGAAAAAAGAAAACTTATGACAAATGTGTATGGAACCTTCCTGTTGTACAACAGCGGCGTTTTAACGTGGACCTTTTATCTTCTCCTTTTTATGTGCTAATTTGTAAGATCCGTCTACTGTTGTATATTGCATCATCTCATCATGTACTCCTCAATAATAACAATAATACTAGGAATACACCACCAAGTTTTTTATTGTAAGTATTATACGGCCGAAATCTTGACAGCGCAATTCTCTCCCACTCGTAAGCACAAAACATACATATATAATTTAGTTGTGCAAATACTGAAGGTTTCTACATTTAGTCTTGATTTGAATTTCGAGAAAAAATGTACAATGACAATGCATTATTCTGTCGATTCAACACAGAATTTTCTATCGATCTGGATGATCTTCAAACCAAGATAATCTAGCCCACAAAAAAACAGGGTCTTTATAGATGTAAAAAAAAAAATGTGTGCGCTAATGTCAAAGCGCTAAAAAGAACAAAATTCTTAATCGTAATATAGTAACGTACAATAGTTTGCTTAGTAAAAAGGTAATGTATATACACTTTTTTTTAAGGGAGATTAAAAATAAAGGTGCATTTTTTTTCTTAAAATCAAGCTTTTCTTATTATGGGGAGCTTATTCTCGTTTCCTTTTCGTTAAACCACAGTAGATTCTATCAAGTAAAATAGATCATTTGAACAAGATGCTTTTTAGTGTAATAGAACATGGCCTTGACTAAAATAAATAAATATGAACCCTTATATGTATAAAGAAAAAACACCTTTTCTTACTATAGACCGACTACAACTGTTGCTTTTTAAACATGTCAAATTCTTTAAACAGCGGTACAATAGAAAAAAAACACGATTTAATATCACCCCCAAGGATTTTTTTTAAATCCTTTTTCCTTCCTTCTTAGGAATTTTATGTTATATGGGGAATACTCAGATATCAAAATATTGGGGGTATAGTGAATTTTGTTATTGATTTATAATAAATGTACATGCCAAAAATACATGTTTTATAAATAGGAGAAGAACCTATTTAAAAAGATTTATATCAGTAAAAATAAAATATAAAATGTTACAGATTAATAATTACCACAAGGTTCCAAAATGGAAATACTGGTCAGACAGCTAGTTCATTGGGAAAGATTTAGCATCAAGAGTACATCTGGAGCGATCTAACGAGTTTTTCCTGTGCAGCTGGACCATTCGCCCCCAACAAACTAAACACCATACCTGATGACATACTGGTCATGGTTGGCACTGTTTCCTCAACCCTTTGGAAATATCACTGGTTGCGCATTATCAACAACAAAGCTTGGTCCCATGAAGCTATTCTACAAATGCTCCAACAAGACTATCATACTACAATTAATAATTTCAAATCGACATACAAACCCACTCAACGGTGGAGCTCGATTATTCATATTTTTTCTCCTGGAATTTCCCTGGCGGTGTAACCGCGATTTCACAGACTGAAAAACAATTTCACGGACCAAAAGAAACAATTTCACGGACCAAAAGAAACAATTTCATAGGCTGAAAAACGATTTTACCATTCGTGGGATCGTTTTTTTTTTTAATTAATTTAGGTAAAAAAAGTACACTTTTAAAGCATAAAAAATATTTGAAAAGTGAATAGGTTCATAGTACATAGAATATAATAATATAATAAGACTTTTAAAATGCAATCATTTCATAATAATACATGAAAAAAAGCAGAGCTTAGAGGGTATGATATCTGAGGCTATGAAATAGACAAAGATACAAAAAATTAAAAATTAAAAAGAGCAAAAGAGTAATCAGATGCAAAAAATAATTAATAAGTTTATTCAATAAAAAAGAACTGCACAGAAATGGGCTAGGAGACTGAAAGAGGATAAAGATTGGAATATCTTCGAAAAACAAACGAATAAAATTAATAATTCAGCAGGCCAGCTTGATGAGATGTAAGATTCACCTTTTAAATTTTTACGACAGTAATCCTCAAGTCAGAGTTGTGGATGCAGTTTGTTCCCTTATTAAAAAATTCGAACCACTCACACTGAAAAAATCAAGTGAGAAGTTTCCTCAAAACATAATGCAACCTTTCACTCAAAAAAATCACTCGTCATCCAGCCCCCAGAAACGATCGAGCCAAAATTGCAAACCGCATAGCATGGGTTGAGAAGTGGAGCAAAATAGATATGGATTACCTTGAAAACTGTGTTTTTGTTGATGAATCAGCTTTCGATATCTATATGAAACCTCCAGGAGGATGGTCTATTAAGGGCACACCAGCTATTGTAAGCACTCCTACCACCAGAGCAGTATCACACACAGTTTTGGGTGCAATCTCGGCGAAGTATGTCGAGTTAATGGAGCTTCGAAATCCTCAGGAACACACATTCAAAAGGCTAAAAATCGATTCTGGTAATCGCAAAAGAAAAGCACCATCAAAACCAAAGAAGCCTGCTTCCAAAGGAACTATCACTGACCATTATATGAATTTTATTCAGAAACAATGGATAAAATGGATTGCATTCCGGAAATGAAAGGATTACATAGTTATGGATAATGCACCAATCCATACATCTAACGAGATTGATACTATGGTGACAGATATAAGTGCATTTATCTCCCTCCTTACTCGCCTAACTTTAATCCTATTGAGAAATTTTGGTCTATAGTTAAAAATAAGATCAAACGTAGTCAATTCCAAACCAAAGGGGATTTATCAACAAGAATAATTGAGGTTTGCAATAATGTTCCTCCAGAACATCTTCGAGCATTTGTACAACATTCGGTAAACATACTTGAAGATTGCTTAAAAGGCAATCCTATCTAATAAAATGTCACAAAAAACTGTAAAAATATCTACTGAGAATTGAAGAAACCGCCTTTTGAGAAAACAGTAATCGTCTTTTGAGAAAATTATAACCGCCCTTTGAGAAAACAATAGCCACCCTTTCGAAAAAAAAAACCACCTATCGAGGATTTTAAAAACCGCCCTTTAGTGTTGCGCTAACTGGATGTCATGGCCTGTTGAGGTAAGTTAAAAAATAAATTGATTATTGGTAACTGATGCAATGCTAGATGTACAAACGACGCTTGTCTCGAAGGAAGAGAGATGAGATTATGGAATCGTGACTTGGACACAACTCTTAATTTTCTTAAAATACTACAAAGCTTGAGAAATACGGGTGAAGGTCCCGCTGCTTTTCGCAGAAATAATTAAAAAAAAAACAATCCGTTGAAGTTATCGCTTCTACATTTTAATAGCGGGTATTGCATTTTATATTGTCATTTTATATTGTAATTTTATTACGAAAAGAGATAAACCAACAATTATTTTCAATTTTCTCATTCAGGCCTTGGCTTTTCTTCTTTTGGAAGTTTCTCTCCGGGTGTGATAGAAGCTACATATTTTAAACTATATCATGAACTTTACTTTTTTTTATGTTATTCTAACTAAGAAGACTGTATACAAAGCTTTTTTTTTATTGTTGATCTTGTTCGTTTTCTTCTTGAAAAAAGAATTCATCATCTAGATCAAATGCATCATTGAGATCAAATAAAAGTACAATAACAAAAAGCATGGGTAAAACAACTTTAGGTCTCATGACCTGCTTTGTAAATTGAACAACTATGCTTCCAAAGTAAGAGGGTGATTGTACTAGAGGCGTGGAAGAACTTGTCGCTGCCGTCGCTGCTGCTGCTGCAATCACTCGTGAACTCACATATCGATATGGAAACATTGAAAATCCTCCTCCATTCGCTGACATGGTGTCTATTTTATTATTTTACTGCAAAAAAAAAAAGAGAAAAGTATGGCTTTCTTTGATCGCAAATTGCTTAAATAAATAAATAAAACTGGGTTTAAAGCATTGATGTCAAAAAAAAAATGTTTATTTTAAAAAAGGAAAAAGTTATTGTCTGATCTTGACTCTAACATAAGGAACATCAACGTCCTCGTCATCAGCGTCATTAACACAGATTTCAAAGATCAAAGACTTGACATAAGCAGGAATAGGTTTCTTTGATACAGTTTCAACGACCTTGGATAACTTCATATTTAATCTTTCAGCAGCCTTCTTCTTATTCATAAAGAAAGAGTAAACCATGGAGACACCAGAGGAAACCATGGTAACCTCCAATTTATGTTCGTTTTGGAAATAATCAATGAACTCTTGCAAGGTCATGTCTCTATCGATATCAAAGCGATCCCATAAACTAAATTTGATACCGTTGTATTCAAGTTCAGGCATAGCAATAGGTTCAGAGAAACCAAAGAATGGTAAAGCCAAATTAACAAATCCGTTCTTATATTTCTCCAAATCCTTCTTACCGTCAATAATCTTGTAGAGTTCAAGACAGACAAGACCAGTGACCATAGCTGTTGTGGTTGCAATAGCAGGGATAATCTTACCAGCAATAAACTTGGTCTTGTAACGATTGGCAGGTGTAATACCGTAGTTCATAGCACGCAAGTTGGATGCTGCTGTAATGAAATCAATGTGATGGTTGGAGTCATCATCCTTTTCAAATTCGGCAGGTTGTAAACGGAAGTTACCAACCTGAGCAGGTGATGGTAAGTTAGCAATAACGTCATCTAAACTATCGTTTCCATTATCGTTATCAACATTTTCGTTTTCTTGAACTTGAATCTTGACACCTTCTTTAGGCTTAAATTCAGGGACAATAATGTTATCAAGTTCCTTACGGAAATAACTATCATCGTTTTCTCCCTTAATACCGTAGTTAAAGGCGTGCAAGTTGGCAGCATCGATAACGAAATCAAGATGAGCACGGTTATTGACATCGAATGTAAGTGGTGTAGGTGCACGCTTAGGTCCGGACCAGAACAATTGACCGGTAGATGTAACTGCATCAGGAGGGAAATTGAACAACAATTGACGGATGGTGTTACTGAACAAATCTTCAAACTTGAGACGAGCCCAAGCAACACAATCAGTAAAGTTGGCGGGCTTATCGTTTGTCAAATAGTTGGCAACGGTTTCAATGGTTTCCTTGGCAGTACCGCCTTGCTTTAAAGTAGCTTCAATAAAGTTGGGTTGAGTCAAGTATAAGTTGACGTTATCAGCAGGTTGCTTAAAATAACCTTCAAATAAATCACGAGCCCATTGAATGGTATGCTCAATGGCGTTGGGGAAATTCTTGAGAGTACAGATAGGAATAGACTTCTCAGGGGGGTCTTGAGAGGAAGAGTAGGATTCGGTCAAGAAGGGAAGAATGACTTGAGTGTTACCCTTGGTACCAAGCGTACCGGACTCTAAAAGAGGTTTACGGTAATAAACACATCTTCTGTCCATATATTTACGAGCTTCAACGTTATCAAGAGCATTGGTAACACCATCTAATGCCTCAAAGAAGTCATCGTCATAAATGTTCTCAGTCTCGGGACCAACACGGTCTTGATGAATAGTGATATGGTTTAATAAATCAGGGTTCATCTTGGTTGCAGCAGCAGAAGCGCATTCAGACTTCAATTTCTACATATATAAAAACACAGATAATTTTTTTGCATGAATACTACATTTTTTTCCCCCACAAAAAAAAAAAATAGTTTTTACTTACACCAACATCAGTGGATCTAAACAAGAACTGTCTATTTAAGTTACTCTTTTCAATTGTATCCATATCGGTAATGGTTAAATGACCTTTAGGACCACTACCTAAACCCATCATAGCCCAGTTCTTGAGCATTTCACAACCAATAGCACCAGCACCAACAAGGAACTCATTGGTGTTTGCAATCTTTTCTTGGAAAGCCTTACCGAAGACAGCAATTTGACCATCATAGCGAGAGCCGATAGGGGCACAAAGTTCTTCAGTCAAAGGAACACTTTCGGGAAGTGCCTCAAGAGCATCAAAGTACATGTATTGATGAATAGGACTGAATTTACCACTGACAGCCTTCAAGACCTCTTGAGCAGCCAAACCACCAAGAACAGCAACCATAGGAGCCAATTCACCAGCAGATTGGTATGCTAATTCCTTGACTAACTTTTCATCTAATTCAGGCTTTTCATCAACAGACGCAACAAGAGCTTGAGTTTGTTCAAAGACCTCGGTAGCATCAGCTTCGTTTCTAGGTTTAGGGTAACGGCCATGTTTTTCAACAAAGTTGGATAAAGCTTGGAAGGCAAGATGCAATTGCATAGGACGATCAAATTTAGCAAAATCAGATACCAAGAATTCAGGCTGGGTTAAAGATTCATTAAATGATTTGAAATCAATGTGCTTGGGCACCTTGACTTGAGTGAATAATCCTCCGTTGGTGTATTCGCCAAAGTTGGAGGTATCGCCAATACTGAAACTGTAGGGTCCAAATACTTTAATAGGGCGGGGTTCAATATCGTTCAATTCGGTCATGCCTTGGATCTCTTTAAAGGTCACGTAGTCACCGTCTTCTAAACCGTGACGGACTTCATCTAAACAAGTAACAATACCTTCTTCTTCCTAATCTCTCTTTTATATCAATATACATATTATTTTTTTGTGTATGTATATATATATTTTACCTTAGAGACATTGGCAATCATACCGTGCAAAGGTTCTTCACCAGTGGTATCGATAACTTCAAATTTAGATCCAAAATCATTAAAGATACGACTATAATAAGATTTAGTTTCTTTTCTTTTTTTTTTCCTAGCATACGTATAGTTTCTCTTACCCAAAGAGACCACGAACTTCAGTAGAGATAAAGTGAATGTTATTGGCATGGCATATTTCAGAAATAGCCAATTGCTTTGATAAAGGCATCTCAGTAATAACTACAACCTTGTACTTTTTCAATTCTTCCTCGGTTAATTCACCTTCACAAAGGTTAACAGGGACGTATTGATTCAATTCAGCTAATTTAGGTTGAGTGACCTTAGCGCGTGGTTGGCCAATATCTTGTTCGGTCAAGTAGAACTATTATATTTTTTGGTAAGTATATATTGGTTTGTATTTTTTTAGTACATACTTGAGCTGATAAATCAGAAATTTCGACAGGTGTAGGATCCCAAAGAGTGACACTCTTGACACCAGCCAAAACAACATTTTTAGCTAAAGGTAAAATATAAAGAAAAAGAAGGGGGTCAGACGATTAAAAAAACCACTATAGTTGATATATTCTTTTTTTTAATCTTACCAATTTCAACACCAAGACCCTTTAAGCCAACAATTAAAACATGAGCAATACTCATCTTTTTCATGGCGTCATGGCCCAAGACGTAACTAAAAAAAATAACGCGTGAGAAATAGGTACTCTTTTTTTTAAAAAAAAGAAAGCAAAAAAAGTACTTACAGTTGACGAGAGTACAAACCTTCGTCAATAATTTGTTCAGAATCAACATTCATTTTATTAGACATTTTTTAATTTACTTAATAACAAGAAAGAAAAAAAGAAATAAAAAGAACAAAAAAGTTTATGTAGTTTTTAACAAATTTTTTTTTACGTCATTGCCGTTCTTTTAGTGCGTGTAGACAGTTTCATTACAAATGTGTTTTAGTAATACGAAGGAACGTTTTTATTTATTTATAATTCAGCATGTTCAATAGCATCAACGGGTAAGACACCAGAATCAGCAATAACAATATCAACCTTGGGCTTATCACCATATCTATTATATATATATATTAAGTATCACTCTCTCTCTTATACTACATATACAAAAAAAAAACACTTACCCCTTGGGAGTCTTTTCAATGGCCTCAACAACATCCATACCTTCAATAACCTTACCAAAGACAACATGCTTACCATCTAACCAAGCAGTCTTTACAGTAGTAATGAAGAATTGAGAACCATTAGAGTTAGGACCAGCATTAGCCATAGAAAGAACACCCTACATATAAAAAAAAACGTCAAAACATATTTATTTATTATTACTATCGTTATATACTTACAGGACCAGTGTGTCTTAACTTGAAGTTCTCATCAGCAAATTTATCACCATAGATAGACTTTCCACCAGTACCGTTACCCTTAGTGAAATCGCCACCTTGAATCATAAACTTCTCAATAACACGATGGAACTTGGATCCTTTATAACCGAAACCCTTTTCACCAGTAGCTAATTGCTTGAAGTTTTCGGTAGTCTTGGGAACGGTCTTACCGTATAAACCGATAACAATACGACCAAGGTTTTCATCACCTTGCTTAATGTCAAAGTAGACTTTTTTTTTGTAAATGTTAGTTTATATACTTATTTATACAGAAAAAAACGCGTGGAAATAAGTTACCCTTGTCAGTGATAAGAGGACCAACAGCGGCAGAGACATAGTTAAATGTTGTAAGTGCAAGAAGCACAGTTAAAAGAAGTGCTGTAAAGTTAAAACGAGACATTTTTTTTTTGGGGAAAAAAGAAAAAAGAAAAAATAATTAGAGAAAGGGGTTATATATTAATATCTTGTTGTGTTACAGGTTTTTTTTATTAACCAATAATGAGATGCTTTGTATCTCTGAGTTTCTAACAAACAATTAGGCCTTCTCTCTTTTGAAAACGGTAAAAAAAACTACGGAAGAGTAGTTTCCAGTGTGGTAGAGAGAATAGTTTGATATAGAGGGGATAGTGTGTGTTGATTTTTGGGAGGTAGGTATGAAAAAACTAGTGGTTCCCATTTTTAAGCATTAGAAGTTTCCTATCAAAAGACTAATGAGCTACAATAACAAGACTTTTTTTTCCTGACAAAGGTACGCGTTGTACGTTAACAAGATACGTATAGGATTATGAGTCATCGTACTAAACTTGCATATACAAAAAATAAAAGGGTTTGGCATGTTATCTATACCCAATATTTTAGAAACTACTTAATAAATAAATTTCACTCTGTAATTTGCTTATCTCCCACATGTAACTCAATAGCTTGGCCAAAATAAATACGCATCAAGGTGACATAATAGCGATATATTTATCGGTGTTTATTCCTTTTTATTATACGTTTACAAAAGGTACTGCAGACAGCCCTTATTTGCTTAATGCGGATTAAAGCGTTTTTTTTTTTTCTTTTTTTTTTTAAAAAAAAAAACGAATTATTTTGATCCAGTAAAAGTGTAACACATATCCTTATTTTTATAACAAGGTTTTTTTCTTAATTTTATATATTGTGGTATACCTGAATATTATACTTTTTTCTAATAGCAGCTCTTTTTAGGGGTATTCGATTTAAGGGTAATTAGGCTCTATTTAATAACCGCGGATTTCTCGACCGCCCGCTTTAACACCATTGTTACTACTTCGATTAAGGGTGGAATTCAATTTCACCAAACTACTTTCTTTTTTTTTTTTTTTTTTTTTTTTTTTTTTTTTTTTTTTTTTTTTTTTTTTTTTGTAATAAGAAACAAAAAATACTTGAGATAATTTATATTCGGTAATAAAAATGTTGTACAAGTTTTTTTTTGGAGCTTATTCCAAGTGACAATATAGTTTAATTTTCCACTACATTAGGTTTTATTGAGTCGAAAAAGTTAGGTATATTGAGGAACAAATGAGCAAATATACATTTGAATAATTTAGTTACATAGTCCAATAGTAAGTTTATTTATAAAGTATATATTTCTTCAACTTTACATCAATGAATCAAAAACTGAAACTAGGTTGTTTTTATCGGTCAAATACGCAACTTTTCATCTGTATCTTCTTGCTTAATTTCTAGTTTTTTCATAGTATGGAATATGCCCAAGTGAATAGCGTAACCTCTGTGACTTGAGAAAGTTCTATTGCACAAGGCACAATGCTTATTTTTACCATCCATGTTGAACTTCATTTTAGTTAGTGTGGTACCATGAACCATATACAAATGGCCTTTATATGACGATGCACTTTTGTATATTTTGTCACAGGCAGTGCAATAGTTGTCTATTTCATCAATAACTGGCGTTTTGTTACGATTAACACGATATCGCAAGGATTCAGCCCCACCAGATTTTACATGGTGATATCGATCCAAATGACATCGATAGTTGTCCAATGACTTACATACTCTATCACAAACATTACAATACTTTTTTAAAACGTCCACAACCGGCATAATATTGTTATCTATAACACATCTCTTGCGAACAAGCATATTATGAACATTAACCAGATGGCGTCGGTATGCATATTTGTTAAGATATGTTTTATCGCATAAAGTACAATGATTATTTGGATTGTTAACATCTAGGTCAGCAGCGACTGCGTCCTGTTTGATACCATGGATTTTATCCAAATGAATGCAATATAAACGTTTTGTAAGAAAAGCTTTTTGACAATCAGCACAGTATTTCTTAAACGCGAGGTCTTCCTTACTAGGGCTCTTACGATCTATTCCTTGGTAAAGTTCCAGCACTTCTTCAAGGTGGACGGAAATCAGATGACATAAATAGTTTTTTCTAGTGCTACACGTGTGTTCGCACGAAAGACAATAGTTATTTGGATCATTAACGATTGGTGTCAAATCAGGCCAAGAAGACGGCGATGTACGATGTACGTTTCGCAAATGAGCCATAAAACTGGGTTTTTGCCTATACTTTATACCACATACTTTACAATAAAGACTTGATAAATCAAAATTGCTTGATTCGGAGTGAACGTCTAGTAAGGTTTTCATTTTATGAGATCGAAATAAATGCCGTCTATAAGATGTCTTGGTATCATATGTTTTCTTGCAAACATCACAGTACAGGCTTAAAATATCAATTGTTGGCTTCATATTTTTTATATCGTGTAGTTTTCTTGTGGATACTGAGGATATAGGATGTGGCATATGATGAACGTTGATCAAATGAATATTGTAGTAAGCTTGGCACCTGAACTTAAAGCTACATGATGCACAGTATTTATTTGGATCGTTAGCATCAGGTGTTTTCGATGGGTTTGATTTTGGCCTTGCTTTGTTAAGTGGAATAAGAATATTATTTAGATTGGCCATATGCTTGCGATATAACGCAGCAGTTGTAAATCTCTTATTGCAAACATTTCAGTAGTATGTTTTGGAGTCGATAATAGGTGTCTTTTTAGTTTTGTGGAAGTGAAGTTCATGATCAAGAAAAGATTTTACGAGTCTAAAAGTGATATTACACATACGACAGTGTTTGTTTTTGTTACCTGTCGATAAAAATATATAATGAGTATCAGGTTGCGTAAACCCCCCCTTTCTAACCCTCTCTCTCTCTTTCTCTCTCTATATATATTTCCTTTTCAACACTTACTGCTTTCATACTTGCTAATCTCTAAAGAAGGCGATTCAATTTTCGTTGGAGAATACAAAGCGCATTTCAAAGATTCTTTGCTGTCCTCAGTTTCTTGCTTAATATAGGCTCTTGTTCTTGGTCGGTCTACTTAATATCTTGTTTAGACGCGTTGATTTTAACATCGCTTGCTTTTTGTCGCATATTATTTAAGGAAGGGGAAGAAAGTTTTTTTGTTTTGTTTTGTTTTTTTTGTCGCGTCGAAAGCCTTTTTTTTTTTGCTACACAATATTCAGTCACTTATGAAACGCATTAGGAAGTAAAGTGTCGTATAAACTATAATCAATACTTAATTTTGAGTGTTGCTTTTAAATTATAATCGGTATTATGTTCATCGATCATCTTTCGATTATATTTATTTTATGAGTGATTTTAGCACACATTTAAGTCATTAAAATTAGTTTATCCTGTTCTATACACCACAATACCTTGAATCGGCTCGGGAATAAATAATAAAATGTAAATCTTCAACTAATTTTGAGATGTGTTTATTTAATTTATGAAGAAATTGTATGTAACCATCTAGTCATTAAGAGTATATTATCTACCAATGTTATTCATAAACAAAGGGTAATAATTGAAACGATAGGGAAATAAACCTTACAAAGTAAGTAGTTATGTGCTATTTTAATATATAGCTCTGTACTGTTTTAATTGATAACAGTAAAATTTTTAATAGAATTTAAAATGATTTTAATGTTTGAGCTCTTGTACAAAAAGATACACAATATATTTTTTGTATAAAAGCTCGGACGAGTTCAAGAGTTATGTAAAGCGTTATAATCCGGCATTGTCCATCAATTATCCTTTTTAAAACACTTTTTTTTATATGAAGATCCAAGCATCTCTTTTAAAAAGGTAATTTTTACAATGTTTGAAATAAGGTCTTTTTATTGTATAGTTAAAAGTCAGGAAATAATTCTTTCGCTCAAGTTGCTTAGTAAAAGTTAATCGTTTGGAAGATGTCTTTAATACCAAATATTGAAAACCGCTTGTTGTTTTATATTTTTCTACTTTTTTTATGATCGGTCATTTTTGGCCATTTTCGATCATTTTGGGGGTTAACCCCTTTTGTTTTTCGATTTTTTTTCACGGTATTTTTGAAATTACTCCGGATCTACTTCGCCTTAATTTGTAGAAAATTCAGTGAAGATAAATTACTCTTTTTGGCGCATTTAATCCATCAAAAAACGTATTTTTATAAAAAACACTGAACAAGTAATCAATGTTTAAAGACTTCTTTTTTCTTACTAAAATCCGAGTTAAGTGGAACTTAAAATAGCATTTTCTTTAAAGCGCGTTTTCTCGCTCATTTTTGATTGTAGCGCTTGTATTAATAAACAAACAATAAAGGGGTTTTAAAGATCTTCAATCGTTGTTATAATCAAAAACAGTGATAGAAAAATATATTTTACGTAATCACGTAAACAAAAAAATTGGGAAAAATAGTAAGCCAAAAAACGCGTGTCATTTTTCCCAAAAAAAAAAGTTTTTTTAATTAATAATTACTCTTTCAATTTTTGAAGTAAAAGTTTTATTTAAAATGGATTAGATGCGGCTAAACAAGTAATTTACTATCATTGTTTTCTCCACAAAGAAGGGCAAACTGGATCCGGAGTAATCGTAAAAAAACCGTGATTTTTGGCTAAAAAACAAAAGGGGTTGACCCCAAAAATGAAAATTGAAAAAAAAACAAAAAAGTACGTTTTTAATTTTTTTTATCGAAGACGTATTCGAAACAACTATTTTGTATCATGCAATTTGGGCCCGAAGCGCGTTTTCTGTTTTTTAATAAACTAAAAATTATTCTTTATTATAGCTGGTAAAATTAGCGGTAATTTGTGAGATGAGCGATTTTTAAACGGTGATATCTCAGTGAGCTTTTTTCTTTGTACGCCCTTTGTCGTACCTTTAAAGAAAAACTTTTTTTTGTACCATTATCGTTTTTGGGAAAAAAAGGTGGGTTTGAAAGAAAAATGGATGAACAGAAACTCATTTGCAGTTTATAAAATGCACACCGTCTTTTGTAAACAACATAAACCAAAAATGAAAGCTGCATGCATTTATCTGTCGCTCTCTCTTCTTTGTCTCGTTTTCCGATTGTTTTCTTTTTCTGTGTGTACAGCTGATTAACGTTACAGAATATGCGAAGAATTAAAGAAAAAAAAAGCACTTCTTTTCTCTCTTTGTGAAAATTTAGTTGCTTTAGATTGATAATATATATATATATATACTACTCGAGACAATCATATTGAATACATATTAAATACTAGGTAGTTTATATTTTAAATTATCAGGTCATATTATTCAAAATACCGAATAACTCTAATAACATGAAACTCACAATATAATAATCGCCGACGCATTTATTTTTGCGCTCCATAAAATTACTCTTTTCTATTCAAATGGTAAAAATAATATTATATTATCGATTCCGTAGTCTACACAATAGCTTTATATAAATGTTTAATCTGTCTATAAAAAAAAACAAAAAAGTCGTAAACGATAATCGAAACTTTAAAGATAGATCTAATGTCAATTAAATATTTGTATCACAAGATTGTGTTGAGTCACCACTTAAGCTAGTAACGCTATAGACAAGAAACGATTTATTAACAATCTTTCAGATACAATCAAAATAAATGAAATATAGAGTAAAGTAACAAGGCATCATATAGAAGATAGGTCACATTTTTCTTCTTAAGGAGGAAGAGGGGGGGGGGAATACAATAAAAAAAAAAGCAGATCTATAGAATGGAAAAAATAAAAAACAATAACAATAATAATAAACATGGTACCCCCAACCCCCATTTTATATTGTAGAAATTAACAATTTTAATATAAGGATTAAATGACAGTGATTGTAGAATAAGAATATTTCTTTGGTTAAATGGGAGGTATCAAAAGATTGCATCAGTATGAATATATATATATAGAAAATTTATAAACATGAACAAATGCCACAGGATATAGTAGAAAAGCATCTTGATATAAATCCTCGCTTTTGAGAAGAATTTATATCTTGTTGTTGTTGTTGTAGTAATAAAGGATGAGAAGAGTCCATGGTACGGTAATTAGCGATAGCCGCATCACTCAACATTGGTTGAGCAGATCTATACATATTTTGTTGATTGGTGTATCTTTTATTCGATAAGCGACGTTGATGATGTTGTTGCTGCTGTTGTTGTTGATGTTTAGAACTGTTGGTTGTATTTTGTCTGGATGGTCTATCACTTGCAACCGCATTATTGAATGCGGCAACTGCACCGTGTCTGTTGGGGTTACGGTAAAAATTGGAACGATACTATTATATAGTAAGTACCTTTTATCTCATACATATAATAATAATAACTTACTTCCCAACCCTTTCCATCATTCAAAAGCATCCAGTCGTAAATACCATCATCAGTTTCTCCCATGGAATTAAGAACTTTATCAAACAAATCTTTCATATATTCATAATCGGGGTTTTCGTCAAAATCAAGTTTACGAGCGTAATGTAAGTAACGTCCAAATCCTTCTATTTAGTTTTAATGTTAACACATTTATAAAAAAAAAAGAGTGAGTTTGTACCTGGAAATCCTTCGCATAAATCTTTAACGGTGGTCGTTTGTTTTTTATCACCAATTCTTTCATATTTTTGTTTATTTGTTGCAGCTTTTAATCCTTGCCATGGTAAAGAACCTCTTAAAAAGTACATGAATACATGACCTAACGATTCTAAATCATCACGTCGAGATTGTTCTAAATGATAAAAAATAAGTAAATGCAAAAAAAAAAAAGATACATAAAATATTACCTCTTCCTAAATGAGTATTAATACTCATATAACGAGCAGTCCCAGATAAACTCTTTCTTTCACGGTAAGGAATATGTTGCTTTGTCTTTGGATCGCGATATAATTTAGCCATACCAAAATCAATTAAATAAATGGTGTTGGCATATTTTGTATTTGGGCGCCCAATTAAAAAATTATCCGGTTTAATATCACGATAAATGAGGTTACGTTCATGGATCGATTGCACACGAGTAATCTTTTTTTTTTTTGAAAAATAAAATAAAATAACAATTGTTTAAAAAATCATGTTCCTTTTTTTTTTTTTTTTTCTGTCTATTTACCATTTGCTTGGCAAGCATAGCAACTGTTTTAATCGAAAATTTACGAGAGCACATATCAAACAAGTCTTCTAGACTTGGACCAAGAATATCAATAACTAGTATACTATGAAGTCCTTCTTGACCAAAGTAATATGCTGTAGGTATACCACCTTTTTGTTGTTGTTGATTTTAGTTTTTTTAAATATATAATAAAAAATATCAAGAAAACAAATACTTTACTAATTCCTGCTAATACTTTGTATGTTCTATATTCATCTCTTAATTGAGGTGCATCTGACTTTCGAGATTCAAATTTAATAGCAACTTGCTGATTATTCATTAGATTAATTCCTACAGGATTTACAATTTACTTATCCTTTCTATATATATAAAAGATACAAAAAAACTCCCTCCTCATTTTTTATTTTTTTATTTTCTTTACCTTCATAAATAATACCAAAACTTCCCTCACCAATTTTTCTACCAACTTTATAGTGTACACCAACAACATTAGACGAAGAAACAGAATTTGAGGAACTAGTACGTGTTTGACGATGATGACCCGCCATTTTTTTATTATTGTTAAATTAAAGGTTGGCGAACGTGTAACAAGATAGAACTTTTTTTTTGTACAAGCAGAATATTTATTTTTAAGGAGAAAAGAAAGAAAAAGGCAAGTTTTTTTTTTTTTTTTTTTCCCTTTTGAATAAAAAAAACCAAGATGCTGTACCAGTGTTTCTACTTTAAATCCAGACACCTTTTTTTTTGTTTTTCAGATGAAATAAAATTGAACTACAGACGAACGTTAAAAAAGGGAGGGAAGCGTGTTCTGTCAATATATATGCTCATTTTTTCTCTAGTTGTTGCTAAGATACGAAGCTTTTTTTTTAGTTGTTAAGACACTAATTTTTTTGTAAAAACACTTTTGTGTAACTGGCATGGATTCATTGATCCATTCATAACCTGTTTCTACACAATGACTTCCCCACCAGAAAAACAAAACAAAACAAAAAAAAACTGTCAATTCGTATCACTGAGTAGTGTCCAAAATTTTTTATAGATGTCAAATTAGACAACTATTATACACGTAAAAGAAAAGAGGGTGTAAATGATTTTCTTTGTATCGAGTATTAGCTGGGAGATTCTCATAGGATTGTAGATCGTAAAGTATCTACACAATACCTATATATGACTAGAACCTAGGTATTAGAAAATAATATTACTAGAAATGGATATCGCCCACTTATTCCTGCAATAAATGCAGATCCTTTCTCATTCTTGGATCCCCTCCTCCCCATGTCGGAGGTATATTATCCCGTGTAATGGGCCTACGTTATTAGTCTGCATGATTTTTATATATGAGAGAAAAAAATTGCTGTTTTATTGGGGGGTGTTGCACTTTATAAAAAAAAGCAACTTCAAAAATTTTAAAATGTAGAAAAAAAAGTTTTCTAGTGTACGACGAATTGTATATGTATATATAAATAAAAAAAGAAAAAAGAGTGTATTAAATATCGAAAAGAAGAGGTCTTGCGGAAGGAATAGAAGCTTTCATTGATTTTTGAATCAATTTGAATAAACCAGTACCAATAGACATTGGAATACCCTGACAACAGCAAAAAAAAATATATATATTAATTTCAAATAGAAAAATAAAAAAAAACAAAAACTCTTACCATAATAATTTGTTCAGATACACCAACAATTGCATCCTTTTTACTGTATAGCGCTGCTTCAAACAAATGATCGGTTGTCTTTTCGAATGAAGCAATACTAAGAACACTGTCCTTCATCTTGGAAATACCGAAACGAGTAATGCCCAATACTTCACCCTTACTAGTCATAATATCTCCTAGTAAGAATACGTGACGATGATCGATTGTCATACCGTGAGAAGACATGACATTTGTAAGTTCGTTAATAATTGTGTTTCTAAAGAAAAAGTTAACGAACGTTTTTAAGTCCACAGGATATACAAAATGCTTACCTTGCAGCCTCAATACCCAGTACTTGAGCAACTTCCATAATATGATTGGAAGTAGTTTCACTACCAATAATACCATCTGTAGTCATAACTTCAAGTAAACCATAACCTTCTACCAACAATTGTTTTGCACCCTTTCCACCTTCCTTTTCACTAATAACAGCACGAACGACAGATGGTAAACCTGTAATGACCACATTTGAAATAACACGTTTAAGAGCTTGCAAACTATAATACATGGATTCATCTTGCTTAGCATGAACATAGACACGAATGATATCAGGTCTACTTGTTTGAACATCCAATTGACCCATTTTCAACTTGGTAGCAGTCTTGATAGCATGAGCAATTTGATGAAGGTTAGTTTCTAATTGAAGACGATTGATAGCGTCTAAATCAATACGTAATAAGATATAAGCCTCATTAGGCTCATATACTTCTTCCATATACATGGCAATATCACCAAGTGTGGTCTTTTCAATACGACCCTTTACAACACGAGCAGATCTTACATCTCTATTGAAATGAAGTTCACACTTGATAATAGGGGTAGAAATAACCTTGGCAGCGTTAATAATTTCCTTAATACGAGGTACACCAAGAGTAATATTCATACTAGCAACACCAGCAAAATGGAAAGTCTTCAATGTCATTTGAGTACCAGGTTCACCAATAGATTGAGCACCAATAGCACCAACAGCAGTACCGGGTTCAATTTTAGCCTTGAGATATTTGGAAATACAAACAGCAAGGAATTCACGTAATTGACGCTCAGTAATAACAAACAAGTTACGAACAACATGCTTAATAACTTCATCCTCATCTTCATCAATATCAATATCCATATAATCTTCATCAGGGATAGCCAAACCAGATTGCAAACCATGTAACTTTCTAATGGAAGCCAACTTACCAGCCATCTTTTCCGAAACAAACTTAAGGACGATATCGATAAATGTTTGCATACAATTCTTTGTCCATACATCTCTCTTTACTTCCTCTTGGGCAATAATGTTAATCTCCCAAGGTAAAAGTCCTCTATCTTGTTTAGGAGGTGTAGTTAACTTAACGTGTCTTAAATTACGATCAAATTCAACAGGAATACCATCACCTTCAATTGTCATAGGATCCAAACCATCAGCACCATAACAGAATTGAAGCATAGCACCTTCAGAATTACGAACAGAAAGATCATAATGAGCAGTTAAATCCTCAAAGGCCTTCATCAAACGTCTAGCCATATAACCGGTTTCAGCAGTTTTAACAGCAGTATCAACCAAACCTTCACGACCTGAAATTGCGTGAAAGAGAAACTCAGTGGGACTAAGACCAGTATAGAAACTGTTTCTAACGAAACCCTTGGCAGGAGGAGTTTTGGAATGTTTCAAGAAATGAGGCAAAGTACGATCTTGGAAACCATTAGGAATACGACTACCACTAATAATTTGTTGACCAACACAAGCAACCATTTGAGATACGTTAATCTGAGAACCTTTGGAACCACAACGGGCCATAATACTAGGAGAGTTGTACATGTTCAATTCGTCCATACAGACCTTACCAAGATCACCACGAACAGCAGATAAAATACCAGAGACAAGCGATTCCATAGTTTCTTCTTCGTTACAACCAGCCATGGTTTCTAAAGAGCCAGCATTATATTGAGAAATGACGTTGTCACACTTGGCATAAGCAGTTGTAACTTCCTCGTATTTAATTCTACTTAAACGTTCACCAGGAGTCACATCACTGATACCAATAGAGAAACCACGATTAGCTAACCAACGGGCACAGAGTTTAGCTAAACGATTCATACACTTGGCAGCTTCAATTGGTCCATAATCACGCAAAATAACATAGAAACATGAATTCTTGTTACCATCACCAACAACAGCTTTATCGACAAGACCACACATGATCTCACTGTTTTGAACGACCAACCAACCATCATTAGGACACAAGTCAGGGATACGGCCGTCCTCTTTAATATAAGACTTTGTTTTCGCTTCCACATTTAACAATACCTTACTATCCTTGTTGGGTCTAAACAAAACGTTAAATACTTGTTTACCAGTCCATAAACGTTGAGGTTTCCAAATAACAGGAGGAGGAAGATCAATCATCATTTCAGCGTCACCCATCATAGAACACGTTTGAGTAAATTCACCACGGGTATAGAATGTATCTTTATGAGATAACAGGTAAGAGGCAGTAATGAAATCTTGAGTGGCAGCAATAAGTGGTTCACCGTTACGAGGAGTAACCAAATTGTTTTTAACACCCATCAATTCAATAGCTTCAGCCTTTGCTTCTTGAGTTTGAGGTAAATGCATATTCATTTCATCACCATCAAAATCAGCATTGTAAGGAGAACATACACACTCATTGAAACGGAAAGTTCTCCAGGGCATAACTTTAGCAAAATGTGCCATAATAGAAAGTCTGTGAAGGGAAGGTTGACGATTGAACAAGACAACATCGTTATCAGATAAATGACGTTCTACTAAATCACCAATTTGTAAATCAGCAGCAATATCCTCTCTGTTACCAAACTTTAAGAATTTTTTGAAACCATTGGAACCTTGAACGAAATTAGCACCAGGATGAACAAATGGACCGTTAATAACGTTTTGACGTAACTTATGAATGTTGTGTCGATTAACACGTTCAGGGAAAGTAAGTACTTTAGCAACACGTTCAGGTACAGCGACTTGATCAATACGCATATTGGGATCAGGAGAGATAACAGTACGACCAGAGAAATCAACACGCTTACCACTCAAGTTACCTCTGAAACGACCTTGCTTACCCTTTAAACGTTGACAGAGACCACGACTGGGTTTACCTGAATTAGCATTGGGTACACCAGGAAGTTCACTGTTAATATACATGGCAGCAGCTAATTGTAAAAATTCCCATTGTTCCATTAAATTCATCACAGTGACACCTCTTTCTAAACCAGCACGAATAATAGCATTTGTAAAGATAATTTCAGTTAGTTTTGCAGTAAGATCATCTTCATTACTACTGTTATCATCTTGAAGAACAGAAGGACGTACACAAGAAGGAGGAACAGGAAGGTATTGCCAAATATACCATTCAGGTCTACCATGTTCTTCACTTAAACCTAATAATTCACAATCTTCAGGTGTAATACGTTGAAATAATCTCAAAACACGAAGTGGATTTAAATCATCTTGGGCTTTACTGATATGAGGTTTAATTTCAGGCATAGATGCAGCAGCAGCTTCAAATGTCTTTCTAAATTGTTCAGCTTCGGCATCAACTCTCTTTAAACGATATTTATCATGAGTGATCTTCATGGGTCCAACTTTCTTTACAACACCATTTACTGCGTTACAATGAGGACAGTAGGTAACTTTTTTACATCTGTCGTTGACTTGTTTAATAATTCGATTACGTTGTAAGTTATCTAAACCAGGTGCTCTCAATCTTCTTAAAAATGTACGGCGATCGGTTTCTTCCAGCATGACACGACTACAAGTCTATACATATTTATCATAAGTACACATATCGTATCATAACATATCAATACAACTTACTTTACAAATCTCTTGTAAAATATTAATGACAGGTCTAAAATAACCAATATGGAAAATAGGTAAAACTAACTTGAGATAACCCCAATGACCTGCACATTCTTGCATTTTTTGACCACAGGTGTCACAAACACTGTCTTTCATGGTTGTACCCTATTTTTTTTATTAATTTAGTTTAAGATTGTATATACATATATGAAATATATCTTACCAGTCTTAAATCCAATACACCACCCTTGATAGGTGTACGACTCTCTGGCATGTAAAGATCTCTCTGTGTAATTTCAAATTCAGCAATCTTGACCATGTTTTGAGGTGACAAAACACCAAATTGAATGTACCGACTAAATTGACAACAAGAGTTTTTGTTTAGTAAAATCAATGCAAGTTATAAATTGTTTGTTCATTTACATTTTTTTCGGTGTATTATCAATAACTTGTTCTTTCATTTTATTAATTGTTGAAGGTTGTAACTTTTTTTTTTTTTTTTTTAAAATTCAAATGGTAGAAAAAGACAATTATATAATTGTTTTTTTAAAAAAAAAGTAGAAAAAAATAGCACCCTTATTCTATGTTCTCTTTCTTTTTTTTTCGAACTCCAGAAAGTTTCTTTTTACAAGTAAAAAAAAAAAAGACACCTCTTTTGTGGTGTTAAATAAACTTTTTTTTTTTCAAAAGGGAAAGGGAAAAAAAATTACATTGTGACGATTGTAAAAAAGCAGTCCTACCAGTGTTTTTTTTGGTGTCATGCAGTTCTGTGTCAACTGTAATTGAAGTTGCACAGAATGAATATATGATATGTTTAGAAAATTGTAGCAGAAGAACGGTAGGAAGCTCATATATTACGTACAGACACAGTTAGAAGAATCTCGAAACAATGGTATAATAGTCTATCAGTTTCAATATTTGCTATAAAATTATGAAGAAAGCTGTAGAAGAATCTCGAAATAATGGTCAGTTTTTATTACATTGTTTATTAACCTTTTAAAAAGTATTAGGAGTTATATTTGACGTTACCATAAAAATATATTCTATGTTTTCCCTCGTAACTTCATCGTATAGGTCGACTTGTTAAATCGATCCGAAGAGGATAATTCTGCACCCTCACTTAGTATATATTTTCAAACGTAAAACGCGAAGTAATAAATATGCAGCATTTAAACGAAATTCTGATAAAGGGGAAGTACAAGGGAATGGATCATAAGCCTCTCTAGTTCTAATTCGATAATCTTGCACTTTCTTTACTTATGTCTTCTTTATTTTTCCTCTTGGTATTATGTAACTATAAACATATGACCGATTTTTTTTTTGCGCAATCGTAACGTCAGTGTTACTTTTTTATTAGTAAGGGCCTCAGCCTCGTAAATACACATTTGGAATTACGCTATTTAATGCTTCATAGCTACGAATAACTTATACGTATTAAGGTAAATTTATCGATCTACTAACGCAGAAGTGCCAGAAAACAACTACATACTATCTATATGCCCTCATTCTTCAATTAAAATCTAGTTACTTATTAATTTCTTTCTATTAACTGTAAAGTAATTTGTATAATTAAAGGACGCTTGAGCTCCCCGTATTCTTTGAGGAAGTTAAACTGTGCCACTAAAATTTACTTCGTCGATTCAAGCAAACGTTTTTTTTTTCGAAAGATGTTGCTAGGTCTAACACAAGTAGTATTATTATAATGTAGAAATAAAGAATAAAAAAGCCGAAAATAAAGATTGTAATAAATGATATTTTTTCTTTATATATACATATAGACTATTTGGAGCGTTACACCTATTTGTTTGTTTTCTTATCAGAAAAGGGATAGATTTTTTTCGTCTTGCCCTTTTTTTTTTTAAAGATGATGAATGTTTAATAGTTACCTATTGATGGTATGATACAGAAAGAGCAGTCTCTACTTAGAACAGTTCAAGCGGTTTAATCGGGTATCTTGCTTTCCTAGGACTTACTACTGTAAATAAAGTGAGGCGATTAAACCTAGTTTTGTATTCACAGCTGTTCTATATTCTAACTAAACTAACTTTTTTGTATTTCTGTGAACTATTTATAAAATGACGTATTTTTTAGATTTTAACGACAAAAGATAAACAGTTTGGATATATGTTACACTACTAACACACTAGTTCAATATAAAAAGTTGATTTGATTCTTAAAAATGGCGCTTTTTCTCTCTTTCTTGAATAGAATATTACATGCATCTATTTTTTATATTTATATTTTTACTTTTCAAAGTTTTGAGTTATTCGCTTGCTCAAGTTCCTGGTAGATTTGACGCATGTAAGATACGAGTATACTTCATTCAATTGAGCTTGTAAACGAGTATTTTATTTAATAATTACATAGCATGCGGTTACTTGTCACAAAAAATATACTGCTTTGGCGGTTCAACAGGTTCAGATATAGACTCTGTTCTAGACTCTAATCTTATGTACCTTGATATCGTCTACGGTAGCGGAAACTCAACAGAGGAGCTAGCAACTAGATGGACCACTATTACAGCAAACACAAATGGCGTCAATAACATACAGTCCAGACGTAATCCGCAATCAATGGTACTTCCAGACGGCAAAACTATGCTTTTAAGCGGTGGCTGGAATTCAGACAAGTCCGGTTTAGTTTCACAAACAATTGCGTATAATGCAGATAACAACTCCTGGTCTGCTTACCCTAGTTATACAGAACCACCATTTGGAGTCAGGCAAATGTGAGAAGAATATTTAAACAGATATTTATATAAATTAAAGATTATTTACTTTTTTTCCCTCTTTTAACAATAGTTATTATGCTTCGTCCGCATATGTCCCAGAATATGGTGTTGGGTTTTACGGAGGTTACGAAATGTAAATCTACGGTATTTGTATGTTTTCCAATTCTGTTAGACTAATATAGTTTTTTTATATCAAAACCTATATAGTAGGATAAATCAAAGCTGGACATACAAAGGACAAAACATGAGCCGATATAATAGAAACGGTAGTCTTAGATATATTGGGTATACAAGTTTGACATTTTTCGACATTAGAAAAAATATTGACGTAAGTCCATAGCTTATTTGATTGTTCTATCTCAAAGCCTAATCTACTTGTTTTTTATAGCCTTGGTTTGTGTTCCCTACTCAAAATAATTTGCCTGAAGTTTTTCCTAGATCTCAAACATCAGTTTTTGATACTTTAAGTAACAGAATATTTTTCTTTGGCGGTAAGTACCGTAATTCTTCAGCAGGGGAATCTTTCCATTATTCGTTTGAAAACTCTGTTACATTTAATGTTATATCCGGTACCTGGGATTCGCAAATTTTAAGTGGAATTCCTCCCAGTGGAAGAATAGGCCACACAACTACGTTATGTAAAATTATTTAGCGATTACAGAAATTCAAAAACTGTTAATTATTAACTATTTATTCCTACAGTATCATCTACTAACAGAGATGTTCTGTTGTACGGAGGAGAAAACAGCTTAAATGACGACAAACGTAAACAATTTATTTATATAATTTGATGGACAATAATTTATATTTTATTATCATTATTATTATAGCATCCCTTGACTACCTTTTTACGATAAACCTTGATTCTTATAAATGGGAACAACAAGGTATTCCGAACTCAGAAGAATTAGATTTGACTCGTAGCCGACATTCAGGTAAAATATTTACTCAAATATTTGTGCTGTACTAATATCATATTTTTCTATTAAGCCGTTCCTGTATACAACGACACACTATTTATTGTTTTCGGAAGAGGTGTGTCTGGAATAGCAATATCCTCGATGGTAATATTGAATGTAACAGTACCCTCAAATATTTCTTACTTAAGTGCTTATGTTGATCCTAACGGAGTAGCACGCCCGATTAATAGTCCTGGATTAAGTTCAGGAGCTACAGCTGGTATCGCTGTTGGCGCTGTAGCTGGAGTGAGTATAGTTTGCATTTTTTTTCTTTAAACGATGCTGGTTAACCATATAATGTAGGGTTTGATAATTATCACTGCTCTTTTTTGTTTATGGAAGAAGAACAAAAATAAGAAAAAGAAGAAAGAACTAGAAGAATCGAAAAGACAAAACGAAAGAATTGAAACACCTGAAATGGAAGTAAATTGGGAAGCGATTGATCGAAAATTTGCAACTAATCCAGCTACCAATCTTGCGTTTACTCCTCGATCGGTAGATGACGAAACGACTGTGGCAGATAACAGATCAGAACCGTATACACACCCAGTGCTAGTACCACAAGGTTTAAACCTTCAACGTCCAAATGCTATCGAGGATAATGTCAAGAGTACCCTTCACGCCCATCCAATAGTTTTACAGAAACCAGATGGTAGTCTTTAAATGTTATTCTATGTAATTTACTCTTCAATTTTATCCTTACAAATTATAATAATTAGACCTTCCTGAATTTATTCTTAACAATTAATTTATTGATATTACACTATTTCGAAATTGTAAACTGTTGTTTTTATAGAAAGTTGATCAAATTAATATGATCATTCTAATCGTGTTAAATAACTTTTGTTACCGTAACTCGGTCAATTTTCTACGCTCAAATTAGGCAGTGTTGTCCATTAGCCCCATGTCATTACGTAAAGGCCCCACCCCACCTTTTTTTTTTTAGATATTACCTCGTAAATACACATTTTATAGTAGATTCCGCTCTTTTTTTTTTTTTTTTTTTTTTTTTGGCTTGGTTATAATGTTACACGCAAATGGCTATTTTTTATGGCCACAAGCAATTTCTATATTAGGGCAATTCCTCGATGCATTAAATACGGGAGTTTGGGCGCAAGTGCGAGAGCGCTAATATACCGTGTCTATATGTCTCGTACTCTTCAATTAAAGTCTAGCTAGTATTTTTTCTTCCAATCATAAATGTGTCAAAGTAATTTCGAAGAAACATAAGTTCTATATTTAAAGGATACATGGTTATTACAGTATTATTTGAGGACGTTACACTGTATCATGGTTTTTCAAGTTCAAAAGATGTACGATAAATGAAAAGAGAATAATACAAATCATGCCTACACATATTTTTCTGAGTACCAAGAAATATATTTATGCATAACTATTTTATCATTATAATGCAGAAACATAGAATATGAAGACAAAACGCGAAAAAAAAAAGCAAAAAGCAAAATTGAAAGCTTACCTTTATATATGTATTTAAAAAACATCATATTCTTTTTGGTATAATATCACAGGTGTTACACATATTTGTTTGTTTATAATCGAAAAGGGATTCTCCTTCCCTTTTTTTTTAAAAAAAAAGATATTATAGAGCATCAGTATATGTTGCTTCAATGTTACACTGAAATTGACCAGTAAAATGAATAGCTGATGCTATGATACAAAAAGAGGGGTGTAAAATGAAAGCAATAGAAATTTATGTCGATTTTAAACCATTCAAGTAGTTTATTTGGATCTTATGATTAAGGGCATTGCAAGTTGATTTCCTAAAATATCTTATCCGAAATAAAGAAAGGTGGCTAAGTTTAGTATCGTGCTCTCATCAGTTCTAGATTCCAAAATAAATGTTTTATCTTTCTTGTATGAACTATTTTCCTAAGTAATTTAGAGGCCGAGTATATATATATAATGGCGAAGCTTTGATACTTAGAATTTCAATTTAAAGTAAACCATTTTGAAGAATAAGTAAAAAAAGACGCAGTTTTTTTCGTGTATGTTACACTTAACTCACCGATATGTATAAAAGTTGATTCGTTTTTTTTTGGAGATGGCGTTTTTCTTTCTCTTCAAAGCCGAATATATGAATCTATCTTTTATATCTATATTTTTGCTCTTTAATGTTGTGAGTTATTCGCTTGCCCAAGTTCCCGGTAGATTTGGCACATGTAAGATACAAGTATATCTGATTTCATCGAGATTATAAATAAACGCTTTATTTAATGATTAAATAGCATGCGGTTACTTGTCGCAAAGAATATATTGCTTTGGTGGTTCAGCAAGCTCAGATGTAGACGCTATTTCAGACTCTAATCTCATGTATCTTGATATTGTTAATGGTAGTGGGATGTCCACAGCGGAACTGGCTACTAAATGGACACCTATTACATCAATAACAAACGGTATCAATATACAGTCCAGGGATAATCCACAATCGATGGTGCTCCCCGACGGCAAAACGTTACTGTTGAGCGGTGGCTGGAATTCAGCCGATTCTAAATTAGTTTCGCAGACAATTGCTTATAATGCAGATAGCAACTCCTGGTCTGGATATCCCAGTTATACAGAACCCCCTTTTGGAGTCAGACAAATGTAAGGATATATATATATTATAGCTAGCTTTGTAATAATCCCTTTTCTTCTTTCAAACAACAGTTATTATGCATCATCTGTATATGTACCAGAGTATGGTGTTGGGTTCTACGGAGGTGCTGAAACGTAAATAGAGTATATTTTTTTGTCTTATTATTTCTTGAGACTAATAGTAATATATTATATTAAACATAATACAGAAATATCAATCCAAATTGGACATACCAAGGTCAAAACATGAGCGCATATGATTTTAGCGCCAATTACAGTAGAAGTATTGGATATACAAGTTTGACTTTTTTTGATATTAGAAAAACTGTCGACGTAAGCTTATTATTTATTTGATTGTTCTATTGCAAAGCCTAACCTATTTACTTTTATAGCCTTGGTATGTGTTTCCTACTCAAAATAACATGCCTAGAGCATTTTATAAATCACAAACGTCAGTTTTTGATACTTCAAGTAACAAAATATTTTTCTTCGGCGGCGGATACCGTAATGTCTCATCTACAGATTTTTCATACTATTCTTTTAAATCTTCTGTTATATTTGACGTTACGACTGGTACCTGGGGTTTACAAGCTTTAGGTGGATTTCCTCCGAGTGAAAGAACAGAACATACGACTACTTTGCGTAAAGTAACTTAATAACCCCTAAAAATTTGAAAACTTATAATTATTAACTATATATTTTTATAGTTGCATCTACAAATAGAGATGTTTTGCTATATGGAGGCGAAAATTCCTTTAATAACGACGGACGTAATAATAATTTAACCAAAGCATTTAGTAGACACTAATATAATTTTTTACTATTATTATTATTACAGCCTCTCTTGACTACCTTTTTACTCTGAACCTCGATTCTTATGAATGGAAACAACAAAATATCCAAAACCCGGACGCATCAGATTTAACTCGCAGCAGACATTCAGGTATATTATATATTTTAATATTTGCGCTATGCTAATATGTTATTTTTCCATTCAGCAATACCTGTAAACAACAATACACTATTTATTGTTTTCGGAAGAAGTTTAACTGGAGTAGCCGTTTCCTCGATGGTCACATTAAATGTAACAGATCCTTCAAACATTTCTTATTTGAGTACTTATGTTGATCCTAATGGAGTAGAACGTCCAAGTAGTTCTGGACTAAGTACAGGGGTTACGGCTGGTATTGCTGTGGGTGCCATAGCTGGAGTGAGTAGGTCTTCATTTTTTTTTTACAGTAGGAGCTAACCCAATTATATAGGGCTTGGTTATCATCACCGCTCTTTTCTGTGTATGGAAGAAAAAGAAGGATGAGAAAAAAAAGGAAGAATTGGAAGAAATTAAAAGACAAAACGAAAGAATCGAAGAACCTGTCATGGAGGTAAATTGGGAAGTGATCGATCAGAATTACGAAAAGTTCCCTGCTGGTCCAATTAGCAATTTTACATATTCTCCTCGATTGACTGATGACTCAACGACAGTGGCAGATAACAGATCAGATGTTTATGTTAGTCCAATGTTAATACAGCAAGGGCTAGAATTGCAACGCTCAAATGCTATAGAGGATGATGTTAAGAGTTCTCCTATGAAATTACAGAAACCGGACGGCGCTCTTTAATTACTACTCTATTATGTAATTTAGCCCTCAAACTTATCTTTACAAATAACAATAATTAAAAAAACATCTTTAATACGGGACTCATTTCCGTTCTATATTAGCAATTTTCTTTTTAAAAACTCTCTTTCCTGTTGGCTATATGTATAAAACGAACGCCACTTAGCATTTTTCTTGGTGGAATTGTTGTTCTTCTATCAGTAAGTCCCTCAGCCTTGCGAATGCACATTTTACAGTAAATTATGCGTTTCTTTGGCTTAGTTGTAGTGCTACACATAATGGTATTACACTATCTAACTTTTCTTTACAGTTACAAGTAATTTCTATATTGTAACTATTTCTTGGTCTACTGAATGCGAGTTTCGATTCAAGTGCAAAAAGACTTCTATACCCTGTTCCTATATCCAATACTCTTCAATTATAAAGTCTACTTAATATATTTTTTTTCAAAATTGTAACTAAACGTAATGATTAAGAAACATAATTTATATAAATAAAGGACGCGTAGCTGTACAGTATTACAATATTTGAAAATGTTACGCTGTATCGCCGTCTTTCAAATTCAAATTCAAGTTTATTCGATCCTAACTTTTTTTTTTCAAAGAATGTATATACTGAATGAAAAGGGCCTTATACAAACGGTGTATTTACACATACTATTCGACTACTAAACTACACACGTATGCACTACCATTGGAGAATTGTAAGGCGGCTAAAAATACTTAAGCGTTACACTTTCTTACCTTTATATATGTTTGCGTTAAAAATATTGCACTTTTTTTTTTGATTCAGTATCACAGGTGGTACGCCTATTTATTTATTTTTTTCTAGTCAAAAAGGGATCTCCTACCCATTTTTTTTAAAAGACAATAGAGCAATCGCGTAGGATTTTTAAGACCCCACGTGGATATACGGCGCTTTCTTGTGGCACTGTAATCGACCAGTCGAATAAATAGCTGATGTTATGATTGGAAAAGATTAGCGTCAGATGAAAGTAATACAAGTTCGTATTATTTAGAATAATACGAGTAATTTATTGGATATCTTGACGATAGGTATTACAAGATGAGAGGTGGCTAAGCTTAGTAACTAGTACTTTATATATTAGTTGATTATTTTCTCTGAGGATTAAAATTTACGTATATTAACGGTATAGAGACAAGTTTGTGTCCTTTATGATCAGCTGTCATTGCAAATAAATTAGAAGTAATAACTATTTTTTCGCTTGGATTTTTTTGGGGATAGCTAGAAACCTCAGGTTTATATATTTAAAATTTGTCTCAGCGTCATACAATATGGTATTATAATATAAATTTTATACTAGAAAATTTTTTCACCCTTCCGTAAATCTATCAAAGTAATTTCGAAGAAACATATATTTATATAATTAAAGGACGTATGTCTTTTACAGTATTATTTGACGAGTTTAATTACATTGTATCATCGACTTTCAATTATAATACAAATTTTTTTTGACAGAAGCAGAAAAAGGATATGACTACTTAGTTATGACAAATAATAAACTTACACATATATTAAACATCATGTGTATGCATTACTATCATATAATATAATGCAGGATTGAAGAATAAAGAAGTTTTTTCTTTTTTTTTTTTTACCTTTATTCTGTTTGGCGCAGTACTGCAACTATTACGCCTATTTGTTTATTTTCTAATCAAAAAAAGAAAGATCGTCTCTCTACCTTATTCTTTAAAGACGATAGAGAGCACTGTTATATCACTTGTTAAGACCCTCATAAAAATATATCACGTTTTATTGCTATATCGCAATTAACGTGTTGGTGTTATGACCCAAAAAGGGTGATGTCAAAAGAAAACAGTACAGTTGCATGTCGATTTAAAATAATTCAAATAGTTTATTTTGACCCCCCTGACAATGAATATTACAAGATGATATCCTAAAATGCCTCGATGCAAATAAAGAGAAGCGGCTAAGCTTAGTACTATATTCACAGCTGCTTAAGATTCAAAACTAAACGTTTTATTCTTCTTTTTTGTATGGACTATATGTCCAAGTAGTTTAAAGGATAAGTATATCTTTATAATGATTATAATTTAAGAAAAGCAATTTTTACAGAAAAATGGTAACTAAAAATAAAGATGCAAACGCTGCTTTTTTTTTCGGATAGATATTACAGTACTATCGTACCCGATCAATATAAATATGGATTAGGTTTTTTGGAAAAAGTGATTTTTTCTCTCTTCTTCTTCTTTTAGAAATAGAATATTACATGAATCTGTCTTTTACATCTCTATTTTTACTCTTTAATTCTGTGACCTATTCCTTTGCTCTGATTTACGGTAGAGCTAGCGCATGTAAGATACAAATATATACTCTATTCAATTAAAATTGTGAATGAATGCTTTATTTAATAATTGATTAGCATGCGGTTATTTGTCGCAAAAAATATATTGTTTTGGTGGTGCAATAAGCTCAAATGAATACGCTGTTCCTGACTCTAATTTTATGTACCTTGATATTGTCTACAGCAGTGGGAACTCTACGACAGAATTAGCTACTAAATGGACCTCCATTTCATCAAAAATAAACGGCGTCAACATACAATCCAGGGATCACCCACAATCATTGGTACTTCCAGACGGAAAAACTATGATTATAAGTGGTGGTTGGAGTATCTTAGGTTCACCTTTATTGACTGCACAAACAATTGCTTATAATGCAGATAGCAACTCCTGGTCTGGATATCCCAGTTATACAGAACCCCCTTTTGGAGTCAGACAAATGTAAGGATATATATATAATAACTAGCTTCGTAATAATCCCTTTTCTTCTTTCAAACAACAGTTATTATGCATCCTCTGTATATGTACCAGAGTATGGTGTTGGGTTTTACGGAGGCTATGAATCGTAAGTCCTATATCTGTATAATTTCCAATCCCTCGAGACTAATATTAATATGTTGTGTTATAATATATAGTAATATAAATCCAAACTGGACATACAAAGGCCAGAACATGAATCAATATAATAATTCGGGTGGTTTTCAGAGATATATTGGGTACACAAGTTTGACTTTTCTCGACATTAAAAAAAATAATGACGTAAGTCCATAATTTATTTGATTGTTCTATCGCAAAGCTTAATCTACTTGTTTTTTATAGCCTTGGTTTGTGTTCCCTACTCAAAATAATTTGCCTGAAGTTTTTCCTAGATCTCAAACATCAATTTTTGATACTTTAAGTAAAAGAATATTTTTCTTCGGTGGCAAATACCGTAATTTGACATCAAGTGTAAATTCATATAAATCTTTCGAAACTTCGGCGACATTTGATGTTATATCCGGTACTTGGGGTTCACAAGTTTTAGTTGGAATTCCCCCGAGTGAGAGAACCCACCATACCACTACCTTAAGTAAAATTATTTAATATCCCCAAAAATTCGAAAGCTTATAATCATTAACTAATATTTTATAGTTACATCTACTAATAGAGACGTTTTGTTATACGGAGGAGAAAACGACTCGAATGACGATAAACGTAATGACAATTTATTCATATGGTTTGATAGACTCTAATATATAATCGAATTATTATTATTATAGCTTCTCTCGACTACCTTTATACTTTGAACCTCGATTCTTATGAATGGACGAGACAATATATTCAGAACGAAGATGAGTTAGATTTAGCTCGTACCGAACACTCAGGTATAGTACTTAATTATGCATGTGTGCTACTTATACTAATATGATATTTCACTATTTAGCTGTTCTTGTAAATAATGATACAGTATTCATTATTTTCGGAAGAAATATAAATAAAATGACAATCTCTTCGATGATAATATTGAATGTAATAGTGCCCTCAAATATTTCTCATTTAAGTGCTTATGTTGATCCTAACGGAGTAGCACGTCCAAGCAATAGTCCTGGATTAAGCACAGGAGCTACAGCTGGTGTCTCTGTTGGAGCTACAGCTGGTATCGCTGTTGGAGCTGTAGTTGGAGTAAGTATAGCTTGATTTTTTTTTTTTTTTTTTTTTTTTTTTTTTTGGTAGTAAGAGCTAACCTAATCATATAGGGTTTAATCATCATCACTGCTCTTTTCTGTGTATGGAAGAGAAATAATGATAAGAAAAAGAAAGGAGAGTTGAATGAAATTAAAAGTCGAAACGTAAGAATCGAAGAACCTGTCATGGAAGTAAATTGGGAAGCTATCGATCAAAATTTTACATATTCTCCTCCGTTTTTCGATGACTCCGCAACTGTTGTACTTAACAAGCCAGAATTCAGTGCTAATCCAATGTTAGCACTACAAGGCGCAGAAATTCAGCGTCCAAATGCTATCGACGGCGACGTGAAGAGCCTTGGTACAGCTTTACAAAAACCAGATGGTGGTAGTTAAGTGAGACTCTATGTAATTTACCCTTCAATATTACCTTTACAAACTATACTAACTAATAAAAAAAATGAATTTATTCTTAACAACCTATTGTTCGATATGACACTATTGTTCAACTGTTTCAAGAGAGAATTATTTAAACTGACATGATTTATTCCGACTTAAAATCCAACTTTTGCTGCCTTAATTTGGTCCATTGTTCATATTCAAATCGAGCAACGTTGTCTACCAGTCCCATGTCTCTTATATATAGTTTTTTAGATATAGGCAAGTCCAAAATAAAATCAATTACGCCAAATGAATGTAATAGTTTTGTAACAGTGTACCACATCAATCCAAAGGAAATTCCTAGTAATGATCCTATAATAACTTGATTTAACGTATGATATCCTAAATAAATACTATAATTTAACTTGTTAAAAAAAAAAAACTCAAAAGCATTCGTTACAAAAGACCCTATCTACTTTACCGAGAGACAGAAACTAAAATAGCAAGAGAAATCATAGCAAAAATAGTTAAAATCTTCCAAATATCATGATCTAATTGAATATATTTGTGAAGGTAAAGCGACCCGTAGACTGCAAAGTACCAAATAAATTGAGAATGACTAGATGGCATACCATACCCATCGCCAAGATGACCTAATGATCTTATTTTAATAAATGAACCAATCCCCTTTTTTTTATTATATATTTTATACTTACCATATGGTCTATCTTGTTCTATATTTTCTTTTAAAACAAAGTTTAGTGCTTCATTTAAAAATTGACCTGAAAGCATTAAGATACCAGCCATCTCGCGTCGCGAAACAATGACCGATGCATAGAAAACCATGATAGCAATGGGAGCTAATGTAATGTATGCGAAAGCATAAGATATTTTGTCCCCAGGATTAAAATATACGTGCGTTAATGATATAGAGGCAAGGCCGTGTCCTTCATGACCTGTCATTGCAAAATAACTTGGGAAAAACAATCTGTTTTTTTTTCTAGTTGACTAATTTGGATACAATGTAAAAATCCTATGATTTCAAAAACCGCTACGATTCAAAGTAAGGAACATTAGTGTTTTTATTGTTTTGAAGTGGTATAAAATGTATACAATGAAAGTGATAATAAAAAAGTAAGATAAAAAAATATTAATAAAATATGAGTTGCGTAATTCTTTTAAAACGCTTTTGTTTCTAGATCATCCAAGTAATAGTTTAAACTTAGCATTGCTTCCAAGTTATTGGAATACGACCATCGAAAAAGTCGCCAACTTTTGCAAAAACAGCTGGAGATAAATCGACAGATCCTCTACCACAACCAGCAAAAGGACACTACATTATATGTTAGTAATTGAAAAAAAACTATTGTTTGAAAGAAATTAAACTTACAATATCTTGTACTTGGGCTTTTTGGGAGCCATTGGGACCAGTGATAATGACACATCGACCACAAGTAGGACTAGTATTTGGATTAGGCCAACTTCCAAAATCATGCTCGTTCTAATTATTTTTTTTTTTGACATGTTAGCAAATATACAAATTGATAGCTCCTGCATCAACTATTACCATTGCAACGATATTATCTTCAGCAGTAAATTGAGTACCACATGCTGTAAGTCCTACGCCAGGATCTAAGTAAAAAAAAATTAAAACTTTTTTTTTTGGTTTTGTTTAAGAAAAATGTAACTAACCATAGTATGTACCATCGCCTTGGCCACTCATATCATTTGTTTCCCAAGCTCCTGAACTACCACCAGGATATTTTGGTTTTCCAATAGATATTCCAGCTTCATTTTGATACCTTTTATTGTGAAATACATCTAAAACACCGAGTACAATAAACATGACAACAAAGACACCAATAGCGCCTGCAGTAACCAAAATTATCTTGCCAAATCGAAATCTTGCATTGAATTTAGTCCATATGGTAGGTGGAGGAGTAATTAATGGGTCTCGTTCAGTGAATTTGGAAGATACTTGACTACTACTATCGTGGATCTCGCCAAAGGGGTGAGTAGCAACATTAGGTAAAGTGCCATTGCTTTTTTCGACATCTACTTGTAATGTTGAATTCGACATGCTGAATAAATAATAAGAATAAAAATGAAAGATAAGAAGGTCTTTTCTTTTTTTCAAGAGAACTCTCCTGTTTTCAGTTAGGAGTTTTTGGCTCGTAAAACCTATTTAAACAATTTAACAAGTGTAGGACAAAGTGTAATTATTCATGTTACACTTACTTAAAAGAATTCTATGCAGGGAACTTAAAGAACAATAGGATATTCGCTTACTTATGTAGATCCTTTTTTTTTTTTTTTTTTGAAAGAAAAAAATATATAGTTTTTGATATTGGTATTTTTATTTATAATACATGAGAATTATTTATTTTTTTTTAAAAAATAAAATAAAAAAAGAGGATGAAAAAAAAGCAAGACATAGAAAAAGGAGGGGTAAGTTGTAAAATAATGGAATTTGAGAGAGAAATATAAATAAAAAGAAGGATCTAAAGTATTATTTTTTTTTAAATGATATTTTCATGGAAATCCATACCAGTGATGGTCTTCTTAACGTAACCAGCACGAATAACAAAGTCACCGAAAGGTTCACCAACTTCACGTTCAAGGGCGTAACGTTTAATGATAGGATTGATTTCGGCCAAGATTTCTTCTTCCTTTAAACTTTCCTTGTATAACTTGTTTAAACGTTCACCCTTATGACCACCACCAAGATAGACATTATAAGTGTTGGGAGCCTTACCGACAAAAGCAATTTCAGCAACATAGGGACGAGCACAACCGTTAGGACAACCTGTCATACGAATAGTAATAGCATCATCCTTAAGGCCAGCAGCTTCAATAGCACCTTCAAGAAGACCGACCAAAGTAGGCAAGTAACGTTCAGATTCAGCCATAGCAAGACCACAAGTAGGTAAAGCAACACAAGCCATAGCGTTCAAACGAAGACCAGTGAAGGAAAGGTTATCCATCTTGTACTTGGCCAAATGAGCTTTGGTCTTTTCGAGATCAGCTTCGGGTACATCAGCAATAACAAGATGTTGGTTAGGAGAAAGACGGAATTCACCCTTGTGCCATTTAGCGAGTTCTCTAAGACCAGTCTTGGGTTGGAAATCAGGCCAGTCCTTGATCTTACCGTTTTCAATAAACATACAGAAGTGCCATTTATCATCAACACCCTTGGTCCAACCATAACGATCAGCGTTATCAGTAAAATTATATTCAGCAGCAGGCTGGAATTTGGTGCCCATACGGGTTTCAATTTCGTTGACAATGAAGTCCAAACCATGAGTATCAATAGTGTACTTGAAACGAGCATGCTTACGGTTGGTACGGTCACCGAAATCTCTTTGAGTGGTCATGACAGCTTCACCGCAAAGAACAGCCAATTCAGCAGGAACATAACCAACAAGATTAGCAGGACGAGGATAGGTCTTCTTGTTACCGTGAGTCATACCCATACCACCACCAATAGTAACGTTATAACCAATGACTTTCTTGTTAGCATCAACAATAGCAATGTAACCCAAATCATGAGCAAAGATATCAACATCGTTGTTAGGAGGGACAGCGATAACAATCTTGAACTTACGAGGCAGGTAAGTAGGACCGTAGATAGGCTCAAAGTCTTGAACAGCGTTACCGGCAATTTGCTTATCGGCTAACCAGATCTCATGATAGGCAGTAGTCTTGGGAGCTAAATGTTCCATAAGCTTCATACCGAAATCTTGAACTTGAGGATGGACTTCAGGGATTTCAGTGACAGGAGTAATCATAATATTACGGTTAACATCACCACAAGCAGCAAGAGTACTAAGAAGGGAATGGTTGATGTTACGAAGCGTGCTACGGAGGTTCTTCTTCAAGATACCGTGAAGTTGGAAAGCTTGACGAGTGGTCATCTTGATAGCACCATTAGCATGACTATCAGCCAATTCATCCATCATAAGCCATTGAGCAGGAGTAGAGACACCACCGGGCATACGAACACGAATCATGAAAGAGAAAGCCTTCTCGAGACCCATCTTCTTACGTTCTTCTCTGATATCACGATCATCTTGACCATAAGAACCATGGAACTTGAGTAATTTACCGTTGATTTCACCAATAGCACCCGTAGATTCATCCAAAAGGTCTTCAGCAATGGTACCACGGAGATAGTTGGAGTTAATCTTCATTTGATCATCGGTTAACTTGGGCTCGTCATCTTCAGCACCAACATCCTTGACACCAAGTGCCTTCCAGAACTCAGGTTGCCAGAGACCTAAAGCAGTCTCAAAGCCATCGGCATCTTGATCATCACCTAAACCAATAGGTACCAAGCGGTTGGCTCCCAAGTTTTCAAGCTTGGCATCAATGATCTTACCGGGACGGTTATAGAAACCAGCATCTTCAGGACGAGGCCAGTAGTGACTATCACCCATAGCAAAGATAGCATAGTTTAATTCGGAGAAGTTGACATCACCAGCATTCAAACTGTTAAGGGCCTTCCATAAGTCACGAGAGTTGGAAGGCAATTCACCTTGACCGGCAGTAGAGATAACAATAGCAAGGTTGGTTTCATTAGCAAGCTCTTCAACGCTTTCATAATCATCCATAGCCATGAACTTCACTTGAAGACCTCTGGACTTAGCACGGTTGGCAATCTTCTTGGCGACACCTTCAGCGTTACCGTTATCAGAACCGAACAAGACAGTAAGAGGAGGACCGTTAGCAGCACCCATACCAGATAATAATTTAGCAAAGTCTTCACGAGCCTTACGCTTCAATTCTTGATGTCTCTTTGTAACATCCTAAAAATAAAATAAAACTTAATAAAAATTACTTTTTTTTTTTTTTTTTTTTTTTTTTTTACCTTTTCTAATGAACTAACAAGAACTTGAGAAATATCAGGATGTTGAGCAACAATTTGAGAGAAATGGTTTTCACGCTCCAAAAACTTTTCGAGATCCTTCTTGATACGTTGAGAATCCAAAGAGAAAGCTTCTTTACCTTCAGCTTCTAAAGTAGGGTTCCAACGGTAAAGAGGCCAAGACCCGTTATCAACAGAGACCTTGGTTTCCTTCATGGTATAAAGAGGGTTCACAGCAGCAGAGTTAGGCTCTTGAGGTAAGTAAGCAAGCACAATAGAGGGACCGTTGTATGCATCGGCTTCCATAAGAGCGTGCAAGACACCAGTGTAAGAGGAGTAGACGGCAACAGAGGCAACATAAGCAGTACCAAAGTTCATTGCGTAGAGACCAATATCCTTCTTACGTTGCTCACGTTCCAATTCAGAAGAATAAGGAAGTGTATCCACAATCAACATATTGACGTTTTCACCTTGAGAGATAACATGATGAATACCAGATTGACCAAGATCATAAGCCCAGGCATCAGACCCAATTAACCAGTTAGACTTGTTGAACAAAAGATGCTTGTTCTTGGCAACATACTCAGCGGCAGGAACATGAGTAACAGCCTCTACAACAGTTTCGGCAGCCTTGTTAATGGTCTTTACATCCGCCTTGGAAGACTTGACAGCTAAAAGCCATTGAGACAAAGCTTTATAAACTACTTGAGAAACCAAATTCTTCTTGACCAAAGTCTCAACTTCGTCAATGAAACGAGCACGCTCTTGAATTTGGTTCAAGATCTTACCGTAACCGTATTCAGGAGCAGATGCAGAGGGGTTCAGTTCATCACGAGACCAGACAGAGGCACTGTTGACAGCGTTGGCGACTTGAAGACGGTCTTGGAAGACTTGATCCAGCATCTTGAGGTAAGGAGTCTCAACAGGAAGAGTAGATTCCGTCTTGGCAGCAGAACCAGCAGCAGAAGCAGAGGCTTGACCAGCAGAGCTTTCTTGATCAGCTAATTGAGACCAACCAGAAGGAACAGTTAATGCTTTCGCCTTGGATAATAAACTGTTGATACCAACAGTAAATACATCCTTGACGTTATCAACATAAACAACCTTGGCACCGGAAGTAGCAATAGCACGCTTCAATGGATTAGACAAATAAGACTCTAAATCCTTGATGGCTTCAGCGCCAGAAAAGATAACAGTACCATCGACATCAAGTTCACTGACAGCTTTGACAGCAGCTTCGCTTGGTTCACCGATAATAACATATTTTCCCTTATAGATCTTATCAGAAACAAACGAAGAGGCAGAACCAAAACGAACATGATAGAAACCGTTATCAAAGGTAGCATGCACGTTGCTTTGAGAGATATCGCCAAATTGAGATAAATCGCCAACAACATAAAGACCTTCCTTTAATGAGCTGGGAGTACCTTGGGCGGGGTATAATAAATTGAGATTGGCAATATTATAATCGACATCAACCGTAGGCTTAGCAAGTGCATCAAACAAAGCAAAGACTTGACCATACTTTAAATCAGTACCTTCGACACCGTATCTACCGCTAGAGATATCCACATGATCGAATTCAGCAACTTGTAAAGCAGCCGTAACATCTAAAAAGAGAGGGTTCCACAAATGAGTAAATACCGAGCTTGGTTCTAATACGGTCACACGTTTGACTGTTGCACGCGGTAAAGTATTTAAAAGGTCAGCACTAGACCAAGGTCTGTAGACTCTAATCTTGACAAGGCCAATCTTGGCATCCTTATTACTGACAAGTGTATCGACCACAACCTTCTCTACAACCGAGGCACCAGCACCCATAGCAATCACTACCTTTTCAGCCTCAACATGACCTGTATATTCCATAGGAAGATAATGGTGTCCTGTCAAAGTGGCAAATTGAACCATCACTTCGCTAACGGATTGATACACATCTTGCTTATCCTCTTGCTCCGGTTGTTGCTGTTGCTTGTATTGAAGATAAGAAGAAGCAACTTGTTCAAGTTCATGCTGCTTGTATTGATCCAACTCTTGTTGAGATAAAAGTTGAGATAAAACCTGATCATCTACCAGATCAATCGTGACGTGTTGATGCGAAATACGTTTACCATCGTAAAAATGCAAAACGGGCGTATTGTACTTGATAGCAACGGCTTGAGCGACAATAGCTAAATCATAAGCTTCTTGAACACTAGAAGAACATAAGATGACAGGCACGGATTCACGAGCAGACATGATGTGAGAGAAATCAGCAGCACTTGAGTTTGGGTTTTCGGCAACGACATGAATAACAACGCCCGTTTTATCTTGAGACAGCTTGTAGAGTTGAGGAATAAGAGAAATTAATGATTCGGCCTTGATAAATGCTGAAGCAGAGACACCGTGTTGAAATGGTAAAACGGTGGATTGTTTAAGTACACTTTGGGTGGTGTTGGAACCCCAAATGTTTTTATCGGTTACTGAATCAAATTGCTTGTATGTATAGACTTGTTCACTTAATACTTGGGCGGCATTAAAACAAGCGTTTTCACCGGATATAAATTGTCGGCGAGGCATGATTATATAGTACAAAAAAAGTGGGGATTTTTTAGATAATTAAATATATGAAAAGTAAATAAGAAGAAGATGTAAAAAAAATATAGATTGACGATTATATACTTGTTTATCCCCCCGGCCTATTTGTATATATCTATATAAAAAAAATTCTGCTTTATTTGCGAACATTGCGTCTTATAGCACACAATTTCCTCATTTCCTCATTGGTCGTATCAAACTCCGCTGAAAATCATCGATGAAAATTTGATCTACAAATTTACAAAGTAATATAATTGGCTAACTGTAATACCACCTTTTTTTTTTTTTTTTTATCCACGAATGAATACCCTTTAGTATCAAACGTAAAGAGATTCGCTTTTGACAACTTTGTACAAGATTTGACTGCTGATTTGATAAAGATCTTCTGTTTTCACAATAGACGAAAGAAAAATGGACCCTTAATCAAAAAAGAAAAAGAATTTTTTGAAATTAAAAAAAGGAGTAAGTTAAACGCAAAAGACATAAACGTCGCTTCAGGGATTGCTTACAGCTAGAGATAATTTTTTAAAAAAAAATACAAAAAAATCACAAAAGGTCCAGAAGTTGAAAAAAAAAAAGGTATTCATTTCTCAAAGAAAGAAAAGGAAGACCGAAGAAGGCCAAAGGAGAGATCGTATTAAAAAAAAAAAAGATACGAAGAACTGCTCTTCTCGACTGGCATCAAATGTTTCCGAGTTGCAAGTAGTTCATACTAAACATCATCAATTAAGAAGCCAATTTAGGGATTTCTTTAATTCAAATAATTCAGTTCGGAAAGCAAGTTCAAGTCAAATACAATTTAAAAGTTATAATTATAGATTATGCTGAAGGGAAAGGAAATTTGTTGTGAAAGTCTTGTTCCCCAGAAACACTTTTTGCATTTAGAATACTCAGTCAATACAACACTGAGTATATAACAATAAAACCTCTACCTTCCTTACGAGAAAAAGTGGATTGGAAAACAACCAAGTTGTTGCTCGAATTCGTGATACTATGTAGTGATAAGTTAAACGCAACTACATCAATCGACGTACAGACTAAAAAATATATATATATATATTCATATATTTTTTTTTTACAAAATTAAGATTGGTGTAACAGCTAAAAATTATGTTTTTCGATCATCTAATCATTATTTCCTTTTGATTAAGTACAGTTGTGTTTTTATACAGCATAACTCTTAAATATGCGTAATTTTAAATTTGAGCTTTTTTTTTACTGGTAAAATTAGGTATTGATGTATTATAACCAAAAAGGGAGGGATAATTCATCATTTACAAATACAAAATGTACCTGAATATACGCTACAAACAAAAACAAAAAAAATAGTGTGCGAATATGGTGTCATTCTACGGTGGCACCAAGTTCGTTTTTTACAAACAGCTCGAATACACTTTTGGATCACTCAAAATTTGTTTGAAGATCTAAATTGCTCAAAGGCTCGTCAAAATGGTTCTTTATCAACGCATCTGAGAGCTTTCAACCGAATACTGTTATGAAGAGTCCCTTTATATTGGCGCTCTCACTAGCCTTGCTGGTTTTAGTTTTTCATCGGTTTCTTGATATACACTTTGCTTGACTGAAATGTCCAATAACATTTTTCTTTGTCATCTTTTTTTTTTTTTTTTTTTTTTTTTTTTTTTTTTTTTTTTTTGCTTCACTAACCTTTATGTTATTTGTACAACTCTGATCAAATAGTAATCATCACTTTTTTACAAACAAAAACAATGATGCATCTTTGAGTGAAGAAACTTGATAATCAAGTAACTTCTTTAACTCTAAAAATACAAGTTACTGAAATGTACCGCTAATGAAATATTAAGTTTTTAATATTTGGTATGACCATCATTGGCTTCCTATTACATAAAGCAACAACTTATTGTCACATTCGATTCTTGTTGAGATGTAGTTATGGACACAAAAAGTATAAATACTTTCTTTGCAACCATTAATAAATTTATCAATCTGTGTTCTTTTGCTACTAAGTTTTACTTTTAACTTTGTACTTTCTCGACTTGCCGTCTTATAGTATGGTGCTCTCTAATACGTAACTTTGGACGAATACAGTTTATATCCATTACTACTCACTCACAGCCAAAACACGCTTCAGGCCGTGTCTGTAGCTTTAATCTACACCTTCTTTCCTTTTTCGGAATTAATATAGTTTTCATTATAATAATAATTTAACTAGCAGGATCCCATGGCCTTGTGTTAGCGAGAGTAGGTTCTATTTTTCTGCCCTATCGATATCTATACATAATCGCTCTTATGCCCGGTATCATTTTATGTGGACATAAGAGAAAAAAAAAATGCTAGAAAAAAATAGAATACTAATGAAGAATAAAAGATATATAATAGACGGGGACTTATTGACTCAAGCGATCCATTTAATCATTTTTATATAAGTACTATGTCACAAGTTATTTTTAACACCAAAAAAAAAAAAAATGACGTTCCAACTTATTTCATAAATAGAACGTGTACCAACAATTCCCTCCCCCATAAAATATTAGGGGGGGGTGGGGAGACCCACTATATATTATTAATTTTATTTAAAAGTAGATTCGTCAAAAATCATCATGCTACTGCCACTACTACTGGTAGTCATATAGCTAATCCTATTGTTTTGATCCTGCTGCACGGCACCTGCAAGCGCTTCTTCTTCATCATCCTGCACACGACGATGAGCCATATATCCTATGCCACCATGCGCACTCAAATCCAGTAAATCCAACAAGGTATGGTACAAAAACTTGAAGGCCCAAATATTACCTCGGGTGCGCTTAATATCGACCACATACAGTCCCGGCAAATTCTCTATCTTTGACAGCTCTACGCTAAACTGAATCTCATCGCCATTATCGATCCCTTGCTCCCCATAAATGACCTGATTATTTTCAACTGGTTTGTTTATCACAGCAGTCGAGGGTGCAGTTGAAGAAGAAAAGAAGAGCTTGAACGGAACCGTGCTGATCTTTCTTGTTCGCACCGGGTTCTTCTTCTTTCGCATAGGTCGGATACATTTTAGCTTGAAATCAGATAGACGTTTGAGGTCGATGCCCATCCGCTGTAAGGATTCCTTGATGGTCAGCAGGACTTCGTTGGGCGCTTTGGAGGTGAGGGCGTCTTGGTCGACGGCACCGCGGTGCATGCGAAGTTTGGCGTCGTTGAAATCGGCTGCGTACGATCCAAGTGGCTTACCGATCATCATGGCGCGCACAGGGTTGGTGGGTGGTGGTAAAGCGCTCATTGGCCTTTCAGGTAAAGGAAATCTGGTAGGTGGTTGTGGGATAGGACGGGTGGTGGTACTAAACTTGGAACCTTAAAAAAAGAAAGTATAAATAAAATAATAATATTATGCACGAAGGGTAAAACTTACTCTGTGATAGAGAGGGTTTACGCTTAAACCAGTCCATTAACTTTTGACCTTTTGTTCTTGAGCTTTTGGTTGTTTGTTCGGTCACGGTCGTTTGCTCAGATACGGAAGGTAAAATATGCAGAGATTGAGATGGTTTGTTCGGAGTTCTATTGGTATAATTTTCGCTTGTGGTTCTTTCACGACGTTGCTGCACGCTTTGAGAGCGATTGGGTATCTTTGTGAAGGAAGGGGTATTGTTTTGATTTCGATCTAAAGTAGAATAAAATTTATCTTGTAAAAATGATGTTGTTGTTGAAGCATCTATTTCCTCTTTTATTGTTGTACAAGAAGGAAGGATTTTGATTTCATCCCGAGATTCCGGTTCTTTTGTCTGTGTGTTGTTGTAAGGTAGAATAGTAGTAGAGTCTTGTATTACTTTATTGACGGCAGAAAATGACCGAGGATCCGTCATGTGTTCTTCTTGTTCATCTGTAGATTGATTTAGTAAGTCGACATGGTCACTTAACCAAGGATGAGATCGGATATCGTCAATGGTGCAACGTTTGGTGGGGTCTGGTACAAGCATCAGTCGAAGTAAGTCGGTGGCTTCTGGGCTCATATGCTTGGGTATGTCAAGAGGGGTGCTTACGATGTACTTGTACAACATGTTGATATTAGCGCCTTGTGGGTTACTTGGATCATCGTCAAAAGGTAAATATCCGCACAGCATAGCAAATAAGATGACACCGCATGACCAGATATCAACAGCTGTACCAACATAATTGTTTTCGTCATTGATCACTAATTCGGGAGCGGCATAGCATGGTGAACCACATGAGGTGGCCATCAAGTCTTGTTGTGCAATAAGGAAGCGATTTGCAAAACCGAAATCAGTGATAATAATATCACGGTCTTTACTTAAAAGTAAATTTTCCTGTGTTTAATTAAATGTAAATGAGTATTGCGCAAGCAAGTAGAAAAAAAAAAAAAAAAAAAAAAAAGTACCAATTTCAAATCTCGATGAACAATGTGTTTTTGATGCATGTAGTGTACACCACTTATTAATTGTGCAAATAATCTCTTTGCTTCCACTTCTTGTAAATAATGATGCTTTAATATATAATCAAATAATTCTCCACCTATTATTAAAAAATTAGCTTTTTTTTAAAAAAAAAAAAGTTTGTATTACCTGCTGCACGTTGTAATACAATTCCAATGTAATTTTTAATTGTTAATACTTCAAACAGTTTAACAATATAAGGATGACGGACCGACTTTTTTTTTTTTTTTTTTTTTTTTTGAGGGTCAGTTCTTTATTATTGTTATTATTTTTTTTACTTACTTTTAATACAGATATTTCTCTTTCTAGTTTTGTTTCTAGTGAAGCATGTCGAATATGATCTTTTCTCATTAATTTGATAGCAACCTAATAAAATAATTAAAAAAACGATATATCGGAGTATACTTTTTATTTTACCTCTTGATTTGTTTGTACATGAACTGCAGATTTCACTTTAGCAAACTCGCCTTCACCCAGCGTATGTAATAATAAATAAGGGCCGAAATAAGATGGGTTTTTATGCTTGGGTTCGTATCCGTACTTTTTATAGATTTCTTGATACCAAATTAAGTTGGGTTGATGCTGGTACGGTTGTTTGTAACGGTGTGCTTCTAGTTCACTAGGCACAGCTATCACTGAATAAGCGCGTTGATGTGCTCCACTACTTGTTTCGTGTGGTGTCATATTTTACTTTTTTTTTTTTTTTTTTTTTTTTTTCTTTCTTTTTCTTTTTTAAAAAAGAGAAAAAAAGAGAAAAAAGAGAAAGAAAAAAAAAGGGGGGGGGGAGAATTAAAAAAAAAACTTTTTTTTTTTTTCTTTCTCTTGTGTATGCTTTTTTATTGCCAGAAAAAATAAACGTGACGAAAGCTTAAGGGGTAAAGTACTGTTTTTGAAAGAATATTTACGTAAAGGTAAAAATAGTTTGTGTTGCTTAGTAATAAATTTTGCGCCAAGAAATTAGAAAAAAAAAATATAAAATAACCTAAAATATCGTAAAGGTTTCGACTCCTTTTTTCTTTTATTTAGTTTAAATATTAGAACAAACATGCAAAGCGTTAGTAAATTTATTACTAATAGTGAAATTATTTCAGATAACGATATGGACATTTCATCTGACGATTATATGGAAGATGACGAGCAAGAAGAAATGGAAATTGAGCATTTCAGTTTGAGCGAAGAATGGATGGAGAAAATAAGACGAATTGGGAATGATTCTCTATCATATGTACGTGAATATATGGAAGTAGATTTAATAGAGGAAGAGAATGAAGATTTTTTTGGAGATGCTTTTCTCTTCGCAGAGTCAATGCCATTGAGAAAAAGATATACGGCTCTGAATGTTAAAACAAGAGGTTCTTACAGAAAATATACTCCTAAACAAGTTGAGAAACTCTTCGACTTAATAATCAAAGAAGGATTCACGACAAAAGCTGCAGCTTTAGCCACTGGGATTAACGTACGCACTGCCCAGAATTACGTTAAAACGTATAACAATGATCCTGAGAGACGACTTCCAGGATCTCATTCTAAACCTCGTGGAAGACCTCGTAATAAGTTGACTGAGGAGCATTCTAAATTTCTAGTTGACTATATCGAAAAGAATACCACTGCTATATTAGATGAGTTAAAGTTAAAACTTTGTGAGAAATTTGAGGGTTTGAAAATCTCTATTTCTGCCATCCACAAACATTTAGTACATAAACATAACATTACGTTAAAGAAACTTGAAAAAATACCAGCAGCAAGAAATTCTGACAGAGTAATAGCATTACGAAAAGCGATTGTTGAACAATATAAGAGTGATGCAGATATGGATTTTTCTAAGAATTGTGCTTTTATCGATGAAGCAGGTTTCAATTTGCATACGCAAAGAAACCACGGCCGTTCATTAAAAGGCACACCTGCAAAGGGCACTGTACCAACTGGAAAAGGTGTAACATTTACAATTTTAGGTGCAATTTCTCAAGCAGGTATCATAAATATTGGTGTTAAAAAAACAGAATCAGCTTCTTCTAAAAAAAAGAAGGGCAGATGGTAAGGAAGTAAAAATAAATGGCAAAGTTGGGCCTATCTAAACAATGTAATGGATACACTAGATAAAATATAAAGGGGCAGTATATTGTTATGGATAATGCACCTATTCATAAGCCAAAAATAATCAAAGCATTGATCGAAGAACGAGGATATAAGTGCATATATTTGCCACCATATTCTCCTTTCTTGAATCCAATCGAGGAATTTTGGTCAAAAATAAAAGCTGGTGTTAGAAGAACATCATTGACGACAGATGATCGTCTCACAAATCGTATATGTGAATCGGCTGGGAAAGTAACAAAAAAAGATTGTGAAGGATGGATTAAACATTCAATGTCATTTTTCCAGAAGTGTTTGAATGAGGAAAGAAATCTTTAAAATAGTCAGTAGGAGTGCAGTTTTCAACAGACGCACTCTGAATGCTCACTGAGATTTGAACAACATGAAACAAGAATTAACAAAAAAAAAAAAAAAAAAGGAAAGGAAAAAAGGAAAGGAAAAAAGAAAAACGATAAAAGCAAGAAAAGTTAATATTGAAATTAAAGGATAAAAAAGCCCATCATTTATTAACATAAATCCAATACATATGAATAAATACTGTACAACCATTAATATCTTAAAGCTTAACATAAATATATTTACAGTATTAAAATCGAACTGGACAACTTCGATTACGATCCTTTGTTGGGTCTGTCAAATCAATCAAATCAGTAAGTTTTACTGATGTTCGGCGTCTTTGTTGCATAATACTTGGTATATCAGACTTTTTACAGAACTTCCAAAAGACATGGCATACAAGTAGCAAGATATTCAAGTTTTTAAGGTTTGTGAAAACTGGAAGTTGTGCCAAGGAGGAAGGGAATTCAAGGTGGCCGACCTCATACATAACATAAAGTCCGTCATGGTCCAGTCTTGTTAGAAAAAATGTAATAGCAAATCCTATATTTACAAAATTAACTACTCTCAAACACAAATCTATGGGTATAGTAGATATAAAAAAAAAAAAAATTACCGTGGATTTGAAATGAAATTGAAGACTCCAGAAGGTGCAAGTCAATAGCTTCCTTGCTAAAACAAGCGACTCTCGCCAAGTCCATACATAACGCCGCTTTGTTACATGTTGACTGAATAATATACTTATAAAGTTCAAAAAAAATGTAATTAGTTTTAAATTACGTTTAGAATAACAGTGTGTTAATGTTATCAGGATAATACTTAGCGTTGTTTTTGAATCTTCTTGACTTAAAATTACTGAAGTAAATTTTAAAGCTTCACAGTTAAAAGTAATGCGTAAGTGCCTTCTTGAAACTCATCTCTGGGGACATTCGCAATATAGTGAATGTCGCAAGAGAGATGATATCGGGAGGGTTCGCCAGTGAATACATATTTCTATTAAGGAATCACAGGCTACTAGCTGCAACGCATTCAAGAAACATGAACAACCCATCTCCAGGGACATTTGCAAAATAGTAAACATCGCAGGGGAGACAGTATCCGGGGTTTTTCGCTTTATGATTCAAGAAGAAATATACAATTCTATCGCAATCACAAACTACTGGCCACAGGGCATCTTCATGATTGGCACTTACAAAAACAAAAGAAAAAAAACAAGTACAATTTTTTTTTTGAAAACGTCAGAGATAAATGTCGCGAAGCCACTTTGTCATCAGTACTTTCCCACCGAAACCATTAAATGACCGAAATTGGAGTAAATAACGGCATTCTCATTTAACTCTGATTATTTTTCTTTTTTACATGAAAATGCCGCGTAAGATTCCTGATGATGCAAAATGGTGCAAAGAGAATATTCAAACCTTAACAGCAAAAGCCTTCTTTGACGAATATAATTTTACCGACAGCCGAAAAGCTTCTCGCAGATATAACACTATCTTACAGAAATATCTGATTGATAATGAGAAAGTCCAACAATTGACACGAGAATTTACAGCATTCAAATTATCATCTGATTACAAAAATTACTGGAAGGAGAAACGACGAAATACTGTAAGAGATAGAATACATGAAATCTGCGCTGACTATGTCGGAGATGTTGCTGAACAAGAAGCTAATGAATTACGAAATGGTGATGAAGAACTGTCAACACAAACTCAAGCAAGAATTGGAGAAATTATACCTGATGCAGCAGCAAGTGAAGTCAATTAGAATGATGAACAAGCAAGGACACTCTTGTCCGATGAACCGGCACAAGAACCTACACATCACGAACATGTACAACAAGAGCCATTGAATGATATTCAAGATTGTTTCCGAATCTTTAAAAACGAAGTGAAACGTATAATACAGGGCAACCAGACTCTCAAGATGGAAGAACATGTTCAGGAATTCTTGTCATTAAATAATATCCTCTTGCTACAACCCCTTCAGTACAGTCACTTGATGCGTTCAGTCTTTACTGATTCTTTGTTAGCCAAAATACATGATGAATTCCAGAAGAAAATTGAATTCCCAGATATGAAGTTTACTTCAGCAGAATTTATGAGCATCGTTGAAAACATTATGAACCTAGACTCCGGAATCACATCAGTACTGTCAACTACTGCAGGGTTATTACAAATCACATCAAAGATGCCATATGAAAAACAGAGAGTCATAGTGGGCCTCGCTATGTTGTAAGTGTTTCTTCTCGTTGAATACCATTCTCCCTTTCTCACCTTCTCATCTTCTTATCTTCGCCTTAGGATTCAAAAGTTGCCCAAGAATTCCATAAATGATGTGAGCGCCATTAGTGAAACTGAGCTCTGGAATACTTATTTCGACTCGTTGTTGTCTTGTGTTCTTGCTAATTCAGAAAGATCAGTATTGTTAAGGTGGCTAGACAAAGTTATTAGCCCCAGTTTGCCTTTGAGACCAGATGCTGTAGTTTCTATTGTTGACCAGCTAAAGTTTAGTGCTACCCTTGGACACGGTGAAGTTAAAATTGCGGAACCAACATGTAACAAAGCGGCGTTATGTATGGACTTGGCGAGAGTCGCTTGTTTTAGCAAGGAAGCTATTGACTTGCACCTTCTGGAGTCTTCAATTTCATTTCAAATCCACGGTAATTTTTTTTTTTATATATCTACTATACCCATAGATTTGTGTTTGAGAGTAGCTAATTTTGTAAATATAGGATTTGCTATTACATTTTTTCTAACAAGACTGGACCATGACGGACTTTATGTTATGTATGAGGTCGGCCACCTTGAATTCCCTTCCTCCTTGGCACAACTTCCAGTTTTCACAAACCTTAAAAACTTGAATATCTTGCTACTTGTATGCCATGTCTTTTGGAAGTTCTGTAAAAAGTCTGATATACCAAGTATTATGCAACAAAGACGCCGAACATCAGTAAAACTTACTGATTTGATTGATTTGACAGACCCAACAAAGGATCGTAATCGAAGTTGCCCAGTTCGATTTTAATACTGTAAATATATTTATGTTAAGCTTTAAGATATTAATGGTTGTACAGTATTTATTCATATGTACTAAGCAACGCAAAACTATTTTTACCTTGACGTAAATATTCTTTTAATGTCAGCGCAAATAAATTTTTATCTCAACGCAAACTCATATTCAAAAAACAGTAGTTACACACAAGACGTGTTTATTTATATTTTCTAAGCAACACTCTTATTTTTGAAAGTGATAATAATAAACAGACGGTTTTATTTAGGAAAAAAAAAAAAAAAAAAAAGTTTTTTTTTGTTCTTACCAGAGATTCACACAGATACACATACTTTTTTTTTTTTTCTTTTTTTTTGAAAAAAAGGGGGAAGGGGGAAGGGGTTGTTTTAATATGTAACAAAACTTTTATAATGAAAATCTGTATTTATCCAACAGCGCACGTTGTTCTTCCTACAAAAAAAATTTACAAAGAAAAAAAAAAAAATGGTAAGTGCCTACAATTGCATGATTTTTTTTTTTTTAAGGTTTTTTTTTTTTTTTTTTTTTTGACTTTTTGTTACCGGTGAAATATCATTATTATTATAAATCAGAATAACTTTTGACGCCTTCTTTTTCCCCGTGTTATTTACAGGTCTGTCATTTCTTTCAGGATACCTGGATGACGGAGATAATGAAGGAGAATGAGTTTTGGTGGGCGATTCAACACTAGTAGATACAGGAGGTTCTACTTTAATTGGTAGTTGTGGTGCAGGAACCATAGTTGGTGCCACAAACGGTTGATATCCCCATGGTTGTGTTTGTGCTGGTAGTGGTGGAGGCGGTGGTACCATCCTATATTTTTTTTAATGTTAGTTCAACTTTTATATTTATTCTTCTATTTACCTTGTTTTTTTTTTGTTTTTATTATCATGTAAACCAAAAACACACACACAAAAAAAAAAAAAAAAATACTTACCCAGTTGGTGGTCGATTATTATTATTATAACCAAATGTCTGCGGTGGCGGTGGGTATCCAGCTTGTTGTGGTGGATAATATTGGTTGCTGTAAGGCGCTTGGTAGACAAAACCAGGTGTGGGTTGACCATATCCAAAATATGGTTGTTGTTGTGGAGCAGGTTGTTGTTGCGAAGGTAGAGGTGGAGGTGGCGCGTAGGCAATAGATGGAACTACAGTAGCAGCGACAGATGCAACGGGAGGTACAACCGCGGCTGCTTTATGTGCTGCTAATTGTTGCTGTAATTGTTCCAGAGATAACTCGCCGTACTGTCCAGTTCCTATCGACTTTGCCTTTTTATTACCGTTTTGGTTATTTGCTTGAATTCGACGTTCGTAATCAATCATGTCTTGTTCGGGTATGCCTTCCATACCAAAGATCTCGACATCTAAATTATCTCTTCCTGGTATAGCATTAGGTACTCTTTTTGAGAGAGAGAGAGAGAGAAAAAGAGTTTTTTTTTTTTTTTTAGGAAAAAAAGAAAATTTTTTTTTTTAATATAGATTTTTACTTGTAAATGTTGATCTTGTGTACTTGTTGAGAATGAACAACCATACCACCAGCGGTAGCTATTGTATTTTTTTTTTTTTTAGTTATCGTATGTGCATGTGTGTTTAAGTAGTACTTACTTAATTTCTTATTACACTCTTCACATTTGAAATGTTTAGCCTATTCAAAACGGGGTTAAACGTACTCGTCTGAGCAAAATAATCTTTCTCTTACTCTTTGATGAGTGACAAGAACTTTATCGTCTTCAAAGTCTTTTTCACAGTACCAACACCAAGGTCTCATAGGCTTTGACTTTCTTTTTTTACCCATTTTTTTTTTTTTTTTTTTTTACGTGTGCGTATTTTTTATATATAAAAAAAAAAAATTAATAGAGAATATAAAAAAAAAAAAAAGGCGCGTTTCTTGAAGATGTTTTAGCACAAGAACATGTCATCATCATCAATTATCGGGTGTTGTAATCTGCACAGTGTTCAGATCAACTATTGTTTTTGCGGATTTAAAAGTAATATTAAAGTAATATTAAAATAACATTAAATACAAAAAAAAAAAAATGCTTGAACAAAAAATGCTTAAACAAAAACCTTATCTCTTTTTACTGTGATGGATTGAATTGGTTGTATGTCTACTTCTTTTTTTTTTTTTTTTTTTTTTTGCTAATATAAAGAGTGACGTATGAGGAACGGGACTTTAAACAGGTTTTTTTTTATATGTTTTTGTTAAATGTCAAAAAAAAAAAACAATGTTCTCGGATGCCCGAGAACATTTCATACTTGTTGTTGTTATGCATAATTTATAAAAGAAAAGCACCAAGACAAGATTAGAATAATCAAACATTTACGATGTTTTGCATCAAATGTCATACGAAAAAAAGAAATAAAATGTAGTTTATCTGTCAATCAACCTTTTACGAGTAACAGGTTTTTATATAGGGTGATGGAATCTTATTTTATTCCAAGATATACTGTATAAAGTAGTTGTATTGTTCAATTCGATATATATACAAAACAATGTGGTTTTTGACTGGTTATGTTTTCAAAGTCGATGACAGGTATAAATAATTTTAGTGCTTATTTTAGTTACATTATATGTTTATCATGATGATTAAGATGTATGTGCTGTGCATTGTCAGTAGATGCAGCTGAAACGATGAAAATAAGAAGAATGATGCATTTTTTGTGATGTATTATTAGTACTTGAACAAAAATTGAACACAGTTTCTTTCTTCTCCTTTAATTTTTTTGTTACCTCCTTTTTCATTAATAAAAACTATATATTCTTCCTTTGTCTAAAACGTTTTATATAAGAATTGGGGTTACTAACCAAAAAGTTGATTACATTATTCTATTTTGGTGATGATAACAAATCATAACAAATAAAATAAACAAACTGTTACATCTTTTTATTTTATTTCTTATGCATAGCCCCTTTTTTTTATTATTATTATATAAAAAAAAAAAAACCCTTCTTTTTATTTCCCTCTTTCTTTCACCTTTTTTTCTTTTTTCTTTTTTTTCTTTTTAAAAAAAGAATAGAATACGTACATTTCTCTTTATTTAATATACTTGTAAACAGCAACAAAAATGAGCGTAAGTATTACTTTTTTTTAGTTTAAAGAAGAAAACTAACAGTTTTATAGCATCGTGTATTTAAACCTGTCATCTTATTCCATGATCATTCATATAGTTCGGACCCATCGGGAGTTACACATCGTATTCATATTCCATATGGAGACCCTTATTATACTCCGCTTATTCAAAAAAAGAAACAAAAAGTAGGACAAATGTTGGAATTAAACGGAAAGGCATGGTACGATATTATTCAAAGTACAAGACCTTCACAAAGTCCACAAACACCACCACTCGAAAATACTAAAGAATATTCCAGTTTAAAACCGGATAATGAAGATGAAGATGAAGATGATGATGATGATGATGATGAATCCGATAATAACAGTTCTATTACTTCTAGTTCTTGTTCATCTTCTCCTGTACCTACTACCATTATCACAAGAAAGAGAAGAGGCAATTTACCAAAGATTGTGACAGCAGTATTAAAACAGTGGTTAATTGATCATTGTCGTAATCCATATCCAACCGAAATAGAAAAAACGAGACTAAAAGATAAAACGGGCTTAACTTTAAATCAAATTAGTAATTGGTTTATTAATGCAAGAAGAAGATTGTTACCTCAGATATTAGATACTGTTCATCCACATCATACTGAACAACGCTTAGGTGATGATCCAATGCCTGCTATTAAAAAAAAGAAGAGATCAAGAATAAGTTATTTTTACAACAAAGGTAACAAAATCTATCACCTTTTATCTTTTATGTTACTCATCCCCCTTAAATAGATTTAACTGTATTAAATTCTGTTGAAGAACCAACTACAGTAGTTAGAAGAAGAAGGCGATATAATAAAAGATCTGTCACTACTACATGAAAGAAAAAGAATACATGTACATATACAGTTATATAAAAAAAGATAAAAAAAAAACTAAAAAAAGATATAAAAAAAAGCATGTATATATACAGACACACACACACACACACACACACACAACCCCTTTATTTCTACCTCCCCCCCCCCTTTTTTTCTCTTTGTATGCGTAAAAGAAAGAAACAGTTTGTACTTGGAAATAAAATAATTTTCCCCCCGAGATTAAATAGAAAAAAGTAAGATTAAAGATGTAATAAACATTATGCCACGTGTAAAAATAATAATAGAATAATCAACTTTATTTTTACGCTTCTTTCCGTAAAACGCCTTGTCCAAGTATTGTTTCCTTTCATAGGTGGGAATATCTTCTTTTTATCTTTATTGCACATGACTTGTACTTAAAGTGACACTATTTAACTTGCCGATCTGATAATATATAAGCCCTTGTGCCCAAAAAAAAAGATGAAATCTTCCCACTCTCTCTCTTTCTTATATATTGGGCAATTCGAATAGGAGTGGAAAACTGGTTCCACAAAATTATGCTAAATTATTTTTTCCCCCCAGAATATTTTCCTATAAATATTAAACTATAATTTTTTTATTTTTTCCCTCTCTTTTTTCTTTCCTTTTTAATTTGCACACACTCACACTCACACACGCAAAAGTATGTCTACCACGTATCATAGAAGAGTGGCGTTAATGAAAAGACCTCCACTTGTTCGTAACTCATCACCCATCATCAGTTACATCAAACCAAAAAAATCAGTTCGTTTCTGTGATGAATCATTAGAAAACGTTCGATTATTTCTCAAGACACAGATGCCTAAAGCCTGTCAATCGGATCCGACAACAAATGATCAAACCTATAGTTATCACCTCCAATTATTAAATTGGCCCAAGGACAATAAAACACGTACAACATCTGCCGTACGTGTTGAACACCTGCAATTATTACCAACCATGGTCTTAATTGGGACTTGTCAAGTAGCCAATTTAGCGTTTGAAAAACATGTGGTCATTCACTATACTCTTGATGATTGGATAACTGTCAATGAGATCCAAGCTACCTATAAAGAATCAATTATGCAGAGTTGGGATCGATTCAGTTTCAAGATTGTTTTGAATACTACTTATCACAAGAGTAATATTTGTTTGGCAGTCAAGTATACCGTTTTAGGTCGTGAATTTTGGGATAATAATCAAGAAAATGATTTCAAAATGTCTATTGTGCCTAAAATTCAATTACATTTTGATGATGATGATTGTTCGTCATCATCTTCTTCGGATGAAGAAGAAGAACAAAAGATTAAACCTTCGTTCGGACATCGGTACAATTTAAACGCTGCTGTTAAAAAACCTTGGTCTCCTCCACTCTCTCCTACTACTCCAGTAGACGCTAGCCCCTTGTGGATCGATAGTTCAATTAACAACAAAAATAAGAATGGGTACTTTACCGATCCTAACGAGTATCATGAACTTATTCGCAGGTATTGTTTTAATGCCCAACAAACGATGTATAACGATCCAATTCACTCTTAAAGAGTAAATACCCATCCCCACGCATGCACGCATTTCTTTAAAAAGTTTCATTTTTCTTATTGTTTACCCCACATCCCCTTTTCTCTTGTACAAATAAAAATATTATTATTTTTTATATATAATCACCCGACACTTGCCTTTTTTTGTTGTTAAAATCATCCCATCTTTTTACCAATCGGGTCATGATTCGGCTCCCTTTTTGACTGCATTAATAAATAAACAAGCGAAACCGAAAAAAGAATAATGACGTTGTTGTACCTCGCTACAAAACGTTTTTTTTTTTCCCATTGCACAAAAACAGTAAAAAAAAAAAAAAAAAGGAATGCTTATCTACATTTTACAGTGATGATAATATCTTTTGAGCTAGTTTAAATAGACTTTTTCCGCACTTAAATTAACCTTTGCTGAGATCATGGTAACGCTTTTTGTTTAAAAGGGACACAACTATAATTTTCGCTCCCAACGTGCACGTTTAATTAATCTCATAGTGTTTAATACACAAAAAAAAAAAAAAAAAAAAAAATTGTAACCCAAGAAACAAAAAATTATAGTTTTTTTGGAAGCACAGGATTATTTCCTTTAAAAGTATGTCAAAAAACGACTAGCCGATTCATTCTAGATTGCTTTATTCCGGTTAAAATACAATTCTTATTCCGTTAAATCATGTTGGCTACTTTTCTTCTTCTAAAGAAGGCGCAGGGTTAATATTAGGTCTGGCTCCTTTCGGTAACGAAGCGACTTTTTTAGCAACAGCTTGCTTACGACGAATTGCAGCAGGTACAAACCCAAGCAGTTCCTTTTGAAGGTCTCTTAATTGCGGTTCGGCGGAGATGGTGGGTGCTACAGGACTAGATGCTGCTGCAACAGGTGCCACTGATGTTACAGTAGTAGCTGCTGCAGGTTGTTGGTAATGAACTGGTGCTGTAAAAGGTTTAGAAGGGTAATGATCTAAATTAAAAAAAATAATAAGTATATATTTAATTTATATGCTCTTTTTCTTTTTACATGGCATTGCAGGTGGTACGCCCATCATAACAGGTTGATGGAAATGCATAGGTGGAGGTGGTGGTGGAATTCGGCCACCAGGTGTATATACAGGTCCTCGGAAAGGTAACATACCGGGTGGACCACCAGGAGGTGGAGGAGGTGGCATTCTGCTTTGAGCGTGTTGAATAGGAGTAAATTGGTTGTCAAAGGGTCTTGGTGGTGGTGGACCTGGTGGTAAGGGGATTTCATACTCGTCATCAGATTCAGTTAAAGCTTTTGTAGCTGCTGGTTCGGTTGGTTCGGTTAATTCAGTATCGCTGTCTAGGTCCGAATCACTGTCTTCTTCGCTGTCTGATGTATCCGATGATGAAGAGGAACCTGAATCAGATCCACTCTGTGCAGAAGAAGAAAGTTTTTTGTCTGTGTATAGAATAGTAAGTACGGTTTTTTTTTATGGAAGGGTTTTTTTTTTACCCTTTTTCTTTGCAGGTACGAATTTTCCACTCTTGGGATCGTATACTAATTTTCTTGCTTCTTTCTCTGTCTTTTTTTCATTTTCTTGCATACGTGCTGCATATGCTGCTTGTGCTCTTCAAAAAAAAAAAAATTATTAGAAAAAAAAATCCTTTATATTAATGCAAATTTCTTTTTTTCTTACCCTGTTAATTCAGTAGCCTATTTAAAAAAAAAAAAAAACGTTAGTACTATCAAATCTTTTTTTTTCGGTAAACTTTTTTGTTTAACCTTTTTAGCCTTTTCAATCTTTGCAGCTTCTGTTTTTAATTCTTCTAAACGAGTTGTCCCATTTCTATCTAACTGTCCAATATTTGCTACTCATACAAAAAGTTTAATTTTTGAATACATAAATATATTTTTTTTTTGTTTTTTTTTTTACCCAAGTGTTCTAATCTAGCAATTTCTTGCTTTACTTTGCCAACATCTTTTTTAGCCAATACGTTTTCACGTAAATTTTTACGAGCTTCTTTATTCTAATGATAAATGGAGTATAAGATAAAATAGTCTCATCCTGAAATATTTTTTTTTTTTTTGTTGTTGTCGTACTTTTTTAAGTTCTCGTTTACGCTGCTGCTTACCTATTTTTTTTAAAAAAAAGAAAAGAAAAAAAGGGGGGGTTATTAAGACACGTAGTTTATTGAACAGGTAATAGAGTTAATTTACGCATCGCGTCAGCGGGATTCATCGATCGCTTTGATTTTGCCATTATAGTGTATATATATATTTATTTATTTTATTTTTTTTGCTGCAGAAATAAAAAACAATGTGTACAAATTTTTTCTTTCTCCCTCCTGTTGTCAAATTATGGGACTGTTTTTGTTGTTATTTAATAACCGCTTTGCATTAAAAGGGCATGCACAGAAGATTAATTCTGACACCTGTAGAATTAATATATGGTTTGGATGACGAGATATTGGCAGTAAGACTATATAAGTTAGAAACTAAGTTTTCTGTATTATCTAAACTAGACCTTATTTCCGCTCCTTTTGAACAAACAAATAAAAAAGTGAGTTAAACCCAAGATGTTAAATAAGTTGAAGCGCATCTTATTTGTTTATATTTTTAGAGTGGGTTATAACAAGTAAAAAGCGACTTTTATTTGGTGTGTGAAAATATCTTTTTTTGTCTCATGTTCGCTGTGTCTCACCGATTTTAAATATTGTTTCGATTACAAGAAGTGTAATAAACGAACGACTCTTAGTTTCTTTCTTTTTTCTTTTTCCTTTGGTTGTTTAAATGGTTATTTAAAAGTGGGGTGTCACAGTGAAATGCATGAAATGTAAAAGTTGGCATTGAAAAAGAGTGTATGTATCCTATGTAGTGGATCGGGTAATAAGCCATGTAAAACTTGATGTTAGAAGAGTGGGCGTTTTTATTTTTGTTCACACGCAATAGCAATACTCTCACACCACGTAAACAAAACAACTTTTGCTTCTGCAACATCGGGTGATTAAGTAAAAAAAAAAATTCCTTTGCTATATAAAAAAAAAAAAAAAAAAAAGTTGTACGGGGAACAGGGCTTGTGTTGACCGAGGGAGAATTCATGCAGAATGAGTGGTGTGATTTTTTTCTTTTTTGTAAGTGTATAAATTCCAGTTATTTTTATTTTTCTTATTCACTATTTTATCCCTTTTTTTTTTTTGTATTAAAAAATAATAATTATAACAATGGATGATCAATACGAAATTGTAGAAGACCATGATAACGTGGTGGACTCCTATTCTGTTACGCTTAACGGGTTTATCTTTTGTACACGACACGGTTTAGAAGTCTGTGAAAAGTGTCCCACCGATAACCGATCTGCTAACAACATGATGGTAGAAGACATGCTACAAGAAAGATTATCTGAAGAAGAGTACGCTTCCAAATGGAAAGGTGAAGACCGTGACCCCTTCGTGATTACTCATAAATGGACGCGTCTCAGTAAGGGTAAACCCGGTTGCATCGCTCATAAAGCTGTCGCTTGTGAAGAATGCTTTAACTGGGGTGAAAAATTGTATCGCGGCATTCATGGCGGTCGTAAACCAAGGGTCTCTCGTCTTCAACGCAAGAGTAAAGATCGTGCAACTGATCGTATAGAATAAATGCTTGTGCTCTATCTTTCCTTGTGTGTTTTTTGAAAAAAGAAAAGTCGTCCTTTTGCTTACTTTGGGATCTTATTTTATACTTGTTTAGTTATATATATCCCTCTCTCTCTCTCTCTCTCTCTCTCTCTCTCTCTCTCTCTCTCTCTCTCTCTATCTCTATCTCTCTCTCTATCTCTCTCTCTATCTCTCTCTCTCGCTTCTATGTAATTTTACCAACATTTTTTCTTTCGCGACTTTTTTTTTTAACGAAATAAACCACTTTTTTTTCTCTTTAGCAAAAAAATATATATATATTAGTTTTTCATTAGTTTTTATAAAAGTAAATGAAACAAAAACGAAAGGGAAATCATGCACTTTATAATATATCACATGAACTACAATTGATTAAAATGTGTGGGAACCATCTCCTCTACGCATCATCTGAGGAAATTCTATTTAATTTAATTTCCATATGCTGAGCTAATTGACCCTTGCCCATATCCTCATAACAAGTTTTCAACATCCCATAAGCTTGTTTTAACCGAGGTTTTAAATCCTCGGACGCATTCCCATGTTGTACAAGCTTTTCCCAAATTCTAACACTCTGTAATAGATTGGATTCACATTTAATAAACTGTTGCGTATGAAAGTAGGCGTCTGCGAGCTGCGAGTAGGCGTCCGCTTGCACAAGACGCAATTGGTTGAGCTGTTGGTAGTAGTTGGCTGTAGGCTCGCTGGGTTTAACGAGCTTTTGGTTGTTGACGATTTGAACGATTTTGGCCAGGTAGGGAATCGCACCCGCAATGTCGTTGGTCGATTGTAATTGTGTAATGACTTGCGTCAGAACTTGAAGCTCGACCAGATTGGCAGGGTTTATTGAACTGGAATGAAGCGATTGAGGTGTAGGCATTCTATATATATAAAAAAAATATATATTTATATGTTGTGGTGACGGTTAAAAATAAAATAAAAAAGGTTTTTCTTCTCTTTTATCTTTTATCTTTTTGTGTTTATATTATGCCTCAACATTACCAATGGCCTTCACCTAAAACTGGTGTTCAGTACCAATTAGAAGGACCGTACGCAGATTTTCTTCATGACTGTAAAGATATTTATGACCAAGTTGTTTTTAAAGATATCCACGCATTACCTGACGAATGGGATATTGTAACTGAAAGGTATTTTACGTTGGGCACGCCATTTTGGCTTTGGTTAACATTACATGTAGTGAAGCAGAACCCTATTTACCAAAACGAAAAACACCTGTCAACGTCACGGTTGGGGTAGAAACAAAAGCCAGTATTGACTTGCCTACATTTGGCACCATAAAACTTGGTAACCTAATTTTCCTTAGCATAGCAACCACCAAATTAACATTTTTTTTTCTTTATACAGACGACCATTTCAAATTCAAAAAGGGGATGATATTAAATACAGGCGCTAGTATCTGGGGTCTTGACTTTGTACCTAAAGTCTCTGCGCACGAATCCAATCCGTTTATCCAGTACTTGGCCGTCAGCGGGTACAGAGGCTCGACCGAAGAGCATATCGGAATGAACGAAATTCAGCCTACAGGAACTTATAAAAACTCGATTCAGATCTGGAAACTGAAATTATCTGTGAAGGAGCCAGAGGCTCAGACGTCTTTACTGGATTTATGTCTGTTGCATGATTTTGGCGTGGTGTTTGATTTGAGGTGGTGTCCGTACGGCGCCTATGAGGAGCAGGGACAAGATGGTTTACCTAAATTAGGCGTGCTGTCGTTTGTGTGCGGTGATGGTACAACGCGTGTAGTTGTTGTGCCGCATCCGGATACCATGAGACAGCATATGGATGTCTCTAACGAACAAACTGTATATAGTAAAGTGTTATCACCTCTTTTTTTTTTTTTTGTCGTAAATTAATTTTTTTTTTTTTTTTTTACAGTGAAAATCAAAAGGGCCAGATGTACTTTACATGCCAAAGGCCACACACCAATGCGTATATCTTGGGGCGGCCATAAAAAACTAGCCGTAGGCTGTACATCCGGGTCAGTTATCATCTGGGACATGATATCTCTCCTCTCACGCGACAACCAAAGCAAGCCCGAGCTAGAGTGCTTACCGCATATTCTACAATCCATCTTGGTACTGGACGCCAGTGTTTCGGCTATCAGCTGGAACGGTATTCGAAACCCTGACCGGTTCGTGGTGGCAGGATACGACGGACACGTCATGGTGGTGGACACCAACGATCCAGCAATGCATTTATCGCTGGTCAGGCTGAGAAATATAGCAAGAACAGGGACGTGGGTCTCGCATTGGCCAGCTGTGTTTTACTCGGATAATGATGGCGTGGCAAGAGGCGTGATGATGGTTGAAAATGGTGCGCTTGCGTCGTTGAAGTACGGGTATACGCCAGGGACGTGCTGGGATATGTGCGCCTCCGAGCACCATAATCAGATAGGCCTGGTCACCTCGCTTGGGTGGTTAAGAACGAGTAATATACATCAAGAGAGATCAAAATATTCAGTATGTTTTTTTTTTTTAGAAAATTGTGTTGGAAGAAAATATGTACTTATTTTTTATTTTTTTGGTAGTTGGTTAATGCGATGAGTGTATATAAATTAAATTATTCAGAAACTACAGGTACATATAGGTATATTGATAGCATTGGGTTACAGGCAAGTTTTTTTTTTTTTTTTTTTTTTTTTTGATAGACTCTTCTTTTTTTTTTTTTTTTTTATGTACTGATACGCGAATTTTTTTTTTTTTTTAGAATATGGATGACAGTAAGAAATTAAACTCATATCAACAATATGGTGATACACCAATGGCACTACAAAAGGTTTGGGTTTTTTTTTTTGGTTACACCAGTGAATTGGTTTTGAAAACTAATTTTTTTTTTTTTTTGGTAGGTTACTTGGAATCCTAATAGACAGACGTCTGGATTTATTGCGTCTGGTAGTGTAGCTGGACTGTGCAGAATTGACTTTGAAGGAAGAGGTACAAAATGGGAATAAAAGGAAAAAACAAATGGATAAAAGATAAGGCATCACTTTTTTTTTTTTTTTTTTTTTTTTGAATGTTTTGATATCGTGGGGATTTTTTTTTTTTTTTCTGAGTTGAATTCGAAATAAAATAAACTCCAACGTTTTTTTCTTTTATATTGCGACTCCCCCTTTTTATTCTCCCTCCACACAATTCTTTTATTTTTATTATGACAGCAATTGATACATCTATTCAATTTGAACCATCAGTTGATGGAGAAAAATTCAAATACAAACAATTAAATGAATTAATAGATCAAGAAGAATCTATTGCTCTGGTAAACCAACTTCGCCAGTCAAAAGAGTGGGAGGAAGTAATTGCTTATGAGTACCTTTCTGCTTCTGCTAGAGCTCATTCATTAACTGCTACCACGCTGAGAGGCCAGGATTTAATTGCTAGACGTCCTGTAAAGTTTTTTAATAAAGATAAAACTGCTTGTATTATGGCTATCCATTTTGGTAAAAATTTGTAAGTCGAAATCATTTTTTTTTTTTTTTTTTTTTGTAGTTTAAAATTTTTTGACATCTTTTTGGTTAGATGTGGACATGACGGTGTGATTCATGGTGGGTTAGCTGCTACTATCTTGGACGAAATGTTGGCTTATGTTGTAAAGTTATCTATTTTTATTATTTGCTTTTATTCTTATCTATATTTTTATTTTAGACTATTCCAAGCTTGCCAAATACGTCCGGTTTTACAGCTAATTTGAACGTCAATTACCGCAGACCCATTTACTCGGATCAGTGGGTGATCGTACACGGTGAATTAGAAAAATTAGAAGGTAGAAAAGCTTGGGGAAAAGCTTGGATCGAAACAGTCGATCAAGAACCCGTTTTGCTTACTGAGGCTACAGCTTTATATATTAGTCCTCGTACTCCTGGACCTGTAACTGATTTCTAGACACATAAATAAAGTTTTGAATCGGCCATTTTTTTAACCGTTTCGGGCAAACATATAACGTTTTTGTACTTTAAAACTTTAAAGGAGAAAAATATTCTTCTGATATGTTTGCATGATTTGTAATGTGCGTCTTTTTAGACGTTTATATCGACCATTAGAGATGGGAGTTAATTTTTTTTTCAGGAGTAAACGGTAGATTATTACTCAGAGATGATACGTGATAGGCTATTGGACTCCAAATACTAGGTTTATCCTTCTCATTTAAAAACTTTGGAAAAAAGCAAGTCTTTTTTAAAGAAGAGCAACATTTCAGTCAAGAGAGCTGTTACACTAATCCTACACTAATCCATATACTAATCCTAGCTATTTTATTGGCTCATTACACTATTAGTGACAATTGTATTGGATAGATTCGGCCCAGCTATGGGATAGGGGTTTGTCACCGTAGTTTGGCCTACTTTCGAAAAGCTGAATTTAACTAGGTGCATGAGTCAGTTTAAAATAAGTTTTTCAGAGGATAACTACTGTAATCGTGATATACGTTTTCTAGGAATCTAACATTTAATGCATTTCGTAGTTAATGATTTATGTATAAACCTTCAGCTCATTTTGTATTATGAATTATAACACTTTTATAAATTTATTCTCGATTCAAGGTATTGTAGTGTATAGAACAGGACAAACTAATTTTAATGACTTAAATGTGTGCTAAAATCACTCATAAAATAAATATAATCGAAAGATAATCGATGAACATAATACCGATTATAATTTAAAAGCAACACTCAAAATTAAGTATTGATTATAGTTTATACGACACTTTACTTCCTAATGCGTTTCATAAGTGACTGAATATTGTGTAGCAAAAAAAAAGGCTTTCGACGCGACAAAAAAAAAACAAAACAAAACAAAAAAGCTTTCTTCCCCTTCCTTAAATAATATGCGACAAAAAACAAGTGATGTTAAAATCAACGCGTCTAAACAAGATATTAAAGTAGGCCGACCAAGAACAAGAGCCTATATTAAGCAAGAAACTGAGGACAGCAAAGAATCTTTGAAATGCGCTTTGTATTCTCCAACGAAAATTAAATCGCCTTCTTTAGAGATTTACATGTATGAAAGCAGTAAGTGTTGAAAAGGAAGTATATATATATAGAGAGAGAGAGGGTTAGAAAGGGGGGGGGGGTTTACGCAATCTGATACTCATTATATATTTTTATCGACAGGTAACAAAAACAAACACTGTCGTATGTGTAATATCACTTTTAAACGCTTAAAATCCTTTCTTGATCATGAACTTCACTTCCACAAAACTAAAAAGACACCTATTATCGATCTTGAAACATACTACTGTAATGTTTGTAATAAGAGATTTTCAACTTCTGCGTTATATCGCAAGCATATGGCCAATCTAAATAATATTCGTATTCCACGTCTCAGATCAAAATCAAAACCAAAACCAAAACCAAAACCAAACCCATTGAAAAAACCTGATGCTAACCATCCAAATAATTACTGTATGCCATGTAACATTAATTTCAGGTGCCAAGATTACTACAATATTCATTTGATTGACGTTCATCATATGACACATCTTATATCCTCACTATCCACAATACCCACAAGAAAACTACACGATATAAAAAATATGAAGCCAACGATTGATATTTTAAACCTGTACTGTGATGTTTGCAAGAAAACATATGATACCAAGGCATCTTATACGCGACATTTATTGCTATTTCATGAAATGAAAACCTTGCTAGATGCTCACTCAGAACCAAGCAATTTTGATTTATCAAATCTTTATTGTAAAGTATGTGGTATAAAGTATAGGCAAAAACCCAGTTTTATGGCTCATTTGCGAAACATACATCGTACATCGCCGTCTTCTTGGCCTGATTTGACACCAATCGTTAATGATCCAAATAACTATTGTCTTTCGTGCGATCACACGTTGGCGCTAGAAAAAACTATTTATGGCATCTGATGTCCATCCACCTTGAAGAAGTGCCGGAACTTTACCAAGGAATAGATCGTAAGAGCCCTAGTAAGGAAGACCTCGCGTTTAAGAAATACTGTGCTGATTGTCAAAAAGCTTTTCTTACAAAACGTTTATATTGCATACATTTGGATAAAATCCATGGTATCAAACAGAAACCAGTCGCTGATGACGTAGATGTTAACAATCCAAATAACCATTGTACTTTATGCAATAAAACATATCTTGACAAAGAAGCATACCGACGCCATCTGATTAATGTTCATAATATGCCTGTTCACAAGAGGTGTATTAAAGCTAAAAATACTATCCCGGTTATGGACGTTTTAAAAAAGTATTGTAATGTTTGTGATAGATTATATAAGACAATGGATACCTACCGATATCATTTGGATCGATATCACCATGTAAAACTTGGTGGGGCTGAACCCTTGCGAGATCGTGTTAATCGTAACAAAACGCCAGTTATTGGTGAAATAGACAACTATTGCACTGCCTGTGACAAAATATACAAAAGTGTATCGTCATATAAAGGCCATTTGTATATGGTTCATGGTACCACACTAACTAAAATGAAGTTCAACACGGATGGTGAAAATAAGCATTGTGCCTTGTGCAATAGAACTTTCTCAAGTCACAGAGGTTACGCTGTTCACTTGAGCGCATTCCATACTATGAAAAAACTAGAAATTAAGCAAGAAGATACAGATGAAAAGCTGCGTATTTAACCGATAAAAACAACCTAGTTTCAGCTTTTGATTCGTTGATGTAAAGTTGAAGAAATATATACTTTATAAATAAACTTACTATTGGACTATGTAACTAAATTGTTCGAATGTATATTTGCTCATTTGTTCCTTAATATACCTAACTTTTTCGACTCAATAAAACTTAATGTACAGCATTTTTATTACTATCTCATCACAGAACATAGTATTTATTTGTTTCTTACTTCCAGGGAAAAAAAACGCTCTATTTAATAACTAGTTTTGTGAACTTGGATTCCACCCTTAAATAGAAGTGGTAATAGTTGTGTTAAAGCGAGGGATCGAAGACATCCTGGAGAAATCCACTCTTAAATAGAGCCTACCCTTAAATTAATACCCTTACATAGAGCCGCTACTGTACTACTTTTAAAGTCACAGAATATAGTTGTGAAGGTCATTCCCGTATGCGAACTCTTATCCTCTACGAACACAGCTTCTACCCGCAAGAGAGGATTTAGGTTATTACAGGTAACAACTGAAAATTAGCATAGTCCCAGCATATATTTTTTTGTTGCTATAGGTTCGAATCAAAGTCGAAGCTCTCTCTCTCTCTCTTTCTCAAAGTAAAGTTACCAGCAACTTTAAAGAATTATTTAGACTACAAGTTTGAGAAAGATTAATAATAAAAGCGCTTTATTTACAAGGTTATAATATAATACGGTAATAGGGGATTAAAAAAAAATATACATGGTTATGAAATTATTATGTGTATTGGAGAATATATGCAATTTTTTTTTTATAAAGTTCTTGCAATAAAGCGAACTGAAGATTTCTTTAAACAAATCTGGAGGATTTTTTGATACAATCTGGGTTGATTAAAACAAAATCAGGGGGGATTTTTGGTTGATTGAAACAAAATCTTAAAGATTTTTTGGGCAAAACAAACTACTTGCGTAGTTTCATGTTCCTTCTTGGAGGCTTTGGTGGAGGATTGGTACTCTTGAATTCAACTGATAAATCATCGTAATCAATTAAACCCCAACAATCATCCAAAGGCCTTTCGGGAGGGTATTGCTTTCCATCTTCATCGATGTATGTTGCTCTGGATAAGATGTCCGTGTCAGATGCATCAGAGGATGAACCGGGCTTTTGGGGGCAAATGTAATTTGCTACGGCGAAAGCTCCATACGCGAAGGTATGTGTTACATTATCTGCAATGTTACTGGCCAATGTTTTTATACGCTCCTTTCGTGGTACAGGCTCGTTTACAAGTTTCTGTATGCTCCATGTTTTGATAGGTGGGTTGTAATGGAACTTAAAGTCAGAGTCGTTTGCATGGCGTACATATTGGTGAGGATCGTAACCACTGGCATACGCTTGGTAGTCTTTCAATGACTCCTTCAAGTTTTTAAAACGATTATACATATAATCCATAGTTATTAACTTTTTATATGAAAAAAAAGAAGAAAAAAATAAAGTTTGTGTTTGTAAAAAGTTGATGTTTAGTTATAAAGTCGGTGCTTATAAAACGTTAAAGTAAAAGGTGATAACAGTAGGCGATAATAAAAGAGACGAAAATAATAAAGAGAAAAAAGAGATTCCTCTTTTTTTTTTACCTTGTATTTATTCAAAAGGGAGAATAGGGGATGAAACGCAAGTCTTTTTGACTGTTCTTTGCAAAAAAAATTTTTAGTGCTACCATATCAGAGAGAATATCGATTTCACAGCACAGGCCATTTTGTCAAAAGGCTTTGAACCTTATAATACCTATTTATTTGTAGGACAAAAGACCCATGATGTGAAAAGCCACATAATGATACTCTTCGGCGTCGTACTTTTTCATGCACACATTACAAATGAAAAAGACAAACTGACTTTGGTGCCTCTTTCACTACATGGGTTAATACTGGAAACAGTATGTAAGGTCCCTCTACATCAGCTCCCTCGACATCTACGTCTACCTCAACAAATATTTCTATTTATAAAAAGTAAGTTATTAACACTGTAAAAATTACCTTTTTCAGGAGAAATGCCTGGATGTTCATATAAAAACAAGTGTTATGAAAAGGATAATAGATGGGCAATGCTGGATTATAATACTTTACATAGTTCTTGAACTTGTCCAAGTTATTATGCAAAAAAATATTTTGTGTATCGTTTTCTGCAAGAGCTTAAGCATTAGGACCACTCTAATTATATTTAGCAAATATAATAGTACAGAACTATGTATTGAAAATGACATATAACAATACATTCAAAAACTGCTTTCTATGATATATAGGACTAAAATTATCTTTGTGTCGATGTTATTTAATTTAGGTTGTATCCCTTTTTAATCTTTCATCATTTAATAACCCTCCATATTTAATTACTTTTCGTAGAAAAAAACAATTATATACGCTAATAACAACAATGCTTTCAATCCAGTACTGTGGAATGAGTTGTGATGATTTTATTGTTGCTTCGTTCGCTTACCTCTCCGGGCCGCAGGATGTGTATATAGGACTTTATAAAAAAAAAAGTACATCAAAAAATTATTTATACATGTCTTCTGTGAGTATGGAGAACATGTTTTTTAAGCCACCTTTTCTTCCTTCTTACTGTGGTAGTCATGTGCTTTGATGACGCCTCAATAAAAACCTGTTTTTAAAAAACAAGCCTTTTTTTTCTTTCTTTTTCTTTTTTAACCATAGTTGAGACAGGAGAAGACGTCTCTAGTTGAGGAACATTGCATTCGTGTAATCGTCTATTTGGCTTTGCTTGCAGAGTTGAGTAGGTGAGTAGGAGTTGACTTACCTCCTTTGTTTCAATAGTTTGTGAAGAAGAGGTTTGTCCTCTTTGGGAGCAGCGTACTAGTTTCGTTTTCAAAACATGAACTGGTTATATGAAAACTGTGCGTATTATTATAAGCAGTATTTCATACTATTTTTGATTGATAATTGTGCATGAAGAATATGATACTTGATATTATATTATAGTAGTATATACGGGTCCCGTATACTACATACCTTTCTTGTTGATTCTGATATCTTATGGTTCAACCCTTTTCTTTTTTTATTGAAAGAGAATGATGAAAGCTTTATTAGACGTTGTAAAGTGTTCTCCCACATCTTTTATGTTCTTTTCCGGTGGTGCATATTTGATATCATGAACTTAAGCTTTATTTGTCATAATTTATAGGCAACTTGACTCTTTCATAAAACCACTTTTTTTTATAGCCTGTTTCTCACTCGGATCTGCATGCTTGGGGCAGGTGGTTGGCCCTGCACAAGGAAGAGTTGGGTGGAAGCAAGATGGGCGGGTCTCATCTAGTGAAAACCTATTTTTTTTTTCGATTGATGGATGAAATGCGCGAATGGCACTAGTTGAGGAACTTGTTAGCTGCAATCATTTACTGGATTTCGAGGAAAATACAGTACGTGAGTAGGAGTTGATTTCCCTCCTTCGTTTCCAAAAGTTTGTGAAGAAGAGGGGTGAGTCCTCTTTGGGAGCAACGTACTAGAACAGCTATTTTCGCGTCGATTCTTGATATCTGCCCCCCCCCCCCCCTCCCTACCTATCCCTTTAAAGAGCGTGATGAAAGCTTTATTAGACTCTGTAAAGTGTCTCTCTGAAATCTCTTTTGTTCTACCTCGGTAGTCATAGTTGATTTGAGGAACTTACTACGCTCTATTTGCGATAGTTTATTATATGCGAACTGATTCTTTCCATTAAAAAAACACTTTTTTCTTTTTCTTTTTTCTTTTTTTTTTTTTACCTTTCTCTTTCATAACTATTATATTTTATTTTATTTCTCTTTTACCAAGGATCTTATATTCTTATATTTTATTTCAAAACATCAACTGTTAATAAAATAGTTTTGCGAATTTTATACAGCTTTAAACAAGTTGTCCTAAATGGAGATGGAGTTAACTAGTCATAAAAGGTAATAATCAACAACGACTAACCCTTGTTTCATTTCAGCCGACTCAGTCATATAAACAACGGAGATAGTTTCCATCTAGTAGTGGTAGATAATCATATGTTTCCGTTGAAATTGTATTTAAGAAACTTAACTTGCGTAAAGTAAACAAACCATGCAAAAAAAGGGAAAGAGGTACAAATTAGGCATACTTTTCCTTTATAAATATATTATGATGATTAAATAAGGTTAATTCTTGGTACACCACCAACAAATAACAGGTTTTTTTTAATTACGTATGAGTGCGTGAGAAAGTAAATATAGTATGATGATTAAATAAATCCTTTTTATCATGATTAAAGTAAAAAAGGAAAAGAAAAAGGAAAAAATAGGTTTTTTTGATAATGAATCCATATACAAGCAAGTACCTTTTATGTAATCAAATGTCTAAATATTTCAAAAGGGACTTCCTTATGATATGGTGGTGTCGATGCAGGAATTTCTCTAAATCGACACTGGGTGGTGTAAATGGTGGTGTGCCAAGAATTAACCTTGTATTCTTACTTTGTTTCTTTTATGGCCTATTTTGCATTCAGTTCTCTTAAAAATGTACATATCATCCAATGCTAGATGTGTTTAGAGTAAAGGTTTTCGTCTAACTTTCTCGTGCTCTACCTAAATTAAAGATTTAAATGAATACATAAAATATTTCTTGGAAATTGAATATAATCACAATAAAGCTATAAAGAAAACAATTCACAATTTAAAGATATCGCTGAAGGAGGAAAAAAAAAAAGAATTCGCGAATTAGCAACTGTAGACGCACACCAGCCAGTGAGTAGAAAGCATACGAAGGTCACTGTAAAGATATTAAAGTTGTTCTTCCTGGTCCAAATATCGATGGTATTATTAAATGTTAATCTTGATATTCCCTTTTCCCTTGTCGAAGTTTTCGGCTCCCTTAACAACCCTAGTGATAATTACAATCACTACAAAGGAGACCGAAGTAAACTGGCTAAAAATTTCAAGTATCTGCTTAAAGTGACTATATCTATGAAGGGTATACCGTCATTCAAATCTGCCTGTAAAATCAAGCTTTTCGGTATTCACATTTACTATGATCAAGTTTATGTTTACTCAATGTCGATGCCAATGTGGGGTGTATTTGTCTTTAAGCCTGAGTCTAAATTTGATATCCCCATCAATCCAGCTTTGTTCTCTTCCGCCCTGCCAACCTTTATCTCAAAACTATTTCAACTAAGAGAGTTGCTTGACCATTTTTCAAGCGAATTGGAGGTATTTCTATCAGTTAACGATTATGAATCAAGCTCATCTTTTGACAATGATAAATCTACCTTGTCCAATCAAATGATCTCTCGAAATAAACGCAAGCACTACCAACGTTCTTAACATGTCTAGCAGCAAATTGTAACTTACAAAATAATTATATTATTATTTTCATTTTTATTTTTATTTTTTTATATTGTTTTACATTGTTCGAAGGCTTTTTACTAGTTCTTCTTTTTAAAAAAAAAATACACATTACGTTTTATTTTAATATTTTATTTTATTTTATTTCAATGAGTAATTTTATACACGAAGACAGTCAAGAAAACCTTTACAACTATGATGGTTTAAAAGTTAATGTCGAAATGGAAGTTGATCAGGACATGTACCCAGTTGATTACTGACTTCAAGATTATTATTTTTTCAATCCCCACCTTGTCTTCCCTGTAAAATTCGCAGTCTTCTTCTGCCTCATAAACATGTCTCTTACAAATAAATAAAACAGCCCCCTTCCCCCCTTTTTGTTTTAGTAAATCAACCATGACAACTAAACATGAATCACTCATGTCTATTCTAGACAATGACCTTTACAAATTCACCATGCAATACGCAGTTCTTAAGCATTACAAGAGAGACATTCCTGTTGTATACCAGTTCACTAATCGAGAGAAAGATCTTTCGTTGAATTTAGCTTCTTTCCAATGGTTGCAACAACAAATTAAAGGTAATGTATATTTATATATATATACTTGTCTATTGAAATTCTTATTTAAAAAATATATGCTAGATATGGAACACCTTCGTTTAACAGAGACAGAACGCGAATATATGTCTAAACTTTCGTTCTTTGACCAAGAATATGTAGACTACCTTTCCCAATTTCAATATAAACCCAGTGAGCAAATCAAGATCAAGTATGACGAAACGACACATGAGCTTGATTTGGAAATAACCGGTAAATGGCATGAAACGATCTTGTATGAGGTACCTTTGCTTGCATTGATCTCGGAAGCCTATTTTCGATTTACAGATTGTGATTGGAATTATGATGGTCAAGTCGAAAAAGCCAACCAAAAGACAAGAGAGTTACTTGAATATGGCTGTGTATTCTCGGAATTTGGTACTCGCAGAAGACGTAATTTCAAAACTCATGATTTAGTCATGAAATCCATTTATCAAACCAGTGAAGCGTACAAAGAAGAATGTCAAAAGTTGGACAAGGTACCTAAGGGAAGTTTTTCGGGTACTAGTAATGTGTACCTTGCTATGAAGTATAATGTATTGGCTATTGGAACAGTTGGTAAGTATACACGTACAAAAAAAAAAAGAAAAAAAAAAGAAAGGACAGTATTTTAAGCTTTTTTTTTTGTAGCACATGAATTCTTTATGGCAGCTTCAGCATTAGAAGGTGTACAACATGCCAACCAAATGACATTGGAGATTTGGAACGGTGTTTATAAAGGAGCACTTGGCATTGCATTGACTGATACATTTACAACAGACGTATTCCTTCGTGACTTTAATGCTGAACTTGCAAGTAAATTTACTGGTGTACGCCAAGACTCTGGTAATGCCATCAAGTTTATTGATACCATGGTAAACCATTATAAATCGATTGGTATTGATCCCAGTACCAAAGTCATTGTGTTTTCAGACTCGTTAAACGTAAAGCGTGCGATTGAATTGTACGATTATGCTCGCAAGGCTGGTATTAAAGCAAGTTTTGGTATTGGTACCTCGTTAACAAATGATTTCCAAAGAGTCAGTGATCCAAGTGTGAAGAGTAAAGCATTGAATATTGTGATCAAGTTGAAAGAATGTGATGGAAAAAGAGTTATTAAGCTTAGTGATGATTCTTTAAAACATAGTGCTGATGTAGAAACTACATTAGCTTTTAAACGCCAGTTGGGTATTTAAATCTTTACTTTTTGTGTTTCATAAATCTTTTTAACTTGGCAGTTTTGTCCTTTTTTTTTAATCGGATTTCCGTTATATATAAAAAGAAATGTAAATAATGATGCGTTCTTTGTGTTAATGATGTTACTTGCATGCATAACTTTTGTACCTATAAAATACCTTGACAACGGAATAGTTTTTTTTTTATTTAACTAAAAGTATAGACGACACGTTTCCTATTGTTTTTTAAAAAAAATCTCCCTGCAGCACAGTAAAAAAAAAAAAAAAAAAAAAAAAGGATGATATAAATGCCTTTTTTTGGTGATAGTTAGAAAAGAAATATATATATATATATACAGGATTGCATTAATATTATTATTATTAAATGCACTAAACATGTAAAAACATAGATACACACATACGAAACAAAAGAGTAAAGTAGCACAGACTACAATAGTTTAACTTGTGAGGCTAAACAAGCTAAGCAACTAACGGCTTTTTTTTTAAAAAAATGTATATTTTAATAAACAAATATTAAAAACGGATCTTTGCACCATTTTGATATTATTTTTTCGCGCGAGTTTATTTTTTATTTATTTACTGAGTATAATAATTTGTTATTGATTCTCCCCTGCATGCCGTCTCTCACTTATTTGAACAAATCGGAGCTGGTTACAAAAAAAAAAAAAAAAAAAAAAAAAGTTTTTTTAAGGCAACATGATATAAAAGTAATCAGTACACATTCTTTTTTTGTTTTTATTTCTTCTTTCTTTTTTTTTTGTTTTTTTTTTTTTTTTGTTTTTTTTTGGCAACATTTTCGTTCTCTTCTTCTTTTCTCGTATGCAACTCGATATCGAATCGAAAAATATCATTGAATTTCGTTCACAATTTACAATAAATCATTCCAAATACAAGTCCGAATCATTACAAGATGATATCATGAATCAATCATCTCATCCTATTTGGTAAGAATATATATATAATAGTACAATTTCTTTAATGTAATACAAACACAACAGATTATATAGGTCAACAGATAAACACCCACTTCCAAATGAATTTGACTTGTGGATAAAAACACATGCAAATGAAAGTGGACCCAACATACCTACTAAAATTCAAAGAAAGAAATCAGTTTTATCTATGGTTTCATTTTTAGAAGAGTCGAGTAGTGATGATGATGATGAAGAACAGGCGCCACTTACGCCCCCTCATAAAGAAAATTTCCCCACATTACCAGGTAATTTATATTACAATTTAAAAAAAAAATGTAATAACACTAATAATAATTAAATATAGTGCTGAATCAATCAGAATATCATGTAAATATACCAGAACGTAAAATTCGTCTCCGTAGACAACCACCTATTATAACTAGAGCCATACCCACCAATATCGTCACCACCACCACCACCGCCAACTCGCCGATCAAAATCCCGGAAATAAAATCCTTCCCGAAACTAACTAAAAAGCCTTCCTGGTTTAAAAACTTATTTCTAAGCAACAACAACAATAATAATAAACCTAAAAATAGAAAAAGTGAAATATTTTCTGGATTATTTACATCGAATAATACTTATCCAATCGATCACAAAAAGACTTTAAAAAAGAAGAAGGAAAAGGTACAACGTATACCCTTAATAACAAGGTATCCGCTAGATACGGAAAGAGCTGTTTATCAATTATCTCATTTAAAGTTGAATAATATAAGGAGACCGTTACAGCAACAAGTGGTTATTTCGAATATGATGTATTGGTATCTTTCCATTACCGAACAAATCGAATATCAACCTGTACAAGAAGACCACCAGAAGCCGCCACTAACTCATGTGTCTAGTGTTACCGAATATCAACAACCTGCACATGAACAGCAAGGAGGACAGAGACCTGCTTCTCCGCCGTCACCGCCACTGAATGATGTATCAACAAAATCAAGTAAAAAAAAGTATAAACCTGTACCTAATACAGACTACGTTTCTCGTCAGAAGTAAAAAAATAAAAATTGTACAGAAAAAAAAAAAAAAACCTTGTGATATTTTGTAATCGTTTACGCTGTTTTAATGTTGTTGATCATGCACTTTTTATACCATTTTAGAGTAAAAAGCCATTCCCCCCTTCTCTCCCTAACTAACTCCCCCCCCCCAACAACAAAAAAAGAAACTCTTGGTACTGATTATATAAAAATATTCTACAGCAAAAGAATCTGTAGTATTATTATTATTTTCTTTTTATTCAAGTGACAGTATTTAATCTTTGTAAACTATCTGTTATTTCGTCAATTCTATTATTTTCATTATTTGCATGATTATTATAGTATAGACGACGAGTGAACTCTCTTCCCGAATGAATGGAAGTTTTAAAATACGTACGTAACGTATGAACATTTTGACCACTAAAGACACAAAAGGCACGTTGATATTCCGCATTGTATTCTTTAGGAGGCGGTCTACAGAACTGTTGAAATTCTGGGTTTTGAAACGCAGGCACAAATGATAAACTAAGATGAGTTAACCTTCTGCAGTGGATGACCAAGACAGAAATGGCTTGCACTGTAAGCTGGTCACAGTAAGAGAGATGAATACGCTCTAATGAGATACTGGTACGTGCGTTTCGGGTAAGAGACATAATGGCTCGATTGGTAATGCGTGTACATTTTACTAGGCCAATTCTTTTTAGCTTTGGTAAGGTTGCTAAGGCAATCACTGTATCGTCCCCGAGGTTGTTACAGGATGCCAGGTCAATATATCGAATACGAGTACATTTAGATGCTAATTGAATAATGGACGCATCTGTTATATGACGGCAGGAGCCCAGATGAATGTAATGTAGGTATCTACCAAGACGAGATAAATGTTCAACTGCTTTATCTGTAATGTTTACACACTTGTTGAGTATTAAGTTACGTATTTTGGGTGATGCTAAGGTGATACAATCTACTGTACTATCTGTAATTGAAACTACATTTGTCAAGTCTAGAATCCTTAGTTGGTCAAATGGGTCTGTAGCAAGTGGGGATTTGGTAAATCCAAAATCGTTCAGGAATTGACATTGGTTTACTTTTAATTCACGCAGTTCTTTACAGTGTGTAAAGATGTCGATTAAAGCGGTATTGGTTATAGAACAATTGACTAGGTCCATTTCTAGTAAAGTAGGACAATATGTTGTTAAAGCCTTTATAGATTCATCTGATAACTTTTTCCAGTTTGATAGTCTAATCTACATTATAAAAAAATAAAATAAAAATAAAAAATAAAAAAATAAAAAGTTAAACATGTTTCTCCTTTCTTTTTTTTTTTTTCTTTTTTTACTCCTTACTCTTCTCAAATCTCTACAACCTTCAGCTAAAGTAACAATACTTTTATCAGTGATACCGATAGGGTCCTCTTTTGCAGTGGGATTAATAGAAAGGTTTAAACCTTGCAAGTTTTTGCAAGTGCTTGCAATCATAAGAATAGATTGATCGGATATGTTTTTAATATCAGATAAATCGATGGACAACAAATATCTCCCAACGTCTTTATCCAGAAAATTAATTATACCATGATCAGTAATATAAGAACAACCGGTGAGAGTCACACGATCTAATTGTTTGCATACAGATAGTGTCTCTAAGGATTCATCACTAATAAAATCAGATACGGCTGATAAGTTAATACGTCTTATCAGTGGTGCGTATGGTATATAGGTTGCGTCTGTGAGTGAAAGTGTCTTTTGGAATTTTATCCAGGTTTGAGGCTTTAGTAAAAGTGGTTTATGCCATAGTAATTGTAAGGCACAGTAACTCCAAATCTTGCAAGTTAAAGCACAATTTAATAAATCTTGCGAACATGTATCTGATTCTAATATATTTTGTAATATTTGAAGTAATAATTCAGAAGGTAAAGTAGAGATGGACATTTTATAAAAGATGAAGAAAAAAAGAAAAAAGAAAAAAGAAAATAACTCGTGCTACATAATAAAAAATTATTCTCCTTTTATGTTTTTTACTGAAAATGTATCATCTAATTGTAAAGCATGTTGTACATGAAATGGTCCTTGTCGCGTTCTTTTTAATGCTGTCATATGTCCACAAGTACCCATAGCTATAGCTAAATCATGTACTAGACTTCTCATATAAGTACCCCCACCACATATCACTTTGATTTCAATTACATCTTGATTAAAACTTGTTAATTTTAATTGTTCAATATAAACATGTCTAGCCTTAATTGGTTCTGGTAATGTTATGTCCTGTCTCGCATAATCATATAATCTTTTACCTTGAATTTTAAGTGCAGAATAACTGCGTATTTTGCTATATTAAGAAAATGTTTTCTTTTTTTTTTTGAGTGTTTACTTACATGGGAGGTACTTGTGTAATATTTCCTTCAAAAAGAGGTAATGTTTTTAATAAAAGTTCTTGTGTGATATGACACGTTTTCGCTGTTGAGGTTAATTTTCCCATTGCGTCAAATGTATCTGTTGCTTGTCCTAATTTGGCTTGTACCAAATACTCTTTGGTGCCTGATAAAAAGTCTGGTAATTGTTTACAACTTTTGCCGACACCTAATACGAGTACACCTTCTGCCATGGGATCTAATGTTCCTCCATGTCCAATCTTAATCTTGTCTCGTCTTTTGACATGTTCTGTAGTTAAACTAGCCATAATTTCATTTTGAACAAAATCGGTTGCTTTTCTAGAAGTCCAACCTTTTGGTTTATAAACTGCAAATACATTATTTATAGCAAAACGAAACATGACAACAAAATAGTTTTTTTATTTTTTTAAAAATTTTTACGAGAAGAAGTTCTACGTTCTACTTCAAGTACCGACGTGCCTTCAGATTGCAATTGTTTCTCAAGTAAATGGTTTGCTATATCAGTTCTTGATTTGTTTATATCGCTGGTAGATAATACTTGACGAAATGTATCGGCGATCATGATTGCATCAGATGTACTTAAAATAGATGATTGCATAGTGTGGTCTACGAGTTTACTCGTTTTCTTCATCTTCTGCATGTTCCTCCACAACCAAACAATAATACAGATTGCTATCATCACCAGTAGGCTGACTATAATGACTATCAATAGGATCCATTTATGAGCGAGATGATCTCGACTGATAACCAATAACGGTTTTGGCGTAGACTCTAGAAAAAAGAAACCCTATTTTTAAATAAATATTGTGCGTTTTTCTTTAGCACTTACGAATGACGTTGAATTGAATTGGAAAACTGTCACCAAATTCTTCTTCTAGTTGGTGAGTTGCTATAGATACGTTAAACTGCCAAGTCTTGTTTAATGCACCTGTTGCTAAACTAATTGGAAACCAATCATCTGTTACTTGTATTTGGAAAAACGATCGAGTTAAATTAAACCAAGATTTCATCGATTTCTCTGTAGCATTTTCCAATAGGATAGTCTCAAGGTGTAAATCATATACTGTCATATTCTAAACTATTATTATACAGCTTCTTTTTTTTTTTTTTTTTTTTTTTTTTTTTTTTTTTTTTTTTTTTTTTTTTTTTTTTTGGCTTGTAAAAAGAAATAACAAAAAAAAATACCTTGATTTACTTACAAATAAAGTATAACTAATAATTATGTTTAGTTTTATATAAATATCAAGATGAGGAAATAAGCTTACTTTTGGTTAATTATAAATGTATAATGGTTATAGTGGTACCATATTTCGTTGGGTGTCGGGTAACATAATGCTAATGTATTATTACACACTACATATATAAAGAAAATTTAGATTCAAAGAGCTAGTATCTATTGTTTTTTTTTTCTTACCGTGATTGTTTTGTAATTCAAGTGAGTGAGTCAATGATATAAAAAAGAGTATTAAGAGTGAGTAATGCATCTTGATATATATATAAAGCAAAAGCAAGGGAGAGAAAGAGAGAGAGAGAGAGAAATGGGTTCGATTTTTATAAGCGAGAAAAAAAAAGGGGGGGGGGAGATCGTCCTTGTAAACAGAAGGTTTTATATCGATCTCACTCTTTTTGTATATCGGAAAATGCATTATACGAACAAATCGACAAACTTCTTTACTTCGCCGTAAATCGGTTTCCAAATTAAATTGTATTTGGATACATCGTACGTCAATACCTTCCTTGCCAGCTAAAAAAGATAGAAACAGTTATTTTAGGTACTATTATTTAGAGCTTATAAATAAACACAGAAATAACATGCTTAACTAATACGCCAAAATGCATATACAATCATCTTTTTGTTTTATAATATTTAGCTGTGCACTTATTATGAATTCATGTGATATTTCAATGGAGCCAAAATAAACGTCGCTTCCGAAATATATCTGGTAATACTTTTCTGTCGAGTCTCAAAAAGCGTAGAGACAAAAAAAACCTTCATCGGATTTATTATGTACAGTGTGCGCTTTCCAAAGATGAAGCTTTAATGATCAAGCTTTTCAAACTATCTGCGTTTAAAATAAAAATATCACAAACTGTGGTGGCCAGATGACATAAAAACCTCATATGCTAACCACCCCAGATTTCCCCCAATTTAATTCAACCCTTTTAAGAAACCCTTTTATTTACTTATCACGTGTAAGAGAAAGAGAAATATAATTCCATTTCACTTGGAAAATTCCCCTTTTTTTTCTCTCTTTTTCCTTTCACTAAAAAAAAAAAAAAATGAGTACAACATCAGCATCACTTTACATAACGCAAGTAAGGTTTTGTCGAGCATTAGCCGTGGTACGGTCATTACCTACCGAAAGTGGAGGATCGTTTCAACCGTCCGTACTAGATAGATTAAACTTTTACGGACTTTATAAGCAAACACTTGCGGGTGACTGCATGCTGATGAAACCCTCTTCAAGGCATATAGTTCAGTATGCCAAATGGTTAGGATTTAAACGAATATATTCATCTTTTTAGTTATTTAAATAAATTCTTAGGAAATCTTGGGATAGACTTCGAGGAATTAGTCCAATTGACGCTCAAACCATGTACATTCATGCACTCATTGATTTATTAAAACAAGTACAGTATATTTAATGCCAAAAAAAAAAAAAAAAAAAAAAAGACTTTTTTTTTAATATTTTTTTGTGTTAGTATTTAGAACAATATCCAAATTCTGAATTAACTACAAGTTTAAATGAATCATTAGATTATTTACAAGAAGTTCAAGATACAAATATGGAAGAAGGTAAACGTTTTGTTTCACACACACACACTTTTTTTTTTTCTCATGTATTTTATTGTTACACAATCAAGAAAATCTTGTTGAATGGGATACAAACGACCAAGAAAAAGAAGAATACTATTTAGGCCAAATAGAGTCTACTCAAATCCTATCAGAGCAACACCCATCTTATTTTTCTAGCCCTATTACCAGCGAATTTCCGGCAACGCCAGAACTTTCGCCCAGACAATACCAGCTTAAATCACTGTATAACACGCAAGAGCATCAAGACTTTGATAACGAAGTAGCTACAACTACCTCTTCATTATACCTATCAACGCCTAGTCAGCACCCTTATACCACCGTAAAACCAAATACCAATCAAGCATTACAAAGCTTACAAACAGAAGTAGCTACACTTTGTCAAGAGATACAGCAGTTACGAAGAAGGCAAGGCAGCAAAAGATGGAGATTACTTTGGATATTTAAATCAGTTGCGCGACAAACATTTTTTAATTTAATTATATTATTTTTATTATTTATTGTACTCTGGAAACGAAAATCCCCTATTGCTTATGCAATCTTGGCTTATACAGGTCCACGTACCAGAGATTTGTTACGGTACTTTTCGAATCATGTCGTATTCTGGAAAATCACTGTTTAAAAAATAAATCCTCCTTATCAGGAAAACACCTTGTGACAATCGAATACTCGAGTCACATTTTAAACTTTTTTTATAAAAATACCATTCTTCTTTTTTTTTTGTATTCCCCCTTTTTTTCTTACCTTCTTTTTTTTATATACATATATAAATATTTATGCAAAAAAAATAAAAATGGAATCAGTAAATACAAGGTCGAATATGCTATTGGTAAAAGATATGAACCCTATTGCAAGAAACTTTGACTGTGAAGTTATTGTATTACAAAAAGGTAAATAATAAAAATGCAAAAAAAACACACACACACACAGAAAAAGTTCCAACATAAAAGGGATATAGATGGGGATCCAGTCACAACGCGCGATGGAGAAATGATTTATAGATACCTTGTAGCGGATAAAACGGGTTCAGTTATACTTAGTGTATGGGGAGAAATGGGAAAGGATATAAAGAGTGGAGATATTTTAAGGATTTCTGGAGTGTAAGTATATGTCCTCTCTCGCACATAAATATATTAATTTTTTAATATGTGTAGAGATAATAAATTAAGACAAGGTAGATTATTTATTTCAACATCTAAATCGTGTAAATTAAAAAGAGTTGGACAAGACACATTTCCATTCGTGGAGAAACCTAATATGTCCGAAATTGAATTCCACCAGACCCACAACAACAATAATAATAGACCAACTCAACCGAATCGTATATCTCGTCCATTAGACAATAATAGACATCAGCAACGCGGATACCAAAATAATACTCATAACAGTCATCCCTATAACGCTAGAGGAAGAATACATAGAGGAGGTCATATCAATAATAATAGAGGTAGAGGAGGAGGAGGAGGAGGGGGAGGAGGAGGAGGAGGAACTAGATTTCATCAAGATTTAGATAATCCTATGTAGAGTTTCCTTTTTCTTTTTTTCTTTTTTTTTTTTTTGAGAGAGAAAATAACTTTGTATCATAATGAAATAAGTAATACGTGACTCGTATAGAATATATCCCCCCCCCCTTTCTTCCCCCCTCTTTTTTTTTCTCTTATATTTATTATGTATCTATGTATCTACAATTTTTTTCTGCCTCCCTTTTTTTCGTCTGTTTTCTTTATACCTTTTCTTTTTTTTTAAAAAAAAAATGCTTATTGATGACTTGGACCATGATTCTATATGGTGTAATCAATCTATCCAAGATATTTTAAACCGAAAAAATTATGACTCCAAGTCTGCTGAAATTAGCTTAACAAACTTGCGAGAGACATTAATAGCCACTTCATGTCCACCAGAGGTAAATAAAAGTCTTTCCAATGGGGAAAAAATTAAATTATGTTTTTAGTTGAGAGGAAATATTTGGAAGTTACTTCTTGGAGTATATCAAATCTCTGCTACTAGTTACATTTATCTCGTTGAATTAGGACCTAGTTCCCTAGACGACAAAATTCGAAACGATACTTTTCGAACAATGACAACCGATACAAAGTTTATTGAACATGTATCTGAGGATATGTTAATCCGAGTACTAAACGCATTTGTTTGGTCGAACGATGGTAAACAAACAACAAAAGAAATATATCTGTATCTAACGTAATTTTTTTTTTTTTTTTTGTACAGAAAAAAATCCTCGTATCAGTACAATTCGTAAACAGTTTAATTATCATCGCTCAAAACCGTTAACGTACGTACAAGGTATGAATGTACTTGCTGCTCCGTTCTTGATGGCTTTACCAGAGATGGAAGCGTTTCATGCTTATTCTACGTTTATTTGGAAGTGGTGTCCGTTATATGTACAACCTACCATGCGAGGTGTTCATTGCGGACTTCGAGTAAAGTATACATGTAAAAAATATTCATGCAAATTTTTTTACTAAAAAGATAAAAAAAAAGCTTCTAGACTTGTGTTTACGATCATTAGATCCTACACTTTATGGTTACTTGCGCGGTAAAAACTTATCTTCTAATACGTACGCTTTTGCTTGTAAGTCTATCTCATTATTATTTTACTCTTCGCCCCCTCCTTTAACCTCATCATTTAAGCCGTCATGACATTTTCAGCCTGTACTCCACCACTTTCCGAACTTTTACTACTGTGGGACTACATGTTTGCCAACGGCATCCATTTAAACATACTATTTATTATAGCTCAATTAGCGCTTATTCGTACTGAGCTGTTAACCAGCGCCAGTCCGGTCAAGATCTTGCGAGTCTTGCCTCCGTTACGTGCTAAAGAGATTATCAACCTCACAAATTCATTGTGTAAAAATCTATCACCGGAATTATATGATAAGCTGGTACGTCACGCCTACGATGAGCAGGTTTCTGATCAATTAGGTATTCGAATCAGTACGTGTCCTAACTGGTCTGAACAACAAGATGATACAAATGATTTACCTGCTTATATGTTGGATGCTATTGATACCATGCGAAAGTAATTTTTTTTTTCAAGTCAGCAACTATAAATAAAATAAAAATTCTCTCTTTCTTTCTTTCTTTTTCTTTTTTTTTGCTTTTTACCGCTTCAATGAGATCTAGTGAATCTAATGAAGACACAATTGATGGCCTCTTGGCTGGCATGTCAAGAGAGTTACGCTGTTCCATTTGGTTCGTAATAAAACACGTACGTCAAAAATGTGTATTCATTTTTATTTATTTATTTTTTAAAAAAAAAATTAGTTTATTCAATTTCAAAGAAGCTACCTCGACACCATGCGGACACACCTTCTGTAACGACTGCATTACGCAACACTTACTTCACAAGACATCGTGTCCATTATGCAATCATGAGATAGCCGCTGATGATTTACACCATGCGTATTCAGTGCAAGCTATCGTAAAAGAGTTTAAAAAAATGAGAGATCAATTTGAACGCGAACGTGACGTTAACTTATCTCAATTGCCTATTCAATATCTTTCTCATCAAGATACGCTTGATCAAAACACGCCTAGAAGCTCTTGTAAACTACCAACAATTTTTTTTTTTACCCCTTTTCTTTTTTGACAGATTTTTTTTTTTTTTTTTTTAGTGAAGGTGACTAATAGTGGAGGTCCTCTATCTAATGAAAGAGAATTGCCGGCTCATGCAAAAGTATACCTAGGAAACAAACTAGATGTAAGATGATAATATAAGACGACCCAGCACTTTTCTAAAAATTTAATATAGGAAATTGATATTCCTAACATGACATTTGTTGATAAGATTACTGAAGATACGACACATGTTGTTTTAAAAGCAGCAGGTAAGATGAAACCTGATATAGAACGGGGAAAGCCTTAAATATTTTTTTTTTTTTAAAAAAAACAGATCCAAACTTTCGTGATATTGTTGAATTCAGTGACCAATACTTGCTCGGTATTTTACACGGATGTTATATTCTTGATTCCTCTTGTAAGCTATAATAAACCAACAACAAAAGATATATATATATATATATAACGTGTATATAATAGGGTTAGAAAAGTGTAAAGAAATGAATTCAATTTATCCAGAAGCTCGATTCGAAATAGCAGGTGAAACTAACTTTGGAAGAACAGGAGCACCAACGAAATCCAGAAAGAATAAAATGGAAGGAAAAGTAAAGTATATAAACCGACTACTAAATTAAATACATAAAAAACTTACACACATATTAGAGCCAAAAATTATTTAGAGGGCTTCGAACTAAATTTATACCAGATGATGAAATGAGTAAACGATACGAACGATATATTCGAATTGGAGGTGGTACAATTGTAAGTCATGGAGAAATAATCGTATGTGCTCAAGATATGGATTCAATTGATACAGACGAATTACACGATTATTATCCAAACTCAAAGTTATTATTTAAAGCTTGGATTGATGAATGTATCTGTGCATATGAGCTTGTAAAAAAAGACAAATACATTTTATAAGCTTATATTGTTTCATCCCATTTTTCTTTTTTTTAGTATTTAATTCTCTCTTTTTTTTTTTCTTCTCTTTATCTTTATTTTTCTTTTTCTTTTACAATATAATAAAAAATGGTCCAAAGAAATGATGAATCGTCAGTAAATTACTTTACTTCGATTATTCAATGGATTCATAATAGTCCACCACCACCACAACCACCACCAACAACAACACACACTCAACAACAATCGACTAAAAATCTTCACGACACAAAAACAAATCCAAGACAACAGTTGTTATCCTGCAGACACTTGAAAAGAAACAGGCGAAGAGCATCACGTTCGTTACCTGAATTCGAACAACAAGATATTGTTACTGATACTAAACTATCTTGACTTTTTTTTAAAAAAAAAAGTCGTTTTTTTTTTATATATATTATTCATTGGGCTTATGGGAATATTTCTTGACTTATCATAAGGAAATAAAAAAAAATAATCACAAGTTTGATTCGCTAGGTTTTTTATTTATTATATTTGCTTAAATAATGCTAGTTTTATTTCATACTTACGTGTATAGTACTACCGCAGCATCTAAAAAATGCGGATCAGTTTAAGAGAATCCGAAATATCTAAATAAATAAATTTTTATGCCATTGTGATCGAATCACTTGTGTGTCTACAGCGCTTCTCACTCTCAAATGGGGCATTCAACCAATTAAATTCGAACATAGTTTAAACTTAATTTGGAACGCTTCTCAAACTTCAATTAGAACACGTTATAAACCCCAAGTCTAAAATTAATATATATGGTGGAGAATTTTCTTTAAATAATACATAGACCGGTTTTTGTTTAAGCATTTTTCGAAATGATTTTTTAAAAGTGTTGAGCAATATTGACAAGGTGAGATAAAAGGGACATGCTTCAGTTATTCTTTGTGCGAGCGTTTCAGATTCCATAAGTTGTTTTTATCTATTTAGCCAATAGGACTTTATAAAGTCACATTCAAAGCGCTTGCTGATCAAAGTACTTTTTGCATTATAAAGGTAAGAAAAAAAAAGTCTCTTCTCATTGGAACCACTGTATAGAAGTAAAGAGCCCAAAATAATGGCTCTTTTCTTGGTTCTATTTATACAAATTTACTATTTAACTTATTAGTTATAAAGGTTACGGGTCGTATTGGATGAGATGATTGTTCTTTTTAATGCTTATTTAATAGCAGCTTTCATAAGTACGATGCCTTATATGATAATATGGATGATTATACTTGATATTATTAATGAGGGTCAACTATTATAATTGATAGTCTATTATATGAGCGGACTTCATTACAAGAAGGACAGGAGCATTTTATTGAACCGAGGCGCTCGAACGCACCTGTCGATTGGACAATAGTGTATTATTTCTAAAACCTAATAGAAAGGGGAGCTGGCACGCGTGAAACGCATTGTGTTTGAAATGGCTGAGAGTGCCAATAGTAACCAGATAAAGCAATTGCAGAACATCATCCCTTCGTCGATAAGGAAAGTTTATTAGAAAGCGGTGGTTCCCAAGATTGCAAGGTCTACCTAGCGAAGATTTACATTACTGTATAAACAAGGCGTCAGGCATCTCAGAAATTGTATTTACAAATAGATATTCTTACTACATAAAAATGCTAGAGCAAAAGAAGCTTTGGGTAGCTATATATGTTAACCGTTATCCCTATCTGAAAAATGTAGAAAAAAACAAAAGTACTCAGATACAAACGCTTACGTACTACCAACAATGGGGTTATTTACCACATAAAGTTGGATTCCTCCTTCTGAAGAGAAGAAAAAAAGGGAAAAGGTTAAATCACCCCATTTTTAGTGGCGGTACAATTATCTTTTACAAGCATATATATTAGAACAATCTAGTACACTGTCTTTACTTCTTATCTTTTTACTACTAATTTCATTTTAAATATGTTTGGTAGCAACTCAACTAAAAAGAAACCAGAACCTAAATTCGACTCGGAATATACCTGGCCCTAACCGTTTGATGGATCGACCTTAGTTACATGATAAAATGGTGCTATTTCAATATGTACCTACTTTTTCTAGTATACTGCAAGAAAATCAACAAGTCTCCCCCTTTAATATTATCAATTCTGAAGAGGTAGTACGTACAAATCACTGTCTTTGGTATATACTGATCATATATCGACGCAATACTATTTTTTAAGACTGTAAATCAAATCAAATGAAAAAGACTAATTCTTATAAAGCGTGTAGTAAATCGTTAAAAAAAAAGTAGGGTAGTGGGAATATTAGAAATTAAGCGAGTAGGGTACACTTTTTTTTGTTTTGTTTCCAAACAAGAATTGTTAAAATACGCCATGTACGATTTTTAATTTTCTAAAAAATCAAATAAATGCTCTATCTTCCCTTCTACATACTTTAGAGCTCTGCGGTATAAACTTTCCGTTTAATATTGAAATTGTAGGTGTATACAGATCATAGCTGGAACGTACAAGTACTGCTTCCAATACCTATCACAGACAAACGCAAAAAAAAAAGGTCTCGGCTTTTTTATTTGTTTTTTTATTGAGTAACGCCAACAAGGTACACAAACAGAAGAAAGTTTAGTAAAATGAAAAAGAAAAGTGTTTTGTTGATATAGTGCATAATAACAGTTTTTTTTTTTTTTTTTTTTTTATTCTGCTGAAAAGAAATGCTTGAATAAAAGTTATTAACGTTTCGGAAATAAAAAGACATTAAAGATCAGATTCAATATAAGGAGTCCCTGATCTATCAAAACTTATAAACGAAACCCGAGTTGATTGAACTTAACACAAAACTTTAAAAAAAAATGATGCACCATAGTAACAGATCGCTTATTTGTTTTGACTTAAACATGGCACTCGATATAAACTTTATATTTATTTTTTCGCGCAAAACTAACCCTTAAAAAAAAAAGAGTCTTATCAGTTTCAGATAAATAACAGCGGCTACTCAAAACCTCCCATTTCATAATTAAAAAAAAGAAAAAGTAGGGTAATTACGAATACGCGTTTTATTTTTCCTTCTAAATAGGTTACCACGTTATACCAATCAATAAAATTCCTGCGTTTCGATGACAATAAAAAATAAAAGCCTTGGCACCAAAAGTACTTTTTTTTTTTTGCATTATTTTAAAAACGACTTTGTATGACATCGGAAATGTCTCCAATAAGACAGAAAAAAAAAAGTGGAACGAAACCCGTTACGCAACTTGTATGCTTTTTCATCATCTGATACTGAGAAAAAAAAACATTTTAAAAAGCTCAAGTTACACGATTAGATGTCAATTACCTTTCTCTTACACGTTTAACCCATAATTAGTCAACCCATCTTTTTACCGTACTTTTCTTTTCTTTAAAGAGTAGGCGAACAAATTATGTATGTATTAACATATATACATATACATGATACATGAATAAATCGATCCGAGATAAACGTAATGTAGAGGATGTCTGTTTCCTTAGTATTCTGTACAACACCTCGATTAGAATAGTGTCTTATATAAATTAAGCTAAAATAGTATATAAAAACTTGTAACCTTTTTTCTCTTTTTTTTAAAACACTAAAAAAAAAACCTCTCACCTGAAAGAAAAAACATCTGATTTTATTAGCGGCAGTGTAGTAATTATAAGTGTCCAAAGGAGAGAATCATCAAAAAGGCAAATAAACTATATTGAATCGCCGGTCAAACCCTAAATAATAATAAAACGACCAAGTTTCTCCCCATTTTGCCCCTCCTAAAAAGAAAAACGTTTTTATATATACAAATATATCAAACATTTCCAAAAAATAGTAAAAGTGGATAATATGTATCATGATAAAATAAGCACGTATCTATTTATGACACACTAGCTATAAGAAAAAAAAAACAATGACTCTATGTTTATTAAATCATGACGATGGTAACAGGGAAGATCCTCTCACTAATGAAAAAACCAGGGAACACAAAAAAAAAAAAAGAGCTTTATTTTAAAACAAACAATCTTTTTTTAATTTTCTTGTTTTTCTTTTCCTTTTTACTTTCTTTTTTACTTTTCTTTTTTACTTTCTTTTTTACTTTCTTTTTTACTTTCTTTTTTCAAAGATAAAATAAAATGGATATTCCAAAAAGAGAAGACAGTATGCCTTCTCAACCTCCCACTGCTTTGCATGAAATTGATTCACCTATGGACAAAAAAGCCGCTGCTGAAAAGAAGGCTCAAGTGGTCCTTGATAGTGTTCCTAAGCTTCAAGCAAACGCAGCCATGAGCAACGACCAAGGCACAAATGATTCCAACACACTTGCCAACGCTATTGCAACAGCAGATACCAAACCTATCAAAGCATCCCAAGCTCCTTTAAAAAAATCACCTGGCTCATTTGTCTCTGATACCAAAACTGGTTGGAACGCGTTTTCTCAACTTCCCAATCCAGGTGATGAAGATATAATGGCTGCACTTGGCTCAAAATTAGATTTGGAAGAATTAATCAATATGTATAAAACCAACCGTACAACTACAAGTTCAGAACCCCCTGAAGACGTAGTTTCTCAGTTTTTAAGTGAAACTTATTACGGGGAATGGTACCATAACTCTGCTGCCTTTTTATTCACTGTTGTTTTCACTTGGTTATTAACCAGATTCGGTGGTGGATTAATGTCATGTCTTGTAGTTGGTGCCTTTTTAGCCACATACTATCAAACTTCGATTCGTCGTTTAAGAAGAAACATTCGTGATGATATTCAAAGAGAGTTATCCTTGAACCGTTTAGAGACAGAGACCGAATCGGCAGATTGGATTAATCATTTCATGTCTAGATTCTGGTTGATTTACGAGCCTGTTCTATCTGCTCAAATCATTGGTATTGCTGATTCTATCTTGGTAGATAGTACACCTTCCTTCTTGGATTCCATCAGATTAACTTCTTTTACCTTGGGTACCAAAGCTCCTCGTATTGAGAGCATTAATACTATTACCAAAACTGAACCAAACGTGGTGGTAAATTTCCTTTTTTAATTTTTTTTTTTTTTTTTTTTTATATAATTTTATTAATTATCCCTTCATTAAAAGTGTATGGATTGGAAATTTTCTTTTATTCCCAATGATACATTAGACCTCTCTGAACGCGACCTTCAATCCAAAGTCAACCCCAAGATTGTGCTGACAATTCGTGTCGGTAACGGTATGATCGGTGCCGGTATGCCTGTTTTACTCGAAGACCTTGCTTTCTCTGGTCATCTTCGACTTAAATTCAGAATGTTTAACGAGTTCCCTCATATCAAGACAGTAGAAGCTTCTTTCTTGGAAAAACCTCACTTTGATTATTCTTTAAAACCTGTTGGTGGTGAAACCTTTGGTTTCGATATTAACAATGTAAGTATTTTTTTTTTAAGAGAAAAAGGGGAGGTTGCTAAGTAGTGTATATATGCATAGATCCCTGGTCTTGAATCTTTTGTTCAAGAACAAGTTCACGCTACACTTGGTCCCATGATGTACAGACCCAATGTATTTACGTTAGATGTTGCTGGAATGATGGCAGGTGGTACCGATTTAAGTAAGTTTTTAACCAAATCTTTTTTATACGTGTATACTTATTACGTTTTTTTTTTTTTTTTTTTAGATTCTGCTAACGGTGTTTTAATCGTCAAGATCCACTCTGCCTCTGGTCTCAAAGACAACGATCTCTTCGGTACCCTTGACCCTTACATCAAGATCCACCTCAACAACTCAGCTAACGCCGAGCTCGGTCGCACCAAGCACATTGAAGACAGCCGTAACCCTAAGTTCGATGAAACCCTGTTTGTTTTACTGAACCATTTGAACGACCCCTTGGTCTTGGAGATTTTGGATCGTAACGTCGGTAGAAGTGATTCATCCCTTGGTGAATGTGTATTTGACTTGAAATCACTTGTTGATTCTGATAACATTGCTGAAGGATTGTAAGTTTTTGAACGGTACCGAAAAAAAAAAAAGGATTTTATACTAACAACTTTTTTTTACTTTTTTTGTAGAGCACTTCCTGTTTTGAAGAAAGGAAAGGTTTCGGGTGAACTTAAATGTGATTTATACTATTTCCCTGCTAATGTTGCCGATAAACATGAAGACGGTACTGTGATTCCTGCTGTGGAATCCAACAGCGGTATTTTACGTTTCACTGTGCATGAATGTAAGGAACTCGGTGGGTCTCAGAAGAGCGGCGGTATCAGCATCCCCGTCATCGGCGGCAAGAGCGATGTCAGCTCCTACGCCGTTGTCAAGGTCAACAACAAGGAGAAGCTCCGTACTCAAACCTTTAAGCGTTCTATCAACCCTCGTTGGGACAAACAAGTCGAAGTCTTTGTCACTGACAAGACTCAACTCAAATTAAACGTTGATGTATTTGATTCGGATGAAAGAACTTTGGGCCGTTGGGAGTCCAAGCTTGAAGAGTTTGAAGAGGATGTGTTTATTAACAATCAAGATTGGTGGACCTTGAAGGACGGATCTGGTAAGATCCATTTAAGCATGCAATGGAAGCCTGTGACCATGACTGGATTTGCAGATGCCGTGTCGGGTGCGTACCGTGCACCTATCGGTGTTGTCCGTGTGGATTTCAAGAGCGCCAAGGATTTAAAGAACGTAGAGAGTTTAACTGGTGGTAAATCAGATCCTTATGTTCGTATTATGTCTGGTGCTCAAGTGCGCGGTCAAACTGAACGTGTGGATGATGACTTGGACCCTGTCTGGAACCAAATCCTTTATGTCCCTGTTCACTCCAAGCGCGACGATTTAGTACTTGAAGTCATGGACTATAACGATGTCACCAAAGATAAGAGTTTAGGTATCACGGATCTGTTCTTGAAGGATCTTATGAAGGAGACTAAGACCGAAGATGGTCAAATCGTCTACGAGTTACTTGCACCTGTCACACGAGATGCTGCCTTGACCAGTCTTGACCGTAAGAAGGGTCGTGGTACTATCCAATACACCGCCTCCTTCTTCCCCACTTTAGCCTTAGCTAAGGAAGAAGACGCCAAGAAAAAGGAAGAGCAACAACATGCCGAAGAAGACTCCAACACAAGCCAAGTCTCTGAAGAACCCGAGCTTATTGAAAAGCCCAAAGAGTTTCCTGAAAAGGAACTTCACGGCGAATCAATTAAATACAAGACTATTTCAGAAGACAAGAAATTGATTGATTTGCCTAATTACTCATCTGGTGTCTTATCTGTAACCATGCATTCACTCTCACTCCCTGAATCTCATAAAGTAGTCACTGAACTCTTATTAGACACCAACTTTGCTCAGTTCAAGACCTCGGAACAAAAGGGAACTCGTATGGAGATGAACGAAACTGGTTCTGTGTTTGTAAAGGAAATGGAGTTCTCTAAATTAGTCGTTCGTGTTCGTGATGTTCGTGAAGATGAAAAGGATAATAAGTCCATTGGTCGTGTGTCGATCGAAGTACGCAAGATCATTGAACGTTTGATGAAGGCAGCCGAAGACGATGTCACTGACCCCGTGATTGAAGACTTTAGCTTGTTGGACTGTCCTCGCGGCAAGATCTCACTTAGCTTCAACTTTGTGCCCTCTGTTCAATTCACCTTGGACAAAGCAGAAAGTCTTGAGAACCAAGGTAACTTGACTGTCGTCGCCCTCAACTGTAAGAACCTCACAGCAGCTGACCGCAGTGGTTACAGTGACCCCTTTGTCCGTTTCTATGTTGATGATCAAAGAGTGTTCAAGACCGAGACCTACAAAAAGACCTTGGACCCTGTCTTCAGCAAAGACGAATCGTTCACGGTGCCTATTGTCAACCGTATCAACACCCCTATTATTGCCAAGGTATTTGATTGGGACCAAATCGGAAAGGATACTTTGTTAGGTACTTGTGCTATTACGTTCACCGGTGAAGAAATTGAAACATTTGTTACATCCACTAAGGAATATAAGCTGGATCAAGGTGGCACCATAACCCTTCGTTTGACTTGGAGACCTGAATTGGTCGCTCGTAAAAGAACAGGTACTTCGTTGTTCTCGGCCACCACTCGTGTATTTACCTCTGTTCCTGGCAGTGCTCTTGGGGCTGGTAAAGACGCAGTCGGTGCTGGATTTGGCGTCGGCGGAAAAGTGCTTGGTGGTATTCGCGGTATTGGTAAAATGAATAAGAAGTCACCTACACAAGAAGTCGTGCCTCCTTTGCCCACTGAGTCCATTACACCTGTGGCAACTAAAAGCAGTGCTACCAATTCTGTTATCTCTACCTCCCCTAGTACCTCCACTCACCAAAGATCCATGGCCGCAGATGACGGTGCTACCTTTCAAGTCGACTTAATCGAAGCCCGTAACTTGAAGGCAATGGATCGCGGCAATACCAGCGACCCTTACTGTCGCGTTCGTGTTAACAACAAAGTAGTATATAAAACTCAACATATCAAGAAGACATTAGCTCCTGAATGGAACGAATCGTTCGCTATCAAGGTCAAGGATCATATGGACTTTAAAGTCAAGGATTATAACAAGTTTAATGACGTTGATATTGGAGAGCATCAATTGGATGTGCTTCAACTTGTGAAGCCTGGCCAGCCATTTGACGGCTGGTTACCTTTATCCCCCGCTGGTACTGGTGAAATTCACGTCAAGATTACAATGGTGGACGCTGATACCATGTCTATTAATACCAAGAGTAGCCGATTCGGCAAAAAATAAATAAAAAAAAAATCTTTTTTTTTTTTTAGCATGTACTATTTTATCACCGCCAAAGGGAAACTTGTATAAAAGAAGATTTCTATTTTATTTTTTTTATCTTTTTCTTCTTTACTTTTATAATAAAATAATGATTGAAAAATTCGTAGTTCCGGAATTAGATAAAGAATACTTGGCCTTAAAACTAAATAGTATCAGGTACCCTAATGAATATGAAGACCCTTCGGTAGGCTGGAAATGTGGTACGCCTTCCTGGGCAGTCAAAGCTATGGTTGAAACCTGGAAAACGACGTACAACTGGGAGACCTCAAGAGCAGAAATAAATTCTTGGGGCCACTATAAAACTCTTATTCATGATTTAAATATTCATTTTATTCATGAACCTTCTGCAGATCCAAAAGCTACCGCGATTATTTTAATTCATGGTTGGCCTTCTACGTTTTATGAATTTCATAAAATGATTGAACCTTTACGAAACCAGGTAAATAACACTACATATAAAACTTCCCATCCTCTAAAAAGTGTGTTACATTTTATATAATAAGGCGTTTCATGTGGTCGTACCGAGCTTACCAGGTTATGGTTTTTCGGACGCACCAAAACAACCCGGCGAGGGCACTACTGCGCAGTTCTCTGAAATAATGCATAAACTAATGGTTAAATTGGGCTACGACAAATACAGTAAGTATGCGTTTTTATTCTAAAAATATATATAATCTTAAAAAAAAAACTCGGGTATAGTGGTATATGGTACAGATTGGGGAGCTACCATCGGTCAACAAATGAGTCAAAACAACCCGACCCACGCACTTGGATTTCTGACCACCATGCCTTCCGCATTCCCGCCTCTACCCACCTTAAGTAATCTACTACATCATCCATTGAAAGTATTCAAGTTCTTGCTTTCACTGGTAGTTGGATTTGGTAAAGTCTATGGTTCCGAAGCTACCGCACTAGAGACGTTTACATATGCCAATGTGGATGTAAATCAGGACGCTGCATATCGAGCCATTCAATCCGCTCGCCCTTACACGCTCGCATATGGATTAACCGATAGTCCGGTCGGATTATTGGGCTGGATGTTAGAACCTTATCATGCTTGGACATACCACGCATCTGAAGAAGCTATTAATTCAATTCCCAATACAGTTACCACGGACGAATTTTTAACTCAAGTTACTCTTTACTGGATGACAAATACAATGGCTTCTTCGTATCGTATTTATCATGAATTTTTAACTGAAATCAAAACTTTTAAACCGACCAAATTTACGGTTCCTTTTGCTGTTTCTTACTTTAAAAAGGAAGCGGTTAAAGTAAAGAAAATGATTTTAATAACGAATTAAAACTAAATGTTTTTTTATATAGTTGCCTCAAGAATGGATAGAAATAAGTGCTAGTAACTTGGTACAGTTTAAAAATCATGACAAGGTAATTAAAATAAAAGAGAAGAAAAGAGTTTCAACTTAACAAAAAAAAAAAAAAAAAAAAAAAATGTATAGGGTGGTCATTTTCCTGCTCTTGAACAGACTGATCTACTATTGGAAGACATTCTTGAATTCCGTTTTACTCTTAATAAAAACTCACAAAAGAAAGATATTTAATTATTACTCAATAAAGTACTACTACTTAAAATCCAAGTCCTGACTTTAGCTTGAAATACTATTGTGTTACGGTATTTCTACAATATTACATTTGATTATCACAGGAGGAAGGGAGGGTAATCGTATATCCTGTTTACCCTTAAAACCTCTTTATTTTAAGCTTTAGCAGTAGCTAAATCAATTGTTTAAATTGATTTATTTATTCGCAGCGATTATGTTCTCCTTTTATATATATATATATATGTTTCAGTTTACCTTTCTCCTGTTTGTCTTCAACTGTAATTTGAGCAATAGACATAAAGGTAAAAAAAAAGGGGGGGGGGCACGATATTCTAGAATTGTACTACACAGTCATTTTATTTTTTTTGTGTTAATGGGAATATAATTATTTTTTGAAGAAAAAAAAAAGGGAGGAAGGGGGGTATTATTACTATCTTATTATCAACACGCACAGCTACTATATTTACGAGCTTCGTTACTAGTAGGTGAACCCAATTCAATTGCTTGTCCACGCATAATCTCTGCTCTTTTATCATCCATTGTAGTTAATTTACTCGATATTTTATCAAATATATTAAAAATCAAACTCTCAAACGCTTTTTCGACATTGATACTTTCCAAAGCACTTGTTTCCATAAACATCAGCCCATTTGATTCAGCGTAATCCATTGCTTCTTGTTGACTTACTTTACGATTCGATTCTAAATCTGATTTATTTCCAATCAACATAATAATGCTGTCTGGGTGTGCTTCATTAATTTTCAATTCATTTAGCCATCGAGATATACTAGTAAATGATTCTCGTTTGGTTATATCATATACAAGTAATGCCCCTACTGAGCCACGATAATATCTATATATGAAAAATGAATATCTAACTTTTTGCCTTTGGAGAAATATATAATTTACCTTTTTGTAATAGAACGATATCTTTCTTGTCCTGCTGTATCCCATATTTGAGCTCGAACTCTTTTATTCTTTACCACCATATTTTTTATAGTCAAGTCTAACCCGATCGTACTTTTAGAAGCAAAGTCAAACGTGTCATGAACAAACCGACTCATCAAGTTTGTCTTACCAACACCAGAGTCTCCTACTACCACCAACTTAAACACGTAGTCATAAGAGTTTTCATCTTCCACGTTCATATTCTTACAGAAAAATAATAACGAGCGAGAAAGAAAGAGTGAAAAAAAAATAACAAATAGCTATGCTAAAATAGAGTAGTTTGTATTCATTATGCATGTGCTTTTCTTGGTCACACTTTTTAGAAACAGAAAAAATAAGGACTGCTAACAAATAGTTAACTTTTTATTTGGGATCAAGATAATAGTAACTGGTATGATTTATTTTTGATTTTTGTTTATTTCTTACGTGTAATACGCTCAGACCAATTAAATGTCTAGATAACAAAAGTAGTTTTGTTTCAGTATTATCGAGAAATCTATTGTAGTAACGACTTCTCCTAAAAAAGAATAATAATGAAACACTGAAAAGATACTCCTAAACGATTACACATTTATTATATTTATTTGAGTTTATATAAATAGAGTGAATATCGACTCTGTATCATATAAACTCAGTAAATTAATTGAAATTGTCGTCGTTTGATGTTGTCAGAGCACCATGCATCTTGCATGTCCTCTAACCAAATTACTCTTACTTTATGTAAGCGACTAGAACAAAATACATGTTTTGGTGGCTATTTTTAAAGTTTGGTGGTACATTAAGCTACAAAAGGTCTTGCCTGTCATTTAACTGTAGTCAGTTTTACTTCCCCCCTTATTTTTCTCTTTTCTCTTTTTCTCTTTACATATATATTAAAACAATAAAAAAAAAAACTCATGTAAATGAATAAACACAATGCTCATTACAACATGTTGAATTATGTTTATACTTTACCAATTTTACTCTTTTTAACTGTCTTACTCTTGGTTTCAGTTCAAGCTTCAACACCAAATGTAAGTTCCCTCCCTAGTAAAGTTATATATGACCCAGTTTTTTAATTAAAAGCTCATTACTAAAAACAGATGAAATCAACAATGAATATAAAGTCTTTTGAATCTCCTATTACTCTTGGCGAATCAATCCAGTACAGTAAAAGAGCTTTGTTTGACGATTCTACCAATAACATTCATGTTACACCCACTACCATACAAGTAACGAAACCAGAGAAATCATCTTCTGCATCAGGATCAACCAATAATCACAAAAAGAATATTGAGAACACAATTAACTCTAGTAAACAAACCAAATCAGCTACCTCCGCGACCAATTCAACCAAAACTACATCCACTATCAATCATGCCGTAACCACAACTCAACAACATGGCACAAGCCGATCTAGTCCTAGTGTAACAACAGACCACATTAATGTAACCACTAAAAACAAGAAGACAATAACTTCTGTAGAAACAACTAAGCCAAAAACTACAGAATATTCACAAAAAACGAACCCCTCTACATCTGCTAACAAAAAAACTACTACTCCCCGTATGAATTGATTTAAAATAATAGTATACTTTTTTTATTTAATACGTGATATTAATATAATCTTTTAAATTAGCAGCTACAAAATCAGATGGCAATTTAACGGAACCACAAAATACTACTTCCTCCCACGAGACACCTAAAACTACAACTGTACATGTCACTTCTACTATCGATAAGACATCTACAACAACTCAAAAGCATACAGAAACAACATCAACTATTACTTCTTTGAAAGAAAATAAACCGATCGAAACAACAGAAACCAGAAAGTTTTCATTTACAGTTACACCTACACCTACCGAATCTAAGGTTTCAACAAAACCTGTATCGGATAAACTTACCGCTCTAGAAAGTGCCTCAACGGAATACCTTACTACTACTACTACTACTACTACTACTACTACTACCAAGTCATCTACGGCAACTCATTCCGAGCGTTCATCTATACCAACCAGTAGTTCAATCACACCCACATTTACTAGTGGAAACCCAACTCGTACAAACAAAATTACAAGTAGCACAAATAACGATAAATTAACAACTACTATTACTAACAAAAATTCACTACCAGATGCAGGTAAACCCCCCATTCAAATCTATTTTTTTTTTTTATATACGTGTATTAAACTCAATAGTAGGTACATTATCTACAAAATATAGTCATACAACCACAAAGACTTTGGCATCAAGCCCAATGAGTAAGACAACTTTATCAACTGCTAGTTCAGAGGAAACAAGTGCTTCATATACTACTACTTCCGAGAAGAAAACGACTCCGACATCAAAATTACATACCACGTTAACTTCTAGTCCAAAAAATAATCACACCTCTACTACTACGAGAATAAATACAAACAATACAAACACAACCACTGCAACAACAGTTTTATCAACTACTTTGGGAAAGTCCAGCTCATCTGTAGTCACAAAAACTTCAACATTGACAGCTTTGAAAACCACCAGTATTTTGACACCCTTCACTAAAAACACAACCATTTTATCTACAACTACCGATAGATCCGTACCAACAAGTACTATATTAGAGCCATTAGGATCCTCTATAGATGATGTATCTACGAGCACTATGACTTCTGGAAAAATGGAAAGTACTAAATCCTCCGTTATCACTTCTACAGCAAGTAGCTCTTCTACAAAAAGTAGCTCTTCTACAAAAAGTAGCTCTTCTACAAAGAGTAGTTTTACAACAATTCGTTCTTCTATAACGGGTAGCTCTTCTCCGGCTATAACTGGTAATTCTACTATGACTGAAATTTCTGCTGGTACAGAAAGCACCACTTCAACAAAAAGTTCTACAATTACTAAAGGTCCTACTACTACCGATGGTCCTACTACTACCGAAGGTCCTACTACTACCGAAGGTCCTACTACTACCGAAGGTCCTACTACTACCGAAGGTCCTACTACTACCGAAGGTCCTACTATTACTAAAGTCTCTACTATTACCGAAGGTTCTACATCTACTACAAATTCTACTGCTACTGATATGTCTACCGCAACTGAAAGTTCTACTTCTACTGAAAACTCTATTGACACTGAAAGTTCTACTTCTATTAAGAGCTCTAACGCTACACAAATTACTGCCACAAAAAATTCAACTTTATCTGGTAACTTTACTACGTCTGGAAGGCATACACCATCAGTATGGTCTTCTATAACCACTAGTTTTTCTAGAACTGCCAGTCCTACTCCTACCAAAATATCCAATACGAAAAGTCTTGAAACAACTACAAGTAGCAATTCTACTATACTGACTACTCCTGTCACTGCAAACCGTACCACTACTACTATTACAAAAAGTATAGATACCGGTTATGATACAGAAGGTTCTTCGAACCCTACTACTACTTACTCGGCAACTTTTCTGCGTCCAACTAGTATTGCTATCGCTAGTACTCTTTCAAACTCTAGCAGTGCTACTACAACTAGAAGAAATACTCCTACTGCTAGTCCTTTATCTATATCTCAAAATCCTACAAGAACAAGTACTAGTTTTGCATCTAAATCTACGTTGACAAAGTCCTTCACTTTAAGTTATGTTAATGCGTCTGTAATAACCACTATTATAGCTACTAGCAGTAATGTCACTACGATTGTTGGTGCTGGCACAACTAGACCCACTCGAACAAAAAGTGTTGGGCATTTTAGTACAACAGAATACCCCGTTATGACAACAAATAGTACTACAATATCTAATACTACTAACGTTCCATTAACTACGACTCATAATCCATCAATTACGACTGAGATTATAACGGCTACAACTGAGGTTCTGGCGAGTACAACCGAGGCGCCTTCAACTACGACCGAAATTCCAGAGACCACGATAGAGGCCCCGACTACAACGGCCACAACTACTACTACTACAACCACAACGGAAAGCCCAACACCTAAACCCTACGACGGTTATTCAGACGACGGTTCTGACGATGGCGATGACGGTGATGATGAAGACGAAGATGAAGGTAATGATTATGGAGAGTGGCAAGGCGACTCAGACTCTACCAGTTCTAGTACATACAAGTATCAAACCTTGTCATGGCTAACCGAGACGTTTTACTACAATACTGGCGCCGAAACAGCGACTACTACTACAGAAACAACCATAACATCTACAGATAGTCCCACACCCACAGATAATCCCACGCCGATAATCACCAATCCGACCACTACAACCGGTAGCTCTAAAACAGATCAAATCACAACAATAACGTCAACAACTGCGACTGCTATTGCGACAGATACAAGTGGAGACACAGATGAAGACACTGACGAAGATACCGATGAAGAGCTGAAATCGACTTCTACTGAAGAATCTAGTTCCACTTCTTCTGAAGATGAGTCCGAAACATCATTTGCAGATATTAGTATATCAGCACAATTCATTACTCCTAACGAAAATATGTTTTCTTTCGGTAAGGAAAAATTTCATATATATGTATACAGCGTGTGTTCATTCTTTTGTAACAATAGATGACAGTGACCTTACTTATATCAAACTTAACGGAATCTCATACGACGTACTAATTGAAGACGTTATCACAACTGCAGCACTAGTTCAAGAACTACCTGTACTTATAAGTTATTCACTTGGAGTAAGACCTAGCGATGTCATGGTTGTTTCACTTACCAGAAGTACATTAAACGAAACTCGAGCTGACGCGGCTGGAACACCGATGGAATGCGTTATAGCGTCAATAGGTATTCCTAAGGGAATGATTGACCAACTTCAAGCCGTAATCGATACACATAATAGTTCCTTGTATTCAACCAGAAGTAATATACCGTCTTTTATCGATAAAGCTTATCCTATTACTAGTAAATTAGGTAAACTACTTTTTTTTTTTAAAAAAAAAATGAAACTAAAATTTTTATTTATATAGGTATTGGCAAACTATCTCCTGTACCAAACGTTACAGACCCTAACCAACCCAATCAAGAAACCTCTACTTCTACAGACACTGGAGTACTTTCCAAAACCAGTATAATTGGTATATGTGTAGGAGTAGGTATCAGTGTCTACGCAGCAGTAACCATAGCCGGCGTTTTCTACTACCGCAAACGTAAAGCGATCAAGGACAAAATAGCTCAGGAACAACATGTGATGTTTGCCGATAGTATATCTTCACCTATTATGCAAAGTAACTCATTAGGTTTTGTACCTGCACCATATAGACATCCTCCTACTTTACATTATTAAAATCCCTTATTGTACATATCATTAAATTTTATATTATAACCTTGTTATGTAGCGCACACTTACACGCGCGATGGGCACTACCTCAATTTTATTAAGAAAACTTCAGATCAAATGGATAAATATCCTGAAATAAAAGGGTTCTATCTTGTTATGGATAATTCTCCTATTCATGGTCAGAGCAACGGTGATATTGACAAAATAATTGTGTCTAGACGTTATAAGTGTGTGTACCTTCCAGAACTTAACTCTATTGAGCAGTTCTGGGCGATAATTAAGAGTAAAGTTAGAAGAAGTCAGTTTGGAAATACTGAAGATCTGAAGACCAGGATCAACGAAGTTTGTAATGAAATGCCTTTCAAACATCTCAAAGGCTTTGTTAGACGCTCCTTCCATACGTTTGAACGAGGAACATATATATGAAAAAACTTAATAAAACATAAACGCAAATTGGCCAATAACGAACCCGCAAAAAAAATATAAACGCAAATTGGAACCCGCCATTTTTTTTATTTATTTTTTTAAATAGCCCTTCGACCTACTTTTCTTCTTTTTTTTTTTTACGTGTCAAGATCAATATATTTCAAGATGAGCCTTCGTACATCTATGTTCACTTTAGTGACCAGTTTAATTCTCGGTTTATTCATGTTACCATCTGTAGTTAAAGCTACTGCTTTAACATACAACATTGGCGCCAACGAAAAAGCTTGTTTTTACATCATGAACGATAAACCCGGCAAGAAAGTTGGTTTCTATTTTGCTGTAGGTAGTTTTTAACATATTTTTGAAAAAATAAAGAAGGTCTTACAGGTTTACATATACATATACATAGGTGCAACAAGGTGGCTCATTTGATATTGACTACGAAGTATTAGCACCAAACGGCGATTCTATTTTGAAGGGAGGACAAGAAAAACAAGGCGATTTTGTATTCACTGCCAATTATTTTGGAGAATATGCTTTCTGTTTTTCCAATGATATGTCTACATTTGCTGATAAATTGATTGATTTCGAGATTGCGGTCGAAAATGAAGCCCGTCCTCAATTTACAAAAGATGCCGATGGTAAAGAACAACCTGAAACACTTAGTGAAATGGAAGAATCCCTTTTAAGAATTTCTAGTTCCATCACAAATATTGCTCGTACCCAAAAGTATTTTCGTACCAGAGAAAACCGTAATTATTCAACTGTCACTTCTACTATCAGTAGAATCTTTTGGTTTGCTTCTTTGGAAAGTTTGGCTATTATCGCAATGGCTTGTTTCCAAGTATTTGTTATCAAGAGCTTCTTTAGTACTAAGAGAGGTGGTGTTTAATAAACTTTTTTTTTTAATGTACAAAAGACCCTTTATTGTTTGTTATGCTTGTACTTAAGCCTCTTTTTTTTTTTGGTTTATAAAAAGATACCTTGTTTCATATCCCGAATCACCGTATTTAAAAACTATTTCCTTTTTTCTATCCTTCTCCTTTTTATATTTAATCACTTCACAACAAAAACAACAACAACAACAGCGAAATAAAAATAAAAATAAAAATAAAAATAAAAATAAAAGCTCATTACAGTTGAATAAGAAACGCTTGCTTGTCATTTATTGGTTACTAAGCAACACAGAAAAAAAAAAGAAAATACCATGTCTGACCGAGATCATTCATCTCAACAGAGTAACAATAATAAACAACCTCCAATTATCAACACTGTATTAGATAAAAATACCAATGAAAAAAAGAAAAAGACTTTAGGTTGGGATAAAGTAAGAGAGACTGTGGGCGAGACAAGTGCTGAAGGAGTTTATTGTGATTCACCAATGTCTTTAACATCTTCTCCCATTTCTGCCAGAACTATTTCACCTAAACCAGGACAAACTGCACTTAAGAAACAACACTTGAATCCATTTATGCGAAATCAACAAGCATCTACATTAGACGTAAGTGGTAGTGAAGGAAAACTCTCACTTGCAAACACCACCTTAATAGCTGCGCAAGCAGCCGGTCTATCAAACTTTAATAGAAACTTTCGGACACCAGGCCATAAGAACGGTGTTATCTATGCCACTTCCACTGCAGTACAGCAAGATATCTATCGACTTGAACGTGATTTAGATAAACTATTGATAAAATCGGATGGCCCATCTCAGTATGCTAGTTTTGCCGATTCGCTATCTTCTCTAGATAGCTCTATTATCTTACCGCTACCCCCTTTACTAGATAGATCAATGAATAACACGTTTAGTTCTTCCACTGGTAAAAGACCTGTTTTTCATAGACAATCTGTAGCTGATATGTTTCCAAATAATATATCGGCGTCTGAAGTAGATGGTACAATTAATGAGGTTGTGAATTCGGATGCATCCAAGATATCACTTATTATGTCTTCTATTATGGATTCAATGATGAAACATAAAGCTGCAACTAGATTACCCTTGACTGCTGAAATTCTAGCAATGTTAGCTGTACCTTTTGATAAATCGCCGCTATTAGGTAAAAAAAAAAAAAGAATATAGTCCTTCATGTATACATTTAAACTCATAATTATTATTAGAATCCGATTGTATGCAAGCATTAGATATGTTTGATTATATTAGAAATAGATTTACAATTTTAGATATCTCTGTAAGTTTCAATTATTTTATACACTTTTGTCCCTTTCAAAATCTTATTCTAAAATACAGGAACATTTTGAACAAATATTATTTTGTTGTCGATTGTTAGGTTCAGGCAATTTAAACACAAAGGTAATATACATATATATCATTCTGTATAGACACAATACCAACTCATTTTGGTTTATTAGAAACGTATACTAGATATTTTAAACGTTTTACTTCAACCTTGTACTATTACTCCAGGCTTTTTACCCTCAACACCTTCTACATACCACTCGCTTGTTTATACCCTTTCAGATGCTTTAGCAAGATTAAATATCGAATCCAAATACGATAAGGATAATATGATGTGTGGATATCCTATCGACCCAGATATAGACCATCACGCCATTTCTGCTGGCATTCTGGATATCCTAGATAACTTGGCCAACGGTTCCTTAATTCCTATTGTAGGTGACTCATGGAAATCTTATTACTTTAAATCCAGCTCTCAAATACCCACCATTATTTCTAAATTATGTGTTGTCGAATCACTTTTAAAATGCCTTATGGTAGGAGTCTGTGGTCAAACCGATCCATTCCATAGTGCCGATACCTTTACCAATCTCTCTGAGCGTTATCGTGACAAACTGATCTTTCAAACACTTTTACCACGTTACTGGATTGAACCAGACATTAATGCAAGACCAGCTTATTTCAAAATCATATTTTTATTGACGGAGTTGGCATGTGACACTTTCTTGACAGCTCGAGTACAAGATTTAAAGACTGACACCGCTATATCCACTTTTTTATTACCTTTGATTATTGAAAAGCTTTCTCCTTCCAAGCTAGTACCTTACTTGGTCAATAGAAATACTGATGAATCTCAAAAGACGATTACATTAAATGTAATGATGATGTTATTATCATTATTATCCGTCTGTAACTTTCAAGAACAACCGCAACAAATACAACCTACCAGTTGTCATTCATCACCCAAAGTCAGTCCACGTCCATCTGTGGCTGATTTTTCTAGTATATCCACTAGTGTATATACAGCGGAAGCTATACAAGACCAACAGAGTATATTGAGTTTCAATGTGAATGCAGCAGAAGATGCAGCCATAAGAAACTTATTAATAACGTTAAAAGGTCATATACTAGAATTTTGGAACTCTGGATACAAGGATTTTATTCTAGCAGGTATAGAATCCATGCTTCAAGACGCAACTGGCGAAAGAATCGCACGATGTTATCAAAACCTCGTATTCCATATCGACTCTACCATGGCTGAAGAAATTGTTAAAAAGACCTTACCTTGTTTATTTAAACGTTTAATTGATACTTACCCTCCTGCTATTCCTTTACTCTGCCAAACCTTATATGAAATATCTAAACACCATCGGTCGGCATTTTTTAAACCCGTTGTTTCTTGTGTTGCCTCTGATGACGAGGATAAAGTCTCAAACCTTTTAAACTTAATCACCTGTTTACGTCGTTACTTATCTGGCGTACAATTTTGGATGCAAGATGCAGAAATGATTAATGTTCTATTATTAAGTGATGTAGGGCAATCCAAAAAGAAACAAGAAGCCGAATCGTCTTCAAATACTGGTACACAACCCAACCTAACAGCACACAGTACTCATCCTGAATCACAATGGGGAAGCACTACATTGGGTCAATGTACTATAGCTTCTGAATTTATGTGGGCAGTGAAAGAAATGCGTGAACGACAATCAGATCCCCATCGAAATATGGAAGAAGACGAAATAGCTAAAAAATTCTTGATCGATTTAGAAAGAAGGCTATCAGTGTTCTTGACAGCAAAAGAAAAGGTATCGTTAGTACCAATGCCCTTACGTGTACTTTTATGTAACGTTTTTATTGATATTCGATTCTTTTGTAATACAACGCATCGACCTGGGTGGCTAACTCGTGTAATTGAATGGGCTACACAGCCGGTTATTTCGACACCTGAACATACATATCAACATATACTTCCTATTATCAACCCAGAAGAATCACCTACTCCCAATAACCCTTCTGTTGAACGTAAAATGGCTATTTTACATACAGGTCATCTTACCGATATCTCCATTATGTTTGAACGGTTAAACGCAGTTTATTTAAACGTAGTAGAGAGTTTAGAATACGAAACCAATGATACAAACGATTACGGAGGTTCTATCTTAAAACCTGGCCCTTTACCGCAACAGCCTGCACTGAATGAAACTAGTTATTCACGTCATGTACAAGTACCTCGTCATAAACGACATCAATTAATTTATCAAATGTACCCCATCAGTCGTTCAGCAGCCCTATCTCTTGACTTGGATCCTCCTACCGTTAATGAGAACGGAACGAATATAATTGAAGCACCTGCTTCCAAGTTAGCAAAATATCGATTTGAAAATATGGAAAAGATTAATCAAGATGCATTTGGTTCTGTATTTTCTTTATTAGCTGCTGTATTCACTACACTATCCTCAAACGAGTTTAATAAATTGGTAAGACCACTTTGGGAACGACATATGGATGACCGTATGTCTCCATCTTTTATACCAGCTGTATTCTTGTTAATGGAATGTGGTGAAAAGATACCTAAAATTATGATTGAAGTATGTACGCATGATTTTTACAGGTATGTTATAAATTTTCGTATTGATAAATAAGTTTAAAAGTAACATTTTTTTTAGTGGCGATCCTTTACGTCGTTTAGCTGTTATCCAAAAGCATTCTTCGCTAAGTGCTTTTAGATTTAATGTACTAGAACAAGAATATATTCCTATTTCTTCACGTCGAAGGCCATTCCGTGGCGATGGTGGAGCCTTCTCTACACCTTTTGTTCCTACTGATCTCGGAAGTAATCAATTTACACTAGACGAACCCAATTGGATGTCCAAACTTAAAAACACCAGTAATTTCCCAATTGAATTAAAACGCCAAATTCAAGAGCTTGGATGGGATGAGGATGATAACGGAGACGAACATGAAGCCTTAAAAAAGGTACTGACACCCTTAACCTTACTCCCTTCGTTATTCCTAGATGAAGAAGAAGAAAGAAACGATGACGAAGTTCCTAATGTTCATCAAAATGGTAAAGCAACGCAAATCAGTAAAATTATCATTCGAAGAAAGAGAGCAACTACTATTCCCTCTGTCACAATTTCATTCTTGAGTATGGTAGATCTTTTAAACGATGATTATGGAGGTGCTTCCAATGCATTACGTGAATTACTGGAATATTTTTTAAGAGATGATCCTTCCTTGTTCTTGCGAGCATTTATTAGCGATCTTGGAAAGTTTAAGTTGGATAGACATCGAGATATGCTTACACGTCTTCGATACTTGGTTAGTATGCAATACAAGATGCCGCCTGGATTCACGCATATCTTATTTAATTACTTGGCTGGTATGTTAAAATGGCTTACCCGAGAAAACAAGAAGGATGGGCTTGTGTTAATGACATTAATCCACCCTATCTTGGCTGAACTCATCTTATCTACCAACGATTTATCAATTCGAGATTTAAGAAAGAACAAGATTGAACATTTGCTATCCAGTACCGGTAGATTTTGGTTTACACATGAACAACCGGCCGATATGTTTCCTCGTTACCTTTCCGATGAAAAGACGCCATTCAGTGTGCTAGATATTCCTTCTGAAATTTTTTCAGTTGCCATGTTACGTATCAGTCATATCCAATTCTTGACAAATTATTTAGTTAGGTATCCTCGTGAAGTATATACGGTTAAAAAATCTTTACAAGATTATGAACCGACACCTATCCCAGGTGATAAAGCTGAATCTCGATGGACAATGGAAGAAACTTATTATCCTGATATCACTCGACGTAGCAGTCGAGATATAAACTCACACACCAAGAACCAACAAAACAAACCCAACGCTACAAGACAGCCCAGTCAACAGCAATCCGATATTGGAGACCTATCTGCACTTCGTGCTCGAATCTGGTTACGTTTTATAGATAACTTGCTAAATGGTTTAAACAAGAACTATAACGATCGAGAGGAATTAGAACGTATCTTACAAGGAGTCAATGTTATTATTACCGAACACGACCGAGACTTCGGTATCATCGGCCAAGCTCTAATTTTATATACACGTGTAGTGACAAAATTCAAACGTTTATTTGTTTCTAATCGTGGATATACAACATTTTTGCCTGCTCTTTTCAAAGTATTTTGTGAAGTTGATTCTTTTCCTCAAGTAAGATCCGCAATTACTTTTGCTTGGTGCCGATTTTATGCTGTTCATGAAGAATCGTTTGTATTTCAAATGTTGGGTACTTTAGTTCCCATTATCTTAACCGCTTATACTCAATCGCACGATCTTGGCTCTTGGATGGTTGATAACTTGTTTATTTTAATGCAAGCAATGCACGATCCACCTCACTTGGGTGCCACCTCTGATGTCCTCGGGCTGCAACTACAAGTAGAACTAGACGACCACGAACGTAATATTCAAGAACGTATCGATACCGCCAGCAACCCGATGGCAGTACCGCTTTCCGCCACCATCTTAAAACCCTTAGCCAGAAGTGTCACAGCTCCTATAGCTCAACTAGATATTAACAATTACAATAACCGATCATTTGAACTTATCAACTTTGTCAAACTATTCTTAACTATTATTGCGTATGATCCAGGATCCTTACGTGCCGAACAATTCGTAAAGATTTTCCGTCACTTGATACCTCGATTACAAACGTTTACTGGCATGAAGGATTTGATTGATGAAGGTATATCTGCCTTAATTGATGTTTTTGCTAAATTTAGCAAAAATGCAAAACCTGTGTTTTCAACAACGACCGGGTCAAACTCCAATATATATCAAGGTGTATTGTTAGATGATGCTAGAGCGTCTGGTATTGGGGGCGCTGGTAGTGGTGCACGTACTGAATCTGCTCAACATGCGTACGGTAAACAATGGCAACAAAATGATAGATTAACCGTAAAAAAAGAATTTGTATTGCTGGTACATGAGCACTTGAAACATAACGGAACTCTAAGTGAATTATCGCACGAAAAAATGGCTCATATTATCAAGATTGTAATGCAAAATTATGGTTTGATTAAAGGATATATGTGCCCCACAGACTGGATTAAAAACTATCTCGTTGTCAGTTTACATTCTATGTCGAGTATACGAAGTCATAACAAAGCATTTAAGAAGGTATTGAACGTCGTTTTTGCTCAGTATCGTGTGCAATGGAAGACTATGGACGCGTCTGATTTATACGATGGGCTAGCTATTGCGTTAGAAAAGGGACAAGGAAAACCAGTATTTATGCACGATATTGCTGAAATTATGAATGAAAAATTTGTTTCGTTTGGTCTTACAGCTGCTACTCGACATAATTGGGAGAATGATAGTAAAGGACATACAAAATACTGTAATAGTTTAGCTCGATTAATTATTGCAATTATGGAGAATTCAACACAGGATGTCTTGGGTGAGATTGAAAAACAAGCACCTTCATCCGGTCTTATTGGAAATATCATTATTCCTATTTGTCTACAATACAATCTTCAATGGGACTATAGCAACTTGCCCATGTCTGGCAAATTTAGACCTGACCCGACAAGTAACTGGACACGTCTATTAAACTATATCTCTAGAGCATGTAGTCAAGCCTCATTACTTAAAAGTAAATCGTCTGGGTTTTCTTTAGCTCAACTGACAAGTAGTATGGGACAGGTTAACGCGCAAGAGAATATTGATACAACAGAGTTTCCAGATATTAAGGATAGTAAACAAACACCACATTCTGTCGCTTTACTATTTTCATTAAGTTTTGTTGCCATGAAGATTATATTGGTTAGAGGTTCTAAATCTTTTGATAAACTTAAAGGGTCCTGGGTACAAATTGCTTACTTTATCAAAACTGCACTTGTATTTGGACAAACCTTAAAGTTTTTAAAGCCGAAGTCTGGTAGGTCTACTCCACATAACATGGCATCACCAACCAGTGGAGGGTTATCTCCTGGAATCCTTTCTCCCGGGGTTCTTTCTCCTGGAATAAACGCATGGACCAATTCCAATGAAGGTCGTACTGGGTTCTCTTTTAGTGCTCCCTTAAATACTGGTACAATTTATGATTTTACAACCTGGAGGTTTTTAGAATTTGTAGCAAGTTACAAAAGTCCGTTGCTATTATTTTTAAAAGATTTTATTCAAGAAAAATTAATTGATATGGGAGGGAGTGCCAATAATAACCGATCTTCGGTTTATTCACCTCTTGCAACACCTAATGGTAATATGAGTTTTGGAGGAATTCCATCCTTTTCCGGTAAAGATAATAGCCCAACCCGATGGAAGAGTTGGGGAGGTGGATCAAATGTATCTTCTATGCCAAGTCTGCGTCACCAACATTCAGGTTATTCAACTTCACAACAAGGAACTATCCCGCAATTAAATATTCCAGATGTCGATCTGACACTTCCTTTACCAAATAATGTAATTGAGACTTCATCATCTAATGGATTAGGTTTGCATATTCCCGGTAAATCGAACTTTAGTAGTCCAAGTGCTTCGCCTCGCGTACCTCCTGTACCCAGTTCGCCCTCTTTATCAATTAATTTAGTATCCGATATATCTGATATTGAAGCACCTGCTAGCCTCAACTCACCGAAACATTCGTTCTCTCTTAAACAGCCAAAGAAGGATGCCAGTAGACCCTCGTCTTCCATTTACCCCAATCATCAAGGCCTGTTTAATTCTGGTATTAGAGAAAACACATCTACTGTGTTACATATTCTTCATGCCGAATCAATTACTTCTATTGTTCGTGTTCAACTCTGTATGGGTTTTAAGCCTGCTTTACCGTGGATGGCTGCCAAATCTATGCAACAGTTAAAGCCTTGGAATAGTAGAGAAGCCGTATCTAAATTATCTGCAGAATGGCAGTTACTACTTCAGCTGTATGCTGAAAATGATGTAGCTAAAGCTCAGTCGCCTGGTGTTGGACCAAATAGCAATAACCCATCTACACCTCTTATATAATTGAATCATTTTCGTATATTTTATTAAATTATTGTCTTGTTTTTTACGCTGTATAATCAAATTAAAATGAATAATAAATACAGTTAATTCGATTAGCTATCGAAACAACCTTACTTCACTACTATTTCAAAAGGCATTGCTTCTCTCCGAACTAAATAACCGTATATTCTTAAAAAAAAAAAGTGACCGCTCAATGTGTATTTGAATTAAATAATAAAAACTTTTTTTCCTTATTTAAAAAATCCACACATTATGGACGAAAACAATATCAACTATCTTAAAGTGACGGTACCAGAGTCTGGTCATGGCCAAAGAGTAAGACGTTGGTTATTACTTAATCATAGAGAAGTCGCAAAGTCTCAAAAAAATTTGCATCGTGCCTTTTCAAGAAAAGAGATCTCGGTCAACGGAGAACCTGTCGAAGAATGCCGAATACTCTCAAAGAACGATATTATAGAATTTAAATATGACAAGTCTTTAGAAGAAGCAGACAGAATGAAGACGATTCCTATTCGTATATGTTATGAAGATCCTCACTTAGCCGTCGTTTGGAAACCTTCTGGACAGGTAAAAAAAAAAAAAAAAAAATAAGGTTTAAAGTTAAATATTTGAAGTATCAAACTAAACCACTTTTGAAAGAATTTTGTAACCTTTGAAAAGGCTATTCAATATAATACTGCCTTAAAAGATCTCGAGGGAAATAGAGAAAAAGTATGGTGTATTAATGATATTCAAAAAGCTGCTTCTGGATTGGTAAATATATTATAATCTTAAAGTTGACTTGTTCCTAATTTTTTTTTTTTTCTTAGATTATTGTTGCCAAAACTGAAGAGTTAAGAGACTTACTTATGAAAGATTACAAAGAAGACAAGATTCAAGTTACGATGAGAGTACTTGTTCATGGATCTGTGCCTACCGTTGATATCTCTACTTTATTTCAACCGGAAGTAAACAAAAAAGATGAAGAATCTATCCCAATTATACCAAACGATGTATTAAAGTCTATTTCTATTGTTTCACAAACACGATCAAACAATGCACAATACATTTCAAGATTAGATTTAGACTTACACACACCTTTATGTAACGCCACTTTACGAAAGTTATTTTACTTTCATTCTGAATATCCCATCATTGGCAACTCCAATTTTACTAAACCATTAAAGGCAAACCGTGACAAAGGTCTCTGTGCAGCTCTTTTAGAAATTTCGTTTACACATCCTATGTTAAACACTTTAATTCATGTGAAAGAAGAAGAACCTGCTAAATTCGGTGTCATGTGTGAAAGAGAAGCCAAATTTTATCAGATTAGATTAGACCGAGAAAGTGAGGAGATTAAAAAGTCTGGTTTATTACCTATCGATTTAGAAGAAAGAAAAGAAGGTCAATTATTACCATACTTATTAGGACAAAAAAAATTCTGTGAAAAAACATTTAAAATTACAAAAGATTGTTTGATTCCTCGTACTAGTTCTGAAACTCTTGTCAATGCTTCTATTGCCACTCTGGAGAATAAAGAAAATATAAAGGTTGTTGATATAGGTACAGGTTGTGGTAACTTGTTAATTTCTATCCTTGATAAAATTCCATGCGCGTCTGGTGTAGGAATCGATATAAGTGAATCTGCTTTAAATATTGCAAAAGAAAATGCCCAAAATCTTTTAAATGATCACCAAAGAATAGAGTGGCGTGTACAAGACATGTCTCATATTAACGATACCAATGCATTTGATTTATTAGTATGTAATCCTCCTTACTTGGATTTTAACAAAACTAGTAAACAGAAAGAACAAATGGCTGCATTAGAGCAAGAACCATCTGAAGCTTTATTTGCCAAGGATAATGGATACGAATGGTACCATGTTTTAAGTAGAGTCGCACCAATAATTGTAAAAGAAAATGGACATGTTATCTTAGAATGCGGAAAAGATATGATGAAAGGTGTTTTAAACATTTGGTCAGATTGGGAACAAAAAGAAGTTTATAAAGATATACAAGGTTGGGATAGGTGTCTTGTCTTGACAAAAAAAAAGAATTAACTTTGGCAAAAATAAATCAATACTGATACAGTATTAGGTATTACAATTGTCACACAATCTACATACACCTTAAAAAAGAGAAACCAAAAGAATAACTGAAGCCGGGTTTGAACCGACGATCTTCTCAGAGTGAATGAGACGAGTTAAACCACTTCTCCATTCAGTTATTTTTTCAAAACGAAATAAATCCCATCTATACAACCCCATTTTATTTTAAAGTCATGTGATCTTTTTTGTTAGAAGTCATATACTCTTTCCTCTGAATTTGGAGCTTCATCATGGCGAGAAAAAGTGCTAAAACTTAAGCTCTGGAATGCTTGAGGAAGCACTAGCGCTAATTTTAAGCACGAGAAAAAAAAAACTGAAAATTGAGACCCCATCTTTTCAAGCTCAGGGTAGGGTTAGCTTTTTTTGACAAAAAAAAAAAAAAAAAAAAATACTAGTAAAAATTATGTTTTTGAAAAAAAAACATTTCAACGCTTGGTGAAGCGCTAGCGCTTAATTTATCACTGAATATTTCTTTTTCTTTTTTTTTATGTACCATTTGGCATATTCTTAGTTAATGTTCCGCTTAATAAAAAGACTATAAATACTAAGGCAAGCCAGAGCGATAATATTTAAGCGGTGGCGGTTGTGGAAGCGTTATAGCGCTTACACAAGCGGTATCGCTAAATTTGGCTGGGAAAAAAAGGATTCAGCGGTTAGGGAAGCGACAACGCTCTATTTATCGCTACATATATATATATATATTTTTTTTATGTGGATTATTTTGTTAAAATTAATATTCCGCTATAGTGAGTTCTTACATAAAGCAAGCATTGTTTTTTTTCTTTTTTTTTTTTTTCGTCACTTCTTTTTTCTTCTTTCTTCTTTTCAATAAAATAAAATAAAAGTTCTTTTGTTCCTGGACTTTGTACATCTTGTGTCAGGTCAATCATATTACAATTTTTTGAAATGAGGTAAGATGAATAAGCACTTACTATAATTAAATAACTCTAATACTAAATTATTCCTACTTTATCTTTTTAGTATTTCTATTACTACTTACAATATATAGGGCTTTACTGTAAGACCTTTTGCTATCGGCCAGACTAATTTGGTTCTAATAATGTAACTATATACTTAAATTTAAACTTATACCGTATCCTGACGCTTTTTTTTTTCTACTCAGTACATTGATAGCTTACTTCTCAAGAGTATTGCTTTTATCTTTCACTTTGTTGGCCGTGCTCTATTTACTTTTTGCTTATACAAAAATAAGAACGAACTATAAAATACATATACCCTCCTCTTCTGTATACAACGTAGAATAACAACAAAATCCACATAAATAATAGATTGCATTTTTTTTTTTTTTTCATATAATTCTTTTTTTATATAATAAACTTATATTACAAAATGTACTATAATATTACCGTTTGATTAAATAACTATTTTATTCCATAACCTTTTAATGGATCCGATATATACTGTAATGCTTTTTTTTTATTATTAATGGGCAAAAATTATTGAGAAATGTTTTACATGAAAATAAACTCTTGAGCAATCTATAAAAAGTATGAAATAAAAAAGTTTAAGCAAAATGACATGTTATTATGAAAAAAGAAATAATAATGAAAATTGTAATAAAGCGCAATATGTGAAAGAATAGAAAAACTGGAATGATAAAACAAATTACAGTTGTCAAGATAAATACCAAAAAGAGTATATTTTAAATTTTTAGTGGCACTATAAATAGTATAGGTATTGCCTTATTCCATAAGTGTCCATTCCCTTTTTTTCTTTTTCTTTTTACTGTATTATTTTTTATTCTTGTCCATATCAAAATATAATAACAAACTATAATATACGCACATACTCTTCATTTCTTAATATATACACTCACGTATAAATAAATAATAAAAATGCTCGCTTTTTTTTTATAATCTCTTTTTTTTATACATGAATATATAAATATTTATTACAAAATATGTTATAGTTATTATATTATTGAATAAATATTTTATACCATGACCTAATTAATTACATACCGTCGTAATCCTGTTTTTAAAAAATGTGCGCCAACGCTTAATCTAGCGATAGTGATCAGCCAAGCGTTAGTCGTACCTGAAGCGCTAGCGCTAAACCAAGCATCAGTGCTTAGAACGCTAAATTCAACACTAGTGCTTAGCAACAGCACTAAATTTAGCGTTCTAAACGCTCAAACTCGCCTTGGTGCTTGATATAGAATTATTATATTCATACAAGGTAAGATATACTCGTGTCATATTTAGCTATTAATAAAATAATGAATACATAATCATTATAAACATATATTGTTTACAACTATAATATTAAATCTTGGCGAAGTAATGTGGGGCAATTATGCTTGCCTTATTTACAAGTATATACATAAGGATATATGTATATATAAATAAAGATATATATTGGTATTATATAAAGGTATAAGTAATTATGGTATAATCATCCTCAACAAGTACTATCGGTCGCAAGTGATAACGATCAAAAACTTGGGTACAATATCGGATCAATCTCATTATAAAAGATAAGTCGACTCTATTTTGAACTTCCAACAGGATCGGGGCAAGTCTACGGTCGTTTCAGTTTTGGACACATATAAAACGTCTGGTTTCGATCCGCCAGTCCATTCTGTCTGAGCTGAAAAAATTGGTTGTCTGGATGATTCATGTCTATGGAAAAGAAGTTAATAAAAACATTTCGTTTAGATGTACAAAGAAGCACAATTACCAAGTAAAAAATTGATTACAAGATCCATGACTGTTTGGTTATTAAGTAACAACTTGCTTGTATACTATGGCGGAACTTATGGTAACAATGTCCAATATGGTACCTATGTTACCATAATTTTTATATGCAGCGAATCAGATTACAGAATAATTAATATTATGGTAACTTTGTTTCCATATTGTGCACTGTTACCATAAGTTCCGCCATAGTGGTAATATCTGTTCCAGGCCGTGATTCAGAAAGTATACAAATATTGTCCATGTCTTGGTCTATCAATAAGCAGCATACCCATTTTGTGGGTAAGAAAGAAAAAAGATTTCGACATCGACACCGACACCGACACTGACACTGACATCAACACTGTCATCGAAAATTGCGACACGCTTTTTTTTTTTAGTAGTGCGTTATCTTTTTTTTTTTTATTATTAATGCGACATATTTTTTCTGCGACAGCTTAAATTTTTTAAGTACGATATCGTTTTGGCAAAAGGTGTAAGTTAAATTTGAAAAAAAAAAGGAAATGCCAATTGACTTGAAAAACCAGCAATTGAAGTCGTAAGCACTATACAAGCAAGTACCTTTTATATAATTAAATGACAAAAAGAGCTTCCCTATGATATGGTGGTGTCCTCCATCATTACTCTGGACTTGTAAACAACTGTTAATATTGGCAACAACGCATTACAAATATCATCTGCTTCTCCTGGTAAATCAAGAGTTCTTTATGATTGATACGACAGACATAAACGGCAGGTGAGTCACATAATACGATTGTAAACTTTGTATCTATAAGTACAAGATAAAAATATTAGCCGATAAAAATTAAAACCAGTTTTCTACCCATTGCTTTTCGTTCCATCCTTCCAACACCAGCCAAGGCTCTATTCGTATTTATACTAGCTGATGATGATCTGATTGGTTTTTCAGCTCTTAATTATGTAAAAAAAAAAAAAAAAAAAAAAAAAAAAAATAAGTGCAGTATATAATCATAAATAAAATTAGGCTAGAAGCGCATCCTGTACCCACCCTCTACACATGATCTTGGAATCATCAAAAACCGTATCGATAAACCTCCATATACGTCTCATCATGTCCCCTTCTAGCTGATCGGTAAGAGGTAAATAACCCCATTTGAATAGCGTGAAATAATCCAGAAGGATATTTTTTACCCACTCACGGGCAAGGTGTCGTGATCTAGCATATAATCAGTAAAACATAACTTACATCATTATCAATGACTAGTATAAAATATACAAACTAAACAATAAAGTAAAAGTCTTTATATAAATTACATCATAAAACAACATGATGTAAAAGACACTAATACAAAGTTAATATCGCTTCATTGACTTCAGTGAATTTTAAGGATCCTTACTGTTCATAGTCGCATCCAACTGCAAACTCCTTCATTCTCTCTTCCACTGTAGTTCCTGAAGATAATCTCCAGCATGTATCTAACTCCAAGTCCTCAAACATTCGTATGATTTTGATTTTATCAATTTCAGATGGCTTTATTTGCTTTTTGCTGGTATTGGTTGTACTGATTATACTGGTTGTATCAGTTGTACTGGATGTACCGGTAGTTTCTATGAACGAATCAGCGTATTCTTTGGTAACTGATGGTGTACGCTGAGTTTTGCTAATACGATTATAAAAATTCATGCTCGGGTCAATAGGTGGAGGAATAATCCCTACCATCAGTGCCAATTTAGGGAAATTCCTGGTACATTACCATATCATAAGGAAGCTCTTTTTGGAATATTTAGACATTTCATTACAGAAAGTATATGAATTCATTGTTAAAAAAAAAAGGGAACAAAAAAGGGATGAAATAAATAGGTGATTTTAATCATGATAAAATGGGGTTTATTCAACCGTGGTATTTATATTACGATTTCCTTTCTCACGATATTAAAAAAAAGTCGTTTTTACAATGTTTTGACTTTTTTTGGAAGTAGAATCACCTCCATCTTCACGTGGTTACTTTCACCAGTAGAAAATTTATTGTTTTGAAGCTAAGAGAGGTGTGTTACCTTCATACCACAATGTGGAGTATACTTATCGCAAAATTGATTTGCGTATAGAAATTTGTTTTTGTTTTGTTTTTTAATCAATATTAGTTGATGAGTTTGATTATACATTTGTAATGTTAATGGTGATAAAATTAGTTTTTTGTTTTGTGATATTTGTATACCTTTTATTGGAAGGTACTGCGGCTAGAAGTTTTGATTGAGCTAAAAAAATTGTAGATTTAGCGCTGGCACAGATTTAATATAATATCAGTATATCCGTTAAAAAAACGGGATTACGACGGTATGGAATTAATTAAAATATCATAAGTCATGGTATAGAATCTTTATTCGATAATACAATAATTATAGCACATTTTGTAATAAATATATATATATATATATATAAAAGAGGTTATGAAAAAAAAAAAGCGAGCATTTTTATTATTTATACGTAAAATTTGATTTGTAGTATAGGACAAATAAAAGATTTGTACAGCTTGAGAGATAAGAATTTTTCAAAGCCATTATGGTTGGCACCAAGGAAATGTAACGTGTTCATACTTTTGACAACTTATGTTGCATTACCAATAATTAATATCTTTGAATCTATTCCTTTTGAATTAAAATAGATTCCTAGATATATAAAAATTGTTACTGTTGATACTGTTTCTTGATATAATTTGAATTCAATATCTGTTTCGTTGTCAGGTACAAGAATAGCACTTTTTTTTTTTGGATTCCATCTACAGTCAAATGCCAGTGAGTGTTGTTCTGATACATTTAGTAGATGTTGTAGATTTTCTTTTGTTGCAATCAAAGCTACATCGTCTGCAAATAATAGGTTGTTGATACCTAGACTAACGCCATTAGGCTGTTGAGGGTAACGAATTGTAAAGGGAATTGATTCTATATTCATTTGACCTGTTGCTTCTGGTGTGCTTTCACGCAGTAATGTAGGTAACGAGTTGATAAATATAGAATACAAATGAGGAGATAAAGTTGATCCTTATAGTATACCAAATTCGGGATGTATGTTAGATGAACGGTAACCAGATAATTAAACTTGTACATGTATATTATCAAACATGTATATTAACACGTTGAGAAAGTAAGTTGATATTTTTCCATGTTCTTGTAATGTGTTCCAAATAAGATTTTTGTTAACTGAATAGTAAGCGGATTTAATATCTAAAAAAGCAATATACTGTTGTGATCTTGTAACTTTTTTTTTATGAGCCATAATTTGGTATAAAGGGAGTGGGTTTCTTGGTGTAGTTTAAGTTTTATTGGTGATGTATATTCGTAATGAACATGCGAGTACTAGTCACTCCCTTAAAATTAATTGTAGTTAAAAAAAAAAGTCCTAATTACCCTTCATATTGATTAATGGTTGGTGGCAATTGTTCTTGTTGGTAGGGTGAGGACATCTTCAATTCCAGCTGGCTCTCATTCATTGTTGTGTCATTTTGTGTGTTTCGTTGTTTGTGTATGTTGCTATAGAAAACCCACTTTTATCGCTGTTATTATTGCGGTTGTTGCTGTTTTTTCCTTTTAAAGTAGATTGCAGTTGTTCTAAAGAAATATAGTTGTCGCGGTAAAAAAAAAGCGTACTACAGAGTATCTGACGGTATATCGCATTCCGCTTAATGCTCTCATCATATTTTTGTTAAATATTTTTTTTTGATTGTTCTAATTTTTCTTCAGTTGTAAAATTTTGTAGTTTTGGATCTTTAATATGGATTGGATCCATATGGTCCTAAGTTGATTTGAGTATAATTTTGGCTTTTGACATTTTTTCTTTAATTTTTTTCTTAGGTCATTTGATCGCATACGCCTATACACTGGTACGTAAGCGTATATAAATTTATTTGTTACTTCTGGGTCGCGTTCTTGAAAGGTTCTTTCTGCTATAGTTAAATCCTTTTCAGTTGGGTTGTGGGTATCAATTTTTTTTTCTATTTTGTTTGTTTTTATTTGTGACTTGAGCATAGGAGGGAGGAGCCTCACCAATGATTTCTTCTGGCGGTGGATTGTTTGCTGATAAGATGGGATAATCAGATTCTTTTATATCTAAACTACTAGAAGTCTTATTTTTGGTTATATGTTCATTATTTTTTTGTATGTTTTTTGTGCAGTTAAGTGTTCAGAATTTTTTTCAGTATTTTCTTTTATCATTTGTCCCATCACATGTGTGGAGAAATACTTTGATTTAACACAGAAAAATTAATAAAAACAGGTAAATAAGATTAATAACGTTTAAAAACCAATCCCGGTAAAAAGGGTTGCTTATTATGATTTCTTATTTATAGTCTTTTGCAATAGTGGTCGCACTATTGTGACTGATCGTTACACTTAGCGGCTTCTATAGTCTTGATTTCTAGATCCTGTGCTTTTTTTATAAGGTTCATTTTGATACCTAACGTATTATGTCTTATAATCGATGAACTCATCGATTATTCTAGTTAAGCGGCTTATAGTTAAAGTGCTGAACTTATTGTTATTGCTGTTGTTTTTGTTGTTGCTATTGTTGTTATTATTGTTGTTGTCGATAACATCATCTACGTTTTCCACGGTGATATCATCATCAATTAATGATGGTTCATTTCGTTTTTGCCGCTGAGAAACAGTTAATTATTATTTCGGTTAATCTTTTTGAGTCTAAGCTTGATTTCGACCGGGATATCCATGATGCCATCACCTTGATCCGGACTAGCCGGATTGTTGCGGACCGGACTACCGAATTAAGGGCTATTTAACTTATATATTTTTTTCAGATTGACGAAACAAGAAGGTTTCTTGGTGTAGTCGGTTATCACGTCTGCTTAACACGCAGACGGTCGCCAGTTCAAGTCTGGCAGAAATCATTTTTTGCTTTTTCAAAACATTTCGTGAGATGTTTACAAAATGCTGTTACGTTCGGTTTAATAATCGTTTTATTTCTTTGAGGGAAATAAGACAGAGAAATATAGTGTCGTGCTCTCACTATAGATATAAGGGTTATATAAGTGAAGTATAATATACAGTAGTTTTGATTAAAGGAATAAAAGATAATCTTTATTTATTTTGAATACAATTAATATTTATAATATAATTTAGGTTACACTTGTGTCAGTGAACCTGACAATAGTTTAAAGAATAAATTATACTTGAGTGAGCACCACGTTATTTTTATTATACTTTGTTAAAATATAAATGTAGGTAACGAAACAGAAGTTAAAGTAAAGAAAAATAAAATAGATAGAAATAAAATAAGATACAATGAATACAATCAATAGTTCAAGGGATCAATCAAAGTAAAATATAGAATAAAAGTTGTTAGGTAGATTTTTAATCAGTTGAAAGATAAGTTTTTATTTAGTTATAGGAACTCAGTCTTTTATAGACCTTGTAGTTCCCTTGAATTCGAAGATAATAGAATAAAATAATGAAAAATAATATAGATGAGATGTTTTAGCATTGTATAATATCTAATAACAAAATAATAATACTAATCTTGAGTCGGAACAAAACATTTTAGTTTTGTTGAACACGACTAGAGAAGCACGATAATAAAATAATAAAATAAAGTTAATACTAAAATTTAGTATACTGTGTTTGAAAGAATATAATTTAGGAAGTTGTTGTCTGAAGTAAAAAAATTAAACGGTAGCTGTCATAAAAATCAGCTCGTAACAATGTTATGAAATGATTAAACAGTAGATATGTTTTATAAAGTTCAATAAAAGTTAAGTGAGCACGAGGTTTAAGTTATCCAACTATAGTAGAAAGGCATAAACTAACGTTTATTAGGGATAATAATAATATATATTGTCAAACGATCTTTTATAAGAAATTATAATATAAAAGTATTATAAGTAAAAGTTTATATATGTAAGAACATCAGATGTCAGATATTCTAGATTGAAAGACTGAAACATTTATTAATACGCAACTTTTTATCACCCCACCAATATCTCTCAAACATTTCACGGATACTTCAAATTATATATTCAAGGTCTCTTTGATAAAATATCATTATACATTCTTACCGAACTTATTTAGTGTACATATCATTATATTTACTTACCTTAAATAAATGAAAAGATATTAGAGCAAGATTTTAAATAAAAGGATGAAATGTAATATGATCAAAGTAAATATTTAATAGTTTACTCTTTTAAAGGTAAGAAAATTGATTTGTTTTATTTTAGAATGATTTGAGGTATTCATATATATTTTATTGTAAGATTTTTTGAATTTTAAACCCTTAAGGATGGTCCATAAGTTGGATAATTCGAAAAAGAAACATAATTTTTCAGTGTGTAATAATCCGTAACTTATTTCTGAAAGTTAAGAGGAACTTTAGATCTATGTAAGAAGCTCATCTATACGATTAATTCCTCTTTTTTTTAAAAGTGATCACTTAAGTCGTACAACTTATAAAACAGACAACCAGCGCTCATTATTTCTATCAGTTCATTTACACTGCAAAGCGTCGAAAACGCAAATTACTTGTTTACGAAGACTATGTTTCCTTTTTATTTATAAAGTAAATAGTTATAAAGACTTACTATGCTTTAGTCTAATACTTTTTGATGCTAAAAATAATTAAGTACATATGGTGCCTTATTTATCTTTTTTTTTGTAGCTAGGAAAATAGACCTAATCTCTTTTTTTTTTCATTCAACAAAAGAAAGAAGCATTTTTAAAATAGAAAAAAAAAGCAAGCCTCAGGCAGTTTAGACTGTTGTCTATCTCTTTTTACGTAATAAAAAGGTTATACTTATAAAGAATATAATGCTTCGCAGGCACTTATGTTCCAATACTTTACACAGCAACATATTCATACTTTTTTGTTTTTTTTATCTATTGCAATTCTTCATATACTACTGAGCTTTTACTCTACATAGTCTATGATCAGACTCAATTACTCCGTGTGGCGTTTTCTTAATATATAAAACCAACACATGATTGAATCACTTGCGCCTACTTTTTTTTTTTATTTCAAGAAGAAAAGCCTTTTCCTTTATGATAAACAAACTCTTTAAAACAACCTGAGCCAAGGACGTCTCTGTTATGAACTACTACCACTTTAATTAGGCTCCATATCAATAAAATACCATTTTTTCTGCCGCGTATATTGATGCAAAAGATATTGTCTAAATATCTACTTACAGTCTAAATTTTTCATGTATTGTTTGCTAAACTTATTGCTAATTAGGAAAGAGGCTTAAACATTTGGTACCACCACATACGACAAATACGAAGGCTATTCATTTATTTCAATTGGTCAAACTGACACACGAGACCTGTTATATTGTTATCAAAAGGGCTGGATAAAACACATATATACACATCCAAGCCTATCTGTTTCTGGCTCAGTTTTTTTTTGACGCAAAAATAGAGTATATAAAGAGCATTTTCAGAACAATTATTTTTAATAAAAACTCATCAATAGAAATATGCCTCCTACACCTGTATCCTTATTTTCTGGTAGCTCCAATATATGTACTACTCCTTTGTGTTATAATATATCCGAGACTTTAAAATATTACGTTAACTTGAACGCGGATCCATGCTCTGATTTTTTCCAGTATACATGTAAGTTATAAAATCTCCCCTTTTTTTTAATAAATTAATTCTAATTTTTTAACGATAGGCGGAAGCTGGGTTGAATCGGATAGAATAAAAAACACAGAAAACCGTGAGTACTTGCCATTTTAGATATACACATACTAACTACTTCCTTTAGAAACTGGTTCAGTGACAGAATTATACGTCAAAAACAGTAGAAGTATTAATGAAATCTTGGCCGGTACATTTGACGAACTCTACACTTCAATTGCAACAGACGATAAAGCCTACCATACACAAGATCAAAAGCACTTGGATGAAAAGAATTTTAACTTGGTCAAGGACTATTATTCTTCTTGTATAGACGAAGAATCCAAGCAAAGCGTTGGTTCCACACCTTTATTTCCTTACCTTGCTAATATTGAAAACAGTTTATTGCCGATTACCGATGAAATTAATCCACAAAATTTAGCAAACGCTATAGTATCTTCCGTTCGTCAAGGTGTTAGCACTTTGTTTTCTGTCGCAATTAGCCGAAACTTTGAGGATACAGATTATGACATTATGTATGTAGCTGGCATACCGGTAGATACTAAGATTAATTACGACGTCGTTGATGAGTTAGTAGCCTATCGAGACGGTTTAAAAGAGCTATTAATCAATAGCATAGGCGGATCGATTGAAAGCCCCGAGTATCAACAATTGGTCGTAGAAGAAAGTCAAAAGAGTAACTTTACGGTTTGGTCTGCTTCCAAAATTGATCAAGCTGTAAATAGCTTTGTTTCTTTGGAGATACAATTTTTTAAGGCTACAATTGTGTAAGTTAATTTTTTTTTAAAATATGACATAAAATACTAAATTTCAATTTTTTTTTAAAATAAATAACAGTGATGTAAACTATGAACCTTTAGGCTTCAACGAGATTTTTAGATTAAGCGATTTAATTGAAATAAGCCCTAGTGTCGATTGGAACTTACTTGTCTCTTCCCTAGTCTCTGAATCTTATGCAGCAACCAACCCACCCATTTACTTGGAAAAAAATTATATCGAAGTCGTTGAAGCGGCTATATCTGCAAGTAGCACAGAAATACTTCAAGAATACTTTGTAATTAAGACCCTCAAGGATCAAATGTCTTCGTTCAAAACTCCTGGTAGTAGTGACTTAAGTCTTACTTCAAATGCATTCCGAGCACCATCCAGTAAAGACCCCGAACCTACTAAACTTATCACAGCTTGTTCAACTGAAGTACAAAAAAAATTTAAAGACATTATGGGTCGTTTCTTTATACTAAAGACAATTGGTGCATCTAAACCTTTAGAAAAACTAGAGGAAATGACAAATATGATTCATTCTACATGGCTTCAAGATATATTGCCAGAGACTGATTGGGTAGATGAAGAGACAAAAGCCAAAATTATTCATAAGGTACATACTACCTATTACCATTATTACCATATCAATAACTAACTATTTATTATATAGATTAAATTACTTCACAAGAGAGTTGGTTACAGTACTAGCCTTCCCGTTGACTGGAGAGACCCTTCTACTTTAGACGCGTACTATACGGGTATTCAAGATAACAATTCTACTTACTATGATAGAAGTACAGCTGCTACTGTCTGGGAAAATACCAGAACTTGGAAGTCATTAGTGAACAAACGAGACCCAAACGTCTGGATAAAAAGAGTAAAGCTTAGTGAACCTAACGCAAGTTACTATCCAGATTTTAACACGGTTCGTAGCTTAATATTCTATTCCTTTTTTATTATTATTGTACGCTAACAAAAAAAAAAAATAGATTGAAATTTTACCTGGTATTTTCCAAGAACCGTTCTTTAGTGTTGATTATCCCGCATACTTGAATTATGGTGGATTAGGTGCAATTGTTGGTCATGAACTGGTTGTAAGTATATATATATATATATTTTAAATAATTGAATATTAAGTATCCCCGTTTATATATTAGCACGCACTAGATACCAGTGGTAGATTATTTAACGCCACTGGCTTCAGAGAAGATTGGTTTTCCGAATCGTCTATTACAACATACGACGAAAAAGCACAATGCTTTATTGATCAATTTGATAATTTCACCTTAACGGGTCTGGACGATGAGCAAATACCTCTTGATGGAACCGTAAGTTTTTAAAGAGAAAAAAATAACTCGCTCAGTTTTTTTTTTTAAAAAAAATAATTTTATTTATAGAAAGTCTTGGGAGAAAATATTGCTGATAGTGGAGGGTTGTCGATCGCATTACACGCTTACCGAAAGTATATCCTCGAAAATGGGGGTATTGAAGAAAAGAGACTTCCAGGATTCGAACACTTATCACCTGAACAATTATTTTTCGTATCTCATGGTCTTTTTACTTGTGAAATTATACCTAAATCTAGTGCACAACTGAAAATTGTAAGTTTAATACAGGGAAAAGAAAAAGAAAAAAAAAAGCTTACAAATATTGTGTAGGATACGGATGAACATGCTGCAACTTATTACAGAAACATTGGTATCTTCCAAAACAGCCAAGAGTTTGCAGAAGCATATAATTGTCCTGAAGGTAGCCCAATGAACCCAACTAAAAAGTGTTCTATTTGGTAGTTTTCTCAATGCGGGGGGTTGGGGTTGGGATTAATTGTATAATTATTCTTTTGTAACATTACATTTCTGTACCCTTTATTTAAAGCATTTATTAAATATAATATATATTATAACATTTCAATATCTTTACTATAAGAAAAAAAAAGTTCTTCGGCAGCCCCTCTTTTTTTTTTAAAGAAAAAAAACCCCCCAAGAAGCAAAGATTCTGAAAAAAAAGAAACTTTTTATCGAATAATCTCCATAAAAAAATAAAAAAAGATTGCATTGCATAAGAAAGTATATTTTTATGCTCACAATCGTAATACCGAAAGGGGGAAGGAGAGGGGGGATAGTATAAAGAGCATTATTTCTTTTATATATTTAACATGATAGCTAAATCGTCATAACCCTTATACAACAAAATTTTAAAGGGGGAGGAGAGTTACATAGAGGAGAAACAGGAGTAGTAATGATAATTTTTATTTTAAAAAAAAACTAAAATAAGAATCAGTAAAATATATGTCATCATGTACATCGTATCCCTTATCAAAAAAATTATTTCCATATACTAGCACAAACACACTTTTTTTTTCTTTTTTTTTTACTGAAACCCAGCGTAAAAATAAAATAACGTAACTAAAACACGAAACATTTATTAAAGTCATACTTCTGGAACAAATATACATATTTGGCGTTTTTGGGGAGAAGAGGAGAAAGATATGAAAAACGACACACACCTTAATAATCATTACGTCCAAATCTAGACATGCTCTCTATGCACAGAACAAACAAACAAAAAAAAAAATATTAATTAAAAGTAGGTGCAATAGTTAATAAATAATACAAGTTGAGCTATGCATACGCGAAACAGTAATTCATTTTTATATTACTGCTATTTTTCAATTGTCAGTTACAACTCTTTCTCTTCTTTTAATAAAGTCTTCTTCATCCCCCTTTCTAATTGAACTTTAAAAAAATTGTTACACACATTTTAAGCTTTTTGATAACATTTTACAACTGAGAACAAAAAAAAAAAACGTAACTTTATTTCTTTTTTTTTTTTACAGTCTTATTATTGATAGGGAAAAGTATCGACTGAATGATATCAAGTCTTTTTGGTTCTTAATAATATATTAATATAAAAAGTATTGCTTTTTTTTTTAAAGAAAAAAACTGTGATTGTGAGTGAGTGCGAGAGAGAGTGTGTGTTGAGTGTAAATAATAAATGTAAAATGTTGGTAGTAGTTTGATTCTTCTCTTTTTAATCAGAATCTTGCTTTTGTTGAATTTGAGTAGACTCCTTGATAGCCATCAATTGCTTTGCACGGAAAGTTTCATAGTGGATCATGGCGGTAGTTTCAATTAAATCTTGTAAATGAGTTCTAGTCAAAAAGTTACGAAGATGAATAAATTCACAATGTTCAGGATTTTCAACATTGATAGATCCCCATCTAGTCTTTCTTCCACGAACTGCCTTTCCATCAATAACAACATTTCTCTCGGATCCAACTATTGCGAAAGGAATAAGCTCAAAAATACTCTCATTTAAAGATTTTTCGTGCTCTTCGTCTTCCTCGCTTTCATAAGGGTATAATCTAATGTTATGGAAAGCAAGTTCTGCCTTGATCTATTTTTATTTTAAATAAGTAACATTTATAAGTTCAATTATATGTATATATATATGTTCTTACTCTTTGCTTGAATGCATCACGCTCTTCAGATGTAAGTGAATCAGATTTAGCAATGACAGGTACAACATTGACAACTTCCGAAAGCTTTTTGAGAACAACAACATCAATAGGCTTAAGACTACAAAATAATAATTTATAAATACAAAGTTATAAAGCGGCTGTTAAACAAAACTTACGAATGACCAGAAGGTGTAATGAAGAAAAGACAACAGTGAACACGGGTATCAACAATATAACGTTCACGTCTAGCTGTCAATTCCTTACGAAGATAAGCGGAATGTTGATCTTTAATATACTTAATAATAGGCTCCCAACTAGAATAACAAATGAGTATCCATACTTACTTATGTATAAATTGTCTTACCAGTTATCATTGTTAACTTGGTCACCGTAACCAGGTGTATCAACAATATTAAGTCTCAAACGAACACCATTTTCCTCAATAGCTTTTTTAAAAGGGAGAGAGTTTAGTTTTTTTTTTCTTTCTGTCGTAAAATATATACATTTTCTTACTGTGAGAAACGGCTTCGATTTCAGTGGTTTGACGAGTAGTTTCATCAGCAGCTAATCTACCTTTGCTCTCAATCAAATGAGAAGCAAAGATGGTGTTGACAAGTGTAGATTTACCAAGACCTGATTGTCCAACAACCATGACATTAAATTGAAATCCCTTTTTCAATAACTTTTTCTCAATTTGTTGTGTAATAGTATCGAAACCAACATAACTGTTTAATAAAGTCTAAATCACGTCAAAAAAAAAAATTATAATAATAATCTCGGTTAAGATGATGAAGGTTTATATTTTATAAAAAAAAAAAAAAAAACGGTACCTGAGCATTGGTATCGACAGGTTGTTCGGTAGTAGGTGATGATAAAGTAGATACAGACATTTTTTTCTTTTGTTTCAAAGATAAACTAATAAGAAGAGAAAGAGAGAGAGAAAGAGCGATATAGCAATATTCTCGGGGGCGTAAAAGTAAGGGGGTGATACAAAATAAGTTCTAATCCACGTGCGCTATAAATTATTTGAACTACTTTAACACCTGTCTTGATACCAAAAAGAGGTATACTTATTGAAATCACAAAAAGATCGCCACTTGAATACCCTCAAAAAATCCCAGTTGATTGGGAAAAAATGCATTATAATTTCATCCAAGACCACAGCAACTTGACGACATTACGCAACCTCTTCTTGCACTCTTGGTAATTACAATGCATCCACTCTCAACTCGAACATTTTTTGAACTCAGTGAACTTAATTTGGAACATCCTTCGAACTTCAATTGGAACAAACTGTGAACATTATCTTTACTTTTTTTTATTTTACTCTCCATAATTCATAATGAACTTATTTTTTTTTTACGTGAAGACATTCCGGTAACGTTACGAACGAAGCCATGGATTTTGCGATTGGAGGAGATCCTTACGATTCAAATAAACAGACAGATTTTGTGGAGTACCTGAAAAACAAACTATTGGACGTCGAGAACAATAGTAGAGAAGCTGGTAGTAGTAAGGATGTAAAAGATACTAGCTCAGATAAAGAGGAAAAATACGTATTGCACGATGGAACTGCCCGTAGGTTATTTTTGATATTGGAGGTTGCAAAAAGACCTATCTGTTCGTGAACATTGACATGGACTTTACAAAAAACTGTATATTTATTGAGAAGTCCGGCTTTGGCATAAAAGTGAGACGCAGTACAGCTTGATTTAGAAAGGGTACCGAGGTTATAATCCCTACTGCATCACCCAAAGCTTCCCAAACTAAAGGCACAACAACTGGCTACTACTTTAATTTTATCTAAGAGACATTGGATATCATGGACATAAATCCTGAAATGAAAGGTTTTTGTCCTTATCATGGGTTATTGCCCAGATTTCATTCATCGAGTCAAGTAAACTAAATAGTACAAAATAGAAACAAAGGACTATACATGCGTATATCTTCCTCCGGAATTGAATCCAGTTGAACAGTTCTGGGCTATAGTCAGGCGTTAAGTCAAGTGCACTCTATTTTCAACACTAAAAAAAATACTTGCGTATGCAAAAAAGCATGATCATTTGAAGTTCCAATTGAATTTCGAAGGATGTTCCAAATTAAGTTCCATTTTATTTTAAAGAAATGTACCACTGTGTTCAATTTGAGAGTGGATGCACTGTATCCCGAGCCTTTTATTGTACAACCGCATGTTTCCTTTTGGGATACCTTTTATAGAATGACAAGCGATTTTTTATTTAGTAAAAAAGGTACAAGAAAAAATCATTATAATAGTTTGATATATATACCCCCTTTTTTTTCTAAAAAAAAAAAAAAAAAAAAAAAAGTCTGTGTACTCTCAATCATTGATAGGTTACATTTGTAATAATAAATTTGATAGCTTTCAAAAAATTTGCAGCACTTTTTTCTTCTCGTAAACAGTGCCGTAATTATACTTTTGTTTATATATCGTATTATGTATAAAAAAAGGTAGCACTAAACTGACATCGCTCTTTAGATAAATAATATCGGAACCAAGTTTCCGTTTCGTAATTAAAAACAAAAAGGCTTTATACTAGAAACGGATTTACTAATTATGTAGTATCCTTTAGATCCCAATCTTATATATTATGCTTCTCGGCGAAGACAGTTTAATAATAACACAAGGGGAAAAATCAAACACGCACGCACAACGCAAAAGAGAAACGCCAATAATATATCCTTTTTCATTTATTTGATGTCGCTAAATATCCCCCACCCCTCCTTTTTACGCCCTGAACCCTAGCCTTCTCATTGTAACACGCTAAACCAATAAAAGTAAAGTAAGCAAAGTCTTTTTCCTTGACTGTGCGTACATGTACTTTATTATAAAAAAAGTTAAATAGAATATAGAGAGAAAGAGAGAGAAAGAGAAAGTGTGTATAAATTAAATATTACACGGTCTTTTTTTTTATATTAACTCCCCTTTCATTTTAGCTCCTAAGTTAATTTCTATTTTTTTTTTCTTTCTCTCTCATATAAGAAAACGATTTAGGATTGAATGCAAAAAACACGCCATAAATAGTTAATTTAATAATTACATTTATAAGAAACAGTTTTGAGGGGTAGGAGTGGGACATGAGAAAAAAAAAAAGTTTCTTTCAAAGAGAAGAACCCTTACGATGCAAAAAGATAAAAAATACCTTTTACGCCTATTGGGTTAAGGAACGTATAAAAGAATCCCTTATTTTTATACTAAAAACTCACGTCAGTGTGTTCTTTAAACTATTACTGTAGAAAAGAGGAGACGAAAAATAAAAAACTTTATTTGTACATTTAAAGGAAGCTTCCTTTTATCAACACAGGAGCATGTAAATCGATTCGATTTCGTTCGATAGTCATCACTACTTCTTCCCCCCCTTTTTTCTCTCCTCTTTTTTTTTTTTTCCTTTTTTTTTTTCTGTTACTGCATTTTAAATAAAATAAATAAAATCAATTATGATAGTGCTAGTGGCAAAAAAAGAATTAATTTTAATACCAACGACAACGTTTTAATTCATCATAATGACGAGCAATTCAAAAAAAGACTACACAGTAAAAAAAAAAAAAGATACATGTATAATTCTCTTAAAAAAAAGAAAAAAAAGAAGGGGTAACGAGATGCGCTCTTATTTGAAAAACGTGTATTTGCATTTTCTCTTCTATGCAAAAAAGAAAAAAAGATCAAGGTTGCACAGATAACATGTCCTGTGCGGATACGAGAGAAGTCCGCAACAAAAATATTAGTATCAATGCGTATAAAAAAATAAAAAAAGAAGGGAGAAAAAAAAAAGATACTTTCATCGATGATCATTTTATTCACATTTCTTGTAAAGGAAAAATTGAAAATATCACTTTATAGGAGGAGGATAGTAGTACAAGTCAAGTTGTCAACCATAATAATAGTAATAATTAGTGAGGAGACAAAAAAAAAAAAAAAAAGTACAAAGTGTGTGTGTGTGTGTGTGTGTGTGTGTGCGCACGGTGATATTTATTACTATCTTGATAAAAATAGTGACCAAAAAATAAAAAAATGTACATCGGGATTGATCCGCTCTTTGGTTAATATATTGTTACTAAGCAGCTGATTACTTGAACAACCCACTCGAAATTCATGCTTGTGATCTACATTACTATTATTATTTATCGCTCTGAATCAGACTTGTTATACTCACTCTGTTATTTCAAAAACGTACATACCGGAGTTCTATTTTCGGTTTCCACGCAACCAACATGTGTGAAACAAGGGAACACGATCGAGGTTATAATCCCAAATCTTTCTCTCTCTTTACTGGCAATATATATATATATATAAAGAGGAGTGAATTATAATAGATTTATACATGTTAGTCGATCTTCCATCAACTTTAATTTACCAAGTGCACACTCACCCTCCTTTCTCCTATTCTATATTATTCCCCTATTAAGTTTAGCCTTTTCTACACATTAAACTTGAACGCGTTTGGATACAAAGGAGGTAAAATAGCACACAAACTTTCTGTTGTGCTATCCTAGGGGGCTTCCTCATATAAAGGAGTTTATTTATTTTATTTTTTATTATAAAAAGAGAACTTTCTATAAATAATCAATCATCTTTTTTTTATTTACTATAAACTTTTTTCCCTTCTTTTTCTTTTCTTCTTTTTTTTAAAAATATTATACCTTGTTGTCTTGACAACTCAGATTTTTTTAATTAAGTAAAAAAAAAAAAAAAAAAAAAAATCATTTTCATATTTTCTTTATATATAAAGAAATAATAAAATACCAGCAGAGATACATATACAAAAAAAAAAAAAGTTTATTCACTACTTCCCTCTCACACATACACTTCTTTTTTATTCTTTTTAAAAACACACAATACCCACTTATATACTATGGAGATCTTGGAACTTGTTCATCAAGAAACTGCACCTAGCTTAGAAAGACCTTTCGAATGTGACTTTGAACAATGTAAAAAAACTTTTGGAAGACGATCTGATCTGGTTCGACATTCTCGTATTCATACTAACGAAAGGTAATTTTATTTGACGTGCCTGTCAAAAAAAAAAAAAAAAAAAAAAAAACCTAATATCGATATCTTATTCTAGACCGTTCACATGTCGAGAACAAAGTTGTGGAAAAAGCTTTATACAGGTAAAAAAAAAAAAAAAATACTTTTTCAACTTTAAATGCTAAAAAAAAAAAAAAAAAAACTGTTTAAATTAGCGCTCTGCTTTAACAGTACATATGCGTACACATTCAGGCGAAAGACCACACGTGTGTGAGTTCCCACTTTGCAACAAAAGTTTTAGCGATAGTAGTTCACTTGCACGACATCGTCGAACGCATACTGGTAAGAGACCCTACCGATGTCCGTTTGATAACTGTTCCAAGAGTTTTGTTCGCAAGACGATCTTGACCAAACATATGAAGGGAGATCATGTGACAAACGGAAGAAGACCTTCAGTCCAATGGCAACCATTTATAGAAGAAAGACGTAAAGTCATGCTTCAACAACAACAACAACAAAAGCAACAACAACAACAACAACAACATATTATGTCTACTTGTGCTTGCACAGAATGTTACAACACTTCTCCTCCTCCTCCTCCACCTTATTGGTCTCCTAATACGCCCGTCTTATCTGGTTATGAAGATGATTCCTCTAGTAGTAGTAGTCCTTCTTCTCCTTCAAGTGTATCCTGGCCTTACGCTTTACCTTATCAGTATCAACCGTCGTTAAATTGGACTTCAGCTGCTGTATATGATCGTGATCATATCGTATTGCCTAGTTTATCAAGCATATTAGTACCTAGTAAGCAATTCTGGTCTCCACCAAGAAGAGATAGTGGTGTTTCTTTAATCCACTCATAAAAAACATACAAACCAGAAAAAACAACAACAATAACAAAAACAAAAAAAATTTCAAACAACAAATATGTTTTTTATCCCCCCACAACATCAATTGCAAACCCTTCTCTTTTCTCTTCCATTTTGAAAAAGCAAATATACCTCTCTCACACTTCACATTTTATCAAACATTTAAAAAACACCAAAAAAAAGAAAGCTAAAAAAAAGAAAACTAAAAAAAAGAAAAAAAAAAAGAAAAAGATATATATATAAAAAAAAAAGATATATAATACATATATAAAAGAAAAAGAAAAAAGACAAAGCAAACAATCTCTCTCTCACTCTCTCTCACTATGAATACCTTTCCTTTATTTAAATTCTATTCAACTATTTTATGCCACTCTCTTTTCACTTTATATTATGTTTATGCACACTTATGCTCTCCTCCTCCTCCTCCTCCTCCTCGTCCTTTCTCCCCTCACTTTTTTTTTATATATTGCTTTCCTTTTTCTTTTTCTTTCTTTTTTTCTTTCTTACTATCTTTTCTGTTAAAAAAAATAATAATTACATATAATAAATAAATAAAAAAAAACCCAAAAAAGCTCTTTTTTTTCTTCTTGAAAGGTTTAATTTGATGTATTTAAATTTGATAGTTGAAGTTGAACCAACTTTAATTCATGCTCTAAAAGTGGTATGACATTATCTTTTTGAGCATCTTTAAATTGTTCCAAAATTAATTTGATTTCCGTACCTATGATAATAAACAAATCAGTAACCATAACAAATCAGTAACCATAACAAATAAAAAAGCTTAAAAATTATTTACATTTTTTTTCTTGTAGTGCATCATGTAATAATTCCATATCATTTAATTCTTTTTGATCGATTAAAAGTACTTGATCTTGTTCAGTAGGTTCTTGACAATTCAACTGCTCTAATTGACTTTTAATATTTTTCATTTGATTTGTAATAGTAGAAGCCTCTTGAAACTTATTGGTTTCAACTGCTACTTGTTTTAACCTCTGTAGCCTATTTAATTTTTGATTTAATTCAACTTTATCTTCTTGTAACTGTATATAAACTTGTTGTTGATGATAAACTTCGTTTTGAATAGACTCTAATTTAATTTTTTTATTGATCAAGTCTTGCCGAGATCTAACGTATAAAAAAGCTTAATATTTTGGTTCAAAATAAAATAAAGTTATTACTTTTGTAATTCTGATTCGTGATGTAATATCGTCTGATCTCGCTGTTGTATTTGCTTTAATATTGTTTGTATTAATGTGGCGTCTTGCAGGCTTGTTTTATCTGCTATGTTTATTTGTTCATCAAGTCTTGAAAGTTCGTTTACTCCACGCTCTTTTTCTTTCGCATGCTTCTGAATTTCTTGATCAATTAACCTTTCTTGCTCATCCAGTTGTTGCTTTTTTTTTATATGTGTAAATAAATAAAATAATAATAATAACGTAATTTACTTACTGCTTTCATTTTAATCTCTTCTTGTCTTTTGTTAATACTCTGAAACTCTTGCTCTCGTTCCTGCGTTTCTGGTAAAAACGGTTCTAGCTTTTCATGCATTACTTGCTCAATCTCCGCTTTACTTGTGACAAGTGCTTCTTTTTTAGATTGAAGCACATTTAATTTTAATCTAAGCTCATCTATTTCATGCTTTTTTTTTTTTTTTTTTTTTTTTAAAAAAAAACGGTAGGTGCATTTTTTTTTTAGTATTATTGTACTTTACCTGTACGAGGTCAATCTCGGCGCTTATTTCATTCTTTTGCAATTTATCTTTCTGTACTGCTTCTTCTTTACGTTCCTCTAAATCCTGTTGATCCTGCTCCCAGATACCCAAATCAAACGCAACCTGACTCTTTTCAGACTCCACCTGTTCTCTGCCCTGATTTAAATCTTGCAATTTGACTTGATGCATTCGTTCCAAATCATTGATGAATTTCATATGCTGCAACTGTCTTTCTTCTTTTACCAAACCTGCCCACTGCAAGACATCCGACGCTGCCTTTGACTCTTGATCGGTCAACTTACTTATATTAAGCCACGCGTCATACACTTGATTTCGCCATGACATTGATCTTAACTGCTCCAGACTATCGTTTAGTTTATGCTCTTGCGTTTGTAAGGTTTCGGCAACAAGATAATCTTCTTGAGCTAAAGCAATATCCTTTTGCTGACACAAGAGCTGTAACTTGCTGTTCAATTGTGTCATTTGCTCAATTGTTTGCCATTGCTTTGCATACAATCGGTGTAACCCGTGCATTGCATTGCTCTTTTCGGTACCAAGTCTATAAAGTAGTGAAGTGGCCGAGATTAATTTCATTTCGGTATTGGCTTTAATTGTCTTATGACGAGATATATTATTATTACTACTGGAATCGGATACTACAGAGTCTATATGCGTGTGAAAATACTTTTTTTTATGCAAAAAAAAAAAAAAAAAAAAAAAAAAAAAACTTACTGGGACTCATAAAACTAAAAGCACTTGTACTTCGTTTAGGGGAACTTTCTGTACTTTCGTTTCGTTCAGTTAAATCGTCTAGGATAGAAAAATAGCTAGCTTGCACAGGTTTATCAGACCTTGTTGAAGCAGATGCAGATGAACCCCATTGCTGAGAATCGTACAAGTCTTCAATCAATAAACTAGATAAAGGTGGTGAACTTGAAATAAACCCAAAAGCTGACATATACTATAAGCTTTTTTTTTTATATATATGTAGATTGTAGTTTTTTTTTTTTTTTAAATGTGTAGAGATAAAGACTAAAAAAAAAAACGAAAAAAAGGGAGTTTGAAAACTATTGTTGCAACTGGAATAAGGGAAAGATACGTGCACTAGTTTTTTTTTCGCAGAGATGGACAGGAGCTGCTCTTACGTAATTTAATCTAAACGGAAAACTGACATTTTTAGACTTAAAAAAGGTATGTAAGCTCCGGACACCAACATGTCAGATGTATTTAACTTGACTGAAATATAACGATTAGAAGCATGTGAAGCCCGTTGTTGGGTGGGGTAAAAAAAAATATATAGGCTTTAATTGATGGAATTAGGAAATAATATACATTACGCAACTTAAAAACATATAAAAAAGGAATACTCGTACAACAATCAAGAAACTCTTTTTTAATTTCATGTGATTCTGTCTTTTTTTCTGCATAGTAGTTCGTGACGGTCTTCTACTACTTTTGTACAAAACAAGATGACTATAAGACAACTTGTAGTAAACTATAAAAATCTGAATTAATTTTACCTAAACTTCTTGTTCTTTATAACATTTTAAAAAAATAATAACAAATATGTCTGATATCGTCGTTCCTGGATTCAAGAGTTCCGAACTCATTGCTGAATTAAGCAAGGCCTTTGAAGCTTTCAACGAAGAAGAAAGAGCCAAGTTGATCAAGCAAGTTAACGGTGTCTTCCAATTTGTTATCAAGAACAGCGAAGGAAAGGAAGAGGTTTTCACCGTTGATGTTAAGAAGGAAGGAAAGGTTGTCCGTGGTAAGGGTAACGTTAAGGCTGATGCTATCTTATCCTTGAAGGATGCTGATTTCGTTGATTTGGCCACTGGCAAGTTGAACGGTAAGTTATTTTCTCCCCTTCTTTTGCAAAAAATTGGTGAATTAATTTTTTTTCGTTATGTAGGTCAAAAGGCATACATGAGCGGTAAGCTCAAGGTCAAGGGTCAAATTATGCTTGCCATGAAGCTCGATAACGTCTTCAAGACTGTTAACCCCACTGCTAAGCTTTAAATTGTACAATACACACTATATATTTTCTCTCTGTCTCTCTCTCTCTCTCCGTATTATAATTCCTCCTCTTACTTGAATATTACACTTTCAAATAAATAAAACGAGATTTCTCTTTTTGTTACAAAAAAAAACATAAAAAATAACCCCCCAAAAAAAAGACAGTGTAACGTTTTGTAAAATGGACCTTTAAAACCCTGTACAACATTATAACGTCTACATGTTGTACTAGTTATTAGGGCCGTCCACAAGTCGAAAAACTTTTAACAAATTTCCCTTGCTAAAATAAAATTTATCAATAGAACTTTTTTTTTCCATGAAGCTAGGATTTTTTTGTTTGTTTGACAAAATGTATGAGAAAAAGAAAAGACACGTATCGAAAGTTTTGTTTAGTGAGAGAAGACCAGAAACCTTTTTTTACGATTTTTTTTTAAACAGTAAACCCCATAGAGATCAGTTTTTATGCGTATACTTGGAAGTGCATTTTACTAAATATATACAGTTGATTTTTTTTTCGCCATGTTCCTTAAGAGTGTTTCTTGATTTTTCTTGAAACAAAGTACCCAAAGTCGGTCATTCGGATTACTAAAGATGACTAATTTTTTTTTTTCTGTTCTCGAACTTTGTAAAAGAGTATTAAGCAGAGTATGAATAATTACCAAGAAAAAAAAAAAAAGAGTTATCAAAGCTTATTTACATTTTTTATATAGCGCGTTATTTAAGTTTTTTTTTTTTTTTTACTTTTAAAAAAAGAGAAAATAAACATACCTGTCAAAAACGATTAGTGGTGATTCACATACAAAAATTGTTTTTAATACGGAGTACGAAAGGCGACGGCTGTATCAGATTTTTTTTTTTTTTTTTGTAGTCATCGATTAGTAAAAATGTATAATTTGATTATGCCTATTTTCAATTACTATCCATGAAGGGAAAGAGGATGTTCTTTTTTAATTTTATTGAAGAGAAAAAAAAAAAAGGCTGTAACTATATTATTAATAATTATATGTATTTTTTTTTTATGTCAGTAAGAAGAACAAAAAAAAAAAAAGTTTATGCAAAAATCTTTGTAAAATATTATTAAGCTGTGCGACCTTATTTTAAAGCAACGATCGAGTGTTAGACATTTTTATTAAGCATTTGTTATTTAGGACCAGAGCGGTATACGTACGAAACCAAAAGAAAAAGAAAAAGAAAAAAAAAAGTATAAATAAAGAATATTTTCGAACGAAAGATTTTTTTTTATATCAATCAATTAACCTTTTTTCTATCCCTTTTAACAAATGCGTTTCTCTATTGCTACTACTTTAATCGGTGCTGTTGCCCTTATGTCCGCAGTCTCTGCAGACGTCTACAACCGTCTTAACGCCAATGACACCGCCTTTTTATTTGTCGATCACCAAAGTGGTCTCTTCAGCTTGGTCGATGATTTTAAGCCTGATGCTTTCCTTAACAACGTTTTGGGTCTCGCCGAAACAGCCAAGCTCTTTAACGTTCCTACTATTCTTACCACCAGCCGTGAAGATGGTCCCAACGGTGCTCTTATTCCAGGTATTAAGAAATTGTTCCCTGATGCCCCTTATATCGCTCGTCCTGGTCAAATCAATGCTTGGGATGATCCCAGATTTGTAGACGCTGTCAAGAAGACCGGTAAGAAGCAATTGGTTATCTCTGGTATTGTTACCGATGTCTGTGTTACGTTTGTTGCCCTTTCTGCTAAGAAGGCTGGTTATGAGGTCTTTGTTGTTACAGATGCTTCTGGTACCTTCAATGAAGCTGTTCGTGATGCCTCTTGGTTAAGAATGCAAGCTGGTGGTGTTCAATTGATGAACTGGTTTTCTGTTGCTTGTGAATTAGGAAGAGATTGGAGAAAAGATATGTCCGGTATGGCTGCTTTGTTCTCTAACCGTATTCCTGCTTATGCTCATGTTATGGAGAGTTTCAACGCTGCCCAAGCTGCTTCCAACACTACTAAATAAGTTAGAGTTTTTTTTTCGGTTATAATATATGTACATATTTTATTCCCCTGTAAACTATAATAAATATTTCTATCAACTATATAAACACGGTACTTTTTTTTATTTTTTTATTTTTATTAATCTGGCAGATGTTCTAGTACCCTTTTTATCTTTTTCTTCACGCTTTCTTTTGGAACTAGTTGCAGGTTGTGGCAATTTATTTTGTAGGAATACTTTTCCTTTTGCTACAAGTTGTTGAATTCCACCGTCTAAAATATAAACATATATAAATAAAAGGGCAATACATTTTTTTTTTTCAAATTACCTGGGATAGGACGTACTCGGATATGTGTTATTGGTTCCGAATGAATACAAGATATAATATGTATCATGTTTGGATAAATGTTATGTCGAATTTGATCCTCATCTATTAAATTAATCCACTGGACACTTTCTGAATCGTTTACGTTCTGGTTTTTTTTTTAAAAAAAAAAGAAAAGAAAAAGTAATGATTAGGTTAGATTTTTTCTGGTAAAAAAATAATAATCATAAAATACCTGATCTGTAATCATAGAACCTTGTATAATAATCGATTGTGGTGCGTTACCTATAAAATGCTTTGTATCGACCACGAATCGATCGATAATTCCTTTCGTAGCTAACTTGATGGTAGTGTATTGTGGTATATTATTAGAGTTTTTGTCTCGAGTACAGATCCATCCGTCATGACTTTGGAAATAGTTAGATATGTCCCCCCCCCTCTTTTTGTTTTAACGAAAAAAAAACCCCCGTACCTTGAATATGCTCTATCTAGTATAATGTTTGGTATCTCTCCTCTTAGTATATTTACGGGTTTTTGAATTACTTGCGAACCATATAAGTTCGAAGCTAGGTTTATGGTTCTATCTATTGGTATAAACAGCGGAACAACATCGCCGTATACACGTAATCGAGTCTATAAAAATAAAGTTTTTTTTTTTTTTTTTTTTTTTTTTTAGTTGAGACTTTTTTTTAACCGTAACACAGAAATATATCGCATTTTACAATAGCACTACCCGGAATCATGGTAACTTGAATATGTGAACACATATTGGGGTTTCTAGTCTCGAAAAAGTTATGAGAGTCGAGATCAACAAAGACTTGCGGTAGAAGTCTTACCCACTACAGTTACAAATATGTAAGAAGTTGTAGTGGTTTATACCTTTTTTTTTTACCTTTCCAGGAGAGTCTCGAAGATGGCCTATAATTGAAACCGTAGTAGGTGCACACTGATTGTATCCGGTCAAGTCTATATCTATACCACTTACGATACCACCGACTCCTAATTGAACCACGGCACTAAAAGTCAAGGAGGTTAGTATTTCTTTCAATAGGTCTTTTTCGTATTATACGTACAAAGCACTTGGTTCGTGCCTTTTTACAAGCCAACCATTTTGCCACCCATCTGCTCATAATAAAATTAATAAAAAAAAACACATGATAGATTATAACTATTTACCTTCTTCGTTTTCTATCTCCCATAGCTCTTTCTTCTCCTTGAGAACATCTGTTCTTATTATATTACCTGCTGAACCAAACGTTTGGTCGGATACATACATGATATAGGAACCTTGGTAATCTGCGGCTAAATCGATTTTAGTAGCAAACGGAGTATCGTTCAAGTTATAACAGGCATCAAGACGTTTGTAAGAAGATCTATTTAATGTATCGTTGCCGTCTTCAGGTTGTGGGTTGTGTATGTTTTCTTCGGTACTGTTTTCTCTGTCGGCAAGAATAGTGGCGCTTATTCTGTTCATAGCGTCGATATGGTCTTTGAAAAATTGGTCATCTTCGTCATTGTTATCAATATATATAAACCCGTCTTTTATGTCAGGTGCATTATTTTCGGCTTTACTCATTATAATATCATTAAGAGGTAAAAAAAAAAAATAAGAGAGAGAGAGAGTGTGTGTATATGATTAATTTTTATCTACCTATATATATATAGGAGTCTCCTTTATGATAAAATAAGTTGTCTGACAACATGATAGACAACTTTCTAGTTGATACACACCTACTCATGTACCAAAAGTTTTTATAAGGCTAAAGAAAATTAAAGTGCGGCCATTTAACCCACCACCTTATTTTTTTTTTTTTTATAAAAAAGTTCCCCCTTCTTTTGTTATTTACACTTTTTCGTTATATTCTACAAGATGAGTGAGCTCCCCCCTCGGTCATCTATGCAATCGTCCGTTTACAGTGATCAACGTACTATTCGTGCCAAAAGTATTTTGGAAAAAAACTTGAATAAAAGTAGAGGATCTGAAGTAAGTGTATCTTTGTTTTTTGTTAACGATTTTAACAATATAATATAGGTAAGTTTAAGTGCGCAAACTTTCTTATTTTCAGAGATGTTACAGTATGCTCAAAAGAGAGTTAATGGTATTCAAGATTTGGAAAGAAAGTAATGGTAAACCATTTGTTTTAGATGTAATAAATAATATTAATTATTTTTTTATATGTAAAGGTTGAATGAGTTTGGGTATCGCGTCGGGTCTCGTGTATTGGAATTATTAACTTGGAGAGAAAAGAATGCCAAAAGAGAAACAAAGATTTTAGGTATACTTTATTTTATCCATAGTACTGTTTGGAAGGCCTTGTTCGGAAAGCCTGCTGATTCGCTTGAAAAAAGTACCGAAAATGATGATGAATGTAAAGTATATAATACATGTAAAAGGGGGAAAAACTTGATGATTTAAATATATGTAATTAGATATGATTTCAGACAATGAACCGATCCTTACAAAGTACATATCTGTTCCTAAAGAACTCTCTCAATTAAACTGTAATGCTTTTGTTGCTGGTATCGTCGAGGCAGTGTTAGATGGTTGTCAATTTGTAAGTTTTTTTTTTCTTTGATCTGTTTAAACAAACATACTAATTATTTATTACATATAAAAAGCCTGCTCGAGTTACAGCACATACAGTACCTACTGATGGATTCCCTCAAAGAACAACAATTTTGATAAAGTTAGATAAAGATGTCTTGGAAAGAGAAGAACTTTTAAAATAAATAAATAAAAAAAGGCAACAATTTGTAAATAACCCCAGAAAAGAAAAAGTTACTTCTTCTTCTTTGCAGTTTTATCAATTGTATCTATAAATCGTTTAGGAACTCCTTTACTAAGCATCAACTCAGTAATGGTTTTGATTTGAGGTCCTTGTACCATGATTTCATATAAAGGATTCTTAGGGCTAACACCTTGAATAGTGTTATCTATATACAATTTTTTTTAGAGCTTATCAACTTGATGTATATAATAGAACTTACAGGTTGTACTACTGGCACATAATCTGGTTAATTCTTTAGACAATTCTTCTACATCTAATCCAAAGCCTTCTACACCAGTTACTTTTGTAATTGTTTTTCTACCCTGTCTAATTTCTTGTGTAATTTCAACTGGTTTAGGTTGTCCTTTACGAAGAACGGGTTCTTTACCTGGAAGTTTAATTGAATGGAAAGGTTGCATCTTTAAACAAATTCTAATATATATACGGGTGTGTTTAGATTAATGTAAGCTTAGTCAAATCATATTACTTTTTTTTTTTTACCTGTGTAGGATTTGATCACGAGCTAATTCGTTAATTGAGTTATATTCTGGCTTTGTTAAAATAGTATCATACATAACAGGATCAATCTTGATCATTCTATTTTTTTTTTTTTAAAAAAAAAAGCTGTTTAGTAAAAAAATAAAATCATTATTTGTTGTTGAAGTTACTTTTGATTTTGAGGGTTGACCAAGTCATGTAATTTAATATAATCAGCAACTACTGCACGTACTTCAGGAATTGTATATAATGCATCCGTATCATGTTTCGCTTCCTCAAAAAACTTGATCATAGAGGTACCAAGTGGTTTAAAAATCTCTTGGATTTCAGCTTGTTCTTGTTTAGGCTTTTGTTGTTGTAGTGTTGGTTTGATAGTTTGTTTAGCAGTATCTTTAGTAGGTTGAGTAGTGGATTCCATAGTTTTATATTTATGTAAACCTTGTAAAGAAGGATGAGACCAATTCACTGATATAAGCATGGTTTCTCCTCGTTGTTCCTTTGTCTTTAATAAACCGGATTTATCCATTGCTTTTAAAAACTTTTGAAGTTTTTTGTAACTGGATTTCTTGATATCGATCTCGGTGCCTACGTCCATTGGTCTGCAGGGCATAATGTACGCTGAGTAAAGTGAGGAAGCTGATAATGGTAATATAGTTGATGCGTTTGATTCTTTTATCTTGTATACAAGCGCTTGATATAATGATTTTTTAAGCCATTCATCAATTTCTAATATACATTAATTAATAAGGGAGGGGTAAATTTTTAATGCTATTTTGTGTGTATGTGTGTGTGTACCATTTGTTGACAGTTGTTTCGATTTTGTCTCTACTAATTGTTCCGCAGGTTTTGATTCTTCAGTTTTTGGCGTATTATTATCATTTTTACTAGGAGAAGGGGTCGATTCACCATGATCTTCGTCTTCTTCTTCCTCATATTCATCATCAGAAATAGTTTGAAGTTCTGGTGGTTCAGTTTTTTCACCCATACTCCATAAATAATCTTCGTAAACGTGAATAATATTCACTGCTTTTCCTTTCATTCCAGATCTTGGTTTAATCTCTGATGTAGGTACAGTCATTGTTCCAATTGCTAAAGGGTATCTATTATCCTATCATGATTAATTACTGGCCACTTTTTTTTTTCGAGATACTTACGAGTATCCTTTAATGGTAATGGCTACTAAATCACCAGTTTTTAATGTAGGTAAAACACCTTCGGGGCCGAGTACTAAACCAGGTATCATTAAATCTACATTCAATTGTGTTTTTTTTTAGTGCGTGATTTTTTTTTAAATATATCAAGTATATTTATTTTACCTGCACCATCGATCAATTTTTGTACTACAGGTCCCCAAGTATAGAGTTTTGGAAGCATATCAGGATATTGCCACATTGTGTAAACTTACAAATATTTATAATATTAGCGTTAATAATAAAGAAAAGAAAAAAAAAGCGTGTCTTTTGTTACCTGTTGGAATAGGAGGTAAGTTTTCTAAAGAAATCCAAGTTGTTTGTTTCTTTGACATATAGACGGTTCCAGTGACACCACTATGAGCTGTAAACTTTGCTGAACGAAGATCGTCTGGCATGAGATGAGGAGCCCCTTCCTCTGAACAGATTTGCTTTAAGGAAGGATATGCTTCATATGCTTCGTTTTGGAATCTTCGACGGTCTGAAGATCTTAAAGGACTAAAAGTCTTTAAGTTGGCAAAGGGTTTTTTAAACATTTACTTTTTTTTCTTTGAAAAAAAAAAGGTTTATATAAAAGTTTTTTTTGGTAGGTCTAAAAGAACGGGGTTTTGAAACAAAAAAAAAACCTGGTTTGGGTGTTTGGGTAATTGTATATCCACTCTATATTTCAAAATTACGTGACAGATCAAAATTTAATTGAGCTATATCCCTTAAATATATATATGAACCAATTTGATACTTGCCTTTAAATATGAAGAGTAGTACTACAACAGGCATTTTTCTCTTACAACTGCATATCAAATGTTATTGACTACAGTAGCAGCTCTATTTAAGGGTGGATTTCTTCCAGATTTCGGCAACCTTTAAATAGATGTATTTTGTTCTGTTTACTAACATTAATTAAACTTTGACAGTTGTAACTATGTGCATCGCTTAAAGAGCATCCATATGAGGCTTTTCATATCACGGGGCCTTTTTTCCTTTTGACAAAAAGGCCTGTGCTGGGAAATCGCTATGGTTGCACTAAATTTCTTCTTGCGAAGGACAGTCAAAAAGACTTGCGTTTCATCCCCTATTCTTTCTTTGAATATAAATACAATAAGGTAAAAAAAAAAAGAGGAATCTCTTTTTTCTCTTTATTATTTTCGTCTCTTTTATTATCACCTACCGTTATCATCTTTTATTTTAACTTTTTATAAACACCAACTTTTTACAAACACCAACTTTTTACAAACACGAACTTTATTTTTTCTTCTTTTTTTTCATATAAAAAGTTAATAACTATGGATTATATGTATAATCATTTTAAAAACTTGAAGGAGTCATTCAAAGACTTTCAAGCGTATGCCAGCGGTTACGACCCTCACCAATACGTACGCCATGCAAATGACTCTGACTTTAAGTTCCATTACAACCCACCTATCAAAACATGGAGCATACAGAAACTTGTAAACGAGCCTGTACCACGAAAGGAGCGTATGAAAACATTGGCCAGTAACATTGCAGATAATGTAACACATACCTTCGCATATGGAGCTTTCGCCGTAGCAAATTACATTTGCCCCCAAAAGCCCGGTTCATCCTCTGATGCATCTGACACGGACACCTTATCCAGAGCAACATACATCGATGAAGATGGAAAGCAATACCCTCCCGAAAGGCCTTTGGATTATTGTTGGGGTTTAATTGATTACGATGATTTATCAGTTGAATTCAAGAGTACCAATCCTCCACCAAAGCCTCCAAGAAGGAACATGAAATTACGCAAGTAATTTGTTTTGCCAAAAAAAAAATCCTTATTTTGTTTCAATCAACCAAAAATCATACCAGATTTGTTTCAATCAAAAATCCTCCCAGATTGTATCAAAAAATCCTTTCAGATTTGTTTAAAGAAATCCTCAGTTCGCTTTATTGTACAGCAAGAACTTGATAAAAAATTGCATATATTCTCCAATGTACATAACAACTTCATAACCATGTATATTTTTTATTCCTATTATCGTATTATATTATAGCTCTATGAATAAAGCGCTTTTATTATTAACCCTTCTCAAACTTGGAGTTTAAATAATTAGTAAAACAAAAAGCAAAAAAAAAAAATATTTTATTAGGACTACGCTACTTTGCAATGCTTTACGACTTGGTCTACGTAGTGAAAGTCAGTTTGTCTTTTTCATTCTTTTTTTTATCTGTTTTTTTTCATGTGATCAATTAATTAGTTATTTCCATAAATGTTCATGTAAACAAAAGACTCTTTTTTTTCATAAAATAAAAAGATATATCAGTTTATTGCTAGGGAAAATTCGTATGATCAAATCGGTATAGATACAGATTATATTTCTCGTATATTCTCCTTTACAAAAAAAAGCGAAAAGTATTACTTGGGATATAGATAATACTTGTGTGAGAAAAAAAAATCTAATAAAAAGCATGCTTTTCCTCGAAGTCGTTTTTGTTTATACATAAATGATCAGAAATCAGTAGCCAGAAGTGTAGATATGAAGTAAACAAATCTGCATAATTTTTTTATTTTTTTTTAACTGTCAACACTTTCACTTGTTCCTTTTTATATATACTTACACTAGTAGTATCACCTCTTCTTATATCCAAATATAAAACTTATTATTGCTATTGAAAGATGTACCAAAAAATAGAAGTAGGTGGATAAAACTGAAGAGAGTAAAAAAAAAAAGGAAAAGTATGCCTAATTTGTACTACTTTCCCTTTTTTTTTGCATGATTTGTTTACTTTGCGCAAGTTAAAAAGATAATCAAGTTTCTTAAATACAATTTCCACAGAAACATATGATTATCTACCACTACTAGGCGGAAACTATCTCAGTTGTTTATATGACTGAGTCGGCTGAAATGAAACAAGGGTTAGTCGTTGTTGATTATTACCTTTTATGACTAGTTAGCTCCATCTCCATTTAGGACAACTTGTTTAAAGCTGTATAAAATTCGCAAAACTATTTTATTAACAGTTGATGTTTTGAAATGAAATATAAGAATATAAGATCCTTGGTAAAAGAGAAATAAAATATAATATAATAGTTATGAAAGAGAAAGGTAAAAAAAAAAGAAAAAAGAAAAAGAAAAAAGAGTTTTTTTAATGGAAAGAATCAGTTCGCATATAATAAACTATCGCAAATAGAGCGTAGTAAGTTCCTCAAATCAACTATGACTACCGAGGTAGAACAAAAGAGATTTCAGAGAGACACTTTACAGAGTCTAATAAAGCTTTCATCACGCTCTTTAAAGGGATAGGTAGGAGGGAGGGGGGGGGGTAGATATCAAGAATCGACGCGAAAATAGCTGTTCTAGTACGCTGCTCCCAAAGAGGACTCACCCCTCTTCTTCACAAACTTTTGGAAACGAAGGAGGGAAATCAACTCCTACTCACGTACTGTATTTTCCTCGAAATCCAGTAAATGATTGCAGCTAACAAGTTCCTCAACTAGTGCCATTCGCGCATTTCATCCATCAATCAAAAAAAAAAAAAATAGGTTTTCACTAGATGATACCCGCCCATCTTGCTTCCACCCAACTCTTCCTTGTGCAGGGCCAACCACCTGCCCCAAGCATGCAGATCCGAGTGAGAAACAGGCTATAAAAAAAAGTGGTTTTATGAAAGAGTCAAGTTGCCTATAAATTATGACAAATAAAGCTTAAGTTCATGATATCAAATATGCACCACCGGAAAAGAACATAAAAGATGTGGGAGAACACTTTACAACGTCTAATAAAGCTTTCATCACTCTCTTTCAATAAAAAAAGAAAAGGGTTGAACCATAAGAGATCAGAATCAACAAGAAAGGTATGTACTATTATATTTGCTAAATATAATTAGAGTGGTCCTAATGCTTAAGCTCTTGCAGAAAACGATACACAAAATATTTTTTTGCATAATAACTTGGACAAGTTCAAGAACTATGTAAAGTATTATAATCCAGCATTGCCCATCTATTATCCTTTTCATAACACTTGTTTTTATATGAACATCCAGGCATTTCTCCTGAAAAAGGTAATTTTTACAGTATTAATAACTTACTTTTTATAAATAGAAATATTTGTTGAGGTAGACGTAGATGTCGAGGGAGCTGATGTAGAGGGACCTTACATACTGTTTCCAGTATTAACCCATGTAGTGAAAGAGGCACCAAAGTCAGTTTGTCTTTTTCATTTGTAATGTGTGCATGAAAAAGTACGACGCCGAAGAGTATCATTATGTGGCTTTTCACATCATGGGTCTTTTGTCCTACAAATAAATAGGTATTATAAGGTTCAAAGCCTTTTGACAAAATGGCCTGTGCTGTGAAATCGATATTCTCTCTGATATGGTAGCACTAAAATTTTTTTTTTGCAAAGAACAGTCAAAAAGACTTGCGTTTCATCCCCTATTCTCCCTTTTGAATAAATACAAGGTAAAAAAAAAAGAGGAATCTCTTTTTTCTCTTTATTATTTTCGTCTCTTTTATTATCGCCTACTGTTATCACCTTTTACTTTAACGTTTTATAAGCACCGACTTTATAACTAAACATCAACTTTTTACAAACACAAACTTTATTTTTTTCTTCTTTTTTTTCATATAAAAAGTTAATAACTATGGATTATATGTATAATCATTTTAAAAACTTGAAGGAGTCATTCAAAGACTTTCAAGCGTATGCCAGTGGTTACGACCCTCACCAATACGGAGGCCATGCAAATGACTCTGATTTCAAATTTCATTACAATCCAACTACCAAAACATGGAATATAACGAAACTTGTATCACGAAAGGAGCGTATGAAAGCATTGGCCAGTAACATTGCAGATAATGTAACACACACCTTCGCGTATGGAGCTTTCGCGGTAGCAAGTTATATTTGTCCCAAAAAGACCAGTTCCTCCTCTGATTACGATAATGATGCATTTGGCGCAGAAATATTATCTAGAAGTACATATATCGATGAAGAAAGGCCCTTGGACGATTCTTGGGGTTTAGTTGATTATTACTATTTATCAGTTGAATTCACGAATACCAATCCTCCACCAAAGCTTCCAAGAAAGGTCATGAAATTACGCAAGTAATTTGTTTTGCCAAAAAAATCACACCAGATTTTGTTTCAATTAACCAAAAATCACACCAGATTTGTTTCAGTCAAAAATCCTTTCAGATTTGTCCTTCCTTTTCGTCTTTTATTTCGCGAATGAAAGATGAAAAAAAAAAAAATACAAATATTCTCCAGTGCATATTTTTTTTATCCCCATATTATCATATTATATTATTACCCTTTAAATAAAGCGCTTTTATTCTTAACCCTTAGAAATTTGGCTGTGGTTCTAATGCCTATGCTCCTTCGTATGAAGATACATATATTTTTTTTGCAAAAATATGCCGAGTGAGCTTAAGAACTATTTTGAGAATTATAACCCCCCATTGATCATTGATTGTCCATCTAAATATTTTTTTTCAGTACAGTCACCTTTTTTTTTTTTTTTTTTTTTTTTTTTTTTATAAAATATCTTTCAATGTCTACCAAAGACACATCCAAGCGCCATGATCTTAGTTTAACTTTAATATACCAATCACTGCAATCTCCTACCTCCTCCACCAGCCTTAAATGCCGTACCATTTTACATACGGCTTCTGTCAAGCAATTCGATCACACTTTACGAAAACTTAAAAGTTATGCCAAACGACCTGAATGGCCCGCTAGAAGATTGATTCGCTGTCTGGATTACTTATTTGTACATGGTATTAAACCCTCTCCTCATTTACAAAGTATTGTTCGATTACCGTCGTTTCGATCGTGTGTTAAGTGGGGACTTTTATGTACGGATACCGATAGTGTATTACCAACAGCTAAATTCTTTTGTAATTTGTTGGAGACTGTAGACGACGATAAGACGGTGGCAGATATCAAACAGCATGGTGGGGTCAAGTTGTTGTTAGAGTGGTGTCAGCATACGAACCAGTCAGTACGAATATACAGCGTAAGAGCTTTGGCGGCGAAAGTTGGTTGGTTTGCTAAAGATTTAATTGGGTTGGATGCTTACTGCGTACTGACTCGGCCTGTGTTAAACGTTTCTGAATTATGTTATGTGTTGTCATTGAAACCGCCGGTATCCGATATTCAACAAAAACGAGTAGAATTGGAACAGTGTATTATGGCCTGCAAGTTATTAGACTCTATATTTAAATACGAGCAAGTGGATCAACCGTCTGCTGCGTTCCAATCGTTCGCGAAATCAGCACTGTTTTGGGAATTGGTTGTTACATGGAAAACGGTCTGTTTTGATCAGTTTGGTATCATGTACAGTCAAACACCTCATGTACCAATCAAAAATGAGAAACTGTTGGTGTACTGCCTATCCTCTATCGTACAACGATTTACTTGCTGCTGCCCAAATGCAGCAGAGAACGTAGTACGCACTCGATCTGACTGGCACCCTTACTTCAGAATCCTTATGCACACTTGGATTAGAAATTGTTCTGCAGTCAATGAAGCCGTTGAAACTGAAAAAAGAATTCTTAAAAAAATGATACAGATTGCAATTGATATTGTCCCGGCGGTTAAAGAGCTTGCGTCGCGGCAAGATTATGCGGATCAAGTGGTTTGTGATTTTACCAATTTTTTAATGGCATTTGTGTCGCAACCCATTTCACCGGAACAGGTTGAAACGTTATCGGGGTTGAATGGCGCGTTGCTAAGTACGGATATTTGTGTAGATGTGGACGAACGCGGGTTTATGGTCACGGCGGTATTGTTAAGTCAGGATAAAGATATGCTGGTGGTGTTTGTCGAAGGGTTTATTCAGTACGTACAGTTGGCTTCTGTCGATTATGTTCAAACTGTGTCAGCACGTGTTGCGTGGAGTTTAAAGTCATTATTGACTATTCTTGTGGATACTGAACAATTAGAGGCGTCTGGATTACGTACTCGTATACTGAAACTCATTGTATTTTTCTTGCATTACAAAGATGCTATTGACACGTTCGCTACATGTACTACGTCTATCACTGAACTTATTTGGGGACCTACTATTGAACAAGCAAAACAAGGATTACAACTAGCTACCAGTTTATCGGTGACAGAAGACTTGTCACCTAAACAAAACAGTGTTATTTATAAAGCGAAAAGAGCCTTTGTTTCGTTGGAAATTATTTCTGGGCATCCTAGGGCATGTGAAAGGTTAATGGATTCAAATGTGTTGCAGCTTGTGGATATTTCGTTGATACCGAATGGAGATACTATGCAAAAGACAGCATCTTTGCTTGCGATGTATGCGTTGTTTGGTAGGTTTATTGCTGCGCTATCAAGAAGAACTGCATTTGTTAGGACACGATTAAGAGATGATTGTGGACTGTTTCCAATTATTTTGAAGTTATCACAACAGGCTATTGAACACAGAGAGATGAGAGATCAAGATGATGCGATTAGAGTTGGGTGGACTCAAGTGATTTCAAGTTGTTTATTAGTGGTGAGTTCGTTTCAGTACGATGAGTCTTCAATGAAGATGTGGCTCTGCTGGGATTATGGTGATGTATCAAATACTGAGGTACGGCTAGAAGATGATGCAGTAGAAATGGTTGAATCGCAACAAGTATCTTCTATACTGCCTTCTTTATTGTCCGTGCTGTTTCCTGGTAATAAGCAAATCTCGGGATCCAAAGATGATAATTTCCAGCTACTTTTTTTGGCAGCTAACGTATTGGATCAGTTATCTGCGATCCCTATATGCGGAAGACAGATGGTCCAGCATCCAGATGCGCTGGCTGATTTAGCGTCATTAATGGTTACACTTACTAAAGATCTTTTCCCTGGCAATCCTAATAAGAAAAGACGGGCGCTCGATGAAGTTAAGATGGATGATGCGGAGATAAAAAAAGAAGATGAAATTTTTATGTCTGAATCCCCTCAGCATCAATGTGCCGAATATTTGCGTAAAAGTGCCATACGTATACTTGTTTGTCATGATAATATTCAATACACTATTTTGGCAGATGCGTTTACAACTTTCTTTAGACCGTTATTACAGCATCCTTCGCATCGCTCTTCATCTCAACACTGGCGTGTGGCAGTGACAAAAGACTTGTATCAAAAGAAATTACCGGATTTTGTTAGTCTGTTCAAGTTTACAGAGGTCACAGATCATGCTATCAAGCTGTATGAGTTTACGGCGGTGGCGGTTGCTTACTCGATTATGGGAACTGATAGTGATCAAGAATGGAACTCGGTTTTGGGACTCGGTGTTTCTGAAATTGTGAGTAGTAAGTATGTATTTGGTGTACTGTGTCAGATGTTGGTGTATGAACTTGAATATGAAGAAAATAATTCGATGTTGCAGATCATTACACCTTTCCGTAGAAACGCAGCAGCACAAGTGATTGAAACTCTTGCGTTGGACTTAGAAGTGGTTTGGCAAGTAGAAATGAAGTCGATAGAAAGTGTACCTGTTAAACACGTTGCTTTGGCTGAACCGTATCAAAAAGTTTATTTTGCAACAGATGACTCAACAGAACTGGTTTGCGGTAACAGACAACTGCTAAGTTCTAATTCGCCCATTTTTGAAGCACTACTAGGATCTAATTACGCAGAACAAAGCAAACTAGAGTCTTTGACAGCTATACCGTTACATGATGTACCATTTAAAAATCTAAGTTTGTTTTTATCGGTAGTGGAGCAATTAAATACTGACAGTGTACTGATAAACACCAATTGGAAAGACGTAGTTGATTTACTTTTAATTTCGGATCGTTTTGGAACGACCAGTGTCAAGAACAAGTGTCAAGATTGGGTACTTGCTAAAGTTGAAAAATTACACGTTGTGGATGAAAAGGAAAGGTTGGTATGTTTAGAAGGGTTATTGGGTCTTTATAGAGAGTGTCGCGATCCAATTGAATTGGATGGTGGTATCACGTCTGAGACTTGGCCGTTTGCGTTAGTCTTGAAAGAAGCGGTGAAGTCCATTGTTATGTATTTAAGCTTGGCGTCTCGGACGGATACTTTTAACAAAATGATATTAGAAAAAGATGGAGAAGAATTAAGTTCTTTTTGTGATGGTATAGCTTCTTTATTAAAGAAATAAAAGTAGGTTTTTTTGAGGGGTTTCCTGGTTTATTTGTGTAACCATCGTGTTTCCAAACAGAAAATCAGTAACCACCCAAACAAAAGGATTAGTTATTTTTAACTATTTTTTCGCTGATTACATAATAAAAGGAAATTTTGTATTTGACACTTGAATTATAAATATTATCAAGTATAAATTTGTTTTGAACCATATGTAATTTGTTTAAAGGATTTGGGTACTAAGCTAAACATTTAACTAAATATTCAAGTCCTTCAAAATTCCCTTTCACTGTACTATTTTTGATAAGGAGGTGGAAATCGTTTAATGATGCATAAATACCACTATCACAACAAAGATAGATATAATATAACGGACGTGGAGCAAGAAAGAGGCTTCTGGACTCTTCAGCTTCACCATTACGATTATATTGCTTTATTTTTTATTGAAACAAAAAAGGAGGAGCTAATTTTAGGTATCGCTTCTATTCACTGCGCTTTGTCCATTCCATTTTTACACCAATAAAACAAGTGGTACACCAAGAATTAACCTTTTTTTTTTTTTTTTGTAAAGGTAAAATTATTAGTCACACGTCAATGAGTGGTGGGACTAGAAAAAAAAAACGGGGGAACTGTAAATAAGGAAAAAAACTATTCTAATGTTGTAGAATGAAGTAATCTCCCAATATGAGTGGTTTGGGAAAGAGGATAGGGAACCAGGTTATCATTTCCATGTTGCCAATAAATAATCCAAAATTGGTATATGGTAGTGGACAGGACTGAGAAGTATTTCTTGGCGTTACAAATACCGGAAGGACTCGTATATATCGCCGGAAGAAAAACCGATATGAGGAAAGTATTATTTTAAGACTTGTGTCCACAGTTTCCATTTAATATCACATTCGACTAAAAAATGACGTCTATTGTCGGTTTGATGGCCACATAAAGAACAGGTCGAGGAGGAGACTATGCCATACTTGAGGAGGACCTTCTTGGTGGGAATACAATTAGAAAAATATCGAAAATATAAGGTACGCGCGTTTGGGTACATTTGACACGCCCAGAATATCTTGACAACGGAGGAGCTGTACTTCACATGGGTTAAGGAAGATGACTGGGTACTTTGCCGTAGGTTTTGTGAAATATATTGTTTCCATACCGGGGAGCTATTGATGGCAGTTATCATGGAATGATCACACCAAGCAACTGGAGAGAGCAAGTCTTCAAGAATATAGGGCCAAATACTGGAATGCAGTTTAACTATGAGTCTATAAGATATCTGTATACAGCTGTTGACATCAACGAGGATATTTGGTATATTCATTAATGACTCGGAGACGAAGACGGTTTTGAGCTAAGTCAAAAATAAAAAACTGGCCACTAAGAAAATTTTTGTGTCTGATAGTCCAATGATCGTCATCAGGTGGTGTGATGAGCTTGTAAAGTGGAATACCCAGTAAGGTTGCCAGAGGAAGCTTGGGAAATGCAAGAGGTGAGTTGTTATGAAGAACGTCAAAGGCTTCGAAGATCGCATGCCATACAGAGAGATTGTAATCACAAACAGGGTTCTTGTGGTATTCAGGGAAGTAAAACGGGACTAGTGGACAATGCGACGACTTAAGAAACAGAGATAGATGATTAAGAGCGAATTGATAGACAAAAGATGGATAAGAAATCGAGCTGAAGATGTAATTCAACCATCGTTTTTGAAGGATATGATGTTTCAGTACTGGATCCATCACCTTTAAACCCCCATGGGACCATGATAGAAAGATCGTTTCTTTCTTAATAGAAGAATGCTTCTTTTGCCAAACAAATTGATAGATGAGTGACCTAAGACGTTGAAGGAATCGCTTCGTAAGCGTTAACAGTCGCAGAGAATACCAGATTTTTGAGAGAATCAACACATTTATAAGGGTCACCCGTCCCGAGATTGACAGCTGTCGCTGGGAATATATTTGACACTGAGTAGTTACTTTTAACAATAGTTGATCTTCGATTATACGACGCTGGTTAGTAAATTGGGAATTAAAAAAACGCACGTTGACCAATGACAAACCCGCAAAAAAAAATCATAAAGCCGCAAATTGGTATCGTGAGCACTGTAACTTCAGGAAAGAGCGTATAAGGAAGTCCTTCTGTTTGTACGTCATTTTTTTTTTTTTTGGGATTACAAAGAAAAAAAGAAGTTTTTTTGGCGGTTTGTATAAAATATTTCTTTTTTTAAAGGAAATTCTTTTAAACAAAAGGTTGCTTTAAAACAGGCTAATTTTCCTTAAAAATACGTAAGAAATTTCTGTCTTTTTACAAGTAATTAATAGCTGGGTACTCTTTTGTCAGTTATTGACAACGCGCTATTTTTTTTTTTTGTGTAGATCCATCCGAAAAAAACCATAAAAACTGTCGGCAAAAAGGCATTATATATCGGAAACCCAAACCAAGGGTTTCAAAGTCCTTTTAACCCATGAACTAAACCTAATACGGCTATAAAAGTGTATATATTTGTCAATATATAAAGAGCTTAAAAAACTTTCGAGTTTATATTTTTTTTCTACTTTTTATTTATTTTAATGCCTAATCGTATATCGAATTTAGGTTCTATACGAACTATTATTATAGCTGCTGCTTCATTTATTACTAGTATTTATGGTCATCCATTAAGCAGTTTCCATAAAGAGGTCTTGGAAGAAGAGCCTCCTATTGATTATGGATCTGCGGATTTTATTGAAAAGATGACAGTTGTTATGGCACTTGTACTTTTAGGTGGTGCTTTTGCTGGTAATTAAATAAATAAAGTTTCTCTTAGGCAGTATACCCACACTAAAATAATTTTTATATAGGTCTTACGTTGGGTTTAATGGGTATGGACGAAACCAACCTCCATGTTCTCATTCAATCTGGTACTGAATCTGAAAAGGAGAATGCCAAGAAAGTTTTAAAATTGTTAGGACGTGGTAAACATTGGGTCTTGGTTACTTTGCTCTTATCCAACGTTATTGTTAATGAAACTTTACCTATTATTTTGGACGGTGTGCTTGGTGGTGGTTGGAAAGCTGTAGTCATTTCTACTGCTTTGATTGTTATCTTTGGAGAGTAAGTATTTGTTTATATCTCAGTTTTTTAAACCAATAAAATACTAAACGGGTTTTTTTTCGTTTTTGTATTATAGAGTAATCCCTCAATGTAAATATAAAATAGTAAACAGATGAAGAAATTTTAATTACTGACCCCTTCTTTTAATTGTAGCTATTTGTGTTCGTTATGGTTTAGCTATTGGTGCAAAGACATCTGGCATGGTGCTTGCATTAATGTATATTATGTACCCTATTGCTTACCCAACCGCTCTTTTACTCGATTACTTTTTAGGTGAATCTCACGGTACCATTTACAAGAAAGCAGGACTTAAGACACTTGTATCGCTTCATCAATCTGTCAACCCCGCTGATGTTGACGCACTTACTGAAGACGAAGTTACCATTATCGGTGCCGTACTTGAATTAAGAGCAAAACCTGTTTCTCAAATCATGACACCTATTGCCGATGTATTCACACTCTCTACTGAAGACCTTTTAGATGAAGCACTTGTTGATAAGATTTTAATTGCTGGTTACTCTCGTATCCCCGTGCATGCTCCCAACGATAAAATGAATTTTGTTGGTATGCTTTTGACAAAGAGATTGATTACTTATGACCCTGAGGATGCTCACCCAGTAAAGGACTTGCAAGTCAGTACTTTACCTGAAACTGGACCTGAAACTAGTTGTCTTGATATCTTAAACTTTTTCCAAGAAGGTAAAAGTCATATGGCTTTAATTACCAATAATCCTGGAGGTCATACTGGCGCTTTAGGTGTTATCACTTTAGAAGATGTTATTGAGGAGTTGATCGGTGAAGAAATTATTGATGAAACTGATGTCTATGTTGATGTGCATAATAAAATTAGAGTTGTGCGTAGACAAGTTGCTAATAGAAGAAACAGTAGATTAAGTAGGTTGTTGACTGCTCATAAAAGAGCTCCTGTTCATCCAAATTCTACCGGATCTCATAAGGTGGTCGAACCTTATTTGAAGCCTGTATATGGTGCTATTCCCGATGGTTCTGTCCTGTCATCTTCGCCTGATATGCATGATGAGCATAGACCTCTTTTAGGTGGTGATAAATAAATTGTATAACAAAATGTAAAAAAAAAATGAAAAAAATACATATATATATAGTTATCAAATAAATAGATTTATAGTGTGTGTGTGTGTGTGTGTGTGTGTATAATATATTCAAGCTCTATTTCTTTTTTTAAAGGCAATCGTAATGAACTGGGCATCCTTTGCCTCTTTGTAACCAATCTGCTAAACAATGTTGATGATATGAACATAAACAAATCATCCTTGATATCTTATCGCCTATTATATATGTACATGAGTATATGTGCTTTTTTATATCTTACATATGTATTTTACCTTGTTCAAATTCTTCAAAACAAATCGGACACTCATCACCAATTTGTGTTGATTCATTAGATAATTCATAGACTAGAAGTTTTAAATAAATAAAAATCTTCTCCCCTCCCCCCATCACAATAAAAAAGACTTACCTATGTATCGAGGCGATTGTACAGGCGGACTACCGACATTCAAACACCTTTGTAAATGCTCTTCCTGTTCATTCTTTGGCATTCCTAAAAAGGTATGACCACACACAGGGCAATCTATCATTAAACTTTGTGAACTATCTGTTCTTCTCATTTGATTTCCAAAGGGTACGGGTCTAGTACGTATTCTTCTGGAATAAGATTCGGACGATCTACGAATAGGCTCGCGATAACATGTATCACATACACGCTGTGTTTGTGATGCTAATAATGGGTATTGCGATGTGGATACCATTGGATCCTCAATTAGTTCTTCCACTGGTAATCTAATTCTATTTGAACTACATCTATCGCATACGATCTGTCCACATCGACTATATATGTTGTTTAGTTTAGTTTACAAGTATTTTTTTTTTAAAGTAAGCTTTTTTTCTCTTTACCGGCAATGGTGTCTTCTAACAAGGAAATTAAAACGTCGATGGCATCTTCGGCATTCAGGTGCTTGTCTATCCATTTCCCAAACACGTTGAGATCTAGGTAGTAGACCAACGACAGTACTAGGACTTACGCTGCTATTACTTCTACCTCTGCTGGTACTACCTGTGCTGTGTATTGGAGGTAAAGGTTTAATGGTATCAGCTTGTTCAGCTTGTTCAATTATGGGTTGTAATGTTCCTGCATTACAATCTTGTTGTGTTGTCGAATCAGTAATAGAATTTTGGGTTTCCAAAGTTGGTATAGGGTCCAAGTGCAAATTATGTAATTGGTTTTCAAGTAAATTGGTGTCCACATGTTCTTCCGTTAAGTCTTCTTCAGAATCTGAATTACCAGGACTGTGTAACCTTTGGTGGTGGTCCTGGCATGAATGGTGCATGTCTAATGTGCCGTCTTGGTCTGTAATATCACGTTCGGTTATGCTAGCTGTTTCTTCGAAAAGTGGTTCATTTGGTATAGATTGAGAAACGTTTGTATCTGTCATGAGTGGCGTTCTAGCTTAAGAGTATAAAATAATAAAAAAGAGAAAAAAGGAGGAAAAGGAAATAAAAAAAAGTAGGTAAACAATAATATATACGAAAAACGTGACTCTACAGTAAAAAAAGTTTGATTTGTTGCCTGAGAATGAAAAAAGCAGGGTGTGTGTTGCTTAGCGACACGCGCACACAGTCTGTACACAAAAAAAAAGTGTTTTGCTTATCGTCAGTTACACTACATTGATAAACTAGTTTATGACATAATTTGCATACGGTTCTTTTGGAGAAAGTGTCAATAAGATATAAATTCTTTTTTGATCTGGATTTTTAATGCAAAAGATATTAAAATAAAATAAAATGTATGCTAATTACCCTCCGTTAGAATGCATAGAGGGAGTGATTTATACAGGTACTTCATTACTGGTAAAAAAAAAGGAGTCGGCGTATGGATTTTTTTTTTTTTAAAAATGGATTTCAGGTACAGTCAAACCTATGGCATTTTCTTAAAAATAAATGTCATAAGCTTAAACAGTTTCTGTCACTTTGGTTACGTCAAAGCGCTTGCCTGCTTTTCTAAAAAGAAAAAATTAGTCAATCAGAATTAGAAGCTAAAGATAACATAAATAATATTATTAATAATTTGTTGAGCAGCTCCTCAAGAGTGGCATAGTAATCAATATTATTTAATTCATCTTTTGATGGTATTAGATTCTCCTTGAATTTGTGCCAAACACCAGCATTTTTATCGTTTAATAGTTTCTTTACCGTTTTTGATGAAGATAAAAAGCGGTACATATTATCGTTTGCTGATAACTAATGAAATGGGTTTCCAGCGTTCCAAGAACGCTTGGTCACAGGAAGGACAGAGGAAACCCCTTTCTTCTTTTACAATCTCCGTTCTACCTTTATCAGAATGGCAATAATAATAAAGTTAAAAACACAAGCTTTCTAGTACTTACTTTCTCCAACAAAAACAATTGTAATATGATAGAGTATATAGCTTAGGTCGATTCATTTTTCCGTGCGATCTATTTAATCATTTTTGTATAAGTGCATGTCTACACTTTTTTTTTCTGCCTGAGAGAGTTTAGAACAAATCATAACTTTGTTTTCGACCAATCATGTCAATTAAAAAAGTTCCTGTACTAAGCTTAAAGCTAAGTTTTACGGAAAATATCCCATTGGTTAATATAATATGCGCTGCATTTTTTTTTTCGAGTTGTCAAGGACTATCATTAAAACAATTGATTTTGGGAGTATATGAGAATGCCAATCATTTATATTCAATAGGTTTTTTTTTTGTTGTTGCGCAAAAAAAAAGTAATTCGACAATGCAAACTATTATTAGATGATATTTTTATTCGCATGATATGATCTTCTGATCAATCGTTATGCGCCTCTCTTTTTTTTAATTAAAATGAATTGTATATTTCATAAGTGCATACCACATATAGCTACCATAGAAACTAATGAAAATTAAGTTTTTACATATACATATAATCCTACAGTAGTTACCGTATTATATAAAAAGGAAAATATTGAGTTCAAATAACTAATGTACCACTCACGTCACCCGAGGTAGAATAAGATTTCTCTTTTTTTTCCCCCTCTTTTTTTCTATTGCTCTTTTACTTGTAGTAATTAATGGCGATCCATTGATACTCGGCATAAGGATAATATTAGTACATACCATTTAAAGAATTAGTATTGACTTTCAAGTATTATAAGAAATAGTAACGTGAGCAATCTATTTTTTTGTGCTCTTAAAAAAAAGCAATTATCCCTCCGCTGGTTTCACCAGATGTTGTGCGGTTTGTATATATAGAATGTTATTGTATTTAAGTATAATAGGAAGAAGTCAGCAGACAACAGTAGGAGACAACAGTTCAATTGTTGTATTGCGAATTAAAAGGCCGATCTTTGATTTTTACTTCAGGGGAAGGGTTGTTTTATATATAAGTTTATATATATACAAGGTTTCAAAAGGAATAAAATATTATATCGTCATGAGATTAGTTTCACAAAAATATAAAAGAACTAAGCGGTGGTGTGGTAAAAAAAAAAAAAAAAAAATAGAGCAAAAATAATAATAAATAATAATACAGGGAAAAAAAATAAAAATTTTCTTTTTTTCTTTTTCCTTCTTTTTTTTTCTCATACTTTATTTTCTTTTTCTTCTTCTTTTACTACTAATTGTACATAAAAAAAAAACTAAGTAACTAGGCAACGAAGAAATATTTAAAGCAAAATGGCCATGGTTACAAACACTTTTGAAAAAGTTAATCTTGCACCTATTGAAATAAAAGCAGACCTTATACCAGAAGAAGAAGAGGAAGAAGAGGAGGAAGAAGAAGACGACGACGACAATATATATTATGTACAAGACACACAGGACGATCCATTTTATTTAGCTAATAGAACTTTTTATACCACATGTCACAAGATATCGCGTCAAAACAGTCCAAACTACCGTAAGCGTCCACCTTACAGCTTTTTACAGAATTGGCTGATTCACAGTGTGTTCAGTAAATCGCAGCAAATCTTGCTAAGATTTCCTGTTATTCATCCTAAAGTAATGATGACTGAAGGAGATTTTATTTATACCCCGCATCAGATGGCTAATGAAAATCAACAGGCTGATTTGTACTATGAGGAAGATGAAGATTATGATTACTATGATGATGCTTTTGTTATTGGAGATGAAGGCGTCATGGTCATGAGTGCTTCGGCTCCGGATGCATCGCAGTTTATGGCCGCCGATGATGATGATGAGGAAGAAAATGTTGCAAGTTCGATTGTGATGGATGAGAATATGTGGATGGGGCATAGTAGATATAATACCAATGGGTTAACTTTACATGTTGTAAATCCTGATAATGATGATGAGGATGATGAGGAAGAAGATGACCCAATGTATCATAGTGTAACTAGTTCAAATAATCCATATAAATCAATCGTTAGTTATCAAGGACAACTTCAAATGGTGAAAGAAGAAGAAGAAGAAGAAGAAGAAGAAGAAGAAGAAGAAGAAGAAGAAGAAGAAGAAGAAGAAGAAGAGGAGGAGGAGGAGGAGGAAGAGGAAGAAGAAGAAGAAGAGGAACAACATATCCCAACTAAATTATCAATGTCACCAGAAGTACTTCACTGGTATCGTTCAGCGGATACAAGACCGACTATTCATATAGAAGATAAATCTATCGAAGACCAACACTGTAAAAATAATTGTGGTTGCAGTACAAGTAGTAATAGTAGTACCACCAGTACTTGCAGTAACACTAGTAAATCGGACGAAGTTGAAAAAACTGCCACTCGTCGTTCAAGCGACTCGTATCAATCGTTGGCTGACATCATTGAAGAAGAACAGTTGCGTGATTACGGTACGCTACCAACGTATCATAACAGGTCCATCGTGACATCTACTAAAAAAGTATCGGCGTTAATGCAAGTCTCGGTTTGCTTCGTTGATGCTGCGTGGGTGGCAATGGATATTGCGCAGACGTATGCCGAAAATAGTAGTGAGAATAAGAGCGTGACGGGATTTATTAATTGCTTGTTCAGGATTTGGAAAGCCTTGTTTTTAGGGGCAGAAACTATGTTGGGGTGGGGTAACCATCGATTAAAGCCACAAGCTATGGTTTAGTTTCTTTTTTATTATTATTATTATTTACTATTATTATATATATCTCTCTTTTTTTGCCATCTTTTTTTATTATTATTATTATTTACATATACACACGCACACACGTACACACACGTACACTCTACATAACTAAAGTTATTACATTTCTATTTTTTTTTTTTTGTTGTACCAATTTTTCCTTTTTTATAAAATTAAAAACCAGAATCAGGTCACTACGAAAAAAAATCATGCCACAATTTTCTACTAGTTTTGCATTATTACTTATTTAAAAAAAGCCCCTGAACAGCGAAAATATAAAGTTTATATATAAACTTCTTTTTCCTTTCTTCTTCTTCTTCTCTTTTAAACTATTTCAAAAATAATAATTATGCTCGCTTCAGAATTAAATATACCCGCACCTTCTTCTAAGGTCGATTTTCTTATTGTAGGTGGTGGACCTGTTGGTTTATTAGCTGCCAACTTGATCGTGCAAGCTGGTATGACGTGTCGTATCCTTGGTAAGTAGACCTTTATAACCACCCTAATACTACATGCTAAAAATAAACCATAGATATCGAATACGAGCCAAGTCATTGGGGACGTGGTGACTGGATTCACGGCCGTACTCTTGAACTTTTAGAAAGAGCAGGTTTAGAAAGCGAATTGATCAAGACAGGTGTTAAAGTCGATAAGATGTCTTCTTATATGAACGGTAAACTTCAAAAGGAAATCCCTTTTGTACTTGAGGAAACTGAATCCAAGCATGAGTATTTGTTGTGTGTTGGCCAACATATTACTGAATCTTCGTTGCAAAGTCAATTATCGGAACATGATGTTCAGGTTGAAAGACCCGCTACGGTGGTTAGTATGGAGCGTGATGAGGGTGAGTACCCGGTAAAGGCTACAGTCATGCATTTGCAAGAAGGGAAAGGAACCGAGGTGGTGGAGTGCAAGTACCTTTTGGGGTGTGATGGTGCTCACAGTGATATTAGATCACAGTTGGGGATTACTAATGAAGGTGAAACCAGTGAGACTCATGCTGGTGTGTTGGATGCTTTGATTAGAACTAATTTTGCTAGTAGAAAGGAAGTTTGGTAAAGTATATATTTGGTTTTTTAGAGGTAGAAATGTAACTAACTTTTTTATTTATTTAGCATCGTTCAAAGTGATCACGCTAAAACAATTAGTATGTTCCCACGTGAAAATGGTTTAACTCGTATCTTTGTTCACTTTAATGAAGATGAACATGAACAAAGAAAGGAACAACATAACAGAAATAGAATTCAAATGGAAGATATTCAACGTGAAGCTAAAAGAGCTTTATTGCCTCATCGTATCGAATTCTTGGGTATATTGTATTGGTCTATCTACGTAGTCGGGCAACGATATGCTTCTAGATTGGATTCGGAAGATAGAAGAGTGTTCTTGTGTGGTGATGCCGCCCATTCCCAAAGTCCTACACTTGGACAGGGTGTTAATACTGGGTTTGGTGATATCTTTAACTTAGTAAAGTTTTTTTGGTGTAGGGGTCTTGTACAACTTTTGTATTAATAATATTTGTATATTTTTAGATTTGGAAAGTTTGTATGGTTGAAAAGGGACAATTGAACAGAAAGTTCTTATCGACTTACCATTCGGAGAGATGGGACGTAGCTCAACAGGTATTGAGTATTGATAAAACAGCAGCTAAAGCAGCAGCGGGTCATGAAGCTGCGGATTATTGCGATGTAGTTGAAAACAATAGAGCGTTTACGGCTGGTTACGGAATCAAATATGAGTATAAAAGTGAAGACGAGTGCTCGCTCATGTGGTTATCCGCAAATGACTCAGATCAGTACGTAATGCAACCCGGTATGCGTGCTCCCAATTACAAAGTGTTTGGGTTTGTGTCGGCAAAGAAAACAAGATTGTTTGATGCTGTAGCAAAGCACGGAGATGTTCCGGTTTGGATGACTTATACCTTGTTTGTATTGGCTCATGATTTAAGAAATACGCACGATATTGTTTCTGTGTTCTTGAATCAAATGACAAAGGCTACAACACTTTTACCTCCTTCTAGCACTGTGGTGGTTACAACTAGTACAGCAGATCAGGTATCGAACTTCAAGAGTCTGTTTGACTGCGAACGTGTTGTCATTGATAAGTTAAATCAAGCTCAGTGCCATAGAGCTTATCATCGTAAACAGGACGCCTCCATCAAAAATCATTCAGAAGGTGAGGATGTACATATTGTTTTGGTTAGACCTGATGGATATATTGGAACTATCATTCGTGGTGATGATGGTCTCACTCTTAGCAACAAAGTCTGTCAATACTTTTCAAATATCGTTTAGATTATTTCCTATTTTCTTTTTTATAATAAACCATACATTTTTTTTACATAGAATCTCTCGCCCTTTTTATTTTTTGAACCTCTCTTATTTTTGGAATAAAAGAACATACCATTAGTGTAACTTAAAATTAAAAATATGTGAAATATATGGAAGGACACTCGACCTACAATCTGATAACCTCACAAACTTTATTACTAATAGTCTATTTTAAAGTAAATGATTCGATGTATCATGTGTAGGGAATGTCAAATATCGGTTGAGTACCCTGGATACGCAATTACGCGTTCTCTTTATGACTCACCGGAACAAACAAAAGATTCTGCATTGTGTTCCAATTTGTTATTTTCAAAATATTAAATATTTGGTACTACTACACCCCAAAATATCTTTCTCTTCTTGTTTATTACGTCCAGTAAAATACCTCCCTTAAAAAATTGGAGGGGGGGGGATTAGCTTTTTTTTTTTTTTTACTAAATCCTTGTTGTAGTTATATTGTTCGAATTTAGAATTATTATTATTTATTTTTCAATATGATCGTAAATATTGTAGCGCTATATACGATTTCGAATAAGTTGTTCCCTTTATTTCCTTCCTTTTATGTGCGTGTCTTGAATTGTCGATCGGTCGATTACGACTTGTCTGTTCGTCTATACTGGATTTTTTTTATTTAGAAATAAGTGTTAGAGTAGTGAACCTGAGTAGTACTGCAGCGATTGATTCTGATCGACGTACATGCTCTATAGCCATATGATCGATACCCATCTGATTTATGCCTAAATTAGTTATACATACCTAACTGGTTTATATCTAATTGACCTATCTTGATTTCTATACTCAAACTAAATCTGATAATCGAGGTATATACTACTAATCCAAGATATACTCTTTCATTTTATTTCATTTTATTTTATTTTTGGCGAATTCAAAATCGATTATCAAGTACTTGTTTTTTCTCTATTATCGTACCAAACAAAAAATAAATATCTAATATATCCCTCCCCCCACCTTCACCTCCAACAATACCACCACTAGCATATAAATCCTTCCCCCAATATAAAAAAGCCTTTGCGCCTTCCAAACTAGGAGATTTTTTCGGCTTTTGTCAATTGGGGAGTGATCGGTAAATTTACTGACATGCCACGCGCATAATTTTTTTTTTTTAGTACTTTACAACCCCCCTCTCCTTACATGTGCTTCCCATTTCCCATCTCTGTATATCGAAAAATAATGTTCGTTTTTACGATTTATCTAGTCTTTGTTCGATTTGACAAGTTACACCCCCAAAAAAATCCAACTTTTTTTTTAGTTAATTCCCCCAATACTATACCTTTTCTACTATTATCGATTTTTACAGTACTCTTTTCGATCTCGAGAGGTTGGCTGGAGTTTGAAGCTCTCCCGAATGTAACTGCTTCCCCATAAAGCTAAAAAAAAAACTTGGATAGCTTGATGTAATAAAAAATCTATCGAGCTTTAGCATTACTACTTGACTCGATACACAAAAAAAAGTTTATAGATCTAGGTTTCAAGTATCTGGTATATCCTTGTATTCAACTGATTTTTAATTGTAGTGTTTTTTATTTTAATTGAACATTTATTTTTTAATGTGTTTTAAATATTGCAATGATTAACTGAGATTGCCATAAATTGTATAGATTATTTTTGTATATTTGGTTCTGCCACCATTTGATATGTCTCCCACCAGTGTCTCTCCCCCCCCCCCTTCAATCCCACCAATCCCCCAAGTCGGCTAGATACTATGCAGATAGAAGGGAGGAGGGGGGGAGGGTAAAAACTTCAAATTTATATAAAAAGACAAGCCTTTTTCAAAATAAAAATAGAAAACTATCAAAATATTCTTTATATGAATAGTCCAACACAACAAATTATTAATATCACATTTATCTTTTTATTTATACTTACACTTTCACCTATTACAAATTTATTACATCTCTCTTCAACATATTTAACTATTCAATCATCAACTACGCTTCCTTGTTCTTATACAGAAATGCAAAAACCCAGTACATTATTTAAAAAGATGATTCAGTCTTCAAAAGTTACACCCATTATTGAAAAAGTAAAAAATACAGAAAAGGAGGCTGCAGCACCCCTTAAACAAAAATCAAAGAGTTTAAGTCGGTTCTTTAAAAAGATTGCTAAATTGACACCTTCCATTAAATCAAACAAGTTTTCTACACAATATAAACTTACATTTATTCCTATTATTAAAAAAAATGAAATCGTTACATCTGCTAAATCAGAAACTACTGAGCTAGTTTGGTATCAGAATAAAGAAGATAGTTCTGCTTCACAATTAGCTCAACGTATTTGGGATCAAGATACTACTGTTTACCACAACTTGAATAAGGTTGTTGAATGGATTGGTAACGGTAAAGAACCTAGTAACAGTATCCTTCAAGAGTATATGAGTAGATTTAACTTTCAAGAGCTGAATATCGAACAAGCTTTTCGTAATTTGTGCTCAAAGCTTTATTTACAAGGTGAGACTCAACAGATTGATCGAGTCTTGGTTCAGTTCGCTGATCGGTACTTTGAATGTAACCCTGCATGTATCTTTGGCTCAACTGGTAAATATATATATATATACAATTAACTACTATTATATAATATATTAACAATTATATTTAGATGTTATTCATGCTATTGTTTACTCTCTTTTACTTTTAAATACTGATCTTCATGTTGCTCAAGGTGACTACAAAAAAATGACGCAATCTTCTTTTATCAAAAATACAATCAGTGCTATCTCTATGCAGAGTGGAAACACTTCTATTAAATCATGGTCTTCTCTTCATCGTACTACTACTAACACTAGTGATGTCTCTACGCGATCTTATGCTATGCCTCGTAATATGTCTTCTTTATCTGTTGGTTCTAAAAGTTGGGAATCTGAAATTAAATCTATGCTTAAACAAATGTATACTAGTATTCGTCATCATCAGATTACCGACCCTTCTTTCTCTCTTGCTTCAAGTCAAACTAATAGTGTCAGTGCAGCTATTAAACGCAGTGTTGGTAGTATTATTAAGAAGAAATCTGTTGATAGCGATAGCGAAACCGTTAAGTCTGTTAAATCTAGTGTCTCTTCCATCATGTATTATCAAGCAGTTGCTTCTCATCTTCAAAGCACAGAACTTCCTAGCGCTTATACAAGTAATGCACCTTATTACAAGGAAGGGATGGTCACTCGTAAACATTTATTGGAATCTGGCTCTCAAAAGGCCAAGAATCGCGATTGGAAAGATTGCTTTATGATTATTGAACGTAGCCAACTTCGTATGTATAAACTTGATTATACTTGTAACTCTGATTCCGATTCTATTGGTGGCGGCAACTGGATGTCCCATGCTCAACTTATTGGTGCTATCGATCTTAAACATGCTTTAGCTAATACTCTTCCTTCGGGTTACAGTGTTCAACGTCAACACGCTTTTACTCTTCAGGAATCCAATGGAGCTGTTCATGTCTTTCAAGTTGGTTCCGCTGAACAAGTTGAAGAGTGGCTCTCTACTTGTAATTATTGGGCTGCTCGTGAAAGTAAAGAGCCTTTAGTAGGTGGTGTTAGCTCAATGGAGTATGGATGGGGTCATTGTTTAGAAAATGGATCTAGTACTGTTCATCGATGGCAAGCACCTTCTTCTGCTACTATCAGTAGTCAATTGGAAGAAACTGATCAATTGGAAGCTCTTTATAGTCGCGTTCGAGATTTAACTTTGCAATTGGACCAACATAGTGATATCAAATCAAAGATGGAATCTCATTTTAGTGGGTCCAAAATTTATGCTAGAGCAATGAATAATTGGGAAAACAAGTCTCTGTATCTTTTACGCGAGATTATCAAGTATCAAAACTATTGTAATTCTATTGAAAAGTCTCTTTCATTACAAGCTAGAATCATGGCTTAAAACAAAATCTGTATATTATTTTATATTATTCTCCCCCTTGTAAAAATAAATAAAAATAAAATTCTCTCGTTGTATCATATAAACTACTGGGCCTCTCCTCCTTTTCTTTTCGTTTACTGATTCCTGAAAGGAACAGGTGCATGAACGTCTTCGTCTTTTTGTGACCTGAAACTCATAAGAACAGTCATACCACGTGATGAGTAAAATTCCAGGAGTTTAAGCTCTTTTCCTTAATGAACTTTTTCGTTTTTGTTCTTCTTCCATATATATTTTTTTATTTTTATTTTATTTTTTACGACACGTAAAGAATGACCACGCTTCAAGTCTATGCTCATAGACTTGGTGATCCCAATTTGGGTAATTTGATGAAATTAACTGTTTTTAAATATCGATTTATACCTAATCTGTTTTTTTTTCATAGCACCGCAACTGAAAGTGACCATCGCCAATGAACTTAGGGATCAAGTTGAAGTATTTCAAACACTTGAATACTCTCGATTTTTAGCGACGTTAATACCAGTATTTGTTGATATTTTACAAAACGGAAACCCAGTATTTCAAAGCAACGTCCCTGAGCAAGTGAGTTTTTATTTTATATGAAGGTGTCAAAAAAATATGCTAAATAGTTCTATGATTAGAAACTTCGAAATATTATATTAGAAATTATTTATCGATTACCACAAACCGAAACATTAAAAGAATATGCGCCTGATTTATGTAGAATGTTGATGCACCTTTTAAAAGTGGAAAATGAAGATAATGCTGTTGTTTGTGTAAAGATTATTATTGATTTACATAGAACGTTCAGGCATTCTCTCGAAGATCAAGTACAGCCTTTTTTAGATATCGTGCAAGAGATTTTTAAAAATATGGAGCAGACTGTAAAAGATGTATTTGATGCTCCTAGTACGCCAATTGGATCTGCTACGGTAAAATTGATATATATTTATTACAATGTTACATAAATTTATATATTATATATATTTTTTTAGCCTGGTCTTAATCCATTATTAGCTACATCACCAAGACCTAATTCACCAGCTGCGGCAGAACTACCTGAATCGCCTTCCAAGCCTTTACCGAAAAGTATGTTTAGTTTTAAAGTATTGACTGAGTGTCCTATTATTGTCGTATTATTGTTCCAATCTCATCGTCGATATGGTACTGAAAATATTATGAAATTTGTCCCACTTATTTTTCAGGTACAAAAAAAAAAGCATACAAAAAATAAAATTAGCTTGACAATTAACTTTTTTTTTTTTTTTTTTTTTTTTTTTGTAGACCTTAAGTTTACAAGCTAAACCTCAGGCAGAAGCTGCGGCAGCTGCACAGGCTCGTGGTGAAGTATTTGTAGGCGTCAGTCCCGAGATTCGTAACAGATCAGTATATAACGATTTTATTATTGCTCAAGTTAAAACTATGTCCTTTTTGGCATATATTTTACGAAGTTATACAACTGCTTTAAGACCATTTCAAAATCAAATCCCGGATTTCGTCTTGAGACTCTTACGTGAATGTCCTCCTGAGTCATCTGCTACTAGAAAAGAACTTTTGGTTGCTACAAGGCATATTCTTTCAACTGATTTTAGATCATCTTTTGTACCTAAAATTGACTTATTGTTAAATGAAAAAGTACTTATTGGTGCAGGTGTAACATCTCATGATACACTAAGGTAAAATTTTAATTTGAAAGTAAAATGATGGAGAGGGCTAAAAAAGATAGTATATTTTAGACCTTTAGCATATAGTATGCTTGCAGATCTTGTACATCATATTCGATCAGAGTTAACATCTACTCAACTTTATCGTACCGTATATATATATTCACGTAACCTTCATGATGCCACATTGGCACCCAGCATTCAAACGATGTGTGGAAAATTATTGCTCAACCTAATTGATTGTATTATTAAAATACCCAGTAAAAAAGAAGGCCGAGATCTGTTGATGCGTATCTTGGATGCGTTTGCTTCTAAATTCTCCGCTCTCAATATTCAATTCAAATCTTGCTTGAAGCAACATATCAAAAAGAATAATAAAAGCAATCTAGAGAAAGATGATACCGAAGTAATTACAGATGATTTCGATTTCGATAAAGCAAGATCTATACATACAACTTCATTCACTTTAGATCCTCAGGATGGTATTAAGGATGGAAGGTTTTTATTCAAGAATTTAGCGATTGGGTTAAAGCCGTTGTTTATTGGGTTACGACACTGTAATCCTCCTTCTAAAACGGAAATGAATCCACAATTATATTCACAATTTGCTCGTGTGTTTTCACAAGAGGATATGCATGTTTTCCTAAGACTCTTCAGAGAAGGTTTGATGTGCTTTGAGTATTATAATATCGATAACTATGGACCAGATGGGTCTTTACCGAACGAAAAGACCAACGATGAACCAGTAAACGAAAACTCAATTGGATCAAATGATTTATCACTAAAGATTGGAAGTCAAGTAGCAGCCGAGAAAGAGATTTTGGATATGTTTGCTATTGTATTTACATTTTTAGATCCGGCAGTATTTCAAGAGATCTTTGTGTCTCAAATGAATTTCTTTTTCGAACGCATGCTGATCAATACTTCTTTGGTTCATATCGCACAGTATTTTTTAGTTAACGATATTTCGTCACAAGGATTTGCAGGCATCTTGTTTCGATTTTTAATTGATCGTATTGATCATTTAGGTGATGGTAATATGCATTATTCGGCCGTTATGCTTCATTTGTTTAGGTTAGCGTTTATGGCTGTCAATTTGTTTCCCGATGCCAATGAATCGATCCTTCAACCTTATCTTGGTAATCTTGTCACTTCTTGTTTTAAATTGTCTGCAAAGGCTAAAGAACCCGCAAATTATTTCTTATTATTACGATCTTTATTCAAGAGTATCGGTGGTGGCCGATTTGAACTCTTATACAAGGAAGTATCACCATTACTTCAAGTCTTGTTGGAAAATTTGAATTCGTTATTGACGTTGGCTCATCGTACTGAGATGCGAAACTTATTTGTAGAGTTGTGTTTAGCTGTACCTGTTAGATTAAGTACGCTGTTACCTTATTTACCTTACTTGATGAGACCTTTGGTGATTGCTTTACAGGCTGATCATGATTTAGTAACACAGGGCTTAAGAACTATGGAATTGTGCAATGATAATTTGAACCCGGAGTTTTTGGATCAGATTATGGCACCCGTAATGAAGGAATTAATGGATGCATTATGGAGTCACCTTCGTCCTTTACCCTATAGTCAACAACATAGTCACACGGCTATGCGTATCATTGGTAAATTAGGAGGTAGAAATAGACGTATGCTGAATATTCCTCCCGATTTGGACTTCCAAAAGTGTGTCGAAAGTGGTGTCTCAACTGAGATCTTCTTCGATCCTAATACTACTCCTCATAGTCTGCCGTTGGATAAATGTTTGGAAATCGCTTGTAAAACTTTGGATAAACGCGATATCAACATATTTTATAAGAAACATGCGTATGAATTTTTAAAAGCTAATATTGTTATGATGCTGGAGTTGGAGGAAGGCCCTGATAGCTTGGCTCAGTCTTTGTATCAACGTGTAAAAGAGCATCTTTTGACTTCTGATACGGTCGATGGTACGGCTATTACAACAAGTACCGAAACTACCGCTTCAGAAACTGCTGATAATATGGATATCGATAAAAAGCCCTCCCCTGGTGGCGAGAGCACTGTTGTCGGCGATGCGTTTAATGAATCTGGTTTAAAGCCCAAACGATTAGCGGGTAATGGATACACTAAATACCTTGCTAAACGTGTTGCTCAAGAGGATTCACTCCGAACCATGTTGGTTGCTATTATGAAAGCCTCTACACTTACTGAAATATCCGATGATGCTTGGCCATTATTCGAAAATATTTGTCGCCATTTTATGTTGTTACATATTGGTGAAGCCATCGATGCAAAAGAAACAGGAGGTAAACCTTTATCTGATATGATGGATGAAAGATTATCGGTTCAAACTTTAAGTACTACCATCCTGGTCGATGCCATTGTAAAGGTCATTTCTTCTGAGGATCCTAAACTTAGATTAAGAGCTGAGGAATCTATTCAACTTTGTTTTGATACGGGTGTCAAGATATTAGGAGGCAAAGATTTCGTTTGGCAGTTACCGATTTTCCGTGTGTTTGCTTCGCAATTTGGATCTTGTTGTTATAAACAGGAATGGTTTAATAAACGTGGTGGGTGTCTTGGTATTTCAATTATTAGTTCGCAACTTGATATGGGTACCAAATGGATGCGTGAACATGAACTGGATTTTATTCGATCTCTATTGTTTGTTCTTAAGGATGCTTCGCCTGAAATGGCTAATGTTAATACGGCTGAAGCCACACAGACTTTATCTCATGTATTAAAGGTTTGTAATCGTCCTGAAGACGATGAATCCCAAGAAGCGCAACAGAAATTCCAGAACTTGATTGCTTTACTGTTAAGTGAATTATCTAATTCAAATAGTGCAGTAAGAGAAACTATTCAATCGTCGTTCCAATTATTAGCAGATTTAACAGGCAATGAAGTTACAGAGCTTTTAGCGCCTGTTAGAGAACGTTTGGTTGCTCCCATCTTTGCTAAACCTCTTCGGGCTCTTCCGTTTGCTATGCAAATCGGGCACATCGATGCTATCACCTATTGTCTTACGTTAAGACCACCTTTCTTGGAGTTCAACGATGAATTGATCCGATTGCTTCATGAAGCGTTGGCTTTGGCAGATGCTGAAGATCAAGCTTTAGTTAGCCGTAGCTCGCAATATAAAAATGCTACTTCTTTGATGAACCTTCGTATTGTTTGCATCAAACTTCTATCGGCTGCTATGGCTTGTACTGACTTTTCTAATCAACGTCAATCTCATACTCGTGCCCGTATTATTCAAGTGTTCTTTAAATCACTCTATTCCAAGGCACCTGAAGTAGTTGAAGCAGCTCATCGTGGGTTAAAGCAAGTGTTGGCTCAACAACATAAATTACCAAAGGAATTACTTCAACAAGGCCTTCGACCCATTTTAACTACTTTATCAAACCACAAGACTCTAAGTGTAGCTGGTCTTGAGGGTCTCGCTCGATTATTGGAATTGTTAACTAATTATTTCAAAGTTGAGATTGGTAAAAAGTTATTAGATCATTTAAAACAATGGGCTGAACCTAAAGTACTGCAAGAAGCTGCTGGCAAATCACTAAGTGAAAACCATGAAGTCAAGATTATTGTTGCTATTTTGAATATATTTCATTTGTTACCTGCTGCGGCTCATATCTTCTTGGATGACCTTGTTTCTGTGGTTTTGGAAATGGAAAAACATTTACGAAGATCGATCTCTAGTCCGTTTAGACCTAATTTGATCAAGTATTTGAATAGGTATCCTACTGAAACCGTAGCTTATTTTTATGAACGTTTGAATCAACCTGATCATAGTCGATTGTTTATTGATGTGTTGAATACAGAAAATGCAGTACAGATTCGTAATGAAGTTGCTCGATCGGCTCAGAAATTGATTGAAGTCACGTTTAGTGTACCTGATAATATCAATTTGCATTATCGCGGAGTGCTGATTGTACGTGAAGTAGTCGGGTACGATCCAACTTGGTTAACCAATCAACCTGAAATCCTCGAAGCTCTTTTAACGTTGTGGAGATCTCCTAATCGTTTCGAATCAATGAAGAAAGATGATGATCAAGGTCTACAATTAACTTTCGAATCGATGTATCTCTCACAGATATTTATCTCTTATCTTCGTGAAAATCCTGATAATATAGAAGTTATCTTTGAAGTCGTGGCTCTGTTTGCTCAAGAATCAGTTATGGACTTATCGTATCTTCGCGAATTCTTTTTGAATGACGTTGCTTTACATTATACAGCTAAAAGAAAGCGCGCTATCATAGAGAAGTTCTTGCAGCAGTTTAATGATACTTCAGTTTCGCCTTATTTAAGAATGATGACTCTTCGTCATGTTATTAACCCTGCTTTATTGGTATCTATCACTCGCAACGACGGTCAATGTGCTGAAATATTGGACTCTAAAATTATGGAACAATTAGATCATAAGATTTGGGCACATCTTGGTTCTGAGCCGGTAGAAGAAGATCAATATGCGGAAGACTCTCTGCGTATCGAATTACTTCAATTGACAGCTATGATTGTACAATATGCACCTCAATTTTTAACTGATTTAAGAAAGGAGATTATTAAGTTTGGTTGGAACTATTTACGACTTGAAGATGCTACTTGTAAACAAGCTGCGTATGTATTAATCGCTAGATTTATTACTGCGTTTGATACTCCCAGTAAAATTGTTATTCAAATATATGCAGCACTTTTACGTGCTCATTTATCTGAAGCACGTACGTTGGTAAAACAAGGTTTGGATATCATTGCTCCTGTACTTCCAAAGCGTGTTCCCTTAACTGGTTCTGAAAGAGTACCCACTTGGGTTCGACTGACTCGTAAGGTTGTAGTAGAAGATACTCATAGTATCTCTCAAATGGTCAATGTATATCAACTGTTAGTGCGTCAACCCGATTTATTTTATGATTATCGTGAACACTTTTTACCACAAATTGTCAATGCTTTACCAAAGCTTGGGTTACTCCAAAATGCAACACCAGAAAATAAATTATTAACGGTTGAATTGGCAGAATTGATCTTTAACTGGGAGAAGACTAGATTAAAGAATCAACCACCGGAAATTGAATCAGCTGCTTCGCCTCCTAGTAAAAGATCAGCCGAAAGTATGTCGGAATCTATCAAGAAAAAGGTTAAGACTGAAGGCGCAGATGGCGAAATAAAGAGCTTGGTAGTAGATTCTAGTAAAGAGTATTCCCCTTCGCTTACTTTACGTGAAAATACGGTTGGTTATCTCGTTCGTCTTGCTTGCAGTGTTTATAATCCTTCGGATATGATTCAAAGAAGACTTGTACAGCGTGTTCTGGATCTTATTAAACGGTTCTTGGATCCCGAAGTATGGTCTGATGTACATGTAAAGTTTACGCATCTTGAACGTACGTTGACTGTGAAGGATATGAGTGAAATTCTCGTTTCTAGTATCTGTAGTGCTTTAGAGATATTGAATATTGATATTGCCAATAAGCCCTCTGAATGGTTTATTGTCAACATGAATCAACTATTCCGTCTTTTGGAGAACAGCATCAAATCTGACAACATTCGTATCCATACTGCTCTTCAACCTGTCTTGTCTCATATTTTCCATGCTATTAATCAAACGACAAATGCTGAAAATAGAGAAGAAATTCAGCACCCTGATGTTGCTGCGTTTGTTTCTTTAATTGATTCGACCATCACTGATGGTATGGCTAGTATGGTCAATATCTATGCTGTTTTGAAATTGCTTCAGGCTGCTAGTAGTAGTCGTAGTGAACAATTGGATCCATTTGTACCTGGCATTGTCAAGGTCCTTCAAAAACTTACCAAAGAGCATATCACTACTGCCGGTGTAATCTCAGTTAGTCATGATTCTCAAGTCAATCTATTGATTCTTGGTTTGAATCTTTTGAAGAAGAGAATATCTCATTTAGGTGATCAACGTCGTTGGTTCTTAACTTGTCTTATTCAATTGATTGAAAAATCCCCTGATATTCAATTATTACATGCTATCTTGGATATGTTGACAGAATGGACCTTGGGTAAAACGGAAACTTTCCCTACTGTTAAAGAAAAGGCTGGCCTCTTGGTTAAAATGATGTCTCTCGAAAGTCGAAACAATGCTCGTCTTACTGAAGACTACCTTGATTTGGTTCTCAAGATTTATAGTAACCCTGCTTTTGCAAGATCTGAATTAACAGTTCGTCTTGAACAAGCTTTCTTGTTGGGTACTCGATCAGAAAATCCTCAAATACGTAGCCAGTTTATGCGGGTGTTTGATCGTAGTATCAGTCGCTCGTTGTATACTCGACTTAATTATATATTGGGTGTACAAAACTGGGAATCCCTTTCGAGTACTTTTTGGATTCATCAAGCTTTAGATATGTTATTCGGTGCCGTCAAAGTCAATTCTCAAATTACTGCACCTCATACACTCAAGGTCAAGTCAATTCGATCCATTGGCAACAATGTAACACCATTGACTGATGTAGAGGTACCTACCGAGATAAATGAAACCATTCAAAGTCATCAAGTATTCCTGAAGGGATTGCAAGAATCTGATATTAACAATTCGATCTCTAGTTCTCGTTACCTGCAGTATTTGGATGACACCGTTGCGTTCAAACTTTGGGTAGATTTATTCCCCATGTGTTGGTCTGGTTTATCAAATACAGAGAAGCATGATATGACTAAAGTCATTATTAACTTGCTCGTTAAGGACTATCACAGTAAACAAGCTGAGTTACGACCCAATGTAGTTCAAGCTTTACTGGCAGGTATTGCTAAAACATGTACTGAAATTAGATTACCTCCCCATTTAGTAAAGTATCTTGGCAAAACATACAATGCATGGCATACAGCTATCGAAATTTTACAAAAATCAGCAATGGCTGGACGTGTAACTGAATCTTCAAAGGATGAACAAAATAATCAAGAACGTGTGTTGGACTCTTTATCTGAATTGTATTCTAGTTTGGATGAAAATGATATGTTTTACGGTTTATGGAGACGTAGAAGTACCTATATTGAAACCAATATTGCCGTCTCTTGTGAGCAAAGCGGTATGTGGGCTCAGGCACAAACCATGTATGAAAACGCTCAATTGAAGGCTAGAAGTGGAGTATTACCGTTTTCAGAATCAGAGTATTTACTTTGGGAAGATCATTGGATTTCTTGCTCACAAAAACTTCAACAATGGGATATTCTTGCAGATCTTGCTAAACATGATAATAATACTACTTTGATGTTGGATTGTGCTTGGAGATTATCTGACTGGGCTGATGAGCGTGAAATGTTGGAGCAATCAATTGGTCAATTATCTGAAACACCTACTCCTCGACTCAAGGCATTTGAAGCTTTCTTGGCTTTAATCAAGTCCCAAACTACTGATGATAGACTTGTGAATTTTACGCGTATTTGTGAAGAAGGAGTTCAATCTGCACTTCAAAGGTGGTATTCTTTACCTCGTGTTGTAACTCAAAGTCATCTACCATTATTATATATATTTCAACAATATCTTGAATTACAAGAAGCCGGTCAAATATTTCATAGTTTGGTTGGTACCAACGCTCAAAACTTAGAACAAAGATCGAATGAAATTCGCAGTACCCTTAGCACTTGGCGCGAACGTTTACCAAATACATGGGATGATATTAATATGTGGAGTGATACAGTAGCATGGCGTCAACATGTGTTCAATGCTATTAATCGTACTTATTTACCACTCATTCCTCTACTTCCTACTCAAATCACACCAAATAATCCTCAAGGTGTAAACTCATTTGCTTATCGCGGATATCATGAAACAGCTTGGATTATCAATCGTTTTGCTCACGTAGCCAGAAAGCATCACTTGAATGAAGTTTGTATCAACCAATTGACCAAGATTTATACTCTTCCTAATATTGAAATCAATGAAGCCTTCTTGAAATTACTTGAACAAGCCAAATGCTACTTCCAAGAACCTAATGAACTTACTGCCGGTCTAGACGTTATTACCAATACCAACTTATCTTACTTTGATCTTAAACAAAAGGCAGAATTTTATACATTAAAGGGTCAATTCCTTGCAAAGCTCAACCAATGTAATGAAGCTAACGAAGCCTTCGTTAACGCTGTTCAGATTGATTTATCCTTACCAAAAGCTTGGGCTGAATGGGGTAGATACAATGATGGTCGATTTAAGGAAAATCCTAGTGATTTAAGTTGGGCTAATAATGCAGTCAGTTGTTATCTCCAAGCCGCAGGAATTTATAAGAATTCAAAAGCTAGAAAATATCTCTTGCGTGTTCTTTGGTTGCTCAGTTTGGATGATCAAAATGGTACTATATCTCGTGCTTTTGAAGGTTATAAAGGAGAATGGCCTGTTTGGTATTGGATTACTTTTATCCCTCAACTCCTAATGGGTTTACAACAAAAGGAAGCCAAGCATGCTCGTGCTATTTTGATTCGTATTGCTAAACAATACCCACAAGCATTACATTTCCAACTTCGCACTGCAAAGGAAGACATGTTAAAACGAATTAACCCAAACAACTCTGCCAATACTGCTGAATTAAAAAAGAATAACAGTTCTATGACTGGTGCTACGGACGGCTCTACATCTGCTGCCAGCAGCAGTCCTTTACAGAAAGAAAGTAGCGGTAAAGCAACCGATTCTGTCAACAGCATTTCCGAGAAAAATGCTACGGGTAATAAGGATAATACCTCAACTGATAAAAACAAGAATGATTCTATGGAAATTGATGTGACTTCCGATGATAAATCTAAAATTAAAGGAACTGACAGCTTGGGTTCTGAAGATATAAAGAAGGATAATAGTTTATCGACCAAAGCAGAAGATGGCGTTAGTAAAATGGATATTGATGAACCAAAATCTAATGTTACAGAAGAAGTCAAGCTTGAATCTGAAACTAAGTCTGAAGAAGCATCCGCTAATAAGCCTAAGCTACCTCCTCCAGTTTTGACAGGTGCAGCATTAAATGCTGTCACTTCCGAAGCTAAAGGATCCGCTCCTCCTAGTACGCCCACTAGTACCTCAGCTCATCCTTTGGATGAAATCATGGCTATGTTAAAGACTGGTTATCCGTTACTTGCCTTGTCTATGGAAACTATGGTTGATCAAATCCAATTGAAATTCAAGCCTCAAGCAGATGAAGATATGTATCGTCTTGTTGTAGCTCTATACAACGAAGGAGCCCAAGTAAGTTTTATCTATCGCATTTTTCTATATACATATATAGCTAACTCTTTAAAATTATTTAGCAATTACTATCTCGATTAATGAATCCTTCGGATACACTTGAACTCACTAATGCCACAATTGGAAACATTGCCAGATTTGCTGATAGTTTATATCCAGGTCATATGAAGACAGCGTTCATACATGATTTTGCTACGACTAAACTTAACCTTGAAGAATACGTAGCCAAGTTAAGACTTTGGAGAGATAAGTTTGAAGCCATGTTGGATGCTAGACCTCGAAAGCAAAAATTGGAAGCTTGTAGCCATTATTTAGTTGAATTCCAACATCAAAAATTTGATGACGTAGAGATTCCTGGACAGTATTTGTTGCTTAACGATAATGCTAATGATTTCTTACGTATCGATCGTTTCTTACCTGACGTGGAAGTTGTTCGTAGTTACGGTAACTGTTTCCGAAGACTGACTATTCGCGGTCATGACGGTAGTCTTCATCCTTTTGTGATTCAAAACCCTGCTGCACGTCACTTCCGTCGAGAAGAAAGACTTATGCAATTATTTAGAATACTGAACAGTGTATTGGATCGTAAAAAGGAAAGTCGTATGCGTAACCTCAATTTCCATTTACCTGCTATTGTCCCATTGGCACCCAACGTTCGTATGGTTCAAGATGACCCTTCGTACTGTACTTTATATGATATTTATGAAGACCATTGTGATAGTGTAAATATTCACAAGGATGATCCTCTTGTTTTCTTTGTTGAAAAATTGAAAAATAGTGTCAGTAAGAATACTGATGTAAGTATTTTTTTTTAAAAAAAAAAGATCTTTTATTTAACTCGATTTATTATTATAGGTTATGACTTTAAATACAGAACTGTTAAATCTTCGTATGGAAATTAACGAGGAAATCGCTAAAAAATTTGTACCCGCCGATATTTTAAGCAAGGTAAATATATAATATGAACATATAATAGGATATTGAACTTATACTTTTCAATTAGTATATGCTTCGTACTCTCAACTCCTACACAGATTACTGGATGCACCGTAAGCAATTCATTGCTCAATATGCTACAGCTACGTTTATGTCATATTTATTTAATGTTGGACATCGTACTCCTCATAAGATTACTCTTTCCCGCAAAAACGGTAATGTTTGGATGACAGAATTACTACCAGGTATACTTTTTATTATATACATTTATTCTATAACCCTTTAACTAATATATATTTATAGGCTGGAACCAATCTACTCCTTTGCTCGGTAACGGAGAGTCTATTCCATTCAGATTTACGCCTAATATTCAAGATTATATTACACCTGTTGGTATTGAAGGTTTATTTACCAGTTGCTTGATGGCTACTGCTCGTAGTCTTACTGAACCAGAGCTTGAATTGGATCAATACTTAAGTCTTTTCATCCGCGATGAATTGATAACATGGCACATGTCTAACCCTCGATCTGTTACAGACGCTCAATTCCGTGAACGTGTACAAGCAAATGTAGCTCAAGTCATGACTAAAGCTCAATTCCTATCTTGTAAAACAGACCGTGAAAATGTAAAGAAGATTATTTTATTTTTATATGAAACTATTTAACTGACACGATTTTTTTTTTATTAGCCTACCAATTCTAATAAGCCTGTTAACTTAAACGTTATTGATTTGATTTCTCAAGCAAGTAATCCACAAAAAATGGCACAAATGGAATGTACTTGGATGCCATGGCTTTAATTTAATTCCTTAAAATTACTCTTTATACTCTCATAAATTAATTATGTACAATAAAAAAAGAAATGTTTATTACAATGAGATTAACTCGGGTTTAATATATGTGCAGTTAATGGGAAAAAAGAGTGTACAGAAACGGTTACCATTCTGTACGATGGTATGGCCTTTCGTACTTCTGATTGTAAGCGGCCAACTTAACTCGATCGCCTTCTCTAACGTGTTGCCAAGGCTCAGAATTAGTTTTATGGTTCCAAACTACATCTGGGGAACGGGCTTGATGGATTGTCATGAAACCGGCTCCTGCAAGTGCAACAGACAAGATAGTGATGAGAGGAAGGACCTCAGGGGATTCGGTAGAACGTTGGAAAAATCTTCTAAATTGACTCATTTTTTAAAATATAGTTAACAATTACAAGCGAACCCTTTTTTAATTTCATGCTTTTTTATACTGAAAAACTAAAATCGAATGTCTTAAATATCGTATGATTCAGATATTCACTAAAGTTCATATCATTTTATTGGACTATTGATGCAATAAAATGTTTCAAACAGTGACAGTTGTTCCAGTATTTCTGCATTAAATAACCATATCCTGAAATTGTTTCAGAAAGGAAATAGTTTTTTTCTGAACGTATCCTCGATAAGAAAATAAGTATGTTACATTCCTCTCAGACTTTTTTTTTTTTTTTGCAGTTACATCTTATCTGATTTACTTTCTAACAGTGCCGTATTAGCTGATAAAGTATAACCAGTAAGAACTGTCAGACAATTTATATACATACATATAATGTTTAAAGTATTTATTAGCGACTTTTAATTATTTGTTACAATATTGGCAGTAGGTTTTTTTTATTTATGATGATGAAAAAAAGATTGAGGTGAAGGGTGTGAAATTTTACAATGGAAGGGGGGGGGGGGCTATAGCTTATGGGGGTATTTATGCAGCGGCTTTAACTTGTACGGCAGCAACCAAATGCTCATGAGTTAAAATGTTATCGAGAATAACGTGATGAGAGTTATCTGACTTGGCTGTATGGTATTTACGTAAAAGTAAATCGACCTCTTCTAAATTTAAGGCCTTAATATCGGCAAGTTGCTTGATCTTTTGTGTAATTTTCTTGGCGTCTTCATCAGTTAAACTATTTAATTGTAATTGTTCCATTCTACTCTTGACAGCGTTCCATCCTGTTAAACGATGACCGATACTGACATAGCGAGACATACCGAAATCTTCAGGGCGTAATATCTCATATGTAGAAGGGTTGTTGAGGATAGCCTTGGCGTGAATACCGGCCTTATGAGTAAAAGCGCAATAACCGGTAATATAGTTGTTGAAAGGAACAGTAATTTCGACTGATTCAGCTACAATGTTTTCTACATCACGAAGTGCTTTGACATCATAATTGTTTAAAACGTAATCGCGGTCTCCAACATACATACGAGCCAAGAAACCACCTAACGATGGGATACCGTTACGTTCTCCAATACCCAAGACACAAGTATCAATATGAGTAGCACCAGCTTCAAGAGCAGTGTAAGCGTTAGCGATGGCACAACCAGTATCATCGTGGAAATGACATTCAATATCACACTTGACAACACTACGAAGAGTCTTTACAAGCTCGTATACTTGACGAGGGTTAGCACAACCAACAGTATCAGCAATACCAACACGATTAACACCAATACGATCGATAGTTTGATAAATAGCTAACAAATCAACTAAATCGGAACGGAAAGAATCTTCAGTAGAGAAACGAACTTCGAGACCCTTGCTCTTAATAAAAGTAATGACTTCGATGGCAGTCTTGGTAATGTATTCCATACTCTTACCATGAGAGAATTCACGAAGGTAAGAAGAAGTACCGATAACAACATTGATACCATCAACACCGGTTTGCACAGCGATACGAGCATCGTGCATATGACAACGGATATGAGTAAGAACCTTAGCCTTTAAGCCAAGGGATGCGATAACCTTACAATCATTGAAAGATTGTTCGGAGGCAGCGGGAGAAGTTAATTCAATATAATCTACACCGACTGCGTCGAGAGCGAGGGCAATTTCAATCTTCTTTTCGGTAGTAAAAAAAGCATTAGCGAATTGTTCTCCCTCTAAAAAAAAAAAATCATGCAAAAAAAAAAGTTAGAAATTGAATAACAAAACTACACACCCAAAAAAAAAAGTATATACCTCTTAAAGTAGAATCAATAATCTTGAATCTGTTTACATTTGACATAGGATCATTGTTGTTAGAGTAAGGTGAAACGATAGGTTCACGAGGACGATTGATGTCGTTGGTAATGTTATCTCTAGGAGGAGCCATGTTGATTGTTTTTGTTTGTTTCTATAAAAACTTTCAGATAAGAGGGTGATTTATAAAGTTAAGAAAAAGAACAAAAACTTGGGTCTTTATATATGAAAATTATGCATTCCCCACATTTTGATCAATCTTTTTGTTTCTACCTTATTCAACTTTGATGATCTTCTCTGGCTTGCCTTAATAGGACTTTCACATTAATCAATAGTCACATCTCAGTTGTAAGCCCTATTTTTCTCTGCGATTTTTCAATCTCTATTTATTTGCCTAATATAGACTATGGTCTCTGATATTTTATTTTGGTTGTTCAAAAAGATTAGATGGATGAATTCGACTTAACCTAGGCGGTACTTATCAATTTATGGTTGCTTTTTTCTTCTATAAAAACGAAAATATAAATAAACATTGTTCTTTGTGTGTATAAATAAATATTGCTCTTTGTGTGTATAAATAAACATTGTGCTTTGTTAGTTACTGTACGCTTTTCAAGTTCAAAAAAAATAGATTATCACAAACAAAACCCATGAGAGACACTGATATTTTGGATTGCATAAATTGTAAAGGGATAATCATTCAAGTAACTTGTAACACAGCATTGAGAAAATTATAATTAGCATTATGTAACGGTTGTTTAAGCCTCGGGCACCTCTTTTTGCATTATTTTAAGATATCTTTTATTTCGTTTTATTTTTTGGAAGTACGATGAAACCCCTATACATTTCTGCCCATTGAGTTTAGCATTTTTACAGATTTATTTTTTTAAAAAAAAAAGCAGAAAAGCTAGACGTAAGTTAATCATTGATTACTTCATCTGGTAAGACCGCATTAGAGTATACGAAAGAGCTCAACGTCTCACACATATCACGAGTGTTCTTATACATATAATTATATTGTCAAGGACTTTTCGGCTCAAAAAGTACGGCTACAATCCTTTTGTTTTTGGTGTGAAATTGTCACATTCTAGACCTTTTGGGTATTCAACATTCCAAAACTGCCTGTAGAAAAGGCAATTAAACTATTTAAAACTTTACTAGACTTGTTTACAAACATGTAGTGTAGTACAAGTATCCGGGTTTTCTTCCTTTTTATCAGAAAGCAAAAAGTAATATTGTTTGTATGAAACGTCGTAATGATACTATAGTCTTATACAGTGGTATTAAAGGCGTTTACTAATGGTTTGGAATACCTTTTTATTTTGTGTGCGTGCTATCCAAATTCTAGATATACGTATATTGTGTTATGTACACCGCATCAAATAGCTGGAGCTGAAACGCCAAACCTGAGTTAATAATTACAACACAGGCGCGTCTACCTTTTTTTTTTTTCCCAAGAAAAAAACTGTAGTTTTGACGTTTGACCTTATTTTTTTTACAAAAAAAAAAAAAAAAAATGATTGAAGAGAACCAACCAAAGAAAAAAATTAAGCTTGGAAGACGTATAAATGACAAAAAGACGGTTGATCTATTTCAAAATGTCATCTATGGAGTAGACGATTCACTTGCAGAATCTCAAAAAATAAGAGTACAGTGAGAAAAACAATAAAAAAACAGTTAACATATTGACATTTTTATTAGCTAAGAAACTTGTTAAGAAATAATGGTGGTAAACCAGGAGGTATTTTTTACGATACAGAGGAAATTTCAGATGATTTGATACCCAACTTGTATGTATCTGCACACAGGTTATGTCCGTTAAGTTGTTATGAGAACGTAGAATCGGTTACAGTAAGTAGAATTTTTTTTTAAAAAAAGGTAGATACTGATTTATATATAGCCTTTATGGGTAGAGAAAGCGGTATCAAATGGATTTGTGCATGAGTAAGATAATTGCGTAGTATTTTATAACAGTTATTGACCATTTTTATAGCTTATCAAATTATTCTCCAGTTTTAAATCAATTTTTATCAGGCACGGCTATTTTGCTACTAGATGTAAAAAAAAAAAAGTATTTAAAATCCTTGCTTGAATCAGTAATACTTATATATATTACTCGTAGTTGCCAGATGATGATAAAGATGCTATTACCAATGAGGTCAAGAGGTTTGGTGGGTTACTTCGAGATGATATTACTACAGATCTAACACATCTGATATGTGTTGATCCAAGAGGGGTAAGGAAGTAAAAGACGTATTGATTTGAGAAGTACTGATTTTTTTTATTTATTTTTATTTCTAGGTTCAGTATAATCAATGCATTGAATTAAAGATCCCAGTTGTGTTACCACAATGGCTAGATGAATGCTTTCGATACAAGAAAAAGATTAGTACTGATTTGTTTTGTTTCCCTGACCCTATTGTATATTACGAGAATAACCCTACGCCAGCTAAAATATATCCGTACCATGATAAAGAACTAATCTCTGGCGGAGGAGACCATAATATGGTTTTTGAAGATGAGATTATTTATTTTGGTAATGATGTCAATATAAAAGAGGATTTTAAAATAGTGCTGGAAGAAGCCATTGTGAGAGCAGGTGGTACAATTTCAGATCAATATAGTCATCAGGAAGTTACTATCGTTATATTGAGGGATAGAGCAACGCCAGAATGTAGAATGGCTTCTAAAGATCAAAAATTAATTGCAAGTTTATGGTGGGTTACCAATACGTTGTCTAGAGGACATTATAATTCGCCTTTATCTACACTATTGGATTATCCAACGCCTCCGGGAGGATTACCTGGTATGGAGAATAACGTTAGTAGATGTGTAATATTTTTTCTCGACATGAAGTGTTAACGTAATACTTGGGTATTTTTTTAAAAAAAAAATAGGTGATCGCAATTGCAGGGTACGGAAATGTAACAAGGTATTATTTACGTCGACTAGTTACAGCATTAGGAGCCAGATATGACCCTGCTATAAACTCAGAAACGACACATCTTATTTGTGGAAGGTAAGGTATACTTTTTTATATAAAGTTTTTAGAACTAAATGTTTTTTGTAGGACAGTAAGTGATAAATATACTAAAGCTAAAGAGTTCGCTGGAATTACGATAGTAAATCATCTCTGGTTAGAAGATTGCTATCAGTTATGGCAAGTTATGGATTGTGCAGGAGATAGTCGATACATATTTATACCAAAGGAAAAGCCTATATTAGATGCTTCTGCAGGGCGAACAAATTTACTTGTTGTAGAGTTAGAGCGTTGGATGGAGATAAATACTTTACCGCCATGCTGTACTTTGCGTTATCGTTACCCAGTGCAGTCTAATAACAGTCGAGAGGAAGGATCAGTTAATATTCGCCAACGACGTCAAGCAGCTATTAAAGCTACGCGAGTACTTAATGATATAGTAATGCCAGATGCAAATGCATATGAAAGAGAAATGAGTAGGCAAAAGTAAAATAAAAAATATTGGAATACAACCTTTTTATTTATTTATTTAATTATTTTTTTGTTTGTTTTATTAAATACAATATCATCTATGATTGCCAAGGTTGTTGCTGAGGTTGAGAATAATAATCAGTACCAGCATAAGTTTGGGGCTGTTGAGGATATGAATAGCCGTAAGGTTGTTGTGTGGGAGTTTCGAAACGAGACTGCTTTGCGTAAGGATAAGTTATATCCTCAGCAGGACGTTTTAAATTGGGTTGCTTCTCTGGAGGAAACTCTGTAGAGACACTAGCAGGGTTTCTATTAAGATTATAAACTGAGTTACCGCGTTCCAAAAGGAATTCTCTAAATTTGACATTAATTTCCTTTTGTAAGTCTTTGTTTAAATGCGTACGACATTTTTCAAATACTTCCAAGATACGTTCCTCTGATGATGCATCTATATTATAACACGTATAAATACCACTACTACTATTATTATTGATATTGTTATTATTATTATTTACCATAAAAACCAAGCTCGAAATTGATATAGTTCATCCAAAAGAATTTACTGTTGGAATATAACGTAGATGATGTTGAATATGTTTGTCTGGCTTTATCAACTTGATTGTTCTAATTATACTAGTTTTAGGATACAATATATATAATAAAAAAATTAAATTATACTAACCTGTTGTAAAAATCTAATATATTGAATAGTAAGAAAAGCTTTAGCGGATTCACCCAATTGATTGGAATTAATATAGGTATTAATACTATTTTCAAACACGGTTGGATCCTGTCTACGCTCGAAATGTATCAAGTTTAAAATTGTTTCAATATGTGTAGGCACTATATATATATAAAAAGAGTTAGACTTCATTTTACTATACATCTTGAATTTGATATTTTACTTGATTCTAAAATAGTTGTATATGTTTTCCTAGCCTCTTCTATATTTCCCTCTTCTTCTTGAATTAAAGCAAGTGCTATCTTTGCATTACAGCGATCTCTAGGAAGGAATTTAAATGCAGCTCTTTCATAAGCATATCTGGCGTCACTTAATAAATTGTGTTTTGTCAACCATTGACCATAACGTAACCAAAACTCTTCATATTGAGCCTAATAAAAAAATATATAATTAATTATACATCTAAAAAAGAAAAATAGTAAAATATATATTTACACAAGGCACCAAGCATCGTTCATAAAGTGCACGTATACGTGGTATTTCATTTGTTGCTTCTTCAAAATCAAGATACTTGGACCAGTTCTGCAATTGTGGTCTATCCAAGGGCTTGACATGGAAATAAGGACGTTTAATTTCGGCTTCGTAAACCCAACGTTTATTTGTTCCTTCTTGTGTCTTTTTATATACAGCTAATGTTTGAGCATCGAGTTTTTCCTTTAATGCAGCTTCCATTTCCTCAGGTGTTAAAGCATCACCTTTTGCTTCGTGAATTTCTTTATAAAATACCTCTAATGTCGAAGGATCTATAGCCTCAGATGGTTTAATAGTTGAGCGGAGTCCGCGCCACTTCTCATAATAGCGAGCGTACTGATGCATAGGAATCAATACAATACGATCTAAAAGTTTAAGAACACGTTTAGGGTTGGCAAGTCGTGTTTCTGCGAACTCAATATATTTATCCCAGAAGGGATGTGCAAGAAAATCTAAACCAATACAAGATGCCGCACGTTCCAATAAACTACAACGAAAAAAGTTTTTTCTTTTAGAAGGGAGTAGATTGTTAAAGAATAATAATAAAAAAGTACCTTTCAATATCATCGTTTGAAGCAGAGTGAGACATTTTAAAGTCAATATATTGATTCCAAAGGTCAATAGAGTTATGAATAGCAGCTACACCTCTTTCGAAAATCTATCAAAAAATAAGGGGGGAAGGGTTAGATGGGACAATACAATGTTTATTTATAAAATCTATTTACTTTTTCAGCACCTTCATCTCCATTGACAGCTAATTCCCAGTCAGAGTATTTCTTCCAGTAACCAAAACAAAGGGGAAACTTTGATAAAAAGCTATCATATACACTTTCTAAACGAGTTATATTCTCTGGTGGAGATAGTTTTGTGATACCCCCTTCTGCTGCTTCTGCTACTCGAATCAATTGTTCCCATGCAGTAAAGTTGTCGGGTGTATCGCGTACTACTTTCCAAAGGCGATCCCATTCAGTCACATTAGCATCGGTTGATTTCATGGACATTTTTATATATTCGCGTTTTTATTTAGGAAAGAAAAAGAGGAAAAAAAATATAAAAAAAGGTAGGGCCCAAAAAGTCACAAATGTTTTTTTTTTTTTTTTGGTCGGAACAATCGTTTCCAAAGTCAACTGTGTACACTGATGATGTATCTTTTAGTTTGACATGTTTTACAAATAAGAGCACAAAATATAGACTCGTATTTAGTACATATTCGTAAAAAGACACTTAAAAATATATATATATATATGATTTTTAAAACAAGGAAAAGTAGAAATTTTATTATATATTTGCAAAAAAAACGACACTGCAAATATAAATGAATTGAAAAGAACAAGCCCAAGAGTAAAGAAGAATAAATAATGTTGTGAGCAGAATAGAAAGGAGAAGACCACCAACCAAGGAAAGGAAAACTAGAATGAGCAAATATAGAAAAAGGGTTATACATTACCTGTTGCACCTATAAAATAAAAAAGAGAATAAAATATAATAAAATAAAGGGTAAAGAAAGGGGTATAAAGGAAAGGGGAAAGGTTGGTGGTATAAAAAATGTACAAATGGGACTCGTGGCGTCGCATGTATTAACATGATCCGCTCTTAAGGGTTTAATCTCAGCCGACATAAAGTCTAGCACCCCTCGATTGTCCTTCAAAGTACAAAAAGAAATAATAAAGAAAGTTTTTTTTTCACCAGCAACGCATAGTCCTCAACGCGAAAAAAAAAAGGACCCACAGGAAGACAGATAGGAGAAAGAGCAAGAACCTGGTACTTGTGCGTGTTTGAATGTCACCGAGAAAGAGAGAGTGAGAGAATTCGCCTAGCCCTTTTCCTACCTTGAGAACCAGAGGCGAAGCCAGCTTGTTAGGATTTATTAGACGTACAGATAACATAATAGAAAGAATAAAAAAAATTGGGTAAAGTATATAAAGTTAGTTAAAAATATATCGTTTTGTTTCGTATACCTAGGTATATAAGAATTATTCAATAGGATTGAACATGCGATCAATCTCTTCCAGCGTCTTTCCTTTTGTCTCTGGCAAAAAGAAACTACCTGCGAACAAGATGGTACAACAAGCACCAAAGAAATAATAGCCACCATAAACAGTTTCGGTCATAAAGATTGGCATAACAAAAGTCATAAAGATACCAACAGCCCAGTTAAGACCATAGGCAAGTCCGATAGTTTTTGCACGCGTACGCATGTTGGAAATTTCGGCTGGATAGATATAAGCAACAGGCCCCCAACTGTAAGCATAAGTAGCTTGGAAAATAAAGACAAAAGCAATAATTGCTCCACATACTGGAACACTACTAATAGTCACAACACCCTGGTCATCCACTACATAATATGCTTGAAACAAGGCTCCTACAATATACATTGATATGCCCATAATTGCAGCACCAGAAGCAAAGATACCACGGCGACCCAATTTATCAATTACAAACAAGGTAACGATAGAGACAATCAAGACAAGAATATTACTAGCACCACTAGTAGCTAAAGAAATGGCAGTGCCGCCAACACCAGCTTGCTGAAAGATTTGAGGAGAATAGTAACTGATAGAATAAGTACCAGTAAAAGCAGCACCATTACCAGTGAAAAGAGCAAACATTGTACGCTTCAAATTTGTTCCGCGGAAGCACTCAATATATGTTCGACTACCGAATGAACGCTCCACTTCAATTTCTTCACAGATACAGTTGTATTCGTTCAAGACCTCAGGATCGATGATAGTTGATTCGTGAAGTTTAGCAATGACATGTAAAGCTTCTTCCTTACGACCTTTATCGATAAGCCAACGAGGAGAAAAGGGTAAAAAGTAAACAGAAGCCAACAGAACACAAACAACCAACTGAATAAGAAAAGGAAGACGCCATGCCCAATCATTTGTGAGGTACGAAGTACCAAAATTAACAAAGTAACCTACAATAGTACCTACAGATGCAGTAGCACTAAATAGCGTAATTAACCGACCGCGGATATCAGGGGGTGCGATCTCAGTATGATAAAGAGGAATCGCGTTGGTTAAAAAACCTTCACCGAAACCAACAAAGATACGGCCAGCCATTAGCATACCAAAATTGATACCGATAGTTTCAAATAGAGCACCAAGAGCAAATACACCAGTACCAAGAAGAATAGTATATTTACGACCGATAGAATCTATAATGGATGTTAGTAAAAATAAACATAAATATAAAATAAAATACTTTACCACAAACATTGCCTGAAGCTAAACCACCAATAGTAGCAGTTAGTAACATAATGGCTACCAATAGTGCCTCACGATAAGTAGCTTGTACATTTAAAAAGCGATCAATAAATGGCTGAAGAACCATAATACCAGATATAGCACCTGAATCAAAGCCAACAACAAACCCACCACCAGCAGCAATGATACCTGACATGTAGAGCGATCTTCTACCACCTCTACGAATTACAGTGACAGATTCTATAGACTTAGTATCGTAGTCAAGAATCTTGTCAGACATTTAAAAAAATAAAAAGTATTATACAGAGAAAGAGAAAAGAGACATTTTATGTTGAAAAACGTTGCTCTTTTATCTTTGGAGATCCCGGTAGTATATTAAGATGAGAAGTCACATCTTTAATAGTATGAAAAATAAAAATAAAAAAATTATAAGAAAAAAAGTTAAAGTAGTGTGTATTGTAGTCTCTCTGATTTTCCGGTTCTACGTACTGTCATTATGATCTTTATATTTTAAGCAAATATGGATCGTTTAAGCTTAAATTTCTCGCTGAAAAGTGAATTATGTTTACATTATTTGTTCCGTAAATCAAGTTACACCAATAATGTATTAATATCACAAGTGAATCGGGCTTTGTTTGATAGCGCTTGAAAGGCCTAGAATCCTTTTAAGATAGCTTGTAGTAAAAAATATAGTTTATATATACGCCGAGGGCTCATGTTATCCTATCTTTGGGATGACGCTTTATATGCAATAGAGTGATCATGCCTTTTCTGTTTAGACTTGGTTTTTTTTTATAGTCTTTTTTAGGTAAGTACTGCATTTTATTTTCTATTTGTAATGATTCAAGCTATTGATCATATTAAAAACAGTTGTTTTAGTGGTTTATCATGATATGAGGCTTCAAAAATAAGAGAGTAAAGTAAAAGACAAAAGAATGTAATGATGATGATGATGATAGCAATAGTCATGCACGATGATGATTGGCTGCTATCGTGTTCGTGACTTTTTGCCTTATTCAGTTGCCAAAAAGTACTCTTTTTTTTTCTTTTCTTTTTTCTTTTCTTTTTTTTTTTTCATCTCTTCTAATTATATATATATAACTTAACTTATTAGTAACCATGAATCCCGAATAGTAAGTAGTTTAACTTGTTTTCTTTTTATATTTTCATCTAAACTTTGTTTGTTTAGCGATTATTTGTTTAAACTTTTATTAATTGGTGACTCTGGTGTTGGAAAGTCTTGTCTTTTACTTCGTTTTGCCGATGATACTTACACAGAAAGTTATATCTCAACTATTGGTGTTGATTTTGTAAGTAATATTTATTTATTTTATTATTTATACGTGTGTTAATAACTATTTTAAACCTGTAGAAAATTAGAACTATTGAATTAGAAGGAAAAACCGTCAAACTTCAAATTGTAAAAATATATACTATAAAAGAAAAGGGGTCGTACTAACAACATTTTTGTTTGTCTCCTATAGTGGGATACTGCAGGTCAAGAACGTTTCCGTACTATTACCTCTTCTTATTACCGCGGTGCACACGGTATCATTGTTGTCTACGATGTTACAGACGAGGATTCTTTCAATAACGTAAAGCAATGGTTACAAGAAATTGATAGATATGCAGCAGAAGGAGTCAACAAATTATTAGTTGGTAATAAGAGTGATTTGGTTGATAAAAAGGTTGTCACAACTGAGCAAGCAAAGGAGTTTTCAGAGTCATTAAAGATACCACTTTTGGAAACATCCGCCAAGGATGCCACTAATGTCGAGCAAGCTTTCTTAACTATGGCCAAGCAAATCAAAGATAGAATGGGTTCTACTATGCAACAAACACAAGCTAAATCAACTGTAAAGGTTGGACAAGGTGCCGCTCTTGAGCCCAAGCAAAGTGGTGGTTGTTGTTAATTTTTTTTTTATTTGTGCATTGATTACTATTTGTACTCTTTTTTTTTTTCTTTTCTTTTTTTTTTTTTTGTGTTGTTTGTATATATGTTATATACAAACTCGGCGTTATTAAGTTAATAAAAAGACAAGAAATTATTTCCCTTTTTTAATGGAGTCTTTTTTCTTTTTCTTTTTTTCTCTCGTTTGAATTTGAATGAAAATCTAGGTTTATAAATACACATAATAATAATAATAATAATAATAAATAGAAATTATGCAAAGTAAGAAGTTAAAAAAAAATGGTATATAACTAACAAGAATTACTCATTTTGTTCTTCTTTCTTGTGTATATAACTTACAGATCAAGTCGATAGACTATCAGACGTCCCCAGTATGGATAATACATCATCTTCGTCTACAGTCAATGTTACAGAAGAGAGAAGAAAAGTAGAGATTAACCCTGAGGATATTGAGAGAAAAGAATCGCCACTCCAAAGTAAAGAAACAAAGGAAGCACCTCGTACTGCATGGGGAAGGTTTAAACAAAGTAAAACTAGAGTAGCCTTACTTGTCACTTTTGCAACATTGGCAGTACTTGCAGCTATTATTGTACCACTTGTTTTATGTGGACTTATTGCAAAGCAAGAGAAACAACCAGAAAGTAAGCCTAAAATAGTTACTCCAAGCTCCCCAGATTACCGAGATCCATTTGATGATACTGCCCGGGTTAATCCATATGCACCACCATTGACAGAAAAGTTTCGGTACAATCAAGGAGATTTAGTGCGTGGTATTAATTTAGGGGGATGGCTTGTACTTGAACCATTTATTACTCCCAAAATATTTGAACAAAATGTCACAATTATGGACGAGTATCACCTTTGCGAACACTTGGGGCCGCAAGAAGCCAAGAGACAACTCAAGGAGCATTATGAGACATTTATCACCGAAGCCGACTTCAAAAACATTGCCGAAATGGGTTTTAACCACGTACGAATTCCAACGGGACATTGGGCTGTTCAGGTCACACCGGATGAACCTTATGTAGCGTTTGAATCCTGGCAGTATTTGATCAAGGGTATCCAATGGGCTCGCAAATATGGACTCCGTGTTATGGTAGAGCTTCACACTGCTCCTGGTTCTCAAAATGGCTGGAACCATTCTGGAAAATCTGGGGAAATCGGCTTCTTGAACGGTACCGATGGTGATGCTAATGCTCAACGCACAATTCAAATTACAACTGAAATGATTCGTTTTTTTTCTAAGCCAGAGTGGTCTAATGTCGTTCCATTATTTGGTGTATTAAATGAACCTGCTATGATGCAAATCCCCACTGAAAAGGTCAAGGGTTGGTATGCTGAAAGTTACAATGCTATTAGAAAATTATTAGGTCCTGGTAAAGGTCCTCTTTTAACTTATCATGATGGATTTTACCCACTTAAAACATGGAATGGTTTCTTTGATAAATTATATGAACGAGTTATCTTGGGTAAAATAATAATATTATATTCTATATTTATTTATTTATTGACAGTTATTTCGTTTATATATATATATATAGAAACACATTTATATATGATATTTAATAATGGTTTAGTATCTATGCCAAGAGAATTACAAGCAGACTTTCCTTGTACAGCCTGGAGAAATGACTTGAAGAACTCTAATGCTGATGCGGGACCCACTATGGTAGGTGAATTCTCTATTGCAACAAATGACTGTGGTAAATATTTAAATGGAGTTGGATTTGGAGCAAGATATGATGGTACACTAAAACAAGAAGGAGCACCTACTCAACCTGTATGCCCAGAATGTACATGTAAAGGTGTTGATGATTGGAATACATGGACGCCTCATTATAAAGAATTCTTATTAAAGTTTATGGAAAAACAAATGGATGCATATGAAGTAGGTGTTGGATGGTTTTATTGGACTTATAAGACCGAGAATCATATTAATCCTCATTGGGATTATTTATTGGCATGGAAACAAGGATTTGCACCTAAAAATGTAAATTTACGTACAAATCGTTGTGCCATTAATAATAGTACTACAAAAGCAGAGGGAAATTAAATAATAAAATTACAGATATTTATTCATCATCTGGTTTAGAATAAACACTATTTCCTTCAATTAATAATCCTCCACCACTTGACTTAATAGGCGTAAATGTATAATCATCTTGTTCATTATAACATTCTTGCCAGTTTTTAATACCTTCTAAATAATTCACTCTTAAATCAGATCGATATTCATCTAATTTCTCCAAATTCTCAATAGCTAAATCATGCCCAATTTGTTGAATCTCTTTACTTTGCATTGACATTTTTTGTGCATGATTTACTGCTGAATCTAAAATATCACCCGTTGTGGTCATAAGTTTTCCCATGACTACTCGTAGTACATTATTATACCAAAACGATATTAATGGTACCGACTGTAATAACCCTATTTTCTCCCTATTTAGATTAACTATTACTAGGCAAATATTTATATTATATATATACCTTCTAGTGTCCAACTATCTTCCTGTTTATATATCTTTAAGAGCCCACTATCACATTCTGTTTCACGAAAATGTAACGTAGTGATCGCAGGTACTTTCAAATATATAAAGTTTGGTAATATTGTTGGTGACAAGTTGTGTGTTAAATGTATTACGGCCGTTCGTCTGTACCATAATCAGTACAATGATATCATTATTTCATTACAAAAATCTTACTTTACCCATCAAATACTATATTTGTTATTGTTGGTTCTTTTCGATTTAATGTTTGCCATACTGTGTAAACACTTTTAAATATATTTAATACTTTTTCTGGTAATAAAAAAAAATAGTATTTAATATATATATACGTACTATTGAATATTATTTACTCCATCTGTACTCATTATAGGTGAGCATAATGAGGCATCTTGAAAAAAATAATATTCTAAAATGTATTTTCGCTTAATGGTATCGTATGAAAATAAATCTTCAATAATATCTGGGTAAAAAAAAATAGTTAAAAACAAGTTTCAGCTACGAAAAGTTACAAATATTTTACTTTTGATAATATCAGAAGAAGATATTTCGTTGTGAATATCGGAAACAGACATATTTTTTTTTTTTTTTAAAGAAAAAAGAAAGGGGAAAAAGGAAAAAGGTCAATAGGGTCATCATGTGGATTACTTCACAGTTGATCAGTTAAATACCCAACCACTTTAGCTAGTCACGAAACTTACATTATTCTTTAGAGTTTCTATGGTGTACAACGGACACAATTCTATCACAAAATTACAATTCAGTTATTGATACTTTACACGGAGAAAGAATATTTGGAAACCATAATAATAGCTATGTAAATAATAACGAGAAGGATATCGTCAGGTACAGAATCTATTTAGAAGGTGACATTTTGTACTGATAGTAGAATAATAGACGTTTGAGGGTAGAGTTGATACAACATCTCTTTCGGACAATATAGAGTAACAATGGCAAGTCTCATAATATAAAACAAAATATACCCTTGTACGACAATTTACAAAGTAATAAATGAAACTTAAAGTTGAGGTTTTCTATCGATCTTTTAGACAGCGAATTTCAAAAGATATGGCTTTAACAATTATAACTACTTGAATCATGCCCAATATACGCAAGAGTTTCAAGATAATAGTGAGAATAAAGAAGCTTGATGTACATCATCTTGTCATCAAAACAATGTGGTACCACTATACAAAAAGACTAAAATGGTTTACTAACCGTCCAAAATACGACGCTGGTCCTAGAAGTTTATTTACAATAGAACATGATCTCCATAGTACTGCTTTAAATCTTATAAGCATTAAAAGTAAACAAGGTATAGTTTAACCATCACGTGAAGAGCACAGTTTAAAAAAAAAAAAAATGGTTCAATGACTTTATGGAATTACCGGCGCTTGTTACGACAAACCTATACTTTATTTAGATAAACATTTACTTTTTTTTTCAATTTAATAACCTTATATAAATCCTTCTTTTAAAAACTGACATTTACTTCGGTATAAACCGATAGATGTTCATTAATTCCCAAAAACCATTTTTAGCTTAGCGACAGTGATATTTCTGGATAGGATAAAAACACATGGTTAAAAGGTTACACTAGCACTGTCACCCAATTAATCCTCGGTTTATTTATAACCTATATAATCCTATATTCCTTTTCTTCTCTTTTCTTCTTTTTTTTTTATTTATATATATACATGATTTTTTATCAATGGGAAATAACTATTCAACTCCTCGTCGTGAAACTGAATCAGCAAGCGCATCAAAATCGAGCAGAATACCTAAACATCTTCAACCACTAAAGAGGAAACAAACAAAGAAGGCCAGTATTTCTTTTACATCTACAACCGAACCAAAAGCCAGTGCAGAAATCACACCACCTCGTAAGCATTCATCTTTAATTGCTGAAAAAAATAAAAGCGGATATAATTATAATAGTCGAGCATTATTCAATCCAGCGAATACTTTCCAAGAAGAAAATTATGGCGGTATACCTTTAGATAGTGATCCTATTGATCATTCCATTTCCAGCCCTCAATTATGTACAAGAAACAAAAAAACTGTATCGCGTAAAACTGTATGTCACGATGTGGAAGTAATTATTTTATAGACAATTAAACTTTATAACCGTGTATATTTACAATTATCAATTATAGAGTAGAACTAATTGTTTACCTCGCTCCCAGACTGAATTAGATAGACAAAGAGTTCTGCTATATATCTTGAGATGGGCTTTTGAAAGGTTAGTAGCACACGTATTTATTATCTTTATTAACGAAATTCCTATTAGTCGGCATCTTGTTCCACCAATTATTAAACAGAAATTATTTGAAGGGATTCGAGTACTGGACGTCAGGTAAAGTAATATTCTTTATTATTGTTACTACTATTGTTTTTTATTTAACTGTTTATTGTTTAGCTGTGGGCCCGGATTATGGGTAAAGATCGAAAAATTTAAGAGACAATAAAAAAAAATTAATAACTTTCGTCACTTTAGTTAGGACATCCAGTTATGGATTTGGCAGAAGATTTTCGTAAATCGGTCTTTGATTCAGTCGACATTTGCAATTTACTTCCACCAAAACAAGCTGAAGATAATTCGTATCATTTCCCGACAAATAAAGCTAAAGTTACTGAACCTTTAGTAAAATCGAAATCAGAAAAATTGACAGATAATTTCACCTTTACACAACATAACATGGTAAAAGATGGATTATTACCTTTTGCAGATGATACATTCGATTATACACAACAATCACAAGCGCTATTAGTATATAATAGAGAAAATTGGAAAAAAATTTTATTAGATTTAAAGAGAGTAACTAAACCAGGTGGATATATCCGACTATTTGAAGTAGATTTATACCCACAACAATTAGGAGAAATAGGCAAATTATGGCGGGAACAAGTTCATCAGCTTCTAGATGATACAGCAGATATACCTACGAGAATTCCAACTCAATTAGAGCAAGTATTAGCAGAAGCAGGACTTGAAAATATTGAGTCCAAGTTTGTAACTATTCCAATTGGTTCATGGGGTCTTGATATTGGTATTTTATGGGAACAAAATCTTCTTGGGTTTCTAGAAAGTTTTAGGCCTTACCTTTCGGAACTTATGGGGTTAACAGAAGAAAAATATGAAAAACGACGAAAAGAGTTTCTAAATGAATTAAAAGAAGAACACGTAAAACCATTCAATAACATTTATATTGCTTGGGGAAAAGTTAAGGAAACCGAGTAAATTTAGAAATAAAATGTAGTTGTAATAAACTTATTTGAGAGGTTCTCTTTGCATAAATGCTTCTTATTTATACACAGCAATTTTTACGAAACCACTTTTTTTTTTTATAGTTATATAAATCTACTGAACTTTTGTATATAAACTATCGTCTATACTATTACTTTTTCTCTCTTCTTTTTTCTTATTCTATATTTTAATTTGTCCTCAAATTCCCTTGAATAACTCAATATATTGTACTTTTTTACTTGAATCTTTTTATTTATCTTTATTACTTACTATTACCCTATTCGCTCTATCACATTACCTTTCAGTTAATGATTCATTTGACATGCTTCTCACTATTCTTTTAGTTAAAATTGGAAACCAGTTTTATACTACTTTAATAATATTCTATTGTCATTAATAAATCTTTATATCTTTTATTTTTTATAGCCCTTATTATTGTTACATAGTGACTTACAACTTTTGTGGTGTCACAAATCTAAGAAGGACGCTCGTTGAAGAGGATCCTTCTTAACAAGGATTGTCTTTTAAACTTTAACTTAAAATAACCTTTTTGTAATAATCTAAAATAATATAAATAACCATCAAAAAATCATACTCTAATAAAAATCAATTCACAAAGTCACATTTTGTAAACAACTTTAACTTATACCTCTCTTAACTTATAAAAGACCTTTAAATTAGCTCTTTTATTTTTACCTTTACTTTATATTTTATTTTGTTCCTGAATTCCCTTGGACCTTACCTTCCATTGTACTTTTTACCAAAACCCTTTATTTTCTTTATTTACTTAAGTCGTTCTACTTATAAAACAGGAACTGGTGCTCACTTAAAACTTACTATTACCTTTTTATCTTTTATTTTACTTCTCTACCACATCCCAAATTCTAACATTGTTACATAGTGACTTACAATTTTTGTGGTGTCACAAATCCAAGAAGGACGCTCGTTGAAGAGGATCCTCCTTAACAAGGATTGTCTTTTAAACTTTAACTTAAAATAATACCTTTTTTGTAATAATCTAAAATAATATAAATAACCATCAAAAAATCATACTCTAATAAAAATTCAATTCACATTTTGTAAACAACTTTATCTTATACTTCTCTTAACTTATAAAAGACCTTTAAATCAGCTCTTTTATTTTTACCTTTACTTTATATTTTATTTTGTTCCTGAATTCCCTTGGATCTTACCTTCCATTGTACTTTTTACCAAAACCCTTTATTTTCTTTATTTACTTAAGTCGTTCTACTTATAAAACAGGAACTGGTGCTCACTTAAACTTACTATTACCTATTACCTTTTATTTTATTACTCTACCACATCCCAAATTCTAACACGTGGTGCTCACTAACAGGGCATTTCATTATATATCTTTGATACAACTCTATATCAAGAACTTTATTTTACTGTTTGGGTCAAATTTTCTTCAAAATTTCTACCTTTGAACAACTACTACTTTTAACAACTTATTTACAAATTTATTTCAAATCACCGCTAATGAACGATCAAGCTGTGTTGGCAAACCACCATTTATCTGGCTCAACTTTTAATCAAGCTGAATCCCACTCTGGTTATCTCTACCCATCAAGAAAAATGACTTTAATTGAATTTTCTGGTGCTGAAGGTGAAGATTTCCGCAACTTTGAAGAAGCGTTGGAGTCTTACTTTGCTATGCATAATATTATGACTGACTCTCGCAAACTTCTTATTTTACGCGCGCAACTCCGTAGAACTGCTAAGAATTTCTTTGAAAGAAGACTTGCCCGTGAACCTGTCTTGGAACCAGGACTTACCTACCAAGAGGCCATCGATATTCTCAAGGTTGAATATGTGACTCCTGAATTAATCACTCGATATACTATTGGCTTTAACTTGCTCTCTCAAGGAAAGGAAGAACATCCTAAAACATTTTTGGGTCGCTTACAAGAAGCTGCTCAGCTAGCTGAACTTGAAGATGCGGAACAACAAATCAAAATCCGTTTTCAAGTTGGTCTCTTACCTGAAATCCGAAAGTTCTGTGTCTTAAACTCTGCTGTCTCTTTTAACGATTACTTAACTAAGGCTGAAGGCTGGTGGAACGCTGAGAAACCTCGCTCTATCTTTATAAAGAACAGTCCTTTTGCTCCTCGTGATATCGACAACTCTTTCGTTACTGAATATGCTACTAAACCGAATCTATCTTTTAATAATCTTTCTTCTGGTGCTGATTTTTCTGTTCTGGATGTTTCTAGTCAACTAAATTCTGCATTAGCCAATTTGGGAACTGATCGTAACGCATTGAAGCAAGTGATTGCCTCTTTGCAAACGTTAGAGTTAAACCATATGGAAAATCAGAATACATTGACTGGATCCCCCCTCAACTTGTCAAATCATACCGAGAATTTAGATATTAAAGAAATGATCAGGGAAGTTATGCAGGAAGAATTCAAAAGACAGAACAATAACAATAATTCCTCTTACCGAAGAAACAACTCTAATTATGAAAATCGTCGTTACAATAATGATTACAACTATGAACGTCGAAATGATTATTCTCGTGGAAATGATGGTCGCAATTATAACAACAACAATTCCAACCAAAGAAACAATAATCAAAATAATTATGACAACGGTAACGGTAACAACAGTCAGAGAAATGATAATCAATCCAACTCTGAAAACAACAATCAGTCAAAAAACTAATTGGGTCGACTGTAACAACTAAGAATGGTCAGTCGAATACTCCCAACAACTCAAAAAATTCCATTCCCTCAAATTATAACAATAACAACAATAATAAAAATGAAAAACAATATCTTACAACTATTTTGGCTGAAGATGAAGAAAGCGAAGAAGAGCAAGATTTATATGCTGCTGTCCGTCCTATTCATCCTCCTATGGTTCAAACTGCAAAAATTACAAAACCTTATTCTCGTGCTAGCTCATCAAAACTTTTACCAACTCGTAAGGGAAAAGAAAAAGAACTACCTTATGCCAAAGTGGTTAATGTTAACGATGACATGAATATCGATGTACCTGTGACCGAACCTATAACTGATCATGACAATCCTCAAATAACTAAAGTACAAGTTTCACCTACTATTAAAACTGTCAAGTCAACTAAACCGAGAAGAAAAAGAGAAAAGCCTTCTATCAACTATGATATTGTATCTTCTGTGTTCGAGCAAAACTCTAATATTCCAGTTGGTGATTTGCTCAAGGTCTCTCCTCTTATGAAACGACAATTTGTATCTGCTTTAAGAACACCTAGACAACCAAAAATGGTGGCTCCTGAAGTAACAACTGTTAATAATGTTATGGTACAAGATCTTTCTTTTGTCGAAGATGATGATGAAGATACTACTGCTATATATACAGACTTCGTAATAAATGGTTATAAAATAAGAACTCTCATTGATGGAGGTGCTGCTAAAACTTGTATGTCTCAAGAACTTGTTAATAAACTTGGAATACAAATAGATTCTCCTAGTCAAAGTATCTTTACGCTTGGAAACAGTACTAAACAACGGGGTCTTGGTATAATTTATGATGTGCCAATTCGAGCTGGTGGTGTTATTACTATTCCAGGAAGTATAGAAGTATTACCTGCTACACCTACTCCCTTAATTATCGACAACAATTGGTTGAATCGTGCTAAAGCTGTGGTTAATTATGAACGCAAGCTGCTTTCCGTAACTTATAAAGGAAAAATGGCAGAAATTCCAATTAATTTCTTCAAAACAGCCAGAAAAGTAGCTATTCAGTCTGTAACAAAAATACCAAGTAAAGTCGTGCTGCCTATCGTAAAATCAACACAAGATGAACAAGAAGAAACCCATGATGATTTTGTAACCGATTCTTCTGATGAATTTACCGAAGACGAGGTGTCCACTGAAGAAAGTTCTACTAGTACTGATGAAGAAGATTACTTTGTTGAAGATACATCCCCAAATAAATCTGTATCTTTTAATTTGGTGGAAGAAGATCTGAAGAGTGATTTATTTTCAATTGAACCTGAAGTAATATCTGAACCGTATGAGAGAACCGATGAAGATTTAGAAGCTGAAGGTTATGACTTAAATGCAATCGACATTAATAGTATATCTCTTGAAGACTTAAAAACTCAAGAAGAAAAATTTGCTACTGATTTATCTGAAGATCAAAAAGATAAAATCCAAATAGGCGAAATAAATGATCAAACCAAACAACAATTTCTGGACTTAATCAAAAATTATCAAGACGTATTCGACTGGAATAATGATACACTTGGATGTACACCTATAATTAAACATCGAGTTATAACTGAAGATGTACCACCTATACGTTGTAGACCTTATAGAATGTGCCCGGCTGAAATTGAAAGCTTAAAATCAGAATTAGATAAATTAAGCGCCTTAGGTGTAATACGACCTTCAAATAGTCCATGGAGTTCTCCTATAATACTAATAAAGAAGAAGGACAACTCATATCGATTGGTGATAGACTATAGAAAGATAAATGCCATTACTAAAAAGGATGCCTATGCATTACCAAGGATTGAAACCTTACTGGATACCTTGGGAAACGCCTCTATATTCTCAGCACTAGATATGCGCAGTGGTTTTTACCAGGTTGCCCTTGCTGAAGATTCCATAGAAAAAAGTGCTTTTGCTACTGCTCAACTAGGCCAGTGGGAATTTACCCGAATGCCCATGGGAATGTGTAACTCTGTAGGAACGTTCCAAAGGATGGTAGACTTAGTATTTAAAAATTTAATCAACAAATCTCTAGTTGCTTATATTGATGATTTAAATTGCTTTTCAAAATCTTACGATGAACACTTAATTGACTTGGAAAATCTATTCGTGTGTGTTAGACAAGCTAACTTGAAATTAAATGTTGCCAAATGCTTTTTCTTTAAAGAAAAATTGAATTTCTTGGGATATGTCATTACTAAAGAAGGTCTAGAAACTGATCCTGTGAAAATTGAAAAAGTGCGGAATTATCCTATGCCAACTTCTGTTACTCAAATAAAAGGTTTTATTGGAATTGCATCCTATTACAGGCGATTCATTAAGAACTTTGCTGCAATTGCAAGACCGCTACACAATCTGACGAAGAAAGGACAAAATACGTGGAACCAAGAATCTATTGAAGCTTTCCAAATACTAAAAGAAGCATTAACTACCACGCCGGTGTTGATGAGACCTGATTTTGACAAGCCCTTTATATTAGTCACCGATGCTAGTAGAGTAGGATTAGGGGGAATATTAAGTCAATTGGATGAAGAAGGTCATGAACACCCTATTCAATATATAAGTCGCGGATTACGGGGTTCTGAAGTGAATTATGGTGTTTCCAAATTAGAAGGACTCGCAATTATCTGGGCTGTGAAGATATTCCGACCTTATCTGTTAGGCAAGAAATTTACTATCGTAACTGACCATTCTGCTATCAATGGATTGTTAAAATCACAAGAACCAACAGGAATTCTAGCTCGATGGATATCTATTCTGAACGAATATGATTATGAAGTGAAATACCGACCAGGCAGGGTAAATGAAAGTGCAGATTTTCTCTCACGCCTCGGAAATTGAAATGATTGCAATAATTGTCCAAAACCTCTGATTGACGAAAAAAGCTGAAGACTATATATTATCTACAAAAACGCTATAAAACAAATCAACAAACATTTTATAATACTATAAAACTCTATTAACAAAAAAAGTATATAACCTTTCGAAAACAAAAACAAAACAAAGACCTCAAAAATCTGTACAACTCAAACTTAAACTCAATTATCAATAACAACATGGAAGACACAAATATAAAATTACTCAAAGCCTACTTGCCCAATCTAGAGATGCCCAATTTTGCGGATCCCGAACAACAAAAGTTTTTACAAAAACAAGCTAAACACTACACTTTAGTAAACAAGAAATTATATCGATGTAACTTCGACACTTATCAACATCGTTTAGTTTTAACTAAACCCAAAGCCATTGAAGCATTATATACTGCACACCAGCACCCATTAGGAGGACATTTAGCATACACCAATACACTCAACAAGGTTTCATCTAAATATTATTGGCCCAATATGGTGACTGATGTTACAATATATGTTAAAGAATGCCCACGCTGCCAACGACATGGACGCAAAACCTTAAATGAAAGATTACACCCGGTTGCTGTATTACATGTGCCTTTTGAACAAGTTGCTATAGACGTTAAGCATGTGTCTACAAGTCGAGGTGGTTACCGCTATGTTATTGCTGCAATAGATTACTTAACAAAATATGTAGAAGCAAGAGCCGTGAGATTTCAGACTGCGTCGGAAATTGCGTTATTTTTATATGAAGAAATTATCTGCAGACATGGCTGTCCTCGAATTATTATTACGGATAACGGTAAACCTATGATAAGTGAACTAGTCTATCAAGTATGTTTACAATTCGGCTTAAGACATAATACAATAAGTGCATACAACAGCCAGGCGAACGGCCTTATAGAGAGATTCAATCGTACCTTTGATCAAATAATGCAGAAAAGGACTCCTGAAGAAAAACTAGACTGGCATTATTATTTACCTTCTATGTTATTCGCTTACAGAAGTATGCAACAAGCAACTACGCAAGAAACCCCATTCTATTTATTATATGGCTATCAACCAAGAACATCGTTTGACTCTAAGAAACTAGCTAAACAAACAAATTTGAACTTTGAAGACATATTGAAACAAAGAACCAATAAACAAATCGACATTTTACAATTAGTAAGAAAAAATGCAATTAAAAGAATCGAGACCTCTCAAAAATCTCAAAAAGAAGCAATTGACAAGAAGTTACTACAAACAAAAAAATTACTCAAGCCTGCTTTTTCTGTCGGCGATATTGTCGAAAGGTATAGAGATTATCGGGGTACTTCTTGGTCAGGAAAATTAGAAGATCTTTGGGAAGGTTTATACGTGGTATCTGAAGACTTGAAGAAAGGAAGCTACGTAATACAAAGAAAAAAAAAGGAAGGTGGTACTGAAATCAAGATAGTCCATGGGAATCGCTTGAGGATATACAAAATTCCGAATGTAGGATGGAAACTCCAAGAAAACTATAAAAAGACCGTAATAAATGAAGAATTAGGACCTCATATTAAACAAATTTCACCAATGCAAACCCAAGGACGCTCTACTCAAGATATTAACTCTCGTCTCGGACCTCTTCAACCCTCTTTCGTGGAAGTTGATAGTGATAATGAAACGATTATCTCTTCTGGTGAAGAAGACTCGGATGATGAAACCATAGAAGAAAAAACTGAAGAAAATCAACAAGACTCTTTTGAAAAAGCTGAAGATTTCAATTTTTTAAACCTGCTAGAGATCGAATCGGAGAAACCATATGACGAGGTGTCGAAGAAAAAAATGAATAACTATAATGCCATGGTCATGACCGAAGAAGTTAAGGCTGATGTCTGGGAGCATGAATCAAGACTGAACTCTATTGCAGAACATAAGGCAAGAAATGATGAGCTTATCCATAGAATGGCAGAAAACATCATCAAAATATGTCACATGCAACTACCTATGCCCCAAAGTAAAAGTGAATATGGAAGATACCTCCATTTGCGCGGCTTCTATATTGGAAACTTAACTGGAGATAATAAGAAGGCTGGAAGAACTCTTGCTTTGAAGAACAAGATACGAAGACTTGATGAATATGAATGCTACGAATGGTTTGTTGGAGTACCTGAAGTTTAGAGGCTAAACTTACCAAGCCCAGCCCATATGTTACATAGTGACTTACAATTTTTGTGGTGTCACAAATCCAAGAAGGACGCTCGTTGAAGAGGATCCTCCTTAACAAGGATTGTCTTTTAAACTTTAACTTAAAATAATACCTTTTTTGTAATAATCTAAAATAATATAAATAACCATCAAAAAATCATACTCTAATAAAAATTCAATTCACATTTTGTAAACAACTTTATCTTATACTTCTCTTAACTTATAAAAGACCTTTAAATCAGCTCTTTTATTTTTACCTTTACTTTATATTTTATTTTGTTCCTGAATTCCCTTGGATCTTACCTTCCATTGTACTTTTTACCAAAACCCTTTATTTTCTTTATTTACTTAAGTCGTTCTACTTATAAAACAGGAACTGGTGCTCACTTAAACTTACTATTACCTATTACCTTTTATTTTATTACTCTACCACATCCCAAATTCTAACAACATTATTATTAAAGCTATACACACTGTTACACGACAACATAATATTTTCTCTTTTTGGTTTTGGATGAAGCAAATCGTGGATCTATCCAATGCATGGACAATCTAATAGATGGTTCATCCATACAAATAATTTACAAATATCTTTTTAAAAACATATAAATACCAAACAAATTATCAAATAAAAATGTAAATCAATTAACTTACTACCTAACTAAATATATAAAAAGGGTTTTCTTTTAGATTATTCTTAATCTTTTTACTACTGTTTTATTCCCTTCTATCTATATTTACTCGTAGCTTGATTCCCTTGAGTTCTTTAAAATTCATTGCATCTTTTTAATTTTATTTAAACTATATTTCTACCTTTAAGCCGTTCTACTTATAAAACAGGAACAGGTGCTCACAATTTATATTATTTTATTTTACACTACGTTATATCAATTAACAAATTTCTAACAACACTTCAGACGCTGAAACCGCTTTTTTTATTGCGCCTTCATACGTCTCACGAAATTATCCAAAATGGAAAAATAAAGACCACGCCGTGATTCGAACACGGGACCTAAAGATTTGCAATCTTTCGCAACTACCGCTGTGCTACGCAGTCAGGATATTTACCTTGACCAAAAATTAATTTATAATCTAATATTTTGTAAATGTTGCAATATTACAGAATCTCTGTTAACCAATTGGTAGTTGTTGAGGATGCTTATACCATAGTTACTTATACCTAAATATATATATCTATTTAAACATGTATATGTCTTTATGTAATTACTTCCAAATAAGACTAGCATAACCGCCCCACAATACTTCACCTAGATGATGTGTATATATATGTGGAAATATATATTTGTATGTGCTTGATCACTCATCAAAAAAGGAAATGGATAGGTGACACATAAACTAAGCATATAATACATAAGAACGAGAAATTTATTATATAAACATCTCATTTGCATATTTAAATAAACAGTTTTCTTCTGCTATTTTATATCTTTATACCTAGTAATAAGTTTTATATACCTCTATAATCTTACTTAAGTCTCTTACTTTTCAAACAATATTATGTGTGTAATATCACTAATATTTGTCTCGACAAGATATGAAATTCGCTCGCTTAGCTCAGTTGGTTAGAGCGTGGTGCTAATAACGCCAAGGTCAACAGTTCGACCCTGTTAGTGAGCAATCATTCATTTCTTTTTACATTTTTTTGGAAGAGGTAGTGTATGTAACGAGATGATTACACTGTGTTACACTAACTACCTCTTTCTGATAAAATAATGTTAACAAGGATCGTCCTTGTTGTCCTAACACAAGAAATCAAACCTCCATGGTTGTTATAAATTTAAAAATCTAATTAAGAAAACTAAAAATGATATAAATACCTTCAACTTTTATTTAATAAAATATAATTCACTTTTTGTAAACAATTTAATCTTATACTTCCCTTATTTTATAAAAGGCCTTTAAAAGCAAGCTCTTTTATTTTATCTTTATTACTTTATTTTATTTTGTACTTGAATTCCCTTGGATCTTACTTTCCATTGTACTTTTTACCTAAATCTTTTATTCTACTTTATTACTTAAGTCGTTCTACTTATAAAACAGAAACTGGTGCTCACTTTTCTTACTATTACCTTATTATACTCTTTTTCCACTTTACCACACCATATATTGATTAACAACGGTTCTCTCTTTTTTCTTCTAAGTTTAGTTGACTTGACAGTTTTAATAGTAGGCGAAACTTATACTTTAACTATTTGAGGATTGTCATGATCAGTCATAGGTTCAGTCACAGGTACATCGTTAACAGTAACCACTTTGACATAAGGTAATTTTTTTTCTTTTCCCTTACGAGTTGGTAAAAGTTTTGATGCGCTAGCACGAGAATAATCATTGCGACGTTCATAGTTGTAATCATTAATAGTAAGGACGATTTTTATAATTAGAGTTGTTTCTTCAGTAAGAGGAATTATTATTATTGTTTTGTCTTTTGAATTCTTCCCGCATAACTTCCCTGATCATTTCTTTAATATCTAAATTTTCGGTATGATTTGACAAGTTGAGGGGGGTTCCTGTCACTGTATTCTGATTTTCCATATGGTTTAACTCTAATGTTTGCAAAGAGGCAATCGCTTGCTTCAATGCATTACGATCAGTTCCCAAATTGGTTAATGCAGTATTCAGTTGACTAGAAAAATCCAGAACAGAAAAATCAGCACCAGAAGAAAGATTATTAAAAGATAGATTGGGTTTAGTAGCATATTCAGTAACAAAAGAGTTGTCGATATCACGAGGAGCAAAAGGACTATTCTTAGTAGAGATAGAGCGAGGTTTCTCGGCGTTCCACCAGCCTTCAGCTTAGTTAAATAATTGTTAAAGGAGACAGCAGAGTTTAAGACACAGAACTTTCGGATTTCGGGTAACAGACCAACTTGAAAACGTATTTTAATTTGCTGTTCAGCACTTTCGAGTTCAGCTAGTTGAGCAGCTTCTTGTAAGCGACCCAAAAATGTTTTAGGATGTTCTTCCTTTCCTTGAGAGAGCAAGTTGAAACCAATAGTATAGCGAGTGATTAATTCAGGAGTAACATATTCAACCCTTAGAATATCAATGGCTTCTTGATAGGTAAGTCCTGGTTTCAAGACAGGTCCATGGGCAAGTCTTCTTTCAGAGAAATTCTTAGCAGTTCTACGAAGTTGCGCGCGTAAAATAAGAAGTTTGCGAGAGTCAGCCATAATATTATACATAGCAAGTAAGACTCCAATGTTTCTTTAAAGTTGCGGAAATCTTCACCTTCAGCACCAGAAATCTCAATTAAAGCCATTTTTCTTGATAGGTAAAGATAACCAGAGTGGGATTCAACTTGATTAAAAGTTGAGTTAGATAAATGGTGGTTTACCAACACAGCTTGATCGTTCATTAGCGGTGACGTGAAATAAATTTGTAAATAAATTGTTAAATGTAGTAGTTGTTCAAAGATAGAAAATTTGACCCAAACAGTAAAATAAAATTCTTGAAATAGAGTTGTATCAAAGGTATATAATGAAATACCCTGTTAGTGAGCACTACGTGTTAGAATTTGGTATGGTTGTAGAGAAATAAAATAAAAGATAAAAGGTAATAGTAAGTTTAAGTGAGCACCAGTTCCTGTTTTATAAGTAGAACGACTTAGGTAAAATAAGGTAAATAAAGGGTTTTAGATAAAAGTTCAATGGAGAGTAAGATCCAAGGGAATTCAAGTATAAAATAAAATATAGAATAAAGAGTTGAATAAAAGAGCTAGTTAAGAGGTCTTTTATAAGTTAAAGAAGTATAAGATTAAATTATAAACAAAATGAATTAATCTTTATTAGATTGTGTCTTTTTTGTTGGCTATTTATATGTTTTTTAAAATTATGACAATGGATATTTTTTATGAGTAAATGTAAGAAAGTAAAGTTAAGGTTATAGAGCATCCACTTCATGGATGGTCCACTTCATGGATGATCCATCACTAAACAATGTAACCAAAGAAAAAAAGAGAGAACAGTGTAACAGTTGTTACATCATGACTTCCAATTTTTGGGTGGTAGCACTAATCAAAGGACGATGCTCTTTGAAAAGGATCCTCTTTAATGAAGATGGTCTTTTCAAACTTTAACTTAAAAAAAATCAATTTATATTTTGTCAGCAAATTAATCTTTTACTTCTCTTTATTTTATATTTTATTTTGTCCCTGAATTCCTTTGGATCTTACTTTCCATTGTTTTTTTACCAAAACTCTTTATTTACTTTTTTTATCTAAGTCGTTCTAGTTATAAAACTGGAACTGGTGCTCACTTAAACTTAATATTTTCTTTTATTTTATTTCTCTACCACATATTTACCAAAATTTAACACTCGGTTTGGTCTTGTTAGTTGAGAGATAACCATAAGTAAAGCGAGCATAGTTCCTGTTTTATAAGTAGAACGACTTGAGTAATAAAGATATCGAAAAAGATTAGATCTTCATTGGGCTAGCAAAAGACTTTCGCAGAAAAAAGAGCCCACATCTGAGGCAATACAACGCGCAGTAATTTTATCACTTCTGCTCAACTTGACGTCATTATTTAATTTGACTATATATCATACTTTTTTTTCTATGAAAATAACAATAAAGCTGCTTAATTCTGTTTTCTTTCGTAAAAACGAATTAATAAGAAAGTGGATTACACGTCAGAGAATAATATCTATTATTTTCATGTACTCTTATTTTAAGTCGAGATAATGTTATAACCACTAAAGTGAATGCGTTTGTGTCTTCTTCATCAAGGACGATCTTTCGTATACAAGAAAAAAGAGTTAGTTTTTGTACTTGGTGTAGCACTTTATGTTGCAGTCAAGTCAAAAGGTATATCTCGTGAGCATCTTATTAACTACTTATCCTTTACGAGCATAAAAAAGAAAGAATTAGTATAAATATAAATTTATCTAACTTATCTATTCGTAATATCACGTAACTTAACCGTTGTTTAACTACTGAAACTGATGTGGCACCTTTATTTTTGGGGCTTTTTTTTTGTAAAAAAAATTTAACCTTTGCGATTTTTGTTTTGCTCTGTATAAACAGTACTGTGTTTTGTGTATGCAGTGTTCCATTAAAAAAAATCAGAAAGTATGTCAACACATGATAATTTATTATACCAGTAATTACCGGATCACCATGTAGTAAACCAGATTAAACTAAAAAAAGATGGAGCATTGATCATGTTACTAGTAGGGTTTTTTTTAGGTGGCACTAGAACTTAATATCTCTTTACTGCACGGAATAAAATGAGAGCAAGTATAAGTGCTTTTACGATGTATAAAAGTAAAAGTAAAGAAAAGAAAAAAGTTATCGGACACCCTCTCCACCTCTTTTTTTTAAAAAAAAAGAAGAAGAAATAATATAATGGTATATTCCCGCTTTACATCTACCCGGTTACAGTAACGATAATATATATATATATATATATATATCATTACGCATATACAGGACATATACGATTTATAATATTTAAATCTATATATAATTTTATAATATAAAACTTTAATACTGAAATATATATAATAGATTTAACGATTGTTGTACCAACATATACGATCATATCTGATTTTTTTTTCATAACCAGCTGTATGGTGAGTCTAGAAAACCTACCTGTTGCACCCTATGACACTCAATCCCGTGTTAGTAAAGTCTGTCATACATTTATTTTTTAAAAAATTGAGAAACGCACTTAGAGCCTAGAAATCGAAAAAAAAACTCATGTCCAATAAGAATTATATCTTTAAAATCGGAAGAAGAGGGGAGAGCGGGCACATAACAGAAACACGTAAAAACAAAAAAAAAATGAAACGATACACAAGAAAAAAAGACTGCATTTAAAGCAAGAATTGTACGACTTTAAAGAGAAAAGGAAGAGAAAGTTTTTTATTTAAATTTTTTTAGCAATAACGATAGAGTTAACAACCGAGTTATAAGGATGTAATACACAAACGGTTTCAAAACCGCAGGTGTTCATTTGATAAGGCTCTATGGAAGGGTATAATAACTTTCTTAAAGAGTGTGCGCTACGAGCTACCAAGAATGAACCGGACTTCATATTGGCTCCAATGGATTTTAAAAACTGCATCTTTTCAGCTGCATCTTGACCGACCAGAGCGCCCAACATGACTACATCGGCTGCATCAAAATCAGGGTATGCGATAGCATCCATCACATGTTGTTGAAAGCCATGTGCAATACCAAGTTTTTGCAATAACAAGTTGGAAACAGTAATGGAATCTTGATCTCTATCGATATTATGCATCATAGTAGAAGGTAAACTTTGAAACATCAAGATGGGTGATAAAGGTAAAGGACCACTACCGATAAAAACAATATTATTTAATTTAGCTCCAACGCCATGAAGGGCATGTAATTCCAACTGAACCAAATCCTCATAATTTTGATAATAAACAAATCTTGATAAATTGGGTTTATCATTTTGATACTTTCGGGTTTGCTCTATAAGATCAGTAGCCCAAGTGAGTTCCAAAAGGTATTCACCTTGCGATGCCATAGATCGTAAGGTAGGAATAAGAGCTTTGATGTGTGGGTTAGTCAACACAGAAGAAACAGTCAGATCATCATATTGAAAGGTAGACATAGTAACCAGTTTGGTAAATAATGCGTTGACATGTTCACTAGGTTTCAAGTCTTGGATTTGACCAAGTTGATGGTGTACCAGGCTAATTTCTTCAATAAGGGTAGACGCTACAGTATTATTTACAGTTTTATGGGCGGTATGGTGATGACATAAACTGTCACTTTCATTATGAGCAGTAATCAGATGATGAACCATTTTGCAAGTAAAAGAAAAGAATATTTATATGTAAAAGCTATAAAAAAAACCGAAGTTAATATACGGGTTTTTTTTTTAAAAAAATATATATAAAGGGATAGATGGAGTTAACCCAAAAGTAAACGTTTTTTTATATTAATGAATTTCACTGTACCTTTTTCTGAGTACATAATGCGACTGTTGTTTAAAAAGGAAAAGAGCAACAGCAAAAATTTTTGATCAGACGATGTAACGAGTTGTGTTACATTTTATACAATGTATTTAAATATTAGAAATTTTTTGTTGTTTGTAAGATGTCAGTATTTTATCGCAAATAAATAAGAGTTTACAGTAAGAACAGTAAGGAGGTGATAAGAAAAAAAAAGGATATATTAAACAGACAGCTACTTAATCTTGATCACAATAAAATTATATCTTGATAGTAGACGGAATAAATTACAGCCATTCGGTTGATTGTTCTTTCAGTCTCTTCTAATTGCCTGGATTTTCCAGTAACACATCTTTTTTTTTCTTAAAGCAATTCCATGGAAAATAAAATACCATCCTAAACTAAACTAAACTAAAAAAAAAAGTTAAGCAATCTTATATATATATATATAAAACCAAGTGATAACTCAATATATAAATAGAAATCACTTTTTTCTTATATCTCTGGATCCTTTTTTCATATCATCACACTCAGACAGAAATAATGTATAAATAGAGGTGTTTTGCGGTAGCCGGTATCACAAAACTAATTTAGTTACTTTGTCATTGTATTACAAAAAAAAAAAAAAAAAAAGGGTACGCTTTACAAAAGGTTTTTGCGAATTTTCATGAAACTGCAATTAGGGAAAACTGTTACAGGTTTTTTTTGTTTTGTTTCTGAAAAATTGTCTTGTTTTAGGTAGTTTTTGTTTATAGCTGCAGTTTTAAAAAAAAAAGCAAATAAACAAATACAGTTTCGAATTACAAATAAAGGTACTATCAAGGAACAAATTTAATTATGAGTTCACTTAAAAAAAAAAGTAATGATTTATTATATATCGCTGCCGTTTAATAAAGAGGGTCTATTAAATTTCCAAAGTCTGTTGGGTTTTTTTATATATTCTAAATGTACCTATAACATCTAAGGCAGAACTACTTGGATGCTCTTCCTATCCCTCTCTCTTCTTTCCCGAAAACTCCTTGTACTTTGTTTTTTACGTATACCTTGTAAAGAAAGCGCATACTCTTCGCTAAGACTGGTCGAAGATTCATTATGAGATATGGCGTTAGGACTAGCAGTGATAGTACTAGCATTGATTTTGCGTATGGTACCCATACTACTTCTTTTCCAAGTTTGGTCTTGATCATATTTACCTAAAGCCGAAGAAGAAGTAACGATGGCAATATTACTAGTAGAAGCCGACTTATTTGGACTTCGCCAATTATTATCTACCAGATCTTGATTACTACCTGTCTGAATACGTTTAATAGGTAATATATCACCTTGGTCAGCACCCTCAAAGGCTGGTTTAACCCAATCGGGAGGATCGCCTACTGTCATGGTAACAGGGTCCTTGAAACCTTCGTATTTTTCAAAAATGGTGAAATCAAAGTACTTGAATTTTTCTTGAATCAAGTTTAGATCTCGATCACGTTTGGTTAGAGCTATATCATTAGCACTCCTTCGATTGGCTTTATTAGTTCGTTTCACTGAATGTGCAGTTAGGGGAGATTCTTCTAGAAACAATTCTTCTAAATCATAAGTTAAATCAAAATTATTTTCAGTGGCTGGTATAAATATAGGTGGTATAAGTTTGGATTCTAATTTATTCCAGTTAATAGGTCGAAAGAATGGGTGTCGAACAAGTGCTGCCCATCCTGCATCTCCATAACCTAGTCTTTTATTTGGATTGACTTCTAAAAACTTTGGTGTTTTTTGTTTTTAGTTTTAGTTTTTAGTATTTTATATTTACTTACTCCTTGCATTACTGCTAAACATTCTCCAGATACTTGACGATCTTTAGTTGGGTAATTGACATACCCTCTTCTTATCGCAGCTTGTAAATCTTCTGGGGTATCATACTCGAATGGTCTCTAAAGTAAAGACGCGCCAACGCAATATATATTAGTCTTATATATATATATAATTACAAGGATAAAAAAAGTCTCACTTTTTGGTATATACATTCATACAGTGTTACGCCTAAACTCCACCAGTCAACCGCTTCATTATATCCTCCACCTTTATAAACCTCAGGTGCTACATTAATGACATTAAACATCCTATCCTATTACTGCTAAAAAAAAAGAGTAATATTAACTTACCAATATAGTATCCAGTACCTGAGTTTGAAGTTAATGGTCGATGCGCATGAAGATGTGTCGCAATATTGAAATCAGCTAAATGAACATGCCCTTTATCATCCATTAGAATATTATGCGGTTTAATATCTCTATATATATATTAAATATAAGTAAATAGTCTTTCACATGGTAAAGAAATGGATATATCCTTGTACCTGTGTACCACTCTTTTCAAATGAAGGTATTTAATAGCCGACGCCAGTTCGGCAAACCAGAATCGAATTATATCTTCTGAAAAATAAGGTTGACGCGATAAGTGAAAGTGTAAATCACCACCTAACCTACAAAAAAGAAGATACTTTAGTTTAGTGTAGTAAATAATAAAAAAATATTATTTACATTAAATCTGTCACCATATACATATAATCTTGGTCTTGAAAAGCAAATCGAAGTCTACATAAAAACGGGTGATCCAATTGCTCTAAAATAACTCGTTCTCGAATAATATTACGCGCAGCGTCCATTCGAATACACTCGTCTTTACTAATATACTTTAATGCATATAATATACGGGATTCTCGATGTTCAACAATTCGGACCTACAGTTATAATTAAAAAACATGATGAACTCTTTCTTTCTTTTTGTACTTTACCTTTCCAAATGCACCACGACCCACAATTCGCATAAGTTTAAACTGAGATAAAGTCACTGCTATTGATCTGTCATTATGAATACTCTTTCGTTTTTCTTTTGTGTAAACAATATTACATGGTTGAATGAGTTTATACCTCTTTCATCTCCGTCATCAGAGCGCAGATTACTGCCTCCAAGGGCTGTTGCTATTAATCCTGAAAAGAACCGAATATTGAAAAATTCAGTTTTTTTTTAAAGGAAAATGTAGAAAAAAAAAAGTGGTTTTCTTTTTCTAATGATCTCTATAAAAAAGAGAGAAGAGATGAAATAAAATAAAAAAATAAATCGTATAAGAGGAGTGTGAGCGCCTGTCTAAAATAAAGTGTTTTTATTTGGACTACGTTACTGTCAATTTGAAAATAAAATTAGTACAAGTCTTTTTTTTTCTCTGTAAAAATCTAAATCCACTCTTGCGAATGGAGGCTGTGTTCGTTACAGAGGTATATAGAGTAAAGGCTTGTATACTGGGTAGCTTTCATAACTATACCCGTAGCTTCAAATGTAGTAAGACCTGAAGCAATAGAAGGAAGTCGTTTGATTTAAGATAAGTAAAAAAATGAAATGATACTGAAAACTCGCGGCAACAAAAAAATATGCCTGAAGTAAATGATAGAAGTTTGATATGAACATTTTCGTGTATTTGTTGATAACTTGTTCACAGTCTTCTTTAAAAATAGATTGTATTTGCCCATGCCTATTCAGGTAAGCTAGATAAAAAAAAACTCTTGCTTCATCACGTCACTTTCTAGGTTAAACATTTATGTGCTTTCACTGTGTTCATTGTGTAATTGAGTACCGAATTCAACGATTCGCGCAGAGACTGACTTACTATTTGATAATGATATACTATGATTGCCCTTGTAAGAAGGTTCACAAGTTTGCCCTTCTTCAATACTATCAATATTTTGCTCTAAGTTGTGCTTTTTTTTTCCAGGAGTATGCGCTAGGTGATGGCGACAGTTACTCCAAGAAGAACCGTGTTAGTTTGTACAAATACCAAACCAAAAAAGCAAAAACAAAAGAAAAGCTTGTAAAAAAAAGAAATACATAAGACAAAATAGGGTTTTACTTTACTTATGTAATATATTTACTCATCATGGCACACTATACAACTATTTGTTTTATATGTTCATACTTATACGTTCGTTAATCATTTTTATATACGTATATGCAGTTGTTCCAACTTTTTTCATGCAAGTTCCTTTTTACGCGGATAAACAAAGTTGAGTGAGCGCATAAAAAAGCGATAAAATACATAGTAGATATAAAAACACGGCTAAAATATGCACTATATGTCTTTATTTTCAAAATGTAGTTATCTGCTTTCATGTACAAGCATTTATAATACTTGACAGCTGTAAATATGTAATGCATGCATGAAAAAAAAAGTACGACGATGAATACCATCCTTTTAAGGTTCTTAAATCACGAGCATATTGTCATACAGTTTTACAAATAAATAAATAATATAAGGTTCAAGCTCTGAAGCCTCTTGACAAAATGGCCTGTGCTGCGAAATCGATATGGTTGCACTAAATTTTTTTTTGCAAAGAACAGTCAAAAGGACTTGCGTTTTATCCCCTATTCTTCCTTTGAATATAAATACAACAAGGTAAAAAAAAAAAGTATCTTTTTTTTCTTCTTTATTATTTTCACTTTTTTTTTATATACTAACACTACCGCTGTCACTTTTTATTTTCACTTTATAATCTTACAGCGATTTTTTTTTTAAAACATCAACTTATTTAAAGCACCTACTTTTTTTTTTATCTTTTTTATAAAAAGTTAGTAACTATGGATTCTAGAGCAACTCTAGGAGGTTGTCTTGGTTATATGTACAGCTGTTTCGAAAGCTTGAAGAGCTCATTGAAGGATTATCACGCTTATGCCAGTGGCTATGACTCTCATCAATATGCATCCTACGTAAAAGACGCTGAATTTAAACTTCATTACAATCCACCAATCAAAACTAGGACTATCCAAGAACTTGTAAACGAGCCTGTACCACCAAAGGAGGGTATGAAGACATTAGCCAATAATATTATTGATAATGTAACACATACTTTCGCCTGTGGAGTTTTCGCCTTCACAAGTTTTATTTGCTCAGAAAAAAAGCATATTGAAAATTACCTTTGTCCCAAAAAGACAAGTACCTTTAATGCATATTATATTGAAGATGGCACTGATAGTGATGAAGAAGAAATCTTGTCCACAGATACATGTATTGATGAAGATGAATATTACTGTATTGATGAATATGATATGTATATTGATGAATTTAATATGAACATGGATGAATATGATATGGACGTCAATGAATATGATGTTGAAGATTATGATAAATATGACACTGATATCTTGTCCCCAGCTACGTGTATCGATGAAGATGATACCCAGTATCCTCCCGCAAGAACTTTTGACAATTCTTGGGGTTTTATTGATCATGATGACTTATCTGTTGAGTTCAAAAATATAACTCTTGCTCCAAAGTATCCACAAAAGGTCGTCGACATATCTCTCCAAATTTTGTCTCAAGCAAAAAAGGATTATTTCAAAAGGTTTTGTTCCAAGCCAAAACAAAATCTTTCTCGCCAAAAGAAACTCCTCACTAGATCTGTTTCTTCAACATAAAAAATCTTCCAAGATTTGTTCTAAAAGTCCTCCGAGATTCGTTCTAAAAGCCCTTCGAGATTTGTTTAAAGAAATCCTTCCAGATTTGTTCCAAAAAAAAAAAAAATCCTTCAAGATTTGTGTCTTTTCATTTTTTATTTCGCGAGTAAAAAAAGAAAAAAAAAATACATATTATTCTGTTCACTTTCTTCATTTATACAGCAAAAATTTGATGAAATAACTACATATGTTCTTCCGTGCGCATAGCAAATTCATTACCATGTATATTTTTTCATCCCCTATAATCATATTATTACCTTATAAATAAAAAGCACTTTTATTCTTAACCCTTCTCCTATCACCTTTGACCCTTTTACCTGAAAGCTTCGCCCAATCAAAAAACAATGGCATCTGAACCTTAATATTTTTTTTTAAAAAAAAATGTTCCAACCCCCTTGTGAGAGAGTTTATTTCGTTTTTTAACCATGTTGACAACAAGAATCTTGACACAGCGTTTAGTGCAGCAGCATACTGTGAAAGCATTTGCTTCTAAGGCTAGATACTTGACCACCAATACCAAAGAGACAGAGCCTGCACAAGGTCCTCCACCAGAGTACGGCAAGTTTAGAGCTCCTGCGACCAGTTTCGGTGTATTGGATCCTCCTGTTGTTGATCATAATAACTGGCTCAAGCGAAAGCAGCAAAAGTTGAAAGACTTTGTTGATTATGAAAAAGCATTTGCTGCACATGCTTCTGAACGTCGTCATTTGTAAGTTAAAAAAAAAAGAAAAAAGAAAAAGCTTATTTATTTATTGAGTGTACGGTAGGGTCGAAGAAGCTACAAAATCTTATTTTGCTGATGTTCATGGTGAGTAAAAAAAAAAAAACTAAAATAAAAACTTGCCAAAAAAAGGGCTAACAAAGTGTGAAATTAGAAATGCGTAAACACGGAGGAAAAATGTATTATGCCAATACACAATTAATCAAGCCTGAAAAGGCAGGATATATGCCAAACTTTGAAGCACAAGACTTATCACGAAAGAAGATCAACACTACCGAAAAACTTGTCGGTAAAATTACATTGATGACGTTTGTTTATGCCAAATTTGGAGAACCTCATGTAGAATCATTTATCCAACCCTTTTTAAAGAAATACAGTAACACAACAGAGAATATTCAATTGGTAGAAGTAAATGTACAAGAGAATTTGTTAAAGCAGTTGTTGTTAAAGGCGTTTGTACCCATGATCCGTAAAAATACCAGCGCAGAACGTAAAGATAACTATTGCTTGATTATGAAGGATATTAGTAAGACAAGAAAGAGTTTGGATATGTCAAATCAGTATATTGGATATGCTTTCTTGGTAGATCAAGATTGTAAGGTGAGATGGGCAGCACATGGCCAAGCAACTGAAGAAGAAGTAGGTAATATGTTGGCTATGACAGATTATCTTGCAGAAAAAATGAAGGAACAACAACAATAAATTATTTTTTATTTAATTGAACTAATTCTAATATTTGTGATTTATACATTTCTTTGACATCTGCCAAGTCAGCTTTTAATTCTTCTACTTCTTCAGTACGTTCACCTAGTAATTCAAGCAAGGTTTGATATCTTGCATTTAATTCTTGGTATTGGTTTTCTACTTGGTTGGATTTCTTTAACTGTTTACGTAAAGTATCCAATTCTTGTGACATGTTTAATATCTCTTCGGACAATTCGTCTCTTGTTTGCGACGAACTTTGTAACTGTGTTTGATAAAAGCTTAATTGGTTTTCTAATTGTCTAATATTTGCTTGTAATCTTTCAGTGATAATAGAAGATATTACGGGTGGTGAAGTTGAGTTACTATCGAAACTTGATCTTGTTGAACTATCGTCATTTGCTATTGTTAACCTTTCCGATTTTAACTTTAATTCAAATTGTTTCTTTTCTTCGTTTAATCTTTCCTTCATTAATCGTTGATACTGAGTCTTTAGAACCTCTTGTTCTTTTACTTTTTGTTCCATTAGTTGTTTCTTTTCAGCTATCAAGTGTTGGTTTTGTTCTTTTAGTTGATTTATTTTTATTTCGTCTTGTTCAATTTGTTGCTTTAATTTATCAACTTGTGATTGTAACCTTTCCAAGTCCAAGTTAGATTGCTCTAATCGTTGATGTAAACTATCAATGCTGTGTTGTAACTTTTCTTCTTTTTCTAAGGCTTTTTTATGCTCTGTTTCTGCAATTTGCATACGAATAATCATACTAACAGAAATTTTTTTTTTAGCATGTAAAGGAAATAAAGGTAATGTATATTTACCTTTGCTCGGTTTGATCCCTGTTCTTAATAGCTACAGCATGTTGAGTTTGTAACTCTTCGATCTGTCTTAACAAAGGAGCCGTGGCTTCTTCTACACCAGTATTGATATCTACCATTTGACTATCCGCACGCTGCAATTTTGTCTGTAAATCATTGACTTCCTTTCTCAAGTCATCTTCTCTTACTCCAGCTTGCTCTTCCGTCGTCTGCAACACAATTTGAAGTTCTCTCATCTCTTGTCGTAACTTTGTTTCCATGGATTCAGCATCCTGTTTTAATTTGGTTAATTCTTTATGTAACCTATCATTGGCCTTTATTTCTTTTTCAAGTGCAGCCGCATTAACTTGTTCCGCGTCCAATTTTGCTTTGATTCGTTCTTCTTCCATACTATCCAAGGCGTTTTTTAACGCTAATTCGGTTTCTGTTTGTTTCTTGGTCCGTGTAATTTTTTCCGACTCGAGTTGGTTAATGTGTTTGGTTTGTTGCTCTGTCAAATCAGATAATAGCTTTACAGAGTCTTGTAACCTCTTTTCGGTCTCCATTTGCTTAGTTCCCTTTTCTGTCGCTTGTGTAAGATCCAAGATCACCTTTTCTAATTTCTTTTGTAGTTCCAATGTTAATTTATCGCTGTCTTGCTTCTCAAGCCGTAATTTTTTAATTAAGTTGGAATGTCGTAACTCTACTTTGGATAGTTTTTCTCCTTCTTGCATAAGACCTTGGATCTTTTCATCTTTATCAGTAGATTGCTTCTTTAGTTCTTCCAGCATGGTCTCTAATCTTTTGATGGTTTTGGTTAAGTTGGTGGGAGAACTCTCTTGTGATTCCAGTTGTTGGATGTGAGCTTTTAGTTCTTGCTCTTTGGTGTCACTGTCTTCTTGTAATTGGTGCATTTGGTCGTGTAACTTGGCAATGGTTTCCATCGCTTGCAGTAATTGGGTCTCGCGCTGCTCCAAGATCACATCCTTGCTATCACCCACCACTTTTGTTTCTATCGCTACGGGTGGTAATAATACAGGTTCTTCTGTCGCTGGTGATGGCGGTTCTATTGATTCTTTCATCACTGGTCCATCCACTTCTGGTTCTTCTTCTTCCACAACTGGTTCTACTGTCGGTTGTACGTTTTCGACAATCACAGCCTTTTCTATTGTTGGTTTCTTTTCTACTACTGCAGTCTCAGCTACAACTGGTTTCTCTACCACGACAGTCTCTTCCGGAATTAGTTTCTCCACGACAGAAGTTTCTGTAAAGGTTTTTTCTATAACGGCAGTGGTAATATCATTATTTTTTTGCTGTACAGACCTACTACCAGCAGCATCTTTCTTTTTTTCCATTACGGCGGCTAAACGAGACGATAAATCGGTGCTGGAACGAGACTCGACTAGTACTTTCTCGGGTTTTTTGGTAGGTGGTGGAGCGGTTCTAGGTCTTTCTATTGTAGTGACCATACCGCTAATAGGATCCATATAAGTTTCGGTTTCTGTATCTATATATGTGTTAAATATATATAAATATATATATATAATAAAAATGGGGGGGTACCTTTGTTGGTGGAAGAAGGTTGAGGTTGTTCAAGTAATGAATCAAAAGTTGTTTCTACATTGGAGATGGCTTGTTTTAATAAACCTCCCCACCTTGATTTAGATTCATTTGAACCAAAGAAACCACTCATCTTTTTTAAAAAATAAAACGATGAAAGAGAAAGAGAAAAGGGTATTTTTTTTTGTTATTATAAATTTTTATTTTTTTTTGAAAGGCAGCCTTTTTTTAAGTTGTTATAGAGGCATGTCGTACAAGCTTGGCCATGTTCACATAATGCCGCTACATAAATGCGTTAGAACCGAAAAAAAAAAATTGATGTTAAAATATGGTTTTACCTTCAAGTTACATAACATTTCAAGGACATGATCGTTATATAAAAACGAGTAGAACTCATCAATAGTGCGAGGTATAAATAATGTACTTTCACATACTTGGGATGCAACAAAAACACCTTTGTATTTACGAATTGAATACAAGTACCCAACATAACCAACAATTTGAATATTAATAGGGAAGAAGCCTTGAGCGTTATCTATATCATAAGATTTTTCTAAACCGTCCAGGATGGTTTTATTCGATACGATTAGTTGGCTTTGAAGCATGGATCCCTTTTCATCTTGGTTCGTGGTTAATGACACTCCACAAAGAGATAGTTCAATGTTGTGGAGACGACCAAACCCTTTATTTTGGCTGTGACATTGGAACAAAATATGGTCCTTTGTTACTTTGTTTCCATTACTGTTTGATGTACGACTAGTTGTATTTCGTTTAGTTACGCACCTAAATATTTTTTTAAAAAAAATTACTTACTTTGATAACTTAATATTTGTTCCACGAAACAAGATATCAAAGATATCAGTCCAATGAGTTAATGGGTTATATTTTTTTACAAAACAAAGTTGGGTACTATAAATGCGTATATTAGTTTTATATAATTATATCAATTCTTTGTTTCTAGCTTACATGTATTCTAATATATCTAATAACTGATAATCAATCGTAGTAAATGAATTTCCCTGATAAACTCGAATATTTTTCATGGCACGGATTGTCTTTTCGATCTGGTTTAATTTACCAATTTCAAATGCTTTTTTTAAAGGGTCTATCAAGTGCTTTACTTCGTTATGTTTATCGACATCGAAGTGCGGAATACGGTGAATGGATCGCATAATGTTCAGGTCGGTAAGTGTAAATGAGTCGTGGACTCGGTAGGATTCACATTGTTTCTTTCCCATGATATTAATGATAGACGAGCGAGCGACACTAAACTTTTTTTTTTAGCAGGTTTAAAAAGAAAAAAATGATGATATGGTTTTTACTTACGCAAGAAAGGACGCTTGTAATGGATCTAGGTCTGTCTCTGTTCTCTCAAGACAATGAGTATATTTCAACAATTGGTTTGACACCACCTAAAAAAAAATGAGTTAAGTACATCAATTTTAGAAAAATTATGAACCTTTCTTACTTGTTCTTGTTCAAGTTCAACATAATCCTCGGTATTTGTCTTGAAAGCGCTTACTACACACATAAAAATAATGATTAATACTACCTACATATAACTAATTGTTTTATATTTTACCAAAAGATCCCATACTTTTAAAATAAAATAGACAAAGAAGGGAAGAAAGATACACTTGTATAAAAAAAAAAAGCTTAAATTTATATTTTCGAACAATGAGCACACACACAAAGTTAGCGGGTATTTAACAATTCAATAACAGGCTTTTTTTTTCTTTTTGTTGCTTTCTTTTTTTTTTAGCACGTATAAAAAAAAACCCTTAGACAATGCACCGATCTTTACTTTTTTTATCGCCTTGTCGATCGTTTCGACCGACTTTAAAGTTATTTAAAGGGTATGCGACCTCTACCACTACAAAGTCTACGATGCGACCACCCATCGGTACCAAGCGTATTTTACCCTTACCAGCTAAAGTAACCGAAATGAAGTTACGTTGTAAGTTATCTTCTTTACTCCCCCCGCCTTTTAACTAAATAAAATAATAGGTACAGAGTTCGATCAGTATGGACAAGTCAAAGAAAACATTGGCGACTTTTTAAAATCGGATTTTTGTCAGCACCATTCATTATTACCTCGTGATTTAAGAACGGTTGACACTTATTCGGTGTACCAAAAACCGACCATCTTGGTACGTCCTGAAGCTATCCTTGTCAATGTAGCTCATTTGAAGGCCCTGTTAAAGAGCGATATGGTAGTTTTGTTTGATACCTATGGGTCAACCGATAGTTATAATCAAAGTGTATTTATTTATGACATGCAAGAAAGGTTAAAATCGCAAAAGGATGGTTTACCTTTTGAATTTAGGTACGAGTATATATAAAATTGTTATTTACATAATTTTTTTTTAATTCGTTTTTTTTTAGAGCGCTGGAAGCTATTTTAATATCAGTCACATCATCATTGCAATCCGAATTAGATATATTAGAAGGACCTGTCAATAAATTATTAGGCGATTTAGAAGATTTAGCGGATATTGAAGAATCTATGAACGGCGATAAGTTGAGAGATTTATTACAGTACTCTAAAAAGCTGGCAAAGTTTGAGCGTGATGCGTTATCTATTCGAGATGCATTGGAAGAAGTATTGGATAACGGTAAACGAAAACATATATAAATATTGAACTTTAAGCTAATATGTGTGTATAGACGACGATTTGGCGGCCATGTATTTAACTGATAAAAGAGCAGGTAAACATCGTGCACCTCAAGACCACGAAGAAGTAGAGTTGTTATTAGAAGCATATTATAAACAAACAGAGGAAATTGCAGCAAAGGCGGCTACCCTAAGACAACATATGCGGTCTACGGAAGAAATTGTACAGTTGATTTTAGATGTTTCTCGGAATTCGTTGATGTGGTATGATATTCGGCTAACCATCATCACGTTATCGGCAACGGTTGTTAGTGGTTACGGTGCTATATTGGGTATGAACTTGAAGAATTATTTTGAAGATGATCCTTATGCTTTCGGTGTCATTTCCGGTTTAGCTCTTATGTCTGGTTTGGGTGCGTTTGCTATTGCTTTAAGAAAGTTGAGAACTTTGGCTAAGATTAAACCTTGATAAATAAAAAAAAGTGTTTAGAGTTAAAATTCGAGATTATAAATCCGATAAACTGGGTAAACATACCTTTTTTTTTTTTGGGATGAAAACGGGTAGACAAGTTTACGTACCCCCGGTAACATCCTTGCAAATCAATAATGATATAATACACTTTTTTTTTTTGTAATACAAACAAATAATCATATGTAAAAAGGACAAAATAAATAATATTTTTTATTGTATTAAAGAAGTAAATAAATATGTAGAAATTGTATTAAAGGGGGGGGGGGTTAATTTTAGATGGTGGTATTACGCACAACCAATACAGGACAAGGACACTCCTTAAGACAAGAATCAGACACAGATCCCAAAAAGACACTCTTTACAGCGCCCAAACCACGAGACCCGACAATTAATAAATCTACCTTATGTGCTTGCGTATAACGAGGCAAAAGAGTCTTTGCATCACCCCAAAGGATATGTTCCTCACTAGACACATTATACTCACGAAGTTTATCAGACATATCTTCCAAACGTTGACGAGCAGTTAAACCGTGAGGATAGTTTTCAACTTCCTTGATGGCTTCGTTTACTTTGGTAACAGTGGTAGATAACATGGGTAAATCACCTTCCTTTGGTTTTTCATCCTTTTTGAATAATGTGGTAGATTTTTCGTTACGATGGACAGCAGATAACAAGATGATATGGTCCGTTTCAGGACGCATGATGTTCTTGACGGCCCAGTCAAAGAGTTTGTTGGCATCGTCGCTACCATCATAAGCGAGAGCAACGCGACGTTTTTCAGTAATAGAGAGAGGCATTTTTAAGTTTTTTTGTTAGAAATAAAGAAGAAAAGAAAAAAGTTCTCACACTCTTTTTCTTTATATACTCGTAAAATTCATGCAAACTGGGTACAAAAGTATTGAGTGGAGTTTTCTACTGTTTGTTTCAAATCATGTGGAAAAAAGAAGATTGTTTAGTGAGCTGATAATTGAGCTTTTAAAACTCCATTTTCTTTGCAGTGTGTCAAAAATACCGGTTTGATTTGAAATGGAAAATTAAAAAAGTAAAGTAACGGATTATTATTTTTAAGTCAAGACTTCTCTTATTCTTTTTTTGTTGTTGTTAAAATGGTCTTGTTTAAATTTCAGTTTTTCAAGTTTGATGGTATTTGTCAAACAGTGGCTTTAACACTATGTCCATTAATGGGAAAGTTTGATGGTATTGAGCCAATGTGCTATTCGCGTAACGTAGAATTTGCTGGACTTTTAGTGTTTCAACCTGGTAATAAAATAACAATAAAAAAAAAACAGGATTTTATTTTATTCTAAATACTATTCAAAGCTACTTTAATGATGGACCTTGGAGCTATTTGCATGACAAGCATCATGATTTATCATGTAAAGACAAAATACACAGCTGTTGGTAGAAAAGAAATTGCCATGTTCTTTCAATTATATTTGGCGACAATATTTTTAGAAATGTTATTGGTTACCAATATCATTCCGACGGCATCGATATTATATCCAGTAAATAAGACAATTTTCTGGTTTTTTTTTTTTGCATGTGTGTAACTAATGTATAAAAAAAAGTTTTTTACAGCTGCTCATATAGGTTTGCTTAGCGCCTGCTTTTGGTGTTTAATGTTGAATGGATTTGTTGGATTTCAATTCGCTGAAGATGGTACACCTATCAGTTTATGGGTTTGTACTACCGCTACACACACACAAATTTTGTGGTGTGAGAATATATAAAAAAGTCAGCAGACTAATTTTTTTTGTTTTTTTTTGTTCTAGTCTATTCGCATATCTTCACTTGTAATATTTTTAACAGTTGGATTTATTGCCATGGCAACATTTAATAATGTCGGACCATTTAATTACACATCACCTACGGCACTGTGGATTATTTACTTTATTGCTAATGGATTTATGTTTTTCATATATACGGTCTCTCAAATTATTTTGGTTGCATATACATTAGATGACCGGTGGCCATTAGGTGATATTGTATTTGGAACATTGTTTTTTGTGTCAGGTTTGGTCGTCATGTTTATTTTTTCTGTTGCACTGTGTGAACAAGTAAAACATTATTTGGATGGCTTGTTCTTTGGAAGTATGTTTAATTTGTTGGCTGTGATGATGGTTTACAAGTATTGGGATTCTATTACAAAAGAAGATTTAGAGTTCTCTATTGATTCTAAGCATCAAGCTTGGGAAATTCAAGGGTTATTACATGATGAGGAAATTAAAGTGGGAAAATAATATATATTATAAAGTGGTGTGTCATTAGATCTATAAACCTGTTCCTAGTTTGTGTATTTTTTTTTTTTAGTCCAATAAAAAGTATGGTTGTACAATTTAACTTACCACATATATTTTTTGACACAAATATATAAATACTCTTCGCCCTTCTTTTTTCTCTTTTCTCCTTTCTTTTTTTAATTTTAAAATTAATTTCTTGATCTACTATGACATTACTTATCCGACAACTAAGAACGCTTATTTCTGAAGCACCACTAAGACAAAAGAAACATGATAATAAAAAAGTTGAAACTAGAAGAAAATCACTCAGTGTTAAAATCAGTAAAGAACCACCTGCTATTGTTTACTTTGAAAGAGATACGCTAGAAGATTCATTTGAGTGTATCTTTGATCCAAGCGTACACCATGATAACGAAGAAGATCATCCTGATCTGGTTCAAAAGGTGAAAAAGAGAGAAGAGTTAAAGCCTTGGCAAAAGTCTCCATACTGCAATCAGAAGCCTACTTTTATCACCAGATTCAAAGCTACTTTTTCTCAATAATTTACCTTGCAGTAACTTGCCTAATATAAATATATATCTTAATTGTAAATATCCCCTTTTTTTTGTTGTAAATAAATTCATCTATTCCCACACACACGCACACACACAAAATCTAGTCTAAATAATAGTACTACCTTTTTTTTTATGATGATCTCTTTTAATTTATTATTAACAAACTAACTTTTCGTCTTTGATTATTATTTGATATAGCACGTAATATCATATTTGATTTAGCTCGAAATATGGTACAAACTTTTTCTTTTGTCTATTCTTTTTGTTTTTTATTAGTACCAGAACACTATAACGAGTATTTGATATAATGTACTTTTTTTTTTAAAAAAAAAAAGAAGTACTGGATGACCTTTCTAAACGATGAAATGCCCAAGTTTCTTTTTGATCCGAATCCATTTACTCGACTTTGGGGAAAAAATACATTGTAAAGTGACTTGACTTTACAGAAATGAAGTGGGGGACGAAAAAAAAACCTAAAAGGACTGCTGTTTTTTTACATTCGTTAAAGCTTTCCCCTTTTTTTTCTTTCTAGGTTTTTCTTTTTTTTTTTTTTTTTTTTTTTTTTTTTTCTTTGTTCTTTTTAATTTTATCATATAGAGTAAGCATTAGGATTTTTTTTTAGTGTTTAAAGGGGGGAGGAAGCAACGAAATACAGTGGCATTTGTTGTCTTGAAAAAAAGAAAATAAAATAAAGATATTAACTACGACTTTTTTTTTTCGTAGTTGATATCATTAAAAAAGAAACAAACCCTTTTCTTTTTTTGTCAAAAGAAAAAAGTATTGTCCTTTAACAAAGTTTGCTTTTACAAGATAAGCGAGCTATACTAGTTATTGTTTATCTTGCAAAAAAAAAATCCGACTAAAATAGATTAGATACCCCATCCAGACACATATAACTTTCTTTCTTTTGTATCAAAGAAAAAGAAAAAGAAAAAAAAATGGCTAGTACCTTGTTATTCGAAACCCATCCTATTTCAACCGAATCCCTTACACCCACTAGCGATTGCAATGAATCTACGCCGATACCAACCTTAAATGATACATTTCTCGCCAAGACTGAAGACGCGTTTTTAATATTAAAAGATACATCCAATCTTTTACCTTCTCCTCCACCTCAAGAACTCGAACCCAAAAAAAGAAAGACCTTATCCGATATAAAAGTAGAAGATGATTTAAACAAGCCACAACTTGGTTTGCTTCAAGTACCTAAAGATTGTAAGTGGTGTCAAAGGTGTGGAACTGTAGAAACGCCTAGATGGCGATATGGACCGGGTGGTCCACTAAGGTAAATATGTAATACAAAAAGAAAACAACAACAACAAAAAAAGGTAACCTTTTTTTTTTGTAGTTTATGTAACGCTTGTCATCTTCGTTGGAAAACAATAGGTAAACCAAAAGATGGATACAGTTCAACTACATTTCCTCCTCCGTTTTATAATATCCCAAAAAGAAAATATGGTAAATCCAAAAAATTGAAAAAGTCTAAAAAGCGAGATGATAAAGAACACAAAATAATGAAATTACCATCTCCACCTCCACCTCCACCTCCACCTCCACCGAAAGAATCAACTCCTTCTCCAACACCCGTGACTATACCTGGTACTTGTACACACTGTAATACAACCAATACTCCTTTATGGCGTAGAGGCCCCCACGGTTACCGAACGTAAGTTTTTTTTTTCTTCCTTGGTTACTATTTGTTAATTTAATTCTTTTTCCTATAGGCTTTGTAATGCCTGTGGATTAAAATGGTCCAAAGAACCCAACACTATCATTGAAAAGAAACCACCAAGCCAAGACTCCAAAAAGAGTCACTTACTTCATCATCAAAAGCAGTACATCAAACACGGTCTCTATTCAGTGGAAACTCGTCTCGATACAAAAGATCCTCCTTGTGCATTTAAAATCAATTTACCTATTCATCACGGTGAATTCTTGATGTCCAAAGCAAAAGAGTTTGAGTTGCCCGCTGATATTTTACAAGAACGAGATTTGGGTTTAATTAAAGGTTTAATGGCAGATAGAGAACCTTTCTTTACCAGAATCAGATCAAATATATTTGTGGAGAGAAAGCCACAGCATAGGTTAGATGAGCAGGCGGTTTGTCATTGTGCGCCACCAACGGAAAAGGATCAGTTTGGGTGTGGTGAGGATTGTATTAATAGGTACATAGAGGTGTTATATAAAGAGATACGTGTAAAAAGACTAACCCTCTTTTTGTAGAATGTTGTTTTACGAGTGTGATCCTAAATGCTGCCCTTGCGGTACCAAATGCTCTAACCAAAGGTTTCAACGCAAAGAAAGAAAAAAAGGATTACAAGTATTTCAAACAGACCATCGAGGTTGGGGACTTCGTACCAATGTAGATATAAAAAAGGGAGACCTTGTTATTGAATACCGTGGAGAAATTATCTCGCACCAGTTATGTGAAGAAAGAATGTGTACAACCTACGTCAATGAAAAGAACTTTTACTTTTTAGACTATTGTAATGGGGAAGTGATTGATGCTTGCTCAAAAGGAACTGAAGCTAGATTTATTAATCATAGCTGTGATCCTAATTGTCATATAGAAAAGTGGTAAATATTGCTATTTAAAAAAATTGCGTTTTGCTCATTCTACCTGTTATTTAGGTCGCTTAAAGGAGAATCGCATTATGGCGTATTCGCTTCGAAAGATATCAATGCACATACTGAATTATTTTACGATTATAATTTCTCGACGTTTAATGGATCGGTTGAAAGTCAACAAAGATGTCATTGTGGCAGTAGTTTGTGTAGAGGTACAATTGGCAAAAGAGCTTCTGGTATTGCTCGCGTAAAATAAATACGAAGGTTTCGAATAAATGTTTGAGCACACTATTTTTTTTTTCTTTTTTTTTTTGGTCAGTTCTTGGGTAGTATCCCTTACAAGTAACTTGCTCATCTTCGTTTTTTGAATTTAATCCTGCCTCAAATCTAGCGCAGATAAAAGGCGCTTAAAAGTGACGTCGCTTTTGCTGTTTATTTCCCTTTCTCTCTTTCTCTTTTTTTTTTCTTTTTTTTATTCTTTAGTATAATGTCATACGGCGACGATAACGAAAGTGCTTCTGATCACGACTTTGGAGATCTCTTTGGTTCCGAAGACGAAGCCTCAGATATTGATGATGGACGTTCTCAATCGTCTGTAGAAGATAATAACCCATCGCCTGTTGCCGTATCACCACCACAACAACAACAACAACCACAACCTACAAATAAATCAAACGATCTCGATAACTTATTTGGTAGTGATGACGAATCGGAATCAGAAGAAGAAGATAAAAGACAAACATTAAAACAAAGAAGGTTTTTTTTTTATAAAAGAAAACTTTTTAATTTATTTTTTAACTCATTTTCATGTTAAAACTAGTCGCCTCGAATCGTCTGAAGACGAAGATACCAGAAGCCCCGCAAGATATGAAGAGGAAGAAAGAGAAGAGTATGATGAATACGATGATCAGTCGAATAAAAAACAACGCGTTGAAGTATCGCTTGAAATGCCTCAATTACCTGTACCTTACAGTGATAATAATAAGGTAACAAAAAAAAAGACTTTATATATGCTTATATTTTGTTAACTTTGTTGATATATAGTATTATTTAGCAAAATTACCGCGTTTTTTGGATATAGAAGTCAATCCGTTCGTACCATCCGAATTTGAAGTTCAAATCGAAGAAGGTTTAACTGCTGTACAAGAACAAGAAGCAATCCGTGAGCAAATCGAAAGTATAATCCGATGGAGACGAGTAAGAAAAAACGGTATGGAGGTAAGTTTTTTTTTTTTTGCTTAAAAAGATCCCCTTTTAAAAAAAACCCCCCTTCTCTCTATTTTCTTTAGACAATGGAATCCAATGCGCATATTGTAGAATGGGAAGATGGTAGAAAATCATTAATGTTAGGTGAAGAATGTTTTGATATTGGTACAAAGCCCATTGGAGTAGACGACCATTCATTTTTATTAGCACATCAAACAGGTTCTGGTGCCTTAGAAAGCCAAACCGAATTCACAGATATAATGGCATTTATGCCCAGCGGTCTCACCAGTGATACGCATCGTAACTTGACCGCTCAAATCGCAGATAAGCAAGTCAAGAAGAACAAAACCAAAATGTTCTTTACTGAAAAGGATCCTGAGTTAATGAAGCAAGAGCTCGAGTCGCAAGAAAACGAACGTTTGAAGGCTCAAAAGAAATTAGAATTGCAGCGTAGAAAGGTCGATATGCGCTACGGAGACGCGACAAGCAGTCGTCGAAACCATGATTTCGGTGACTATGATACCGCTGATTATCCTTCTCGTAATGCGGCCGGCAGTCAGGCCCAAGACAGATACGAAGACGATTTTGTTGTTGATGATGATGAGTATGATGAAGAGGAAGAAAGATCGAGAGAGAACAGGTTGGCTCAAGTAAAGAAATCAGGTATGGATAAGTATGCCAAACGGTCTCGTTATAGTGATGATGAGGAAGAGGAAGAAGAAGATGCGGATTATGGTAACGATGATGATGACGAAGAAGAAGAAATCATCGTTAGAAGACATAAGCGTAACCGTATCATGAGTGATGAAGATGAGTAAACCCCTCTCCCTCTTAAAACCCAATTTATTGCCAATAAAAAAAAATAAAAACATTCGTATAATATTCTGTTCTGTGTAATAATGTCATCGAGGCACTGAATAATTTAATTGTATTGTATATTGTGGTTTACTTGAGCCATTTGGAAAGGAAAATATATCAATTAAAAGAGCTCTTTGGCATCCCTGTTTTGAGAGTTTAAATTACGCATCGCGAAAAAAAAAAGAATTAGGCGTATTAATTAAAATAATATAGCGTATTGGCAATGTAATATATAAAACTTTTGACACTACCAATACTATAGATTTCTAATACATCTTATATACCCCTCATAACAATTAGCTTTTGTTTTCAATGACAAAAGGAGTATCCAAGATAGAAAATGATTTTTAAAAAGAAATAATTACAATAAATTTTCTATGTACAATTTAGAATTAAATTTCCATAATAACTAGCTCTCTTTTATCTTATTTTTTTTTTCGCACACACTTTGCATTCTCGTGGACCAATTTACTTTTCTTAAATCACTGTTTATTTGCAAAACACAAGGTTACACGAACTACCACTTTCTGATAAAATAATGTTAATAAGGATCGTCCTTGTTGACCTAGTACCAAAAATCAAACCTTCATGGTTGTTATAAATTTAAAAACCTAATAATTAATAATATAAATACCTCCAACTTTTATTTAATAAAATGCAGGTCACTTTTTGTAAACAATTTAATCTTAACTTATAAAAGACCTTAAAACCAAGCTCTTTTATTTTATCTTTATTCTTTACTTTATTTGCATTTGAATTTCTTCAGATCTTACTTTCCATTATACTTTTTACCTAAGTCTTTTATTCTACTTATAAAACAGGAAATGGTGCTCATTTTCCTTACTATTCCCATATTATAGTCATTTTATACTGTTACATAGTGACTTACAACTTTTGTGGTGTCACAAATCCGAGAAGGAAGCTCGTTGAAGAGGATCCTCCTTAACAAGGATTGTCTTTTTAAACTTTAACTTAAAATAATACCTTTTTTGTAATAATCTAAATAACCATCAAAAAAATCATACTCTAATAAAAATTAATTCATTTTGTTTATAATTTAATCTTATACTTCTTTAACTTATAAAAGATCTCTTAACTAGCTCTTTTATTCATCTCTTTATTCTCTATTTTATTTTATACTTGAATTCCCTTGGATCTTACTTTCCATTGTACTTTTTTCCAAAACCCTTTATTTTCTTTATTTACTTAAGTCGTTCTACTTATAAAACAGGAACTGGTGCTCACTTAAACTTACTATTACCTATTACCTTTTATTTTATTTCTCTACCGCATCCCATATTCTAACAACACTATCGATTGATTAACAATAAATAGCAACTAACTCGAGTGTAATGTTACACAAACTACCTCTTTCTGATAAAATAATGTTAACAAGGATCGTCCTTGTTGTCCTAACACAAGAAATCAAACCTCCATGGTTGTTATAAATTTAAAAACCTAATTAAGAAAACTAAAAATGATATAAATACCTTCAACTTTTATTTAATAAAATATAATTCACTTTTTGTAAACAATTTAATCTTATACTTCCTTTATTTTATAAAAGACCTTTAAAATCAAGCTCTTTTATTTTATCTTTATTACTTTATTTTATTTTGTACTTGAATTCCCTTGGATCTTACTTTCCATTGTACTTTTTACCTAAATCTTTTATTCTACTTTATTATTTAAGTCGTTCTACTTATAAAACAGGAACTGGTGCTCACTTTTCTTACTATTACCTTATTATACTCTTTTTACACTTTACCACACTATCGATTGATTAACACGTGGTGCTCACTAACAGGGTATTTCATTTACTATTTCTGATTCAAATCTATCTCAAGAACTTTTACTTTACGTTTGGGTCGTACATTTTTCAATATTACTACCTTTGAACACTTTTTACTTTTAATAATCTACTTACATAACTACTACAAAAACTCAAAAATGAACGATCAAGCTGTGTTGGCAAACATCAATTCATTCAACCACTCAACTAATGCGTATGCTGAAACTAACTCTGGTTATCTCTTCCCTTCAAGAAAGATGGCTATTATTGAATTCGCTGGTGCTGAAGGTGAAGACTTTAGAAATTTTGAAGAAACTCTGGAATCTTACTTTGCTATGCAAAATATTACTGCCGATGCTCGTAAACTGCTTATTTTGCGTGCTCAACTTAGAAGAACTGCTAAGAACTTTTTCGAAAGAAGACTCTCTCGTGAACCTACTTTAGAACAAGGTCTTACTTATCAAGAAGCTATTGAATTACTCAAAGCGGAATATATTACTACTGAACTTATTACTCGTTATACTATTGGATTTAACATGCTTGCTCAAGGAAAAGAAGAACATCCAAAAACTTTTCTGGGTCGCTTGCAAGAAGCTGCTGAATTAGCTGAACTGGAAGATGCAGAACAACAAATCAAGATTCGATTCCAAGTTGGACTTTTACCTGAAATCCGCAAATTTTGTATCTTGAACTCTGCTGTATCCTTTAATGATTATTTAACTAAGGCTGAAGGCTGGTGGAATGCTGAGAAACCTCGCTCAATTTCTATGAAGAATAGTCCTTTTTCGCCCCGTGACATTGATAATTCATTTGTTGCTGAAACTTCCGCTAAACCTATTCTATCTTTTGGTAAACTACCTTCAGGAACTGATTTTTCTGTTATGGATGTCTCTAGCCAACTGAATACTGCTTTATCCAAATTGGGAAGTGACCGTAATGCTTTGAAGCAAGTAATTGCTACATTGCAAACGTTAGATCTTCATCATATGGAAAGTCAGAATACAGTGACTGGAACTTCTCAAAACACGAATCATCAGACTGAGAATTTAGATATCAAAGAAATGATTAGACAAGTTATGCAAGAAGAATTCAAAAAACAAAATGGTACCAATATTAATAATAATAATTATCAAAGAGGAAATAATTATAATAATCGTCGGTATAACAACGACCATTATTCTGAAAGAAGAAATGATTATTCTCGTGGAGGTGATTCTCGTAACTACAACAATGGTAATCAAAACCAAAGAAATAATAACAACAATTACGACAATGGCAACAATCAGAGGAATGAAAATACAAACACCAACTCTGACAACACCAACCAGTCAAAAAACTAATCGGGTCGGCTGCTCTTACGAATGGTCAGTCGAACGCCCCTAACAACAATAAAAAATCCATTCCCCTTGAGAACTCTTCCTCGACACATCTTACAACAATGCTTACTGATGAAAACGAAGAAGATGACCAAGATCTTTATGCTTCGGTTCGTGCTATACATCCACCTGTGGTACAAACTTCTAAACCTTATGCTCGTCCAAGCTCCTCAAAACCTGCACCTACTCGAAAAGGGAAAGAACGCGAAACTCCTTTGCCTACTTATGATTCAACTATTGCCGATATGGATATGACTATGGATAACCCTACAATTATATCTCCTAATCAACCTATTATAAAACCTGCTAAACCAAGAAGGAAAAGAGTAATTCCTAAATTAAATTTTGATATTGTTTCTACTGTATTTGATCAAAATTCTAATATTCCAGTTGGTGAATTACTCAAGATCTCACCTATTGTGAAACGTCAATTTGTCAATGCTTTAAAAACACCAAGACAACCTAAAGTATCAATAGTTGCGCCTGGATCCTCATCAACTACAGCTACTATCCAAGATTTATCGTTTGTAGAAGATGACGATGAAGACACTACTGCTATTTACACTGATTTCGTCATCAATGGATTTAAAATCAAAACTCTAATTGATGGTGGTGCTGCAAAGACTTGTATGTCTCGAGAATTAGTAGAAAAACTTGGATTACAAATCGATTCACCTAGCCAAAGTATATTTACCCTAGGAAATAGTACCAAACAACGTGGACTTGGATTGATCTACGATGTACCCATCAAAGCCGGAGGTGTTATTACTATACCTGGAAGTATTGAAGTTCTACCTGCTACACCAACTCCTTTAATCATTGGAAACAACTGGTTAAACCGTGCAAAGGCTGTAGTCGATTATAAACAGAAACTATTATCGGTTACATATAAAGGAAGAATGGCAGAGATACCCATTAATTTCTTTAAAACAACTAAAGGACCTATTATTCCAAGCTGTAACAAAAAATACCTACAAAAAGTTATGGAACCTCAAATAAAAACTATTGTAGAGGATGAAGATGATACTCATGACGACTTTGAAACTGATTCAACTGAGGAATATACAGATGATGATACTATTAGTGAACAAAGTTCAACCAGTGATGACGACGAAGCTTATTTCAACGACGATGCTGAAAGCTCAAACAAGAAAGTATCGTTTAGCATGGTAGAAAGAAATTTTAAAGGTGATCTTTTCACTATCGTCCCTGAACCTGAAATAGAAACTTATCAACGTTCTGACGATGATGTGGAAGCTAACGGATATGATCTAACGCTAATCGACATAGATCCACCAAAAATTGAAGATTCAAATATAAGCGAAACTTCAAGATCTATTCTAACGGTTGATCAAAAAGAAAAAATTCAAATGGGAGAAATTGATGACAATATTAAACAACAATTTCTAAATTTAATCAACAATTATCAAGATGTGTTTGACTGGAATAACGACACACTCGGATGTACACCATTAATAAAACATCGAATTATCACAGAAGATGTGCCACCTATACGCAGTCGTCCTTATAGAATGTGCCCTGCTGAAATTGAAAGCTTAAAAAATGAATTAAATAAATTAAGTGATCTAGGAGTGATTCGACCTTCCAACAGCCCTTGGAGCTCACCTATTATTCTAGTAAAGAAAAAAGATAATAGCTATAGATTAGTTATAGATTATCGAAAATTAAATGCTATCACAAAAAAGGACGCCTATGCTTTACCAAGAATTGAAACTTTATTGGACACGTTAGGAAATGCTTCTATCTTCTCGGCCCTGGATATGCGAAGCGGTTTTTATCAAGTAGCTCTCGCTGAAGATTCTATTGAAAAAAGTGCTTTCGCCACTGCACAGCTAGGCCAATGGGAATTCTCGCGCATGCCAATGGGTTTGTGTAACTCTGTGGGGACTTTCCAAAGGATGGTAGATCTAGTATTCAAAGATTTAATCAACAAATCTCTTGTCGCTTATATAGATGACTTAAATTGTTTCTCAAAAACTCACGAAAACCATTTAATCGACTTGGAAAAATTGTTTAACTGTGTTCGAGTTGCCAACTTAAAGCTAAACATTACGAAATGCTTTTTCTTCAAGGACAAACTGAACTTTCTAGGCTACATAATTACTAAAGATGGTTTAGAGACTGATCCTGCTAAAATAGAAAAAGTCAAAAATTTTCCTACACCTACTACAGTTACCCAGATAAAGAGTTTTATTGGAATTGCTTCGTACTACAGACGATTTATTAATCAATTTGCCGCTATTGCAAGACCTTTACATAACCTAACAAAAAAAGGACAAAAACACCTGGAATCAAGAATCTTTTAGAAAGCTTTTTTAAACAACTAAAAAAAAAGGCTTTAACCAGTACACCGGTACTTATTAGGCCAAACTTCGACAAGCCTTTCGTGTTGGTTACAGACGCAAGTAGAGTGGGAATTGGATGCGTACTTACTCAATTAGATGATGATGGACACGAGCATCCTATACAGTATATTAGTAGAGGCTTGAGAGGTCCCGAATTAAATTATGGTGTATCAAAATTAGAAGGTCTCGCTATTGTCTGGGCTGTTAAGATATTTAGACCATATCTCTTGGGAAAACGTTTTACTATCATAACTGATCACGCTGCTCTCAATGGTTTGTTAAAATCACAAGAACCAACAGGAATTCTCGCCAGATGGATAACTATATTAAATGAATATGAATTTGAAGTAAAATACCGACCTGGAAGAGTTAATGAAAGTGCCGACTTCTTGTCTAGAATTGGAAATTAGCACAACAATAACAATAAAAGTCCAACTATTCACTGAACGACGTAAAAAGCTACTGTCAAAAAAAAAAAAAAAAAAAAAAAAAAAAAAAAAACATTGAAAATCCTTGGAAAAACAATACAAAACCAACTTAAAAACAATCTATCCACCAAATATAATTTATCATCAAATATTATTAATTATTAAACTTAACCAATCATAACAACTAATTAAATAAAACTCAACTCAAATCAAATAAACTGACAACAATGGATAACACAACAATTATATTACTCAAAGCTTACCTAACGAATCTGCAGGTACCTGACCTCGCAGATTCCGACCAACAAAAATTCTTACTAAAGCAATCTAAGAACTATACGCTATTAAACAACAAATTATATCGGTGCAATTTTGACACTTATCAACATAGAATAGTATTAAATCAATCTGAAGCAATAGAAGCTTTATATTTGGCACATCAACATCCTTTAGGAGGACACTTAGCTTACAATAATACAATTAACAAGCTTTCATCAAAATATTACTGGCCCAATATGGTTAAAGATGTTACTCAATACGTGAAAGAATGCCCGCGATGCCAACGACACAGTAGTAGAAAAACTTTAAATGAAAGATTACATCCCGTGGCTGTGTTACACGTACCTTTTGAACAAATAGCAATTGATGTCAAACATGTAACGACAAGTAGAGGAGGTTATAGATATATTATCGCAGCAATTGATTACTTAACCAAATATGTTGAAGCTAGAGCGGTGCGCTTTCAAACTGCATCTGAAATAGCCTTATTTTTATACGAAGAAATTATATGTAGACATGGATGTCCTCGAGTTATAATTACCGACAACGGGAAACCAATGATAAGCGAATTAGTATATCAAGTCTGTCTCCAATTTGGTATTAGAAAAAATAACATAAGTCCCTATAATAGTCAGGCGAACGGATTGATTGAACGCTTTAATCGCACCTTTGATCAAATCATGCAAAGAAGAACACCAGAAGAAAAGAAGGATTGGCATCTCTACTTACCGTCTATGCTATATTCTTACAGAAGCATGCAACAAGCTACAACTAAAGAAACTCCGTTTTATTTACTCTATGGCTATCAACCTCGCACGTCTTTTGACAATAGAAAAGCTCAAATCCCAACAGAATTAAACTTTGATAAGATACTTGAACTAAGAACCAATAAGCAGATCAACGTTTTACAATTAATAAGAAAAAATGCCATAAAAAGAATTGAAACATCGCAGAAAGCACAAAAAGAAGCTATCGACAAGAAACTTCTACAAAAAAAGAAATTACTAAAGCCTGCGTTCGAAGTTGGTGATACTGTAGAGCGATATCGTGATTTTAGAGGAACTTCCTGGGCAGGAAAACTTGAAGACCTGTGGGAAGGATTATATACTGTAATCGAAGACTTAAAGAAAGGCAGCTATGTTATACAAGGAAAAAAGAAAGATGGTTCCACAGAAATAAGAATTGTACATGGGAATCGCCTAAGAATTTATAAAGTGCCCGATGTAGGTTGGAAATTAGAAGAAAACTATAAAAAGACGAGGTTGCAAGAATCAGAAGAAGATAATAATCTAACATCTAAACAAGGAATGCAAGAACAAGAAAACGTTATTTCCATTAATGATCGGCTCGGTCCACATGCTCGAATGGAACCACAAAGAGACTATGAATCTGTAATCTCTTTAGAAGATTTTGAAGGAATAGTTGAAGAGACAAATGAACCAGATGAACAGTTAGAAGGAAGCGAAGACATGATGCTAAATCTATTAGATCTCAACTCATTGGGACTTGACGCTGAACTCACGGAAGAAACAACTAATGAAAGATGGACCTTAACTCAAGAAATAAAATCTGATGCTTGGGAATATGATACTAGAAATAAGAAAATAACTGAAGAAAAGAAGCGAAATGGTGTCTTATTAAAGAGAATGGCCGTGAATATTGTTAAATTATGTCATGAACAAGTTAATCTGCCTACTTGTGAAGCGGAATATGCTAGGTATTTACACTTAAGAAGCTTCTATATTGGAAACGCCTCTGGAAAAGCTAGAAAAGCTGCTCGTACTATTGCCCTGAAAAACATGATCAAACGAATGGATCCCTACGAAAACTGTCTGCTTTGAACGTTTAGGGTCTAAACTTCTCCAGCACGCACCATATGTTACACAAACTACCTCTTTCTGATAAAATAATGTTAACAAGGATCGTCCTTGTTGTCCTAACACAAGAAATCAAACCTCCATGGTTGTTATAAATTTAAAAACCTAATTAAGAAAACTAAAAATGATATAAATACCTTCAACTTTTATTTAATAAAATATAATTCACTTTTTGTAAACAATTTAATCTTATACTTCCTTTATTTTATAAAAGACCTTTAAAATCAAGCTCTTTTATTTTATCTTTATTACTTTATTTTATTTTGTACTTGAATTCCCTTGGATCTTACTTTCCATTGTACTTTTTACCTAAATCTTTTATTCTACTTTATTATTTAAGTCGTTCTACTTATAAAACAGGAACTGGTGCTCACTTTTCTTACTATTACCTTATTATACTCTTGTTACATAGTGACTTACAATTTTTGTGGTGTCACAAATCCAAGAAGGACGCTCGTTGAAGAGGATCCTCCTTAACAAGGATTGTCTTTTAAACTTTAACTTAAAATAATACCTTTTTTGTAATAATCTAAAATAATATAAATAACCATCAAAAAATCATACTCTAATAAAAATTCAATTCACATTTTGTAAACAACTTTATCTTATACTTCTCTTAACTTATAAAAGACCTTTAAATCAGCTCTTTTATTTTTACCTTTACTTTATATTTTATTTTGTTCCTGAATTCCCTTGGATCTTACCTTCCATTGTACTTTTTACCAAAACCCTTTATTTTCTTTATTGACTTAAGTCGTTCTACTTATAAAACAGGAACTGGTGCTCACTTAAACTTACTATTACCTATTACCTTTTATTTTATTACTCTACCACATCCCAAATTCTAACACGTGGTGCTCACTAACAGGGCATTTCATTATATATCTTTGATACAACTCTATATCAAGAACTTTATTTTACTGTTTGGGTCAAATTTTCTTCAAAATTTCTACCTTTGAACAACTACTACTTTTAACAACTTATTTACAAATTTATTTCAAATCACCGCTAATGAACGATCAAGCTGTGTTGGCAAACCACCATTTATCTGGCTCAACTTTTAATCAAGCTGAATCCCACTCTGGTTATCTCTACCCATCAAGAAAAATGACTTTAATTGAATTTTCTGGTGCTGAAGGTGAAGATTTCCGCAACTTTGAAGAAGCGTTGGAGTCTTACTTTGCTATGCATAATATTATGACTGACTCTCGCAAACTTCTTATTTTACGCGCGCAACTCCGTAGAACTGCTAAGAATTTCTTTGAAAGAAGACTTGCCCGTGAACCTGTCTTGGAACCAGGACTTACCTACCAAGAGGCCATCGATATTCTCAAGGTTGAATATGTGACTCCTGAATTAATCACTCGATATACTATTGGCTTTAACTTGCTCTCTCAAGGAAAGGAAGAACATCCTAAAACATTTTTGGGTCGCTTACAAGAAGCTGCTCAGCTAGCTGAACTTGAAGATGCGGAACAACAAATCAAAATCCGTTTTCAAGTTGGTCTCTTACCTGAAATCCGAAAGTTCTGTGTCTTAAACTCTGCTGTCTCTTTTAACGATTACTTAACTAAGGCTGAAGGCTGGTGGAACGCTGAGAAACCTCGCTCTATCTTTATAAAGAACAGTCCTTTTGCTCCTCGTGATATCGACAACTCTTTCGTTACTGAATATGCTACTAAACCGAATCTATCTTTTAATAATCTTTCTTCTGGTGCTGATTTTTCTGTTCTGGATGTTTCTAGTCAACTAAATTCTGCATTAGCCAATTTGGGAACTGATCGTAACGCATTGAAGCAAGTGATTGCCTCTTTGCAAACGTTAGAGTTAAACCATATGGAAAATCAGAATACATTGACTGGATCCCCCCTCAACTTGTCAAATCATACCGAGAATTTAGATATTAAAGAAATGATCAGGGAAGTTATGCAGGAAGAATTCAAAAGACAGAACAATAACAATAATTCCTCTTACCGAAGAAACAACTCTAATTATGAAAATCGTCGTTACAATAATGATTACAACTATGAACGTCGAAATGATTATTCTCGTGGAAATGATGGTCGCAATTATAACAACAACAATTCCAACCAAAGAAACAATAATCAAAATAATTATGACAACGGTAACGGTAACAACAGTCAGAGAAATGATAATCAATCCAACTCTGAAAACAACAATCAGTCAAAAAACTAATTGGGTCGACTGTAACAACTAAGAATGGTCAGTCGAATACTCCCAACAACTCAAAAAATTCCATTCCCTCAAATTATAACAATAACAACAATAATAAAAATGAAAAACAATATCTTACAACTATTTTGGCTGAAGATGAAGAAAGCGAAGAAGAGCAAGATTTATATGCTGCTGTCCGTCCTATTCATCCTCCTATGGTTCAAACTGCAAAAATTACAAAACCTTATTCTCGTGCTAGCTCATCAAAACTTTTACCAACTCGTAAGGGAAAAGAAAAAGAACTACCTTATGCCAAAGTGGTTAATGTTAACGATGACATGAATATCGATGTACCTGTGACCGAACCTATAACTGATCATGACAATCCTCAAATAACTAAAGTACAAGTTTCACCTACTATTAAAACTGTCAAGTCAACTAAACCGAGAAGAAAAAGAGAAAAGCCTTCTATCAACTATGATATTGTATCTTCTGTGTTCGAGCAAAACTCTAATATTCCAGTTGGTGATTTGCTCAAGGTCTCTCCTCTTATGAAACGACAATTTGTATCTGCTTTAAGAACACCTAGACAACCAAAAATGGTGGCTCCTGAAGTAACAACTGTTAATAATGTTATGGTACAAGATCTTTCTTTTGTCGAAGATGATGATGAAGATACTACTGCTATATATACAGACTTCGTAATAAATGGTTATAAAATAAGAACTCTCATTGATGGAGGTGCTGCTAAAACTTGTATGTCTCAAGAACTTGTTAATAAACTTGGAATACAAATAGATTCTCCTAGTCAAAGTATCTTTACGCTTGGAAACAGTACTAAACAACGGGGTCTTGGTATAATTTATGATGTGCCAATTCGAGCTGGTGGTGTTATTACTATTCCAGGAAGTATAGAAGTATTACCTGCTACACCTACTCCCTTAATTATCGGCAACAATTGGTTGAATCGTGCTAAAGCTGTGGTTAATTATGAACGCAAGCTGCTTTCCGTAACTTATAAAGGAAAAATGGCAGAAATTCCAATTAATTTCTTCAAAACAGCCAGAAAAGTAGCTATTCAGTCTGTAACAAAAATACCAAGTAAAGTCGTGCTGCCTATCGTAAAATCAACACAAGATGAACAAGAAGAAACCCATGATGATTTTGTAACCGATTCTTCTGATGAATTTACCGAAGACGAGGTGTCCACTGAAGAAAGTTCTACTAGTACTGATGAAGAAGATTACTTTGTTGAAGATACATCCCCAAATAAATCTGTATCTTTTAATTTGGTGGAAGAAGATCTGAAGAGTGATTTATTTTCAATTGAACCTGAAGTAATATCTGAACCGTATGAGAGAACCGATGAAGATTTAGAAGCTGAAGGTTATGACTTAAATGCAATCGACATTAATAGTATATCTCTTGAAGACTTAAAAACTCAAGAAGAAAAATTTGCTAACTGATTTATCTGAAGATCAAAAAGATAAAATCCAAATAGGCGAAATAAATGATCAAACCAAACAACAATTTTCTGGACTTAATCAAAAATTATCAAGACGTATTCGACTGGAATAATGATACACTTGGATGTACACCTATAATTAAACATCGAGTTATAACTGAAGATGTACCACCTATACGTTGTAGACCTTATAGAATGTGCCCGGCTGAAATTGAAAGCTTAAAATCAGAATTAGATAAATTAAGCGCCTTAGGTGTAATACGACCTTCAAATAGTCCATGGAGTTCTCCTATAATACTAATAAAGAAGAAGGACAACTCAATATCGATTGGTGATAGACTATAGAAAGATAAATGCCATTACTAAAAAGGATGCCTATGCATTACCAAGGATTGAAACCTTACTGGATACCTTGGGAAACGCCTCTATATTCTCAGCACTAGATATGCGCAGTGGTTTTTACCAGGTTGCCCTTGCTGAAGATTCCATAGAAAAAAGTGCTTTTGCTACTGCTCAACAGGCAGTGGGGAATTTACCCGAATGCCCATGGGAATGTGTAACTCTGTAGGAACGTTCCAAAGGATGGTAGACTTAGTATTTAAAAATTTAATCAACAAATCTCTAGTTGCTTATATTGATGATTTAAATTGCTTTTCAAAATCTTACGATGAACACTTAATTGACTTGGAAAATCTATTCGTGTGTGTTAGACAAGCTAACTTGAAAATTAAATGTTGCCAAATGCTTTTTCTTTAAAGAAAATTGAATTTCTTGGGATATGTCATTACTAAAGAAGGTCTAGAAACTGATCCTGTGAAAATTGAAAAAGTGCGGAATTATCCTATGCCAACTTCTGTTACTCAAATAAAAGGTTTTATTGGAATTGCATCCTATTACAGGCGATTCATTAAGAACTTTGCTGCAATTGCAAGACCGCTACACAATCTGACGAAGAAAGGACAAAATACGTGGAACCAAGAATCTATTGAAGCTTTCCAAATACTAAAAGAAGCATTAACTACCCCGCCGGTGTTGATGAGACCTGATTTTGACAAGCCCTTTATATTAGTCACCGATGCTAGTAGAGTAGGATTAGGGGGAATATTAAGTCAATTGGATGAAGAAGGTCATGAACACCCTATTCAATATATAAGTCGCGGATTACGGGGTTCTGAAGTGAATTATGGTGTTTCCCAAATTAGAAGGATCGCAATTATCTGGGCTGTGAAGATATTCCGACCTTATCTGTTAGGCAAGAAATTTACTATCGTAACTGACCATTCTGCTATCAATGGATTGTTAAAATCACAAGAACCAACAGGAATTCTAGCTCGATGGATATCTATTCTGAACGAATATGATTATGAAGTGAAATACCGACCAGGCAGGGTAATGAAAGTGCAGATTTTCTCTCACGCCTCGGAAATTGAAATGATTGCAATAATTGTCCAAAACCTCTGATTGACGAAAAAAGCTGAAGACTATATATTATCTACAAAAACGCTATAAAACAAATCAACAAACATTTTATAATACTATAAAACTCTATTAACAAAAAAAGTATATAACCTTTCGAAAACAAAAACAAAACAAAGACCTCAAAAATCTGTACAACTCAAACTTAAACTCAATTATCAATAACAACATGGAAGACACAAATATAAAATTACTCAAAGCCTACTTGCCCAATCTAGAGATGCCCAATTTTGCGGATCCCGAACAACAAAAGTTTTTACAAAAACAAGCTAAACACTACACTTTAGTAAACAAGAAATTATATCGATGTAACTTCGACACTTATCAACATCGTTTAGTTTTAACTAAACCCAAAGCCATTGAAGCATTATATACTGCACACCAGCACCCATTAGGAGGACATTTAGCATACACCAATACACTCAACAAGGTTTCATCTAAATATTATTGGCCCAATATGGTGACTGATGTTACAATATATGTTAAAGAATGCCCACGCTGCCAACGACATGGACGCAAAACCTTAAATGAAAGATTACACCCGGTTGCTGTATTACATGTGCCTTTTGAACAAGTTGCTATAGACGTTAAGCATGTGTCTACAAGTCGAGGTGGTTACCGCTATGTTATTGCTGCAATAGATTACTTAACAAAATATGTAGAAGCAAGAGCCGTGAGATTTCAGACTGCGTCGGAAATTGCGTTATTTTTATATGAAGAAATTATCTGCAGACATGGCTGTCCTCGAATTATTATTACGGATAACGGTAAACCTATGATAAGTGAACTAGTCTATCAAGTATGTTTACAATTCGGCTTAAGACATAATACAATAAGTGCATACAACAGCCAGGCGAACGGCCTTATAGAGAGATTCAATCGTACCTTTGATCAAATAATGCAGAAAAGGACTCCTGAAGAAAAACTAGACTGGCATTATTATTTACCTTCTATGTTATTCGCTTACAGAAGTATGCAACAAGCAACTACGCAAGAAACCCCATTCTATTTATTATATGGCTATCAACCAAGAACATCGTTTGACTCTAAGAAACTAGCTAAACAAACAAATTTGAACTTTGAAGACATATTGAAACAAAGAACCAATAAACAAATCGACATTTTACAATTAGTAAGAAAAAATGCAATTAAAAGAATCGAGACCTCTCAAAAATCTCAAAAAGAAGCAATTGACAAGAAGTTACTACAAACAAAAAAATTACTCAAGCCTGCTTTTTCTGTCGGCGATATTGTCGAAAGGTATAGAGATTATCGGGGTACTTCTTGGTCAGGAAAATTAGAAGATCTTTGGGAAGGTTTATACGTGGTATCTGAAGACTTGAAGAAAGGAAGCTACGTAATACAAAGAAAAAAAAAAGGAAGGTGGTACTGAAATCAAGATAGTCCATGGGAATCGCTTGAGGATATACAAAATTCCGAATGTAGGATGGAAACTCCAAGAAAACTATAAAAAGACCGTAATAAATGAAGAATTAGGACCTCATATTAAACAAATTTCACCAATGCAAACCCAAGGACGCTCTACTCAAGATATTAACTCTCGTCTCGGACCTCTTCAACCCTCTTTCGTGGAAGTTGATAGTGATAATGAAACGATTATCTCTTCTGGTGAAGAAGACTCGGATGATGAAACCATAGAAGAAAAAACTGAAGAAAATCAACAAGACTCTTTTGAAAAAGCTGAAGATTTCAATTTTTTAAACCTGCTAGAGATCGAATCGGAGAAACCATATGACGAGGTGTCGAAGAAAAAAATGAATAACTATAATGCCATGGTCATGACCGAAGAAGTTAAGGCTGATGTCTGGGAGCATGAATCAAGACTGAACTCTATTGCAGAACATAAGGCAAGAAATGATGAGCTTATCCATAGAATGGCAGAAAACATCATCAAAATATGTCACATGCAACTACCTATGCCCCAAAGTAAAAGTGAATATGGAAGATACCTCCATTTGCGCGGCTTCTATATTGGAAACTTAACTGGAGATAATAAGAAGGCTGGAAGAACTCTTGCTTTGAAGAACAAGATACGAAGACTTGATGAATATGAATGCTACGAATGGTTTGTTGGAGTACCTGAAGTTTAGAGGCTAAACTTACCAAGCCCAGCCCATATGTTACATAGTGACTTACAATTTTTGTGGTGTCACAAATCCAAGAAGGACGCTCGTTGAAGAGGATCCTCCTTAACAAGGATTGTCTTTTAAACTTTAACTTAAAATAATACCTTTTTTGTAATAATCTAAAATAATATAAATAACCATCAAAAAATCATACTCTAATAAAAATTCAATTCACATTTTGTAAACAACTTTATCTTATACTTCTCTTAACTTATAAAAGACCTTTAAATCAGCTCTTTTATTTTTACCTTTACTTTATATTTTATTTTGTTCCTGAATTCCCTTGGATCTTACCTTCCATTGTACTTTTTACCAAAACCCTTTATTTTCTTTATTGACTTAAGTCGTTCTACTTATAAAACAGGAACTGGTGCTCACTTAAACTTACTATTACCTATTACCTTTTATTTTATTACTCTACCACATCCCAAATTCTAACACTCTTTTTACACTTTACCACACTATCGATTGATTAACAACAGTGTAACAGTATCTACATACACCACCAAAGCAGAAAGCAAAAAAAAAAAGAAAGATGCTCCCTGCCAGGATCGAACTGGCGACCTTCAGATTATGAGACTAACGCTCTACCGACTGAGCCAAGGAAGCAACTTGATATTTAAGGCGTAACACAAATCATATTTAAGCAAATAATTAAAAACATTACATACAAAAAACGTGTATATAACGTTCTTATTGATTTTTCGTAAGAATGTGAAACTTATAATAAATGATAATCTAGAAAAATGTCAGGTTACTTTTTTAGTAGCTCTGTCGCAAAGCTAGTTTCCTTAACTTATTATTTAACTACGTTTATTTCAGGTCAAGTTCCAATAGAAGTTGTACAATCGGGTGATAATCACGGGCTTTTTTAAAATATTTATTATCTATAATCCAATGAAGGAATAGCAAAAACATGTGAGGGGCTATGGCCCAATGGATAAGGCGTCTGACTACGAATCAGGAGATTCCAGGTTCGACCCCTGGTAGCCTCACATCTTCTTTTTTGTTTTTGTCGATTCAGGAAGTGTATGTAGCCTTAGTTCTGTTGTTACACAATCATCTTTATTTATCCCCTTAACACTGTTAATCAATCGATAATGTGGTAAAGTGTAAAAAGAGTATAATAAGGTAATAGTAAGTCTAAGTGAGCACCAGTTCCTGTTTTATAAGTAGAACGACTTAGGTAAATAAAGAAAATAAAGGGTTTTGGTAAAAAGTACAATGGAGAGTAAGACCCAAGGGAATTCAAGATTTTAATAGAATTTAAAATGATTCTAATGTTCGAGCTCTTGTAAAAATAAAAATAAAATATACAGCATATTTTTTTGTACAATAACTCGAACTCAAGAACTATTTCAAGTGTTATAATCCATCATTGTCTGTCCATTATCCTTTTAATATATTCGTTTTTACATGAATGTTTAGACATCACTTCTAAAAAAGGTCATTTTAACTGTGGTTGAAATAAAATGTTTTCTTTGTAGAATTAAAAGTCTGGAAAGTATTCTTTTGCCCAGATTTCATAGTTAAAATTAGTCATTAAGAGGATATCTTTAATATCAAACATTGAAAAATGTTTGTTCTATATTTTTCTATTTTTTTTATAGTTATTAAAGAGTGATAGGGCCAACCCCTTTTGTTTTTCGGCTTTTTTTCGCAGATTATTAGCGATTACTCCGGATCAAGTTTAAGTATATTTATAGAAAAAAAATAACGGCGGTATTATACTCTTTCAGGCGCTTCTAATACATTAAAAATGATATTATTACTAAAATAATGAGCGAGCAATTACTGTTTAAAGACCTTTTTTTACTTGACGCTTTAGCTAAGCGGACGTTAAGCTGGCGTTTTATTAAAAGCGTATTTACTCTCTCAGTTTTGGATGTAGCACTTTTATTTATAAATAAATAAAAATGAACTATTAAATATCTCCAATCTTTGTTATATTTAATAATAGTAGTAACAAACTGAATTCAATGTAATCACGAAAATAAAGCAAATAGGTGAGCGCACGTGATAAAAAAAAAGTAAGGTTTTTTTGCCTAATAAAAGTAATTTTTAAACAGTGGTCACTCTTTCCTTTTTTGCGTTAGAAATATAAATTAAGATGGATTAGAAGCGTATAAAAACGTACTTTATTGTCAATAATTTGCCCATGGCAAAAGTCAAAGTGGATCCAGAGAAATCGCAAAACATCCGTGATTTTTGGCCAAAAAACAAAAGGGGTTGACCACCAAAAATGAAAAACGAAAAAAAAAACCAAAAAAGTACGTTTTTAATTTTTTTTATCGAAGATATATTTAAAACAACTATTCTGTATTATACAACTTGGGTTCAAAAAGCTTTTTCTGTTTTTTAATAAATTAAGAACCATTATTTGTTATAGCTGGTAAAATTAGCAGTGATTTCTTATGTGAGCGATTTTTTAAGCTGCAATACCGCAATAATTATCACGCCACAATTGCTCTCTTCTTTCAATTATTTTGCTCTTGTCCCTTTGGAGTGTTTTATTGTTATTACGTTTTTATAACTGACTTGGATAATATGACACATTTCGTTGCTACATGCTCAATGTCAAAAGAAAAAACAAAATACATAAATAAAATAAAAATACATGTTGCAAGTGGTGAATAAGATTAAGAAAAGAAAAGGCAAGTAAGAGTAAAAGAAAGAAATTGTATTTGCATTTGTTTGAGTTTTAAAATAGGGGTCACTGTGGTACAAAGAAAATGCAACTGTCAATTACAGAGTATAATAACAAAAGATAATTAAAAGAATATAAACTATAAGACCGTACCCGAGAGAAGTACATTTTATAATTTTTTATTAAATAAAAGATAATATAATGAGAAGATCCAGCATCTCATTTACATGTACGCATTGCATGCATAATTATTATGCCAAATGTTAAACCAAATAAGCCAAACATATTATATTTTACTGTAAAAATAACAATAAGCTTTATTAAAAATGTTGCAGGTAGATTATTAAAAGGAAAAAAAAAACATTAAGGTAATGTTTACATTTAATGAGAATTAGGGCAGACATTATCTTTCCCTTTTTAAGAAGCCTTTTCTTTTTTATAATGCCTTCCCTTTTTTATAATGCCTTCTTTTTTTTTTTATAAGGCATTCTCTTTTTTTAAGACATTCTTTTTTAAAACGCTTTCTCATTCTCTTTTTAGGACACTCATTTTTAAAGACATTCATTTTTAAAGACGCTCATTTTTATTTATAGCTTTTTTTTTTTTTTCGTTTTTTTTTTTTTTTAGCCCTTTGGGTTGGGTTGCTAAATAAGAAAAAGTTAGAAATCAACTCTTTTTTATTTGCAGCAGAATGTTTTTATGATACTTTCCTTCTCTCCTCGTATCACTCCAACTTTCTACCAGCCAGTGCTTATGGTACCATTTGCGCCATGCAATTTTTTTTTTGAGGGTTTACAGATTTGACCCATCTGCAGGGCTTTTTTCCAAAAGAGACAACTTGTGAATTTACATCCCCACCCCGCGGTAAGAGAAAGCGGAATGGGGATGTAAACCCACAACCTGCCTCTCCGGAAAAAAACCACCACGGATGAGTCAAACTGCAAAAACACAAAAAAAAAGATTACAAGGCGCAAATGGTACCATAAGCACTACTATTACAGAAAAAAGACTTGATCAGAGTCCCAAAAACTGTAATAATAGTTAGTAAATATCTGGCCAGTTACCTTTTGTAGTTGTGAAGAAAAAAAAAGAGAAAAAAAACAAAAAAGGAAAAAAAAAACCGGGTCAATTTATACCCGTGATTCGTTGCCATAGTTTGTGTGACGTGTGGCATTTTTGTGTGACCTTTTTTTGTAGTGTTGCCTAGTTACAGTGAAGCTGGTTGATTTAGAGATTTAAATGGTGATTGATATATACCAGCTATATATCTAATCTTTTAATTACTATTTAAGGTCTACTTTGGATTTTATTTGACAAACATAATTATTTACCTGTGTAATAATCAAAGTACTTATTTATTTGTGGTAGAGCAAGAAAACCACTATTTTCCTTTTTACACAAACGTCAGGCATAGATTATTTATGCACAAATAACCACAATAATCTCTAAGCGGTTATCTTTAACACAATCAATTCAACTGTCATTGAATTCAAATCTCACTTTCATATAAAATAACTATCCTTTTTCAAATTATTAAAAACCATCTTATTTTAGACTTTTACCGAGTTTTATAACAATATATCACTAATTGTCGCATATCTTCAGTACCTGCTTTTGTCCCTCTCTCTTTCTAATAAAATATAACATAATAATGAATACTTTTTTTTTATGAAGATGGACAGGAAAACATTTTTAATGAAAAAGTTTACGATCCGATGGAGGATGTTTTAACACATGTCGATGATCCCAACATAGTTCTTGAAACAATACCTAGTCGACAAACTTATTTGAGCGTTAAACGCCCAAAAAAAAAAAAAATTTGTTGAAGGGTTCTCAGTTAAAAAACAGTCGGAACCTGGTAAGTTAAAGCCATCAGTGAAGTTATACAACAATTACAGCGACTTCACCAGAGAAACGTCTATAGATCGTATGCTCGAAAATCCTCAAGGTTGCAGGGGACTTAAATATTAATTACTGCACTGCGTTAAGATGGTGGAAGTATTACCGAAGGGGCAGAAGAGGTTGTATATAAAAAGTCTGAACAAAACAGTGGTCCGAAAAGCTCATTTACAAGAGCATAACGAGCTACTTGGCTCTGGGACCTTAATAGAACGGCTGTGGGATCTTAGTAAAATGGCTGTAGGGCCTGGTTCTGATTTAATGAGCAAGGTGTTATTCAATGGTCCCACGGTTGTGAACTTGGTTGTGCAATCATTATTAGGTAGTATACTTGTCTATTATAAATGCACTAGCTTTTAATACGTATAATATATTATAGGTACAGACATTCCAGCAAACAGTTATGCCGTAACCTCAAATGAGTGGGCAGATGGTACAAGGTCTGACGTCGTTTACGCAGCTGAAGGCAAACTATGGAGAAATACTTTGATTTAACGCATAAAAATTAACTTGAAAAAGAGTAGTTATTTTATATGAAAGTGAGATTTGGGTTTTGAAGAGGTGTGTAAATGAGAAGAGAAAAAAAAATAACATAAAATAACATAAAATAACATAAAATAACATAAAATAAAATATAAAATATAAAATAATAGAGATTCCATTCGAAGAGCTTAAATATTAGAGTCTCAGCATTGGTGGGTAGTATGATAATTGATTAAATTATTTTATTATATTTTCGTATATCTTTTTTTTTTCTCTTTAACAATGAACATGTAGCCATATTGTACGAATCAGTTATAAAAATTTAATACTGATAAGAACACTCCTAAGGGGCAAAAAAAAAAAAGAAAAAAAAGCAAAATAATAGGAAGAAAAAGTTCACTGAGATATTTTAGGTTGTTCTCAAGTCGTCCTCAGAGAGAGAGAGAGAGAGAGAGAGAGAGAGAGCATTCTGAGACAAACTGTTTATAAAAAGCGGCAAAAACGTGCTGTTGCCCGTAACATTATTTCCTTGCTGTTTAATTACAAGCTTAGTCGGTAACAAGACACGGTAAGTTGCTAACCCTTCACATTTCTGCTTTTTAGTTTCATTTCTGTAACAATAACGACAAGGTATCAAAAAAGTGATTCCTCGTTGATACCGACATTGAGCTTTCTTCTCATGTATGCTACATAACCTAATTATTTAAGTATTACAATTGTAAAGTAGATTTACTTGACTATGTGATCAAATCCGTACTTTCTGGTTTCTAATTTAGCTATGGCTAAAAAGTATCGGCGAGGTATTAGCAAATAGTTTCTTCATTTGTTACTTGTAATACATTGGAACATCCATCTTCAAAGGAAAATTGTTCAATATTACGTTTATTATCGATTTTTCGAGGCTTTGATTCTGATGGGTGTTGCCGTGACAAGTGGTTCTGAAAACTTGTAAATCCACGAAGACGAGAAGAGCAGAAAGGACAAATAAAAATTCCAGCTTTATTTGCTTCTACGGTAATAGTAGCTATTATTTTATCTACGTTAGTTTAACTCTAAACGAACTTCTTTTTTTTTTCATAGATCAAATTTTTTTGTATGCATGATGGATTAAAGTTATATCTTTTCAGGGTATACAGTTTTTAGCGTGTAATAAATAAATATTATTATCTTTCGTAATCGACTTGTTCATATATAATCTTTTCATTATATTTATTTTACTTATGAGCGGCTTTAGCGTTTATATATTTAATCCATTGTAGTTAGTTTGTCCTGTACTACACGTCTGAAATATATCACAATCTCTCTATTCGAGTTGCGAATAATTTTATAAGCGTAGATTTAGGAAGAGTTTTGTTATAAATCAAAGAGATGGTAAAAATAAAAGTTAACCACGATTTAATTGAACAACAATGAAGTAAAAATAAAATATAGAATAAAGAGATGAATAAAAGAGCTAGTTAAGAGATCTTTTATAAATTAAAGAAGTATAAGATTAAATTATAGACGAAATGAATTAATTTTTATTAGATTGTGTCTTTTTTATTGGCTATTTATATTATGGCAATAGATATTTTTTATGAGTAAATGTAAGAAAGTAAGGTTAAGGTTATAGAGCATCCACTTCATGGATGGTCCATTTCAAGGATGATCCATCACTGAATAGTGTAACCAAAGAAAAAAAAGAGAGAAGCGTGTAACAGTGGTATCAAATAGAGCTAACGAACAAGATGTAAAAGATAGAAGAGTAGATTCGCTTTATATATTCTTTTTATTGACATTTGGAAGAATTTTACGTATTTATTTGTTTACAAGACAAACAGAATAAATTTGAAGTTAAAAGATTGTTGTCACAACGTTATCTATGCATGTTGAAGTTGTAACACTGCAAAGAAAAAAAAAAGGGGGTCATGATAATTGATATAAAATCAGATCAGTAATTTATAATTCTATTCACAGATAAATAGGAAATACTAATACTAATCTATAAAAGAACACATTCGGAAAAAATTTGGTGTAGTAAGGTTTTATTTAAATACTAATGATATAATTATATAGTTTTTTTTAGGGAAGCTTGTATTTAGCGGTAGCTGTTTGTGTTACCATAACCTTGTTGAGGAAGGTATCCATGTTGTGCAGAAGGAGAATAACCTGGTGCGCCAGCAGCAGCAGGAGGAGGAACATTACCTGTGTTTCCATAGAAAGAACCAGTGTTTTGAGGGTAGCCAGGCTGCTGAGGAATGTAACCAGTATTAGGGTTTTGTTGGGATTGGTAGTAGTCATTATTATAGTTGCTAACTGGACGGTATGAAGGGTATCCGGCCTGTTGATTTACACTGGTAACAGAAGGGTAACCAGATTGTTGGTTTACAGCAGTAGAGGAAGGATATCCTTGAGGAGGGTAATTACTAGCAGGTGGATAGGGTTGCTGGCCAAGAGGCTGTTGCTGGCCAAGAGATACATGACTCATATTATTAGTTAAATCATTCACACCGTATGGACGACCATGTTGTTGTGCAGGAGAATGATGAGTATTTAATGCTGGATCGCTAGCAGCTATTAAAGGAGTTTGATAATCATAGTTTGGATATTGTTGATTATCTTGAGGTTGTGGTGGATATGCATCAGCAGCTTCAAATGAGGAAGTAAATACGAATGATTTATCCCGAATAATACATTCGATTTTGATTTCTGTTAAACCAAAGTACATTTTGATGGTCATATTTACTTTTTCACCAGCACGTACGTTTTCCAAGTGAGGCATGCGAATAGGGAAGTTACCTACTTTACGAACAAGTGGGTGAGAGGTTAATCTTGGAGGTAAGCCTTCACCATCAAACGCGAATAAATCAGAGTCAGTGTCATTGGGGTAGCTAATAACAAAATTCTTGGAAACACATTCATCTACTTTAATACTTTGACCTTGATGGACATATACACTAAATCTTTGACGACAGTATTTCTTTTGATCGCCGCCTACAACCGAATACTCTGGTGGATCGATATCTTCTTGGAACAACATTCTTGTTTCAACACCATAGGTTCTTCTTGAAACTCTTTCAGTAACAATTTGAGGATTCAAGCCGAAATAAACAGCACCACGTACAACAGCTAATTCACCTCTTGGAGGGACACCAATCATACCAACTTGATTTGCAAATTCATCTTCGACTCGTCTAAAAAGATAATTGGATTGACCAAAGCCACCAACTAAAAAGATGGCTTCTAATTGAGGAGATTGAGCTAATTGACCTTTAATTAAATCAAGTACTTGGCGAATAACAGGTTCGAATACATAGTCTCTTAATTCTTCAGCAGGTAAGCAAAGCGAACCGTTATCGAGCCCAATATCAGCATCAGTTAAATCGCCTAAACCCATTGAAGCAGGTAAATCAAGGAAATGATCCTCAACGCCATCGAAATCAGGTTTAACAACGTTAACAAATGTATCCATAATTAATTCCATAGCTGAATCATTAATAGTATGATAATGAGAGAATTTTCTCTTCAAGTATTCACGCATTCTTAAATCTAAAAATCCAGATCCACAAGATCCACCATGACCATTTGTCACTTCTTTTAAAGTACGTCTATAATATATACATTATAAATAAATGCCCGTATAATTGTAAATCCCTAAAATTACCTTTCTCCTGGAGGTTCATGGATTTCGAAAACAATCAAATCAACAGTTCCTCCACCAGCATCACAGATCATAAACCTTTGTCCATGTCGCAAGTTAAATTGTTCAGATTTCTTTTCACAATACAAAGCTGCTGCTTCAGGTTCAGAAATCAACATTAATCTATCTGGATGATCTGTTGTATTAATTAATCCAGCTCGAATAGCAGCTTCACGCATTGTTGCCTTTGCACGATCGCTCCACATGGCAGGTACAGTTAAACACTATATAAAGAAATTGTTAGTATTACCATTGCCAATAAAAAACATGTTTGACCACAATTTACATAACGGAATCGAGATTGGTCATAATTTCCAGCAAAGCCCTTTAAAAGCTCAGTACAGACGTGTAGGTGAAATGCACGTAAATAATCTGCAATAACATCTATAATATTGAGACCATTACCAAGTTCAGTTTGTTGTAAATGTTCATCTAAATATAACTTGAACTTGGAAAGTAACATGGAATCTGCGTTATTAGGTTTCATTGCTAAACGTCTAGCGCCATGACCCCATTCTACGAGTTGAGGTGATCCTTTACGATATAAAGAAAGGGTAGGTGTCTAATAATAATAACAGTCAAAAAAAAAAAAAAAAAAAAAAAAAGGAAAAAAAAAGAGGTCAGGTTATAGGTTATCTAAACAATAAGTGATTGTTATGGGTTTACCTTGGGATAGACCTGATTATTTTGTTTAGGCCTAGAAACAATATGAGTAAGGTATTTTTTTTTTTTTTTTTTAAAAAAATAGTTGTCAATTTATTACCATTTAACGATATCAATAACTTCTTCATTTTGCGCGGCAAAAGCGTAAGAGCAACCAGAATAAGTAGTACCTTAAAAAAGAAAATAGAGTTAATATCTTGGAATTATTCTCGAATTTAATGAATTTAATTACCAAAATCTATTCCTACAATAACAGGATAGTCTGCATGATTAAAAGCATTCATTACTATATAAATACTTCTTTCAAAAAGAAAAAAGAAAAAAGAATGATAATAACAAAAGGGAAAAAAAGAAAAAGACTAAAAAAAACGATTTTTTATTATAAAAATAGAATCCTTTGAAATAAACTACAACTCCGAATACAGCTGCACACACAAAAACAAACGTTACATTTTACGTCACTTGCTCCAAATCAAGAGTTAAAGGAAAACAATAGCTTTTAGTTATTTTGTAATTTCGTTACTTTTAAACGTATTTTTGTAAAAAGATAGTAATATAAAGGGTCAAGCATATAAAAATAGAAGTTGAAGAACAATTAGTAGTAGAATAGCCAAGCCTTTACCTTTTTTCTCTTTTCCCGTCAAGTTCAGTTAGGACAATCACGCGCTATTATTAGGCTATTATTACATTACTTGGCTATTGGACTACTGTATAAATGGTGCACATAATTACCATGACAGTAAAAGATCTACCTATTATACGTATATTGCTTATTTTTACCCAACTCTAAAATAAATCACAATCTCTCTTAAAATATAACATGCAACAGACAAATATTATTGTATCCATAGCAGTAATAAGTATAGCAACTAATATATTTTATGCTGATTTGCATTGTAGGGATCTTTACAAGTGTTTAGCTTACGAAGATTGTATGCATTTATTTTCCTTGGCGTACTATTTTTTTTTTTTTTTTTTTTTTTTTTTAGTAGCGGGGCCAGATTTAAATAAGAATTCATCTGCGTATTGGTTATTGGCATCATGGTCTTTACTGTGTTAAAATTGAGCAAGTAAGTGACGGCAAGCTTTCTAATAGTTAGCATCACGTATCGAAGAGAGGATGACCTTCTCAGATTATACTTGTATTTAAACAATATTTCACTCTATCCCTTTGGCACAATTGCCTTATTGTTTTCTTTTTATTTATTTACTGCGAAAGTCTCATAGCTTAGTATCGCAGATCCTAAATATGGGGTTAAAGATGCATTTATTTATACACTTTTTCATATTTACAAGATAAAAATAATAAAATAACCTGCTTTTTTTTTCAATTCAAGAACTAAGCAAGATTACTATTAATGTTGATTAAAAACCTGTATCATATAAGTAGATATTATCTCTAGTATTTTTTATGGCCTTTTTTTTTCGTTTACTACATTTCCCTCTCTCTTAAGTTTTCATTCTCCATAAAATATTTATTATGCTTATAAACAGAAAGGTATGTGTAAATAAATAAATAAAACGGGCGTGGTAACCTCGTTATACGCATACAGACCTAGACCCATTTCAGTATATATGTTCCAAGTATACGCAGAGATACAAGATATTTACAACAAAAATGAAACAGCATATATTTTTATTGATAGCTTTTAACATAATTATCACTATTATCTTTGGCGTTAAACTGTAGATACGTGCTTTTTTTTTTTTTTTTTTTTTTTTGTTATCTAAAATACCTTAATATGTCCAGTTTTTTTTTTTTTTTTTTTTTTTTTTTTTTTTCGAGGGAATCACCTAATTATATAAAACCTCCCCTCCACTCATTTTTTTGACTATATTTTTTCGACAACTTACAATATTCTTTTACAGATAACCATGATATTACCAATGAAGTAGTTGTATTTTGTTTATATTTTCTATTGTACTAAAATATCCACGGTTAAAACTAGTGGTTGAAAAATTCAACGCAGGAAAGAAATGTTTAACTCCTCGCCATTAATCACTTTTGATAACAAATACCATAATTTTCAACTCTTTATTATAAATATTGCGACTTATCCCGAGACATCCTTTAATATTTGTTGTTTTAGCCCAAGTCACAACACTTTTTTCCATTTTTTTTTGCTGGCTGTAGACCTAAAACGATCAAAAAAAAAAAAAAAAAAAAAAAGAAACCTCGTACTTCTTATACAAACCTCTTTTTCAGTTCATTGGATTATCGATTTGAGTACAACCTTTTTTTATTTATAATCCTTCTCCGGTCCAGGATAAACGCCAAATACTTTAGAAGGCCGAGACTTGTATCCGTGGCATCTTGGATCTAAATGGTTCTTGTTAGATTTAAGTTTCCATAAAGTCGAAACTTTCTTTCCCTTCACTATGAAGGTATATGTACACTAAACAACTCTTTTTCTTCTTCTTCCTTTGTTTGATAAATAACATACTTCTTTGCGCATTAAAGTTATCGTGGGTAACAAATTTCGGGACTTGTCAAATACGGATTCTGGTAGAACCACTCAATTGCATATAATAATATCCTTAATAGACCCATTTAATTTTGAATTGAAACCCACTTTGCAATAGTAAAATTACTTACTTTTTGTCTCTATCGTCCCAGGTTTTGTTGTTTTATCTACAAAGTTTATGTAGTGAAACTAAAAAAGATGAAACTTACATAATACCAGTTACCTACTTTTTAAATTTCCCAAACTGCTGACATATACTTTTTGCTGTAAAAAAAAAAAAAAAAAAGACGCGTTCTATTTGCATATCAGTGAATCGTGTTACGGTTGCCTTCTATAAAAACAAAAAAAAAGTAAGGCCGACGAAAAAAAAACTCCCCCGTTTCAAAAGCCAAACTATTGTATACCCTTTTATACTTTTTTTTTATTATTCTTCCAAGTGCTTCGAGTACGTAAATATGATGATGAATACACAGCATCATATGCAAATAAAAATAATAGATGACTTGCAACAGACGATTAAAGTTACGCTTTAATAGAATTAGTCCGGAACAGAAAATAAAATAAAAATGGGTGGGGTGTTAATATAAAGTCGTTTTTGGTAAATCTTCGGTTTATGGCTCAAATTTAGAAATAAATGACCTTACAAAGTGTATATATACACACACAGGATAATATTTTATGAAACACCTGAGTCGGGAGTGCATAAAAAACAGGGCACTTTTAAGATGGACTTCAAATGTATTGGCTCGATGTTCAGGAACAAAAAAGATACATGAATATTGAATAAAATGGCGCTTTTTTTTTTCAGTATTATTAGGGGGGACACCCATGTACTGCCCTTTGATAAATAGACTTTCCACCTATCATCGATATAAATGAAATGCGGTTAAATGGGGATTTTGGATTGGGTGTGTACGACAGACTTTTTTCTTGCGTAATATATCTTTATGCCATCATAAAATAATCAAGTCCTAGATTTAGTAGGTGCCAAGATAATAAACTAACTTTCGGAGTCAAACCATAATTAAAAAAAAAAAGTCTAGTACGAGTCATTGATATTAAATAATAAAAAAAACGCTTGTTTTTCCTCCTTCTCTTGAGCTATAAATAATCTATCCAATCTTTATGCAAGTTGGAGTGCGTTTCACACAGGTTGAATCCGAAAAAGTTTTACTTTTCTCAGTGGCTGAGTGAGTATAGTGAGTTTATAAAAGGTCAATTTCCTTTCTTGACACTGTGGCGATTTTCCAACCCAGTTCATTAAAGTAAAATACAGGTACAGAAACCCCCCATACAAGAAGTAATTATAATAAATAACACCAAAACTCGCGTCATAAAAAAATGATTATTAATATTATATATACGAGATCTGCATAATATAGACGAAATCAAGAGTAAACACATAGTGTTCCGCATTTCCTTTTTGTAGTACAGACTTAATAATGCGCTTTGGATTAAGTTTCAAACCAAAAAAAGACTTTTTGTTTATTATAAGAGAGAAATAAAATACCTTTATTCCAATACAACCAAATATATATATAAAACACGCACACAAAGGAAAACCTTAAAAATATAACTAGGTATTAATCTTTTTTTTTTTTTGTGCAAGAATACACGTGAACATGAACAAAAAAGATGTACGGGGCAAAATCTAGTTTTGGTAATGGGAAGGAAATCGGGAAAAGAATAATTACTTGTCAATTTTAAAAGAGAGAAAAAAACTTGTATAAATAGTACACCAACTTTGTAACTTTTTTTTTTTAATTTTCTTTTTTTTCTATTTTATATAAACTAAATATATAAATTAATATGCTCCACAGCCACTCTCAAGCTTCTCTCTCCATCCACGTTAGCTCTGCTACTGAGTTGGTCTCTGCTCAAACTTTCGGTAAGCAAGATCCTTATCTCCAATTCTCTTTAAACTATGAAGAAAAGAACGATTTCTTAAAGACCTTCACCCACAAGAATGCTGGTGAGAACGCTACCTGGAACCAAACCTTTACCATCTCCTTAAACGGTGAAGCTGATCTTTTCGTTGAAGTCCTCGATGAAGAATCTACTGTTAATGAAGTGATCGGTTTCTGTGCTATTCCTATTAACCAAGTTGTTCATGCTGAAGGTGCCAATGTTAACGGTCTCTTTGAAATCTATGACGTCAAGGGTGAACGTGCTGGTCTCCTTAACTTGCAATTAGCTGCTATCGGTTTCCCCAACTCTTGTACTCCCAACTTTGACTGTGCTCCTGTTCAATGTCAAAGTTACGTTCATGAAGGTCACTGTATGCGCATGAAGTCTAGCAAGAAGAAGGCTACTGGTGTCGCCGTAGGTGGTGCTCTCTTGGGTGGTGCTCTTGCTATTGGTGCTGGTTTCTTGGGTAAGAAGCTCTATGATAATCATCAAGAAGATGAGGCTGAAAAGCAACAACAAGAAGAAGAAGCTCAACGTTTAAGAGAGGAAGAAGAGACCAAGAGACGTGAAGAACGTGAACAATTCGAACAAGAACGTGCTGAATTCGAACGTCAAAAGTCTCAAAGAGATGAGGAAACCAATGACGGAGAAGAACAAGATACCAATGAAGGTGGTAACTGCGAAAGAGAGGAAAAGCGTTGTCATAAGCATGATGATTGTGATGGTAACCATCACCGTCGTCGTAATAGCAACTCTTCTTCTTCTGGTGATGATGATGAGGACGCCAAGAAGTGGAACCCCATTGGTACCTACGCTGCTGGTGATCGTGTCAAGTATCACGGTCAAGTTTATATGTGTCTCCAAGGTCATACATCTAACCCTACATGGCAACCTGGAGCTGCCCATTCTCTCTGGCAAGCCGAGTAAATTTTTTCTTTTATTTTACTCAAACCTCTTTTGTATTTCTTCATGACGTAAAACAAAAAAAAATATATAACTCCTGTATACCATAAAAAAAACCCCAACTTCCCCTTTTCACATATATATTTCTTTAAAGTATTAACTTTTTTAAATAAATGATAAAAAATAAAAAAACGCCAGTTTTTTTGTTTTTGTATAAAATAATATAACCTCCCTTTTCATTTATTTGTTTGTTTATTTTTTTTAATGGATAAAAAGATATATTTTCGCGTTTTAACTAGGTGCAAATAATATAAAATGCTTTTTACCGCCATGACATAATTTTTCTCTTTCAGCAAAACTCTAATTTTCGGAAGCTTAAAATATAAAGTAACGTAATTGAGGTCTAGACGCATGAAACAATATGTTAAAATATATTTGATTTTTATTATGAGTGAAAAATGCAGTTTTTGGGAGTGGGTAAAAAATAATTATGATATGCAAAAAAAAAAAAAAGGAGGGAAGGAATTCACGATTTATTATTATCATTATTATTATTATTTACCAATCAAGCTTAGCCTTTTTCTGTCCACCACTTACAGTAACTTTAGTAGCCTTTCCTTTATAACCCTTTCCATCTAACCAAGGCCAGTTTTGAGTACGCTTCACTTCAAAATCAGCGATTTTATCAGCCTTTTGCATAGTTAATCCAATATCATCAAAGCCGTTCACAAGACAATGCTTACGGAAAGCTTCAACCTCAAAAGATATTTCACCACCAGGATAACGAACGACTTGGTTAATAAGATCAATTTCAACTTGGCAGCCCTTCTTAGCTTCAGCTGCAATAGCTTCAAGTTTATCTTGAGGGAGTACAATAGGAAGCATACCATTCTTGAAACAGTTGTTATAGAAAATATCTGCAAAACTAGGTGCAAGGATACAGCGAATACCAAAATCGTTAAAGGCCCAAGGAGCATGTTCACGCGAACTACCACAGCCAAAATTAGGTCCGGTACAGACTAAAGTACGAGCTTGACGATAAGGTTCTTGGTTAAGAACAAAGTCGGGGTTTTCTGCGCCAGTGGCTGAATCGAAACGAAGCGCATAGAAGAGAGCACTACCGAGACCAGTACGCTTGATGGTTTTGAGGAACTGCTTGGGAATAATCATATCAGTATCGACATTGGAGATATCAAGAGGTGCAGCATAACCCTTGAGAGTTGTGAACTTTGGCATAGCAGCAGCAGTACCTGTAGCTACCATTTTACTTGCAGGTGTAGCAGAAGCCGTCTCTTCATCAGATGCTTCAGATTCAAATTCAGCAACAACTTCTTGTTGAGGACTTTGCTTAGGAGTACCAGGAATTTCAGAGATTTCCATGTTACGAACATCAGTAAGACAACCCTTGATACCAGCAGCAGCAGCCATAGCAGGACTAACAAGATGAGTACGACCACCAGCGCCTTGACGACCTTCAAAGTTACGGTTGGAGGTGGAAGCACAACGCTCTCCAGGCTTAAGCTGATCAGGGTTCATACCAAGACACATCGAACAACCAGCTTCTCTCCAGTCAAAACCAGCATCAGTAAAGATCTTATCCAAACCTTCTCTTTCTGCTTGACGCTTAACTAAACCTGATCCAGGAACCACCATAGCATAAACCCACTCAGCAGCACACTTACCCTTTACAACTGCAGCAGCAGCACGAAGATCCTCAATACGAGAATTGGTACAGCTACCAATAAATACCTTATCTACCTTGACACCTTCCAATGGAGTATTAGGAGCAATACCAATATAATCAAGAGCACGTTCAATAGCAGCACGACGAGAAGGATCAGAAACCGTAGCGGGATCAGGAGTAGAACCAGTAATAGCAACTACGTCTTGAGGACTAGTACCCCAAGTAAGAGTAGGAGCGATATCTTGAGCATTGATTTCAACATTGATATCATATTTGGCATCTTCATCAGAACGAAGAGATGTCCAATACTTTACAGCGTTATCCCAATCAGCACCCTTGGGAGCAAGAGGTTTGTTACGAAGATATTCAAAAGTGATTTCATCAGGAGCAACCATACCAGCACGAGCACCAGCTTCAATAGACATGTTACAGATGGACATTCTAGATTCCATTGAGAGAGCAGCAATAGTATCACCACAGAATTCAATAACACAACCAGTACCACCAGCTGTACCAATAACACCAATAATATGAAGAACGATATCTTTGGATGTAACACCAGGAAGAGATTCACCTTGAACGCGAACTCTCATATTTTTAGATTTCTTTTGAAGAAGAGTTTGAGTAGCAAGTACGTGTTCTACTTCAGAAGTACCAATACCGAAAGCAAGAGCGCCGAATGCACCGTGAGTAGATGTATGAGAATCACCACAAACTACAGTAGTAGCAGGAAGAGTAAAACCTTGCTCAGGACCAATAACATGTACAATACCTTGACGACTATCTTCCATACCAAAATAAGTAAGACCAAAGGCTTCGATATTTTGTTCCAAGGTTTCACATTGAGTTCTTGAATCAGCTTCTTTGATGAAAGTTGTAATATTTTTAAAGTTTTTACGTGTACTCGTGGGAATATTATGATCAACTGTTGCAAGCGTACAATCAGGGCGACGAACAGGACGACCAGCATTACGAAGACCTTCGAACGCTTGAGGACTAGTAACTTCATGTACAAGATGTCTATCAATATAAATTAAACAAGTACCATCTTCTTGTTGATCAATAACATGATCATCCCAAACTTTATCATAGAGAGTGCGACCCATTTTTTTTTAGAAAGAAAGTAAATTGGTTTTTTAAAAAAAAAAAGTATTTAAGAAAGTAGGGGAGGAAGAAATATATATTTATATATAAAAAAAAGAGAAAATATATATATATATAATATAAATGTAAGAAAAAGTTAAAGAAAAAAGTATAATAACAATCGAAAAAATACTTGATTTTTTATTGTAAAGCAAAATATTTGCATTTATCCTGACTCAATCAATTCTATGCAGCTATTGGTTAGAGCTTGGTAAATCCTTTGGTGACTCAGTGCTATTCCTTGCCTGTCAATTTGTAGTTCCGACACCAAAGCCCTTTACGCTAAAAGTGACTCAAAAAATAATATCACTTGATTGGTAGCGGGAATTCTTTTCCCCTTATAAACATATTGTTACGACTTTTCCTCTATTGTATGTGTTCAACAGGAACATCCTCGCTACCTTCAGTTACTCTTGAAGAAAATATTTCTCATCTATCGCTTCACTTCTTCTGATATGGCCCTTCATTTATATTTAATTCCATCACTTTGTCACAGATAATTTTTGCTTCCACCAGTAATTTACTACGATCTGTTTTGATCTTCTTCCAGCCAGCATAAGATGCACAAACAGAGTATTCAGCAACATCGTACAATAGTACCAGCTTTGCATCCAATTTAAAGAATGTAGTTCAATTATCATCCGTGGTTAGTCTCTTTTCTCCCCTATGTATATGTAAGCAATTTTTGTTTGTAGACATAAACTATATATGAAACTTACCAGCGAACGTAAATACCAATGTTGTAAAAGAGAGCTTCAAAGATGTCAGCCCAAATTCTGATCATTACATCAGCTTCTGATGGTGTAGGCTTTGACAGGGTAAATATTGAGTTGTGCTTGATGCTAAAAAAAAAAAAAATACGTTGCCAATCATTCAATTAATGGTTTTTATAATAATATAAACTTACATCACGCTTACTATTTCATATCCAATTCTTTCATTACAATTTGATGCCTTTCTTTGTTATTCTTTGCATTTCAATAATATTCTTCTATGTTTTAAGGGGCCTATAATAGCGTTTGTTATAAATTTAACACGACTGAATGTTTGTGCCTGATACATACATTGAATACTTTATCTATTTTTTTTAATGCCAGTATTGACTCAACCAAACCATTATCATTGTTAGGAACTGATGCGAATAGGGATTTGAGAATAGCATGTGTTGTCTAAAGATACATGTGTCAAATCAAGTATATAATTTACTCCACAAATTTGTCAAAAAAAAAAAAGAAATCAGTATTATTTTTGGTAGCTAAAGTCAACTGTCCAAACTTACTCTACCAGTGCAATATCAGAAGGAGATAGGAACTTGTAATTCATTTGTTTTTCATTGCTTCACGTTTGATGATTGTCCCCACCGACAACTCATTGTTGCTTATTTTAATATTGTCTTCATAGTAATTGCTTTCTTGCTATGGTGTGCTAAAACTTTTATTGATGCTATTCTTTCTCTTTCAAGATGGGTGGCTCCTTAAGGGAAAGGTCGTCAGTGAATATCTCGCTTTTGGGGCTCATATGTACTCTTACCTTCACCCGGTTGATTCTGTTAAGTACCTCTTCTTTTGAGGAAAAACCAAAATGAGTACCCTTTTCTGTAGTTATTTTTTTTTTGCTAATACCTAAGATATTGGTAACTTGAAAAAGACATGTCGTTTAAAAGGTAGACATTTATATACAACCATTCTGATCAAAACGGTTATGCTAAAGCCAAGGCCAGTTAATCAATACATCGAATGTGTATGTATTGACAAGTTAAAGAAAGGTGTTACAATTTTTTCATTTGGCTTTGACAGTAATGGAGATGATCGACGGCTTTAAAGGAAAGAACACAGACTTCGACAATGTCGTGGTATCCCTTTTATGGCAATCATGTAGCATAAATAAACAGATGGCAACAGTTATTATTAATAGATCCATACGATCACTTACAAACAATTTTTACACAATATTTCACATCCCATACAGTCAAAAGTTGACCAGTGGTACAGATTCATTCACATCAAAAAGGTAGAGAGTACAAACAACAAGCCCAGTATAATCAGGAGTCTTCAAATCAGTCTTTTTACAATCACAACATGACTCTCCTTTACAAAAAAAAAGATAGAGTCCATCTCATAGCTGGAGACATTCATGACGCATGTTTACCTTGATGGCGGTTTTTTTTAAGTGTGTAATTCTTACTATCCTTTGCATGTGGTAATATTGGAGAGGGAGCAGAAATGACAGTGTTTTCCTTGCCCTTTTTTCTTGTAGGAAGAGGGATTTTTCTAATAGCCTTTCTTCTTTCCCGTGTATTTCGATTGATTTTCTTGGCAGCAACAGGTTTAATTTTTTTTTTGTCTACTCTCCTGTGGAATGTCTTTGAATCACATACTTTCAATTGACCAAAGCTGGTTTTAGTTTTGCTACACGGCTAGGCTTTTTAGCAGAAGCTTTAAGTGTTGTGGTAGACTTGGTTGGTGTAGATTTAGTTGTTGCAAGTGACATTGTGCTGACTGTGAAAGGAGTGATTTATACAGCAATGGCCAATCAAAAACCATCAGTCACTATTGCATGGAGGATTTACAAGTGGCGATATTAATTTTGCAACAGACTCCTTTTTTCAACTTTGACCAGATGTATTTTGATGGACACCTCCCTGCTGAATGGGACTTCCGTGAAGCCTTTATTATATTATATAAAAAACATCTGGTCAAAGTTGAAAAAAGGAGTCTGTTGCAAAATTGATATCGCCACTTGTAAATCCTCCATGCAATGTTGACTAGTGGTTTTGCTGTATAAATTGTGATAAGGTGGGTTTGAACGGTCCGGATTGCAAGCGTGCCTTAAGAAAAAGTAATAATTGAAAGAGGTACATGGTCATTGTTAAAGAGAAAAAAAAAGATACACAAAAATATAATAAAACAATTTAATCAATTATCATACTACCCACCAATGCTGAGACTTTAATATTTAAGCTCTTCGAATGGAATCTCTATTATTTTATATTTTATACTTTATCTTATTTCCCCCCCCCCCCTTTCTTCTCCTTTTTCAAGTTAATAAAAACCATCTTATTTTAGACTTTTAATCTTATTTACCTATTATTATTAATTTTTATGTGTTAAATCAAAGTATTTCTCCACGACGTCAGACCTTGTACCATTCGCCCACTCATTTGAGGTTACAGCATAACTGTTTGCTGGAGTGTCTGTACCTATAATATATTATACGTATTAAAAGCTAGTGCATTTATAATAGGCAAGTATACTATCTAATAATGATGGCACAACCAAGTTCATAACCGTCGGATCATTGGATAACATCTTGCTCATTAAATCAGAACCCGGCCACACAGCCATTTTATTAAGATCCCACAGCCATTTTATTAAGATCCCAGAGCCAAGTAGCTCGTTATGCTCAGTTGTAAATGAGCTTTTCGGACCACTGTTTTGTTCAGACTTTTTATACACAACCTCTTCTGTCCCTTTGATAATACTTCCACCATGTTAACGCAATGTAGTAATTAATATTTAAGTCCCCTGCAACCTTGAGGATTTTCAAGCATACGGTCTATAGACGTTTCTCTGGTGAAGTCGCTGTAATTGTTGTATAACTTCACTGATGGCTTTAACTTACCAGGTTCCGACTGTTTTTTAACTGAGAACCCTTCAACAATTTTTTTTTTGGGGCGTTTAACGCTCAAATAAGTTTGTCGACTAGGTATTGTTTCAAGAACTATGTTGGGATCATCGACATGCGTTAAAACATCCTCCATCGGATCGTAAACTTTTTCATTAAAAATGTTTTCCTGTCCATCTTCATAAAAAAAAAGTATTCATTATTATGTTATATTTTATTAGAAAGAGAGAGGGACAAAAGCAGGTACTGAAGATATGCGACAATTAGTGATATATTGTTATAAAACTCGGTAAAAGTCTAAAATAAGATGGTTTTTAATAATTTGAAAAAGGATAGTTATTTTATATGAAAGTGAGATTTGAATTCAATGACAGTTGCATTGATTGTGTTAAAGATAACCGCTTAGAGATTATTGTGATTATTTGTGCATAAATAATCTATGCCTGACGTTTGTGTAAAAAGGAAAATAGTGGTTTTCTTGCTCTACCACAAATAAATAAGTACTTTGATTATTACACAGGTAAATAATTATGTTTGTCAAATAAAATCCAAAGTAGACCTTAAATAGTAATTAAAAGATTAGATATATAGCTGGTATATATCAATCATCATTTAAATCTCTAAATCAACCAGCTTCACTGTAACTAGGCAACACTACAAAAAAAGGTCACACAAAAATGCCACACGTCACACAAACTATGGCAACGAATCACGGGTATAAATTGACCCGGTTTTTTTTTTCCTTTTTTGTTTTTTTTCTCTTTTTTTTTCTTCACAACTACAAAAGGTAACTGGCCAGATATTTACTAACTATTATTACAGTTTTTGGGACTCTGATCAAGTCTTTTTTCTGTAATAGTAGTGCTTATGGTACCATTTGCGCCTTGTAATCTTTTTTTTTGTGTGTTTGCAGATTTGACCCATCTGCAGCGCTTTTTTCCAAAAGAGACAACTTGTGAATTTACATCCCCACCCCGCGGTAAGAGAAAGCGGAATGGGGATGTAAACCCACAACCTGCCTCTCCGGAAAAAAACCACCACGGATGAGTCAAACTGCAAACACACAAAAAAAAAGATTACATGGCGCAAATGGTACCATAAGCACTGGCTGGTAGAAAGTTGGAGTGATACGAGGAGAGAAGGAAAGTATCATAAAAACATTCTGCTGCAAATAAAAAAGAGTTGATTTCTAACTTTTTCTTATTTAGCAACCCAACCCAAAGGGCTAAAAAAAAAATAAAAACGAAAAAAAAGCTATAAATAAAAATGAGTGTCTTTAAAAATGAGTGTCTTTAAAAATGAGTGTCCTAAAAAGAGAATGAGAAAGCGTTTTAAAAAAGAATGTCTTAAAAAAAGAGAATGCATTATAAAAAAAAAAGGGAAGCCATTATAAAAAAGAAAAGGCTTCTTAAAAAGGGAAAGATAATGTCTGCCCTAATTCTCATTAAATGTAAACATTACCTTAATGTTTTTTTCTTCCTTTTAATAATCTATCCGCAACATTCTTAATAAAAACTTACTGTTATTTTTACAGTAAAATATAATATGTTTGGCTTATTTGGTTTAACATTTGGCATAATACTTGACAGTTATAATTATGCATGCAATGCGTACATGTAAATGAGATGCTGGATCTTCTCATTATATTATCTTTTATTTAATAAAAAATTATAAAATGTACTTCTCTCGGGTACGGTCTTATAGTTTATATTCTTTTAATTATCTTTTGTTATTATACTCTGTAATTGACAGTTGCATTTTCTTTGTACCACAGCGACCCCTATTTTAAAACTCAAACAAATGCAAATACAATTCCTTTTACATGTTTCTTTTATATCCTTCTCTCTTTCTTTTACTTCTACTTGCCTTTTCTTTTCTTAATCTTATCCGCCACTTGCAACATGTATTTTTATTTTATTTATGTATTTTGTTTTTTCTTTTGACATTGAGCATGTAGCAACGAAATGTGCCATATTATCCAAGTCAGTTATAAAAACGTAGTAACAATAAAACACTCCAAAGGGACAAGAGCAAAATAATTGAAAGAAGAGAGCAGCTGTGGCGTGATAATTATTGCGGTATTTCAGCTTATAAAATCGCTCACATAAGAAATCACTGCTAATTTCAGCAGTTATAATAATTAAAGACATCTTCCAAACGACTAGCTTTTACTAAGCAACTTGGGCAAAAGAATCATTTTCTGAACTTTAATTATACGATAGAAACACCTTATTTCAAACGCTGTAAAAATTACCTTTTTTAGATGTAATGCCTGGATGTTCATATAAAAAATAGATATTCTAGAAAGGATAATGGACGAACAATGATGGATTATAACTTTTTAAATGATTCTTGAAATCTTCCGATTTACTATATGAAAAAATATGCTGTGTATCTTTCTTTGCAAGAGCTCAAGCATTAGAACCATTTCAAAGACGATTAAAATTTTTATTAGAGTACCACATAACAATACATTTAAAAATTACTAGCTTTAATATAGGACCAAAAGCATCTCTGTGTTTACGTTCGTCGCTTAGCAACCCTTTGTATTTAGTTATTTTTCTTAGTTGATTTTCTGCTGATGCTCACTCCATTCAAGTATAAAATTATTGTCTTTATATTTTAATTACTTTGTAAGATTTATTTCATCATCCCCTCCCTATAAGCTTGATTGCTATCCCTATGTTTACGCGTAGCATCTGTTGATAATATATTTTCGAAGGCTAGACGCTTTTATATAATTTCTTCATAAATTAAATAAACACGTCCCGCTTTCTCTGTTTTATAACTTTTTCTTTCAATATTATACATAGTACTTTATCTTATATGTAAACCTTTATTTAAATTTATTTATTCATTTTTCTCTTGATTACCTATAGTAACTGCTTTATTTACATTTAGAGGCGGGGAACATTCACCTGCAAAAAGAAAAGGAACAACAGTCATTTTTATGGGTTTCTCTGATTCGTAAAAAACGTTGTTATTCTCTAAACCTCTTGTTTGACAAGAGTCAATCTTTCTTTAGAAGCAGCCCAAGTTACACGACTACTAAGCTTAAATATAAGCTGCGACTTGTTTAATCACCAGATCCCGAAATGAGTACCACGTCTAATATACATTTCTTTTTCTCTTCCTCTCATTAAATGGTTTTAAAAGATAAAAAGTATGTTGTGGGAATAGGTTAGTATTTATTCCGAAAACAAAAGACTTCATATGATGAATGATGATCTAACAGTGTAATTAAGATTTTGGTGCCATTTCTTCTGGTCTCTCGATCGCACATGTAGACAGACCTCATTCAAAATTTACAGTGAATACATGGTTAGTTTTACCCTATTTTAAGCAAAAACCTCTCTTCTGAAATAAAGTATTTTTTTTAGGAAAAGGTCAATTAAAAGCAAGCCTGCACAATTCCCTACATCTATTTTGTATAAAACTAATGGGGATATACAATGTGGCCTTTTTAACACAGCATACGATTATGTGTATATAGAAGAAGAAGAAGTTTATATTGACAATATTAAACAATATATTCTTAATATCGATCAAGCAAACGAAGAACTCGGACAAAAAATGGAAGGATTAACCATCCAAAAGGTTATTACTGATTACTTGAAAATATTCCATGCATTGGCTATAAAGCGTTTAGAGAAACAAGAAGACTTTTGCAATAGTTATGAGTTTGAACAAGATTTTAAGCTCGAAAATCTCAGCTATTGTCTATCTTGTCCTACCTCTTTAAATGATTTCTTTGCTGACTGTTTTGTGAAGGCTGGAATTACTGAGAAAGATAATCTCGTCTTTGTATCTGAAGCCGAAGCTACTGCATTTCATTGTCTTAGTATAAATAGACTGACGACCAAAATAGTTCCAGATCAGACTTATCTTGTCTTCGATATTGGCCATAGTTCCTTTAGTATTTCAAAGATTAAAGCTGATTCTACAGAAAACTTTAGTAAAGTAGAATTGATCTCTGAAGAATTAGGGAAAGGCTCAATGGTGTTGGAAAATAGCTTTAGAGATTACTTAATTAAAAATAAGTCCCAGTTGAATTTGAATGAAAGCATTATTAGCAAGTTAGTCGAAACATTTGTAAAGGAAATTAAGGTAAGTCAATTACTTTTTTTTATATGCATACATGTCTGTACCTTATATTAATCACTGCCTCAGTTTTCTTTTGACTTTTCGGGAGATGATTTTGACGAAGATGATTTTGGCGACGAAGATGATTTTGACGACGAAGATGGTTTTGACGACGAAGATTTTGACGAAGATGATTTTGACGAAGATGATTTTGATCAAGAAGATGATAAAAGTAACAAAGATTTAGTCTTTAAATTTATAGAAAATCCTACTGATAAAGAGGATTTTGATGAAGAAGATTTTGATGAAGAGGAAGAATATGATAAAAGCCACAAAGGTTTAATCTTTAAACAGCATGAATCTTCAAACCAAGTCGAGGAAAAAGGTTTATCTCTTTTCCGTATTGCAGATGTCAATGATAACCTCATTAAGATCACTACTGATGATTTAATAAGACATGTGTTCTCACCGTATATGGATTATCTTGTTAATTATATTATGAAAGTTTATCATGAGAATAATAATAATTCTAAAATTTTCCTGTCTGGAAAATACAGTTCAGAAGCAAATTTCTATGAGAAATTATCTGCCCAAAAGGACGGAAAATTTGGACGATATGTTTCTCTTATTGAAGATACCAATATCGATGCAGTTTCTTTAGGTGCAGTTTCTTTCGGATTGAAAGTTAAGAATGTACAGATCCCCTTTTTTTATGGCGCAAAATCCAAGCCTGCTACCTCCGAACCACAAAAGAATGTGGGAAGTAGTGAAATACTCAAAACCGAACACAGGTCTAAAGAGTTTGACTTTATCGTTGGTATTGGTAGGTAATCGAAATATGAGGGCGGTACTGTATATTAATATTTGCCATTAGATTTTGGCTCAACTTTTACCGGGTGCTCATATGCTAATCCGAGAGATGCTCAGGTTAACGATCTTAAAGCTATTCACACTATCGAAACAGGCTGGTAATATTAGCTGTCTGTATTTGATTATATAATGCATCTAATTTTTTTTTAAAAATAATTATGATAGGCCCGGAGGGAACGCTATTTCGTTTGGAAAAACGCCTACATTACTAGCGTACGATAAAAAGATGAAGACGAAGCACTGGGGTCAAGAAGCAAAGGAAAATATTGGCCGCTACAAAGATCTCAACCTTTTAGGTAACTTCAAGTTACCTCTTTCTCTCAAAGCTTTTGGAGTACAATATGATGCAAATATTGAAATCAAACGAATGAATGAAGGCTGGGAACATACAAGCCGAATCTCTAAACCTAAAACAAAGAGTATAGATGCCGTCCAAGTTTGTGCTGATTACCTTAAAGAGGTCAAAAACCACGTAATCCGACATATTGTTGCTGAAACTAAATTCAATAAGGGTAAAAAAGGCTTTACCCAGTTCTTCAAATCGCCTGGAAATGAACCCAAAATACAATTTGTTCTTACAGTCCCTTCCATATGGAGTACATCTACGAGAGAGAAGATGGGGCAAATTGCTATCAAAGCTACTATTATTAAAGAAGATGAGTTAGATGATCTTCTTATTATAAGCGAGCCAGAAGCAGCAGCTCTCTTTTGTGAAAAGAAGTACTCTGACTTTTTCCCGGGTCCTGACAATCCTGATTATAATTTAATTGTTTGTGATGCAGGTGGACTAACGGTGAATTTGGATACTCTCTGCTTTACGCATAATAAAGAAAACGGCGAACCGATGATTTGTCAAATCAGTAATGGTACTGGTGATACTTGTGGATCGACTTATCTAGATAGAGCTTTCAAAAATTACTTGTTGCGATTTTATAAAGATATTGGTTTCAAAGTTAGTAACACTGATACAAGCTTTGACTCTATTATGGACGACTTTGTTTATAACATGAAGGTAATTGATAGATGTATACGCATGTATAAATAATTATTCTTAAGTTTTTAAATCAATAGTGTAACTTCAGGCCTGATTCTACCTGCGATAGGTACTCTATAATCAAGTTACCTGCTGAGCACAAAATAACCAGTATTCCAAACACACCAGAAACAAGACAATATTTATTGACAGAAAAAAATACAAAACTCAATATTAGTCATGCAGATATAAAGGAAAAAATATTTGATCCTATTATTGAAAAAATTTTGGCACTTATTCAGCAACAAGTGGAGGAGGCTTCTAGAAATAATACTCAAATCGATGCCATCATGTTAGTCGGCGGGTTTTCACGTAATCCGTACTTGCAACAGCGTATACAGGACGAGTATAGAGGTATGTTTAGAATAATATTTCCAGAGGAAGGTGCTGCTGCTATATCCAGAGGCGCTGTCTCTTATGGTTTAAAGCCTCGTTTGGTTTCTAAAAAACTCGCTAGTCAGTCTATTGCTTTAGAAGTTCGAACACCTTTTTATAAGAGATTAGACCGTTTTGATAAGAAAGAAGACGATGAAACTACAGACAGGATGTACTCTAAAAACCGCTTAGAATATTTTGTCCGCCATTCTGACGATTTACAAGGTGAAAGTCTTAAATTCTTAACAGTGACAGTAGATTATCCTAATAATGCTGTGATAGGTAATACAATTTATAAGTAGCTTGTTTATATGCATGTGTATAATATTAAAATGTTCTATAATACAGCTGTCTTTGCGTGTGATTTCAAGGAAGAAGATGATGAAGAAAACTGGAGATATGTAAGCAAAAGACATACGAAGATCTTGGAAGAAATAATTAAACTGCCAGAAGTTGAAGAAATTAACGAGGGTGATCCAATCCAGTTTAATGTTGGTCTTCAAGTGGATGATATTGGCTCTACTGTCACTATTGAATGTCAAAACATATTTATTAATCGAAAGATCAAAGAAATGACTAACGGCTACGAAACATCTTTGAAAGTAGTTCGTAAATGTGATCTTATTGTAATGAAAAACAGAAAACCTTTGGTAGAATATTCTTTAGCAAAACATTCGTTCTCATCGAGATAAACCTTTGATAATAACGATGAGGCCCAAAGTATTTATATTGTCGAAGCTGGCTGTTGATAAAGATAATTCAGGGTTTGCTCTTACCAAATCTTCGTAATCACTTTTTTTTTAATGTGAATAAATAACATATAACTCTTTCGTTTAAGCTTTTCCCCTTCAATTCAATTGATTCTCGTTTTTCACTTAATTCTAAAGTTCTTTTAATAGTTTTTTTTTGTATAGGCCCAGCGTGAAGAATGGGACTCATTAAACCAGCAAATAGAAGATGTACGACGTCAGTTTGCTGGTCATTTGATGGCAGTTAAAAAACAATTAAGGTAATACCAACTTTAACTTTTTTTTTGCTTAATTTTCACCTTTTATAGAAATTCGAAAATCGCATATAACGATGTCAACAAAATTATCTATCAAGTTGAGGTGTCTAAAGCTGTCAAAGCACCGGATAATTGGATAAATATTTCAAGCGCAATTGTAAATAGATATAATTCAAATGTTGTTGTATATTTATATATTGATAAGGCTTTAACCGTTATTAAGACAAGACTGTTGAATCTCTTGTTTCAGAATTCAAAGAATTAAGTAAAAGAAACCAAAAATGTATTTGTTAAAAAGTTTACAATGCTAGCATACACTAATTTCAATGATTCGTATCCTTTATGGTTATCAGTAGTACAAAATATTGCTGAATTAGATGCCTTGATGGGTTTAGCAAAAGGATCAATTCGAATGGGAGATATTATCTAGATCAATTTGTGTATTCATTTATGTTTATATTAGATCCTTCCTGTCGTCCTAACAATAGTCAATTAAAAACATAAGCTCGTGTATTAAAAAGGTGCACTCTTTTATATATAGATGCAGACCGTTCCTCTTTTTTTTTTCAACAGTTATACCTTGTTGAGAACTATTTAAAGTATCATAATCCGTCATGGTTTATCGACTATCTTTATTGTAGCTATATTCAAAACTACCCTAGAATGTATATTGTGGTAACATTACTACGTATATTTATTTACGGTACGGTTCAGTAACAATTGTAATCTATTAAAAAAAAACTGAAACTGCATACCTTTTTATTATTACATAAACTATAGATGACTCTGATGTAGGTCATTTACACGTCCTTTTTTGATGATGCCATTGTGCTTGAATAACTATATATTCTCTTTGAATAACCAGATACACACTAGGACAGAAAGATAATAGTAAGATCAAAGATATCGTCTCTTCTGAAACTTTTATCAAAGATACTTAAAACCGGGCATAGTTAAATTGAAAGAAGTATTCGAGTATATACAGTTAATCTATTTGAAAGAAGGGGGTAAATAAAGCCGTATATAAGTGGGATCTCCGGAATTAGGTTAATTTTTTTTTGTCATTTAAGCAGCAGAGTCACCCCCCCCCATTTTTTAAAGCAGAACTTGAGCCAAATAATACAGAAAAAAAAATACGGAAAGGGTTGTACTTGCGTCATTTTATCAGTTCATCATCAATTTGCTTAGTGGTTGGATATCACACGAGTATAATTTGATCAAGATGAATAAATATAATTGTGTTTTTTTTTGTGCGTGCGTGTATGTATATATAAACAATCGGTAATCGTTTGAAGAAAGAAAAGAAGGGAGCATGTAGTAATACGCAATAGAACTTCGGAATGTGTAACTTGCTTTCATGCGTCTTTTATGTCTATTTTATTATTATTATTATTATTATTATTAAAATACCGATAATATTTTAAGCATTTTAAACAGGTTCAGCCTCCCCCTGCCGAGTTTTTATATTTTATTTTATTTTATTTTTTTTTAAAAAAAAGAGCAATGTTGAGAACACTGTTAAGAACAAGATCAGTATTAAACGTACAAGTATCACGCAACATAATTGTACGTGGTTTTTCAGATAACAAGACCAGTGGTGATCCTTTTCCTAATTTAGCTATTCGTCATTCAGCAGAAGCAGCTTTAGACAGTTCTTATCCCAACTTACCACCTATTCCTCGACCTAATGAAAGTACAGAAAATAAAAGACGTCGTTTGACCTATCAAAGTCGAAAGAGAGGTATTCTTGAAACTGATCTCTTGCTGTCTACATTTGCAAAGACTTGGTTACCCAAGTTTGAGTTGGAGCAGTTAGTTGAATACGATCAGTTGTTGGATGAACCTGATTGGGATATATTTTATTGGGCAACAAACAAGAAGCCCGTTCCTGAAAGATGGCAAAAGTCTAAAGTCTTGGAAATGGTAAAGCAACATGCAAAAAATGAAGATAAAAAGATTCTTCGTATGCCAAATTTGGAAAAGTAAAATAGTTTAAACTAGAATTATATGGAAATTGAAGAAATATAAAAAATGCCTTATCTACTTGCATTATGCATGTATTTTTTATATATATATATATTTATAATAAAAAAAAAGGGGGGGGGATTATATATATATATATAAAAAGCTAATAAAAAGGCCTCTTTTTCTCTCTTCTCTTTTTCTCTCTTTTTTTTTAACCCAATGTCTAAACCAGTTATTTTATTATCACCACCACCAAAAAGAAACTCTCATGATAAAATACCATCACCAACACTTTCAAAGACATTTTCTTCACTTAGTAGAAAACTATCAAATTTATCACTAAGATCTTCACCTCCTTCACCTCAACCTATTACTACATCTAGCTTTTTATTAATACCTAATGAAGATGATAGTCATATCAAGACTACATCTATTATAATGACAGGCGGAGCCAACAACATGTATTTACCGCCTTCACCTACATTTTCAGCTTGTACTACACCTACTTCAGAACGTGCACAACCATTTGTTATTTTACAAGATAAATATAAACATCATAAAAAGGGAAAAACGATCGGTAGTGGAGCAACAGCTAAATTAAGGTTACTAGAATCTAATTTTACAAAAGAAATTGTAGCCATTAAAACCTTTCGTAAAAGAGACGATAAAGATGAAAGTAAAAAAGGATACGATAAACGTATGACCAGTGAGTTTTGTATATCAAAAACTTTATGTCATCAACATGTTGTACAAGTATTTGATTTGTTAAAAGATAAAAAGGGTAGATGGTGTTCTGTTATGGAATATGTAAGTTGGTTTAATTAAAATAACAAGTTTTGTTGTTGCTAATAATAACCCTTTTTTTTTCTCCCAAAATAAAAAAGTGTGCAGGTGGTGACGTATTTGCTATACTGCAACAGTTTGATTTATCAGATAAAGAAATTGATTGTTTATTTAAGCAATTATTATTAGGAGTTCAACATATTCATCAAAGTGGAGTTGCACATCGTGATATTAAACCAGAGAATTTGGTAATGACAACAAATGGTATATTAAAGATTGCTGATTTTGGAGTAGCCGATGTAGTACAGTCTTGTTTTGATATTGAAAGTAGTTTATCTAAAGGAAAATGTGGTTCAGAACCATACTGGTCACCCGAGTTATTTTATTCTGATGAATATGACGGCAGATCATTTGATATATGGAGTTGTGCAGTAACATGGCATTGTATGTTGTATAGGCGTATACCTTTCTTTAGGGCATGTACAGATGATCCAAATTATATTGACTTTTTATCTGCAAGAAAATCAAATAGCTGGTTACCGTTGTCTAAATGTAACTCGATGGAAAAACAAATACTTTATGGTATGTTTGATCCAGCCGAAAAGACGAGGTTAACTATAGATCAAATAGTTGATTCAGATTGGATAAAATCTATATCCGTTTGTTATCAATCATTTGAACATCATAGGCATCATTTTTATTAAAGAAAAAAAAAAAAAAAACTTGATAATAAAAAAAACAAGGAGAAAAAGAAAGAAAAAAAAACACACACAACAGGGTAATTAAAAAGGAGAGGGGAGGGAGGAATATGTTTTTTTTTTTTTTTTTTTTTTTTTTTTTTTTTTTTTTTTTTTACTTTGACTTTACATTTTGACTTAACCAGTTCAGTCCTTGAAATAATCCGTCACCTGTAGTAGCACATGAAGGATAAACATACCAAGGTCTTTCTTTCATTTTATCTAATCCTAATTTCTCAGTTACTTCTTGAGGTAACATGGCTCCAGGCAAATCTTGTTTATTAGCAAATACCAATAAAAGACAATCCTTCATTTCTCGATCTGACAAAATACGATGTAATTCTTGACGAGCTTCATCAATACGATCTCTATCTTGCGAGTCGATAACAAAAATTAAACCTTGTGTTCCTGTATAATAATGTCTCCACAAGTTACGAATCTTGTCCTGTCCTCCTACATCCCAGACATTAAACTTTACGTTTTTATAAGTAACTGATTCCACATTGAACCCGACTGTTGGAATTGTAGTAACAGATTGGTTTAACTTTAACTTGTAAAGAATAGCTATATATTTTTTTATTTATTAGTAAAAAAAAAAAGAGAGAGATGAAGCTTTTTTTTTTGTTATAGTACTTACTAGTTTTTCCAGCAGCATCTAAACCCAACATCAAAATACGCATTTCTTTACTACCAAACATTTTGGATAAGGCTTTGGATAAATTTGCACCCATTTTATTATTATTATTATTGTATTAAGTGGTATAGTCTATATATAAGAAGGAAAGGGAAGGGGGTTTTTTTTTTATTATATTAAAGAGAGAAAGAGAAAAATTAAATATAAAAAAAATAAAATAAAAAAAAGTCCGAAATAAATATTATATTTAGTGCAACATGAATATATAATAGCTTGCTCCCTGTTTCCATTAGTTATAAAAGAGCAAAGAAGAGGGAAAAAATAAAGGGGGGAGATCTCATTACTGCTTTACACGAACGAAAAAATAAAATAAAATTAAAACTCCTTTTTTTTTGAGTTTTATACCTTTCTTCCCCTTCTTTATCTCCCCCTTCTTGTATAAAGAAGTGGACCAATTAACTATTATGCGTGTGTACAACTATATTTTTATTACCTTAATATGTTTTTGTGTTTGCTTTTTTTAAAAAAAAATAATTGATAAACTACTTGAAAAGGAAATTTTCTTGTCCCTTTGATAAGACTCATCGTGACTATCCAATAATAAATAAAAAATATAAAAAAGGGAAAAATGTACTATCCCTACTTTTTATCCTTGTATTCTCCCTTTTATACACTTTTTATTATTATATTAATGACTTCTACCTCTGATTCTTCTCCTGTCATCGCTTTTATTGGTGGTGGTAATATGGCCGAAGCCATTTTAGGTGGTTTATACGCTCAAGGTCACGCTCATACCAGTTTAAGATTCTCTGAACCTTTAGACGCTCGTCTCCAATATATGACCAAAAAATACCCTGGTGTCATGGCAACCAACGACAACGATCAGTGTGTAGATGGTGCTGATATTGTTATCTTGGCTGTCAAACCTCAAGTACTCCGTACCGTTGTTTCTGATTTATCTGCTACTTTACACAAGAACCCTAAAATCTTGATTATATCAATCGCAGCAGGTATTGAATCCGAAGCCATCCTTCGTTGGTTAAATGCTGATTACCAAGCTCCTTTGGTACGTATTATGCCAAATACTCCTGCACTTATTGGTGAAGGTGCTGTAGGTCTCTTTGCAAACAAGGTCGTCACACAAGAACAAAAGGAATTAACTGAACGTTTATTACGTTCCGTATCTAAAGAATTGGCTTGGGTTGAAACTGAAGCATTGATTGATGCTATTACTGGTGTAAGTGGTAGTGGTCCTGCTTATTTCTTTTTAATGATGGAGGCAATGGGTAAAGTATTTTTATTTATTTTTGTGATGTGATGTGTCTGAGCTACAAAAAAAAGCGTGTGATAAGAAACTTTAGATCTAATCTTTTTTATCTCTTTTTTCTAGAAAACGCTGGTATTGCAGTTGGCTTAACACCCGAAGATGCTAAAGCATTGACACTTCAAACTTGTTTAGGTGCTGCTCGTATGGCACAAGAATCAGAAGATGATCTTGCTACTTTACGTCGTAAAGTCACTTCTCCTCACGGTACAACAGAAGCTGCTATTAAATCAATGGAAGCTGCCAATATCCGTCAAGTTATTCATGATGCTGTTGTTGCCGCTACTGATCGTAGTAAAGAATTAGCTGAAGAATTAGGTAGAGAATAAGACTACAAAAAAAAAGTAGTAGTTTTTTTTTTTTTTTTTAAAAAAAAAAAATAATGTAATTATATATATATAGTCAATAATAAAAAGATTTGAAGATAAAACATGTGGATAGCTACTTTTAGTATGACTGAAAAAAAAAAGTGTGTAGAGTGATTGGTTTACGTTGACAAGCGATCAATTAAAGCCATATACAGAGCCGTGGGTAAAATTGAATGAATCTCAGTTTGTATAAAAATCAAACCCGCTTTAAAATTAAAAAAGAGGGTTGTTGTACCTTTATTTTACAGAATCTGGGTCACAGGATAACCTTTTTATTATAATTATTCAAGCAGAAATAACTCCGAGTTGACAGTTGTTTATTATTGCATGTTTTTTTTTGTAGTACAAATAGTTTTAAAAAAAAAATTATGGTTTCTAAGTTAAAAAAAATTTTATGTTGTTTTTATGTGTACATTGGGGGGAGAGGTTTGTATTCTTTTGAATATTTTTTAAGGTTGTGCGTTTGATGGTTGCGAAGTAAAGGGTTTTTTTTACAAGTTGAAAAAAAAATTTTGTATATCGAAAAAATAAGAAAAAAAAAAAAAAAAAAGATGTTGGTTTGTATGTAATATAAAGGAAAAAGAAAGAAAAAACAAAATTGGAAAACAGTGAAAATCAAAAATAAGAAAATTAAGAAGAACGAGGAGGAACCCAAGAACCTAATTAGAATAAAAAAAAGTATAAGAATCTAAACAAATTCAATTTATAGTGTATATAATTTATTACCGGAATCGGGAGAGGCTGTAGTTGCTGTAGATGTAGATGTAGAAGGTACAGGTGTCATAGGCTGAGGTTTTGCAAAGTTTTCGTTATGCTCGTGCTTAATATCAGGTAAATGAGGACTTGATCTTTGAGAAGGAGGTTGGCTGTGTTGTTGAGGTTGTTGGTAATAAACTTGAGGGCTGCCAGCAGGAGATTGTTGATGCATAACATGTTCATTATGTTGTTGCATCATAGGAGGACGAGAAGTTTGAGGAGATTGTTGTTGTTGATGCATAATATTATTATAATGTTGTTGAGGCATAGGAGAATGTTGTTGTTGTTGTTGTTGCTGTTGCTGTTGTTGTTGTTGATAAGGATGTTGTTGTTGTTGTTGACCAGCTTGTTGTTGTTGACCATTCTCGTTAGTTCCGGGAACAAGAACAGGATAACCCATAGGAGGGTAAACAGGGTTAACAACATAAGGTTGAGACATCATTTGTTCTTTATGATAATTAGCGTATTGATAAGGATCGTAAGGTTGACCGTATTGATTCAAGTTGCTAGGGTAACCGAATGGAATAGTAGGTCCGCGCATAGAAGGTGCATATTGAGCAGGTTGACCGTTTTGTTCGTTATTGTTATTATTATTCATTTCTGTAATAGCTTTACGAGGTTTTTCTTCTAAATGAATTATTAAAAAAAAAAAAAATTGTTTAGCCAATCAATGTTTTAAAAAAAAAAGCGCGCGTTTCTTAAAAGTGAAAATTTTTTTTTTCGTCAAAAAAAAAAAAAAAAAACTTACCACCAGTCTTTTGTCTTCTCTTGTATGGACCACGCTTAATACCCTTCTTACGTTCCTTTCTAACAGAGTTAACACAAGTATCAGCAATACCATATTTAATACATCTAGGACAAGGTCTTGCATCATCACATTTCTTACAAGCTTTTTGACAGTTGGCTTTGAAAATGAAAGTAAATAAAAATTTAGCTTTTTTTTGGGAATTGCACACACAAAATAATATTTGAAAGGTTTACTTACTACATGCGTTCTTTACTTGCTTTCTCTTGGGAGCTTGTTGACCACCAACAACAACTGATTGAGATTGATCGGTAGTAGCAATGATACCAGGATGTTGCATAGGAGGTAAACCATTAGGATGATTCATCATAGGCCCGCTAATAGAAGGACCATTATTCAAAACGTTAGAGGTAGGTGCTCCAGGATTTTGGTAAGGTGCTTGAGTTTGATAACCCTGTTGTTGTTGATAATATGGCATAGATTGCATTTTTCGTTTTTTGTATTTTATAAAGAGGAGTTACTATTATATTTTGCAGTCTTTTTTTGGAGTTAAAAAAAAAAAAAATTTGAGGAAAAAAAAAAATAAAAAGATATATTAGTACAAGGGTTTCTTAAGAAAAAAAGAATTAAGAAAAAAAAATTTTTTTTTTTTACTCGTCTTGTTACAAATTTTTTTTCGGATTACAAATTTTTTTTTTTTTTTTAATAAACATTTTTTTTTTCATTTTGTCAGTTAAAATGATATCCAAAATAGTTTTTATCTGTCTTTTTTCATTTTTCTTTTGCAAAAGGAAAACTAATCTACCAGTTCCTTGAATTTAAACAAATTACAAACAAATAGAAAAAAAAAAGATACACAAAAAAGCTAAATGTTTGTGTAAAAAAATAAATAATAGAGAGCGCCGCTGGAAACTGACTTTATGTTTTGTATAAATTTAAGGGTTGAACTGATAGAAATTTTGTTTCCCTTTGCACAGAATCCGAAAAAAAAGTAACAAGAACAAGTAAAAAAAATACAGAAGGAGCCTTAAAAAAAATATCAAAAAAAAAAAAAACTTACTGTATACAAAAAAAAAGAAAGTTGCAGTTCGAAAAAGTACAAGAAAAAAGTAGTTGACGAGAGAAAGAAAGACCGCAACAAAAAAAAAGAGGGACTTTTTTTTCTTTGTAAAAAAAAAAAAAAAAAAAAAAAAAAGTAAAATAATATAAAAAAAGACGGTAATGCGCGGAGAGTAAAACTAATCGAAACAAAATAGACCAAGAGAAAAAAAAATTTACTGTATAACTTGTCAAAAAAAAAAGAGCTAAATTTGGGATAAAACATGTTTAAATTGGGAGTGATGTAAAGTCACATTGGGTCTGACACTGAATAAAAGAAAGACACGTTTTTTTTTATATACGGGGGGGTTTTTTTTTAACTTTTTTAGATGTATACTTTTTTTGTTGTTATTGTGCGGTAAAAAAAAAAAAAAAAAAAAGTATTTATTTGTTGTCATAATAGCACAGACAATTTTAAGGGAAGCAATAAGAAGAAATACAGGGTACAAAAAGTGGCAATTGAATTATAGGAGTTTGAATTAAAAAGAAAAACCAGTATTTATCATTGGTGTAGTTTTATATTTCAAGCTCGTTCCGACATTTCCATTTTTCTCCGTAAAACTGTTATCCGATGACGAATAGATTCTATAACTGATTTTTTATAAACGATTTAGCTGTTTAAAAAAGAAAGCAGTAAAAAAAAAAGGATATACTTACATGTAGTGATAATACGTCTATCGTCTTTTTCAATAGTGATATCGTCATTAGGACGGACTTGTAATATGGCCTCCAACATCCATATCGCAGTTTGATAATCTTGTTCGCATTCAGTGATATTTTCTCCTACTAATTCATGAACCGCTGCAGCTCGACTCTAATATAAATGGCTTTAATTTTAAAATGAAAAAAAAAAAAAAAAAAATTATATTTACCATTTCTAACGCTTTATCATATAATAACTTTTCAACACAAGAATTATAAATCGAATGCTTATCTTTAATGGATTCTGCTCGTTTTAAACAGTCATTAAATTTATCTCGCATCCACTGAACTGCATCATTTAACGCAGCCGTCGTATTATTACTCTTTCCTTGACCATCTTCTAAAATATATTGCTGCCAATACTCTTGAGCTAAATTTAAACCGAATTCAAGTATAGAAAGTGATTTTAGGTAAAGTACAACTGCCTCATCTCCAAGTATAGAATCTTGTTTGGGCTGGTTATCAAATAATCCGCATTTTTGATCGGCATATTCTGTCACTGCATGTGCCATACACGCTAATCTCTCAATATGTTTCATTGTACCATTATTACTTGTATTATGTAAGGATAAAAATCCCTGAGGCGATCCCTGATGATGAGCCTGGTCTTTAGGTGGTGAGGGTATACTTATACCAAATAATCGAACTGACGCTTTGCTAAGTGCTTTGGCTAAGGCTGAACCAGAGGATGTACTGGTACTGGTCTTTCGTTCTCTGCTAAAAGGTGGTGTAGAAGGTGAAATTGGTATATTTACTGCTGACGAGGGTTTATTATTTTCTGTCTTCATTTGTATAGCTACAGTACGTGGCGAGGCATCTAATTCTATTTATTTATTGTTTATAATTAGTATGCATTATACTACCTCACTAGTAACCATTCCCTTACCGTCTGCGAATTGATTTGTTTCAATAATTCTTCTATCTAATACTACATATTCTTGCAGCATATCTTCTTCTTCTCCACCACCACCGCCACCACCACCTACTCTACGCTGCTGTTGCTGCGGTGTACCTGAATTTATAGGTTGAGACGGCGACGTCTGTGTCCAAGTATTGTCTTTAGATTCAAATTTCGCTGGACGACCTTTTGAATAAAGCGGCGAACTATTACTATTATTCAGAAAGTTATTTTTTTTTTTCTGTAAAAAATATATATGCATATATATATTACCTGGCGTGATCTATTGTAGACCATCTTCTAGTATCAGAACTTCTTTGTGCAAATGGAGGAGGCTCATAACTAGAATTATTTTGCTGTGAACGAGACGACCTTGGCTTAACGATACTCTGCGGTTGCGGTTGCATTAATACAGCAGGATGACAAAAGAAATCCTCAAACGACATTCTTTCAACTGGATTTTTTCTTAATAATTTACGTATTAAATCTTTTAAATCACTGCCGATAACAATATTATGATTTCTCTCGTCGGGGAAGTGGATTTTGTCGTTGTTTTCTTGGATCTTTTTTAATAGTTCAATGTGGTTTTGAGCTCTGAAAGGAGGTCGACCCGTTATCATCTCATATAATACTGCTCCTACACTCCATAAATCCGCTTTGGCATCGTATTTTTTGTAAGATAGGATTTCAGGTCCCATGTACAGTGGTGAGCCACATAAAGTGTCCGCTAGACTGGCGTTCGGTAAGAATCGTGCAAATCCAAAGTCGGCTACTTTTAGTATAGGTAAATCGCCATTCGTCACATCGTCCTTGTTATGTCCAGGTTTTACTAGTAACAAGTTCTTTTATTTATTTATTTTAGTTAACGTTCAAATATTATATATATATATGTATCTATTTACCTGTGGTTTAATATCTCTGTGAACTAAATTTTTTGACCTTAAAAATTCTAATGCATTTGCTAAAATAATAAAAAAGTAAATAAATAAATATATAAAAAGACATATAAAATACTTGTACCTAATTGCTTTAAAAAGTGTCGAACGACTCTTTCAGGTAGACCACCAGCAGGTCCTTTAGCTGCTTTGTTTTCTCTTACATTTCTAATATAATGAGATAAGTCACCTAAAGAACAGAACTCCATGACTAGAAATATATTCGACTCTGTTTTCTAATTGGACAGAAAATAAATACAATAATAAATTTCAAAAAAAAAAAAAAAAAAAAAAAAGAAGCATGAATACCTGACATTCAATTAAACCAACAATATGATCATGTCTTATCGCTGTAAGTATAGATATTTCAGACTCTAAATTCTCTAATAGCTTTTTAGTTAATTTGGATCTTCGTACGGATTTTACTGCCACAGTTTGATTTGTTAACTTTTTTAAAAAAAAATAAGATGTAATTATTCTTCTGTATTATGCAATATATCAGAAAAAAAAAAAAAAAAAAAAAAAAAAAAACTCACTTTATGCTGCGCTTTATAAACTGTTGCAAATGAACCTTGTCCGATCTTTTCTTTAACAATGTAATCTCCAACGTTGTCCATGCTTGTTTGTTGAGATGCTGTAGCCATGGGGGAAATATAAATATATATATGAAAAAAAAAATATGTGTATATATAAAATAAAATAAAAAGTGTGTGTGTGTGAGAGAGAGAGAGAGGGAAAAAAAAGAAGAAAAAAGAGGGGGATTATATATATAAAAAAGGGGACGCTGGTCACAGGCCTTTTTGAATGGTTTGGTCACATTTTCGCACACACACACACTGTCGTGACTGTTACTTTATGCGATTTACTCTCTGAAGTATCCTTTTGAAATGGTTATTACTTTTTTGCAATGAAGTTCATATTAAAGTGAATCAACTCTTTACATAGATCTCATCATTAGATAGAAAAGTTCCCTTTTCTTTATCGCTCGTTGTATTTCTTTTATCATAAAGATAGAGATAACAATTCGGAAGCTTAGTTATCAATCATATTCAGTGACGCAAATCTCTCATGACTTTTTTAAATGTCGATATTTTCTTTAGAGAAAAAATGTGTCCTTTTCATGAGCTGTCTTCTTTTGATAAACTAATCATTACTAATATAAAGTTACGCATTGATAGGTTAAGATTTATTTTCTGGGAACGAACCTATCTTTAAAGTGCCACATATCGGTACTTTATTTGACTCGTGCCAATTGCAACTTTTGAACTCTTCTGTCAAAATCCAGAAATAGAGAAATTAAAGACTGTTGATATTTTAATGTATAAATGAAAGTACTTGTGAATTATAGGTTAGTACATTACTGTGTAAGGAGAAAAAGTCTAAACAAAAACAAAAAAAAAGGTGCTTTCTTTTTAATTCAGGTACAGAACAAGTAATAAAGGTAATAGTCTTTTTCAAGGTTTTTGGAAAAAAAAAGGCTCAAGGTACCCGTGGATGAGGAAAAGAGAAACGTTAACTTATTAGTATATATGTAATCAGCATATATGCAACTATATATACTCTATTCTCCTTCTTGACAATATCCTTGTTTGTTCCTCAACTGCCGCTTTCTGTCCGTTGAGTTTTGTGTTACAATACCAAAAGATTGATCTCCTGCTTTACCTTTTGAAGTAATAAAATGTGCAAACGCTTTCTTTGTAAAACTTCCTTTGAAAAGACGTGCACATACTATATAAAAGTATTTTTTTCCTGTGTATGAATTCATTTTTTTAAAAAAGAAGAAAAGTTGCTAAAAAAAAAACAAAGTGTCATATAATACAACCTTTTTTTTATGGAAAAAAGATAGCTCCTGGTTCTACCTTTTTGCATGCTTTGCAAAAAGAATATTCTTCTATCACCCTGAAAAAAAAAAAAGTAGAATAATCATGCAAGATGTATTGTGGTGTTTCCGGATAATTTGAACTTTTTTATGGCGTAAATTGCTATTTCTTTTTCTCATTTAAAAGCTGACGGCGTATATCAATTTGAATACTTACTTTAGTATTTGCATGTATCTATACGTTCTCTGTACAGAAACTCATACTCACAGTTAACATAGTTCAACCAAGAATAGCTACAAAAAGTAGAATAGTTTACAATATGTTTGAGGTTCAAGAACTTTTGTCTTTAAAATTATTTATTTCTCCCCCCCTGAATATAGAAGAGACTTTGAAAAGTTTTGCCCAAAATGATTTTAAAATACACGACTTGGGGAGAGAGAGAATATATATTAGGAGATGCTGTTAAAAAAAAAAAAAAGTAAGTCACTTTTTGTAAGTGGTCAGTTTACACAGCACAGATCAATGCAAAAGTGATCATGTGCACTCCCAAGATATTTATATTTAAATAACCTTTTTTTTTTTTTTTTTTTTTTTTTGTTATTATTATTCTTTTTTTTTCTTTCTTTATCCTATACTCTCTTTTAAGTCAATATGGTAAAATTAAATAATAATAATAATAAGCCCTTTTTTGTTTGTTTAACCAGTCCTTTTTTTTTCCCTTAAGCTTACGGCCCCTTATGTTCACTTTAACAATACAAAAAAATCTCACCATGATGGTGGTAGAGGTAATCATGACACTAATGTCATGACCATGATTGATTATACCAATTTGTATATAAAGAATCTAGATGCAGATGTTACAAGTTATGATTTATTTAAAAGATTTATAGTATATGGTAAAATAATCTCAGCTAGAGTCATGAAGGATAATATCACAAGCAAATCAAAAGGATATGGTTTCGTTAGTTTTACGCATATTGATGAAGCAAGAGAAGCTTTACAACAAATGGATGGTGCACTTGTAAATACAAAGAATATTGTCGTCACTTTTCATGAACATAAAAAGCAAGTGACAACGAATAACAACAATAGCAATAATGATATCAAACGTAATAGTCATGAACTTATTCAACAGCATCAAAGCTATCCTTCTCCACAATCAGCTTCTTATCCAAATTACAGTTATATTCCTGACCAACAAGTAAAGGTACACCCTCTTTTGAAAAAAAAGGAGAATACACAAAACAAAAACAAAACAAAAACAAAAAAAAAACAAAAAAAAACTAATCTTTTTTCTTCCTTTTGTATGCGCAGAATACCACTGTTATACCATCTCATAATCCATGGAATGAAACTGGTATTTGGATGCACACTAATAAATCCCCTGTGGTAGTTCCACATCATGCGTACTCTTCTATGCATCATGTACCTATTTCAACAACAACAAATAATAATAGTTTAGTGTCACCTTATCAGCAGCAGCAACAGCAGCAGCAGCAGCAGCAGCAGCAGCAACAACAACAACAACAACAACAACAACAACAACAACAACAACAAGTAGGAGGAGCATCAGTTCAAGTTCAAGAAAGTAATATCAATAGTCAAATACAGTATCAAAAATTAAGAGATGCTGTTTATTCACAATTATCGGATTATCAGCAAAAAGATTTAAATGATCTCGTTGATTTGATTCAATCATTAAAGAAACGAGATTTGTCTCTTTGTTTATTTAACCCAATCTTCTTGAAACAAAAAATTGATGAAGCCTACGAAGCACTTTATTTATTTCAAAATAACACAACTTCAATGACTACGACACCTTCTTTAGTCCATCGAAATATTCAGGAAGATGCAAATAGCACTCATTCAGCTGTCGTTGCCATCTTGACCTCTTTAGAAGGCATGACAATGAATAAAAAGAAGCGTGTCTTTGGTGATATTTTTTTTCCATATGTCAGGGTAATATATATATTTTAAAAAATGCAAACCTTTTTGAAACTAATTTATATAAATTAGGCAACGGGTGTTAAACATGCTCCCAAAGTAACTATTCGGTTATTAGATACTGTACCTTTGGATGAGCTTGCATTTAGTATGTACGACAAGAAAGAATTAACTAGAAAAGCTCAAATTGCTTATTCTGAACTTTACTGTTAAAAAAGAAGAAGAAGAAAAAAAAAAAAAAAAAAAAAAGCCTTTTTTTTCTATTATTAATTATTTATATGAACATGATCTTTTTTTTTTTTTTTTTTTCTTTTTTTTATATATGCTTTTTATACTCCTCTTTACCCCTACACACACACACATATCCCTTTTTTATATAATATATTACCCTCAAACACAATTTTTTCTTTTAACCCATTCTCTTTACTTTACTCCCCCTTTCCTTTTTTTTTGATGAAGAAAAAAACCAAAAGCCAAAAAAAAAATATATACAAATATATATTATCGTCCCTTTTTTTTATTTATTTTTCTAAGTGTAACCACCAATTCCACCTGATTGAAAGTATAAATCTTGAAAGTCTTGTAATACTTCATCAAAGGAATCAACGAAACTTGGAGATTCATCGGTTGTGCTACGAGTAGCAAAATTCATACAACCCATGGGGTTGGATTGATTTGTCATATAAAACACTGGCTTTAAATAATTATTGGATTGATCATCCACATAACGTTTAATCAAGTGCCACGGACGTTCTTCTGCCTCGTTTTTTATAAATACTTTTTTCGGCATTTGTTTCATCAGATTAGCATGTACAAATAAGGGTTCTTCCATATTATTATCCATGTACTGTAACATACTATGTCCGCAAAATTTACCTTCTACTAATAATCCGGCCATACCTACAAATGTCTTGATCCGATAAAATGGCGCATTTAATGCTTGCCAGGCATATTGAAATGTATCTTTGTCTCCATTTAAAAGATTAAAGTATAATTCATGATAGAATTGCATAAACCATGATAATTGAAGTGGAAGCCAATGACGCTTTTTATCTACTACCATTTGCCCTGATTCTTGCTCCCAAGTATCTTGACATTCAATCTCTAATATTCTAAATATTTTATTTTCTGCTGCAGTCTTCCAAAAGTCAGGCCAAAAGATGGCACCAGTTTGTTTAAACTCTTTTGTATCGAATAAAAATGTTGGGTCTCTAGTAGGAATATTATCTGAATCCAGGTACAATACATTTCTAAAACTAGAATTAATAATAGCTGCCGCCTTTACTTGAAACCTTTTTTTATTTTATTTCGTTAGTATGTATTATGTCCGTATATTATTTTACACTTTACTGTTTATTTCTACTTTTAAGTCTACTAAGAGATTTACTAAGTCCAAAATCAGATAGATCGCGTAACTTGACATTTTTAAATGATTGGATTTCCGATTCAAAAGAGGCAGCTGTGTCTGCTTCGTGTTCCATGTGCCATATTTCAATAGGTAATACACACTTAAATTCATATTGTAATAAACGAATTGTTCCCATCGTTCTTTTTAAAGTATCATCATTACCAGCCACAAAAACAATTCCCTGGGGTTGTTCCCATTCTGGTATCGCTAAAAGCTTTTCTTGGGCTATAAATTGTTTCCAGCCTTGATTATAAAGTCGAATTGATTTATCTGAAAGTTGATCCCAGTATTTACGGTGATTATCTCGATGATGGACGTCTACGTTTCTTTCTACATTTTCAGTTAAACATTTAGTGTTAAATTTTGGTATTATTGGTGGTACTACTTCTGATACTATATTATTATTATTATTATGTTGCTCTTGTTGTATATTAATAGAAGGTAACTTTTTATAAATGTATAAATACATGTAAATAGGATAACTTAGACATAATAAAGCCACAATATATCTTAAAACCGTAGATTTACGTTTAATCATAATTATATAAGAAAGAAAGAGAGAGGGGAAAAAAAAAGAAAAAAAGAAAAAAAGATGCAACAGCTAAGAGATCGTCAGCATTACACAAACAGATATTTGAGAAGGAGTCTTATTTGACATTTATAATTTATTTTGCTCTTCTTTTAAAAATGCTGGTGGCTCATCAATTTCTTTCCAAATTTGTTCCATCCTTTTTCTCTTTTCTACAGCTGCACCCTTATTAAGTTTACGCATAGCAAGAAACTACGTTATATAAAAATTAGTTTCCTTTTATTTTAAAAAAAATACAACACTTTTTTGTTTTGTTTTGTTTATTTATACCTCTTCTTTTAAACACTTGTCAACAGCTGTCTTGGCTGAATTACAAGCACCAATAAACTTATTAAATGTACCAGCATTATGACAATCGTTTAAAGCTTGAATGGCTTCGTCACAACCTTCTTGTTTATGAGCTTCTAAAGGTGGATGCATTTTGTAATGTAGTAAGGAATATGTTAAGAAAAAAAAAACAACCCCGGGAGTCAACGCAAATAAAAAAGAGAGTCGCTTTTTTTTTTTTTTATATCCCCGTCCTGGGGGGTTTTTAAATCGAATGATTTTTTGTAAACCAGGTACAGCATGAAGTTTATAGACATACACAGTTAACTCAATATATTGCTTTTTTCGCGTTCATGTACACGTTAATTTTATATATATATATATATATAAAAAGGGGGGGGGGGGACTGGGCTGCATAAGTGGGTATTTTTTTTTCTATTTAAAAATATAACTTCATTCACTTTTTTTGTGTTCAAAAAATGAAAAACGAAATTAAATTAGGAAGACTTGTTCAATGTAACTGCCATCACACTTGCTTACCAAACAGTAAACATGGTTTTCAATGGTTACTTCCTCGTACAAAGAGTAAACATATGCTGTACCAACAAGTTCAACAAAACCACAAGAGTAAGTTTTTGTAATAAAAAAAAAAAACTTATTTTAAAATTGTCATATTTAGATACTACCGTGTCCGTAGATCAAATACAACAACAATTGTTATCTTTTTCTTTATTAAACAAGAAAACTGACACTAAAAAAATTAAAAAGAAGAGAAACTTCAAGATGTCCATCTTGTTGGAAATGGATCTAAAAAAGAAGATGGATTCAGGTGGAAACACTGTTCTTAAAGAGTTTTTTGTAAAGTCTTCTTACAACTGAATAAACTTTATAATTATGCCGTCTCCTATAGTGCTCGGGAGATAAAGGGCTTCCAAGCTCCCAACCCCAACCCCCCTTTTTTTTAATTCAGTGGATAACTCTGTGCCAATGATGTTTTTAATTTCCCACCATTAAGCATGATTTAATTTGGCTTGGTACACCTTTTAAAATGCAAAGAAAGAGGCATAATTAAAATTCAGTTGATTATACCTACAAAGGAGTGTACTTTAGGGTACGACAGAAAGTCTGTCTGTTTTTGGCATTATTTCTCTAGTATTGACAGTTTTTTATTATTATTATTATTCTTGGTTTGATTTTTATTTCTTATTTACAAATCTTTTAAACTTGTTAAATACTCCTTTCAAACGAACTGAATAAAGTACAGAAAAGTATGATCCATTCATTTTATCCTCAAAAACTATGGAATTTATTAGTTAAATAGGGAATTGTTTTTATATCTCTTTGCATTAATAGAACACATGTATAGTTATCTAGATTTAGTGGTGAGTTCACTTTGATATCATTAAGCTTTTATATATATATATATATATGCAATTTTGAATACACTACATATATTTAAGATACTCCTATTGTAATTCAATAAAATAAGGGGGTATCATAATAGGTGAATATTTTGATACTATAATGTATGGTGATATCAGTACTGCATTTTGATGAAGATTTGAGTGTTGCAATATATTAGATATTGTATTATACATCATAGCGTATAAAGGTTTTGGTGCGCAAATATGCTATTTAAAGAGCATTTGATCACACATGTTTCTTCCTTCTCGTCAGATTGATGAGTTGCCTCCTTTTTTTGCCTCTTGTTCGAACATAGGCTGCTTGTTGATTTTTTGTCAGTGTCTAGACCACAAGGCGGGCACATTTTTTTTAACTAGTCTATTAACCGAAAAAAGACATTTCTAAAAGATTATGACTTTAAACAGTGGATTTGCTTTAGTGATATCCACGACTAAATAAATTGAACATTGGCTATAGCTGTTTGTGTAGATATATTTAGAAGTGACACCTGTCAAAAAAAAAAATAGTAGACGAAGACAATATAAATGATTCAATCAGATGTGATGGTAACAGATAGTAGTAATACGATACGTAATAGCTGTTTATCAAAGGTTGGCTCAATACAATTTCGACTGTCATTTTTTTCTTTTTTTTTTTTTTTTTTTTTTTTTTGCGAGAAAAATAAAGGTTTATATAATTCTAATGAAGTTTTATTCATTCCATACTACAGCATGGTAAAGCCTGCAGGAAAATAATAAGTTTTGAGGGTCACACTCATGCAACCCCCCCCCCTTAACAACTTTATTTTCATTGAACCAAGCTTAACTGTAAACTCACAAACATCTTGACATCGAAGGTTTATATAAACTTACTGTGTAAACGTCAACTAGTTTCTAGTACTAGGATTTACGGCGTGCGTAATTAAAAATCCCCCTATTAGTTGTTTGAAGTCGATACTGGCATGAATGTATTTTCCAGATAATTGTTATATCACATCATACAAATCAAACAACACCAACACTCACTCCAGAAACAGTTTCAATAGATAAATTACATCTGAGAATGATAAAAATAAATGTAAATGGTTGGTTTTTTTTTTTTTTTACAGGGCTTCAAGCTGCATAAGATTATACTTAAATATCATACCTGTAACAATATCAAGTATTCTTTGTAACGTAAAACCATGTATTTGAATTAAGGGAACTTGTGGCATGACGAGACTACAGTGTAAATAACTTATTTTACCTTTGTAATAAATAAGAATAAACGACATTCTTGCGGCATCAGTAAAAGCCTCTCAAGAAGCCTTTCACGAGGAAAAGACGACCAAAGTGTAGCATTAACTTGAAATATAACCACACCAGTCGGCACCAAAAACCATAAAACCATTACTAACACCAATCACATCAAAAATAAAACAAAAATAAAAAGGTACGGGAAGAGCAAAAAAGTACCAGTAAAGCAAAGAATCCAAACAGAATAGAGAGTTTCAACATTTCTTTTAAAAAATGTAATAAAAAGCTCACACCCTGATATTGGCTTATCATAAATAACGACAGATTCTTTACCAAGAGGATAGTGTATAAACCAAAGCACTATAACAGTCAAAAATGTGCCAAGTTCTTCTTACATGGTAATATATACAATTCTAGCTATGATACTACACCGTATAACTAATTATATCTCACCTATAGACATACTTTTGTCGTCCATTATGAAGTAACGCATTTCACTGATAATTCCAGCGGTTAATCACTGAAGAACCTTACGAAACATGAGCACGCCTTGAGCCTCTACACACCCTGTCAGAAAAATTACGAAAAAGTAACACCCAAATATGGGTTAGCATCACGGGGAGTCGGGCGAGAAAAAGGCCAGTACAAGGGATGCTTCATTGATGGTGACCCGGATTTTTGTTGTACTTGTCGTTCAAACAACTGCCCTTGAAAAAAAAAAAAAAAAAAAAAAAAAAAAAAAAAAAAAAAAAAAAAAAAAAAACTACTACAAAAACTGTAAGGCTACCAATAAAAATAAACTGCTCTAAAAAACAATCACAATAGTATGCGTTTATTGATATTTAATATCTAATATTGCATAGGATAGAGGTATAGCTTGTTTCGATTAAATATGGAAGAATCCAAAACAGCTGGCATATTTTTTTTTTCTGTTGGAGATAAACGGATTCATAGTAAATCAAAGTAAAGCGAACAGTACACATATCACTGGTTATTTCAAAAATCCATGCATGGTTTGACCGTCGATATTATGAGCAGCAGCACCAGTAGAAACCATTTTGAATATATGATACCCATGAACACGGTAATATTGTTCAAACATTTTTAAAAAGATGTGATTTGCCAGTATCTGCAACAATTACAGAAACAAAAACAGTTGATTCAAGCTCGTATGTTAATACGTAACCGTTGTGTAATAGAAGTGTGAACACTTCATAAACCAAGACTCTTATTGTTTAATTCATAAGAACATTTAATCGTCTAATTATTTAAGTAATATGTATAGAGTAAGACTATTTTATGTAAGAAAATACATATTGATTAAACTTATCCATATTTAGAATCCCGTAAAAAAAAAATTTATTGTGTCTTTTTTCGATCAGCTTCTAAAGTCATAATCTTTTAGAAATATCTTTTCCGATGAATAGACTACATAACGAATTAACCATTCTTGGGGAGACGTCTTACAGAAATTTTATATAAGAATAGAATATTATTCTCACGGAAAAAAACAGTTTATGTAAAAAAAAAAAAAGAATTGCGTAAATTTTTTTTTTTTTTTGTACGTGGTGTCATTTTTCGAAATTATGATGTCCTGATACACTCATTGTTTTCGTGGTTTTGACACGTTTGTTTGGCAATTGGGTTAATAGGGCACCGAAAAAAAAAATTGAGTGACCCGAATCTTTGTGAAAGAAGCCTAAATACCCGGGGACATTCGAATTGACCCAACAAAAAACCAGTTTTTTTTTATGAAAAAAAAAGTCGATTTCCCGACTTTGGTCTATCCAATTACTTAAAATTTAATCTAACGTTAGCAAGTATGCGTCTGTAACACAAAAAAAAAAAAAGAGGTAAAATAAACTATTTATTCTGATGTCATATAGTTGCCATAAAAGATGTAATGTCTTTTTTGTAAATAAGAATGATTCATGTTACTGTTTTGAATAAACATGCAACTCTAGCCTAAACGTTTTGCCCTCTCCCAAAAGGTTAATACTTTATCATAAATAGATTGGCAATTCAAAGCGATAAAAGGAAAATATTTTTTGGAACTATCTTAACGTTGCATGGCTTCCGCTAATTCTTTTAAGTATAACTTCGCTCTAAAGCACATATTGGGGGGTGAGGGCTGATCAAAAAAAAAAAATTCTTTGAATAGTAATTGAGTACAAGTTTATTAGTTTCTTTTTTAATTTTCTTTCTTAGAAGCTTTTTTTTACATTTTGAAAAGTTTTTAAGTGTTTGTGGGGGGGGGGGACTTTGTATTTTTTTTTTTAAAAAAAAAATCATTTGCGGTACCTTAATCATCCGTCCTAATAATTTAATAGAGTATCTGATTATCGTTATATATCGTGAGGATAAAGGGAATGATTTGATTGAACATTATTATGGTCTACAGCTATCTTTTTTTTTTTTTTTTTTTTTTTTTTTTTTGGAAATCGAAAAAAAAACGTTTTAAAACTATCCCTCTAGTTACTCTAATTTCCTTTAAATCTGACACAGAATTTTACTAGTCCCCTCTCCCCTTTCCCTCCAACTAACTCTATTTTTTCCAAGAAGAGGAGGCTTTTAGTCAAGATTAAGATTCTACAGTGGAATTTTTTTCAGTGTTAAAGAGAAACTAAAACAAGAAAAGTAGTACGGGATATATATACGTACAATACGTTAGTATATAACGTAAAAACCTGTTAAAAAGAGTCTACAGCAAGAAGCTTTTAGTCATTAATTAAATCATTGCTCAATTAGTCTGTTTTTTTGTTGCTGTTTGATTTATATATATGTACATATAATAAGAGTTAATAAAAGTCATATATGTCTATGATATACGCAAAATTGAATTGTTATTATTTTTTTTTAAGAAAAATGTATATGCTGTCTAACCCATAAAAGTAGATTTTTCATATCGTGATATACCAGAAAGATATTTTTTTTTTGGGTAGGCAATGAAAGGGGAGGAGGGGAGGTTTTATATAACAAGTATATGACCAAAGAACATGCTTTTTAGAAAGAAAAAATGCTTTGCTCATTGTGCATTTAGAATTTATCTAAGACAGTTAGATGTCTTGTTTCAAAATAAAATAGGGACGCGGGATTAATTTGCTTGCAAATCTATAGTAATAAAATCAAGGTTTATGGGATCTTGCATATAATAAATAGTTTAGAATTGTTGGAGATTTACATCCAGTCTTTATTTTATTTTTTTCAGGCAGCTTATTGCTGCTCATTATTTTACTGATAGTAAAAATATTGCAGATCAATAACTTACGGTTACTTTTTTCAGGACAAAAATTTTAATGTAGTAAAACTTTAAATACATGTTCATGACCATCACGTTATAAATAAGCTTTGATTTACACTTAACAAAGACATGCTATATCTTCAAAATACCTTGGGAACTCATTAAATGATTATGCACCCAAGCATTACAGCATTTCTTAAATGTCGTTTTTCTCAGGACTCTCACACACCGTTTAGTATTTTCCAAAAATAAGCAATTCCGGATTAATTTTTTTTACATCGATCGTGCGGTTATACAGAGAGTGGGAAGATTTTTTTGTTGTTGTTGTTATTGTTGTTCTGAGTGGAATTTTCCTTAAGTTTTTTTTTTTTTTTTTTTTACGATCTAATATTTTTAAGAAGGAGAGAAAGTTTTGAGTAATACACATGCATGATTTAGTTGCACGAAAAAAAAAGTTTGTTAAATAAGGAGAAAAAGAGAAATCAAAATAAATGAACGAGCCAACGATTGAAAAGAAAAAGATTTAAAAGATGTTTCTCTATTTCGCTGCAGGGATTAATTAAGTATGTTGTTGTACTACTACTGATTTTTTATTATCTGTTGGAAACTAAGAACGAGGGTGAGTCATTATAAAATGATGGATTCAATGAAACCGACCTGGTTCTTTTTGAATGTGTATTAAAAAGCAATGTTTCAGAAACCCCTTGTTGTACATGTGAGTTTAGTATATTAAAAAAAAAAAGTGAAACCGACCAAGTGGGTTCTTTTCCCTATCTTATATCCTTCTTTTTTTTTTTTACAGAGAACCCGAGGTAAAACCGACATATTAATAGCCAAGCTTTTGGTTTTATTTAAACATGTAATTTAACGCTTTTTAGTATCATTTACAGCATTTACACGAAACTTTATATTCAAAAAAAGCCAATTTATTCATCAGGGGGTTATGTGATGTTAGTACAACAGTAACAACTATCTATTTATGGGATAATAATTGTTTAAAAGAGAAAAAGTTTGCATTGTATAAAGTATAATAATTATATTTTTAAAAAAAAAAAAAATTCATGTAAGATGACACGAAACAAAAAATATTCTTTATTATTGTTACTCCTAAAACTGAATAGTCTTTTTTTTTTGGGGGGGAAGAGAAAATTAGATGGCCTGATATTTTTTTTTAAAAAAACAAACTCTTTCTCGGGACGTGCAGTACCGATTGTTGTAACTCAAAAATTATTTTTCAAGATCTGTAAAAAAAAAAAAAAAAAAAGCTTGTATTTTATCAGGATTATATTTTTTATTTGCATCGTCAAATTATGATTTAATTCGAGATGTAGGATCGGGAATATAAAAAAGCTTGAGCGGATACTCAACTAAAAGGAAAAGCCTGCTTTTTTTTTTACGTTTTGACAAGAGAATCAAAAAGGTTTTGATATAAAAAAAAGAAAGCAGAAAAAAAAAAAAGATATTTTCTACTTTCTGTCTACTCATTGTGGGTAAACGGGTAACCATGGATTTCATTTTACACGTCCCTGAACTTTCAAATGGCCAGGCAAACAACGCGTATATACTTTGATGACTTCACAAAAAAAAAAGAAAAACCCTTTTTTGGCGGCGGCTTAAAGTACATCACGTGAGAGCATTGGGTGGCAATGCCAATCCCCCTTTCCCCCATTTTTCTTCTTTTCTCATAACCTTTTTTTTTTTTTTTTTTTTTTTTTTCTCCATCGATCAAAAAAAAAACTATTTTGGTGTCATCTTGCAGAAACTTTAGTATTTTATAGTATTGTAATGTTTTTACATCATCTAGTTTTTTTTAAATACATGTATATTAACATGTATTTTCATCTCTTTTTATATAAATTTGAATTATTATGCAATTTATAGTATTTTATTCACAATGGGACAAACATTATCAGAACCAATTACTGAAAAGACGTCAACTCACGGGTCTAACAAAAAATATTTTTATGGTTGCTCTCATATGCAAGGTTGGAGACTTAGTAAGTAATCTTGCCTTTGAATAGTTACAGATGGGGCGTTAAACATGATGAACTATTTAGCAATGGAAGATGCACATACCACTCTTTTAAAGTTGGGCGATACTGATTTTAGTTTCTTTGGTGTGTTTGATGGACATGGAGGTAAGTTAACTTTATAAAAGGAAAGAAAAAACGCCAGAAAAATTCATTTTTTTTTTTTTTTTTTTTTTTTTTGTATGTGTGTAGGTTCTTCTATAGCTCATTATACTGGTCAAACGTTATATAAAAAAGTACTTGAAAGTGAATATTTTGAAAAAAAGGAATATGCAAAGGCTATGACAGATGCCTTTTTAACTTTAGACAAGTGTTTGATTGAAGGTACAGTGCAATATTTTGTATATAAATGTGCGAACGAAAAAAGATGACCTAACTTTTTTCTTCTTCTTCTTTAGATAATGATTTTGCTTATGATCCTTCTGGATGTACAGCTGTTACTGCTCTTGTTACTGACGAAGATGAAATTATTGTGGTAATATATTATACTTTTATAAGGGAACCAGAGAGATAATTAAGATTGTTCTAGGCCAACGCAGGTGATTCAAGAGCTGTTATTAGTATTGCAGGAAAGGTAAAGCCTCTTTCTTACGATCATAAACCAACCGATGAAGCCGAGATGGAAAGAATTATCAATGCTGGTGGATTTGTTGACTTTGGCCGTGTTAATGGTAAAAAAAAAAAGTTTATTATTTGATTGCGTGAGATTAACATTATATATAAAAGGCAACTTGGCACTTTCTCGCGCAATAGGTGATTTCGAATTTAAACAAAATGAAAAACTTCCTGCAGAAAAACAAGCAGTTACTTGTAAGTATAGTCAATGGTGTGTGTGTAAGTACACGTCTCTTATATTTTTATGTGTATGTGTATAGGTAACCCTGATATTATAACACACAAGATTACCAAAGATGACGAGTTTTTTGTATTAGCTTGCGATGGTTAGTAAATAACAAAATAAGTCAATTAACCTGTAACTAACACGGTTTTTGTTGTTGTTATTGTTGTTGTTATGTAATATAGGTATATGGGATTGTATGTCCAATCAAGAAGTTGTTGATTTTGTTCATTCTGGAGTAGCTGAAGATAAAGCACTTGAAACTATTTGTGAAAATATGATGGATCATTGTCTTGCAGATGCTCAAACATCAAATGGACTTGGTTACGATAATATGTCAGTTATGATTATTGGTATTCTCAATGGTAAAACTGAAAAGGAATGGTATCAAAGTATGAAAGAAAAAAAGGCAGTTAAATCAGAATAAAAAAAGTTTTTTTTTTCTTTTTCTTTTTTTTTTATACATGTATAACTATTTAGTTTAAATTAAATGTTAAGTTTTAAGCTTTTTGGTGTGACCTTATTTTGATTCATGTGAGCATTCTTTTTTTTAAAAAAAAAGCAAAGAATGTCTTGAATAATATATAACAAACAATAATGTAAAACATATTTTAAAATGAATTCAGAACTCCTCACCCCCTCAATTATTTTAGTATTTTTTTAATTTATCGGCTAATCTTTTTTCTTCTTCTTAAATGTAAGGTAACAGATCGATTATGAGATTTTAATTACTATGTTTTATGCACTGAATAAGCACATGGGAAACTCTTCCAAGGTATTCTTCTACTCATGTGTTTAAGGATCTCCAACTGATGTTACTAGATTTAGCCGATATAATATAGGCAAAAAACTCTTACATAATAAGTTAAGAATGGTTATAATTCATATTTAATCCATAGTTACAACATGAATTGTTTAAAGTCGAAATCTATTAGTTGCAGTAAGGTTTCAAACATTCATGTACATGATGTAATATGGATAAAACAGTCAAAAAATAATCCTTGTAAGAACTTTTTCTTTTTTTTTAAAAAAAAGGGCAACCCTTGTTGCAATATTACACAGAAACACATTTATAACGTATTATAGCTTACTGAAATTAGCGTAAAAAAAAAAGCGTAAAAAAAAAACGTATAAAAAAGAGTAAAAAAAAAAAAAAAAAAAAAAAAAGTTTAATTTAATTATACTTTTTGTTTCTTTTTTAAACTTTTTTTTATTTACTTTTACATTCCAATTAAAACATTCTAATGAAAGATAACGAAGGGTATTGGGGTCCTGTCACAAGCTCAGTTGATTGGTAATAAATATTATTCTATTCTGTTCTACTGTCTATGAAAAATGATCTCATACTGATGGTATCATTAAACTTTAAAAAAAAAAAAAAAAAAAAAAAAAAAAAAGGTGTGAAGAGAATTACCGATATTCATGGTACATTGCCGAATTTTGGAATACGGTGTCGGTGAGTTTAAAGAATCGGAGATATATTTATATTTATCGGTTGAATGGGAAATAAAAGAAGAAGGGGAGGGTTATGTGTTCTAATATAGTATTTAGAGTCTGGCCATGATTATATTAGGTTTAATGGGTGTAGGCCTCCATTTTAAATCACTAGGTTGGAAACTATCTACAGGCTATTTATTTATTGTTCTTGTTGGGATTGGAAGGTAAAATCTATTTATACTAAAAAAAAAAAAAAAAAAAAATAGTTTATAATTTTCGTGTTACTATTTTAAACATTTCAGTGTTTTGTTTCATGCTACTTTACAATATCAGCATCAAATGTGGGACGAGGTATGCTTATAATTTATTTTATTTTTACTGTCATATTAATACATGAGAAAAAAAAAGCTTCCGATGATATGGACGGCATGTTATATGCTTTGGTTATTATTACAAGAGCATGGATACAATTATACCATTCCTATTATTAGTTATTGTGGTTTTGCTACATTTGTCACTAGCCAGTCTAAGGGTTCAACACAATTCTTCTTATTCCAAACCTCGTAAAGTATTTTTTTTTTATCGTTTAACAGAAAAAAAAAAAAAAAAAAAAAAACTAATTTTATTTTTTTAGATTTGGATTAGTCATGTGGAGTTGCTTTTGGTTCGTATGGAATTTATACAAGGGCGTTAAAACTGATGAAATTCGAACAATCTTTCATCGAGGTGTTCAATTCTTAATTACTGCTATTGGTGTATGGTTATTTGACGGTAATTTATGTTTTATTTATGAACATGTACCCAACCCTCAATTGCATGCTTGGTAAGATTTTTTAAATTATTTCTTAAAAAAAAAGTCTAATTGATTGTCATGGTTACACATGAAAACAAATAGGTGGCATGTTTTGGTAAATAAATAAATAAAAAAAAAAAAAAAACGCTTAAATGGTTTAACTAATATTTTTTTTTTATTAGATATGCGTTAGTTTACATTATTTCTTTGTTGCAGCAGGTTATGAAATAATTAAACGTAAACCAATCGGCAAGAAAATTAAGGTCAAATATTTAGTAGGAATTCCATACGTTGTTACTATATGTAAGGGGGAATGAGAATTATACATTCTTTGATAATTAAGGTTGGCTCAAGAAACAATTAATTGAAAACAATTGACCTTTTATTAAGAGTAAAAATAAGTTATTCCCGCCAAAATAAATTAAAAATAGGGGTTTTTTGATTATAAAAAATGCGCGCGTATTTATAAAGCTGAGTAATTTTTTTAGCTGTATGAACCTTATTTTCAATATCTATGTTTCATACAAAGTCCGAAATACGCTACTGCAGTTTATAAAAAACATGAAATTAAGGTCCAGACTCAAAAATATTTTTTAACTTTTTTTTCTGTTATACAATAACAAAACTGTGTGTAATGACATCAAGTATAGGCAATCAAGATATTTCCCGATCCAGCAATTTTTCTTCTTTCTCCCTTTTTTTTTTACCGTAAAGCAAGTCCCCCCTCCCCCCAAGAATGCAGTTCGCTCCTCTATTTTGCATGAAACATACATTACTTCTTTTTCGCGCTTTCATGACATAATATGCTGATCATGAAAAAAAGGTTAAAAAAAAAAAAGAAAAAAAAAAAAAAAAAAAGGCTTTTTTAGCTATAAATACCGTACTTTTTTTTTTTTTTTTTCTTTTTTCTTTTTTCTTTATCTCTTTTCTTTTGTTTAAACTTTTTTTTTTTTTTTCCCTTTACTTTTATCTCCAATATATAAAAAAAAGAAAAATGGAAACTTATATTGGTCATATCAAGACGCCTCAAGATGCTTTGATTGTATTCGAAGCTTGTAGAAGAAATCAACTTGTACGTGTACAACGTAGATTATCATCAAAAGAAAGAATTCAAATTCGTTCAGGGTCAGTTTTTGCTTGGGATGAAAGGGAAGCAGGTATGAGACGGTGGACAGATGGACGTACCTGGTCTCCTAGTCGTGTATTAGGTAGTTTCTTAACTTATCGTGAATTGGATACAAAACGAAGACCACGTCGACCTAGTTCATCTTCTTCATTACCAGTTTGCAATAATAATAATACTAAAGCATCATCAGCATGTTCTTACAAGAGAGACGGTCTTATTAAACAAAGTTTTTCAATTTGCACAGCCACCAATCAAAAATTACACCTTATTTCATATTACTCCAAATCCGATGTCTTGGCCGGCCGTTTAAAGCAACCAACAACCGATCCTTTATTAAGTCAAATTAATGTACCCAAAGGCTTATATCCAGAATTAAATCCTTTAGACACAAGTGGTGGTCATTCAGCTACACTTCATAATATGATTCAAGATACAAATAATTTACCTTCTTCACCATGCCTTTCACAAAGATCTTCAATTGATAGTAGTCCATCACTCTCTTCTTCACCTAGTACGTGTGACGATGATATCATGATGACTGAATTATTACCTTCTCCTCATTCTATTTATTCATCCGCTTCTGCTAATACAAGTTCATTATCACCTAAAATAAATACATGCTTACCTGCACAAGACATTGCATGGGAAAAATTTCCTTCTTCAGAAGACCAACGTCAACTTAGAGCTCTTCAAGGTCTATTACGATTATAAACCAATATATACTTTTTTATTTTATTTTTTTCATTCTCCTCTTTAAATCCTTTTATCCTTATTTAATTCTCTGCACAAACAACATTTTCATTAAAAAAAAAAAAAATACAACATAACTCGCACACACACGCACACACACACACACACACACACACACACACAAATACACACACACAAATACACTATACCTTTGCTTTTTTTTAAATTTTTTTTTTTTCTTCTTTTTTGAAATAAAAATTATTATGCTTTGTTCAGTTCAAAACTGGTCGATTTTAATTATTAAAATGATGTGTTAAATTTAAACTTTTTTAGTATAAAAGAATGTTTGCCCATTACCTTGGTTCATGTAAGACCTTCAAATGTCTCATTTAAAGTACAAAAACCCCCACCCCTTCTTTTACTCCCTTTCAATTCAGACGCATGTAAACCCACATGTCGTGAGATTAACAAAACTAATCATTTTCTTTTTCTTTAAAAAGGAAATTTTCGAAAGGAGGCAAAAAAAGTAAATATGTTGTGTAAACCTTAAAAGTATTTCATTGTCTAACTGATAAAATAGTGAGACCATGTTAGTATAAGCGTAGTGTGATTTAAAAAAAGGAGAGAATGTAAATTTTACTCTGTGTGTGTACGATCTTCTGTGAATCGGAAATATTTCTATAATATGGATATTTACATCGTTTTCTTAAGACATAGTTGATAATAACATTCTATTAACTTAAATCATACAACCAAACCCATGCCTTTCTTTTATTAAGAAAAAAGGACAGCCTCTTTTTTTTTAAAAAAAAAAAGATTCCTTTTTGACATTGTGGCGTGCTTGAATAATAGTAGTAAAAGAATCACTTTAAAAAAAAAAGCTTTTTTTTTTTTTTTTTTTCATTATTGATAATTATTTAGTATAGAACTACAGGGTCTTTAGTCCTTATCAGTTATTTATTTACTATTTTTAAACTTGGTACCTTTTTTTTTTTTTTTTTTTTTTTCTTCTCATACTAAATATCCACCCGTTATAACCTATTATACTGTCACATTGTTTTCTTTCCCAAAATCGAAATTAGCTTCGTTAGTTACAGTCGTGACCTGATCACTTGGTTTAAGGCACAAGAAAATTTAATTATTTAGACAAAAAAAAAGGTTAATTTTTTTATTTGGGAAATATGGTGTATATATATAGTACATTGTTTGTTTTTTTTAAAGGGAAAATGAATGCAATTTTTTCTTTTTTTTTTTAAAAAGAAATTTAAAGTTGAGGACCAGCGTTCAAAGTAGCTTCATTAGAACCAGAGACATAAGTCTTGAAGTTTTCAACAAACATTTGACCAACATTACGAAGAGAAGCATCAAACTCAGCATCGGTACCGTTCCAAGCGGTCTTGGGGTTCAAGAGTTCAGCAGGAACATTGGCAACAGCCTTAGGAACCTTCAAGTTGAAGATATCGAGGTTCTCAAATTCAGCCTTGGCTAATTCACCGTTATGGATAGAATCGAGGATAGCACGAGTATACTTGAGAGGACAACGCTTGGAGGTAGCGGCAGAACCACCAATCCAACCAGTGTTGATCAACCAAGCATCAGCCTTATGAGCAGACATCTTTTCAGCCAACATGGTAGCATAATGTTGAGGATGGAGTACAAGGAAAGGTGCACCGAAACAAGCAGAGAAAGTAGCTTGAGGTTCAACAATACCATCTTCAGTACCAGGAACCTTGGTGGTATAACCAGAGATGAAATGGTACATGGCTTGTTCAGCAGTCAACTTGGAGACAGGAGGTAAGACACCAAAGGCATCACAGGTCAACAAGATAATGTTCTTGGGGTGACCACCAACACAAGGAATCTTGGCGTTAGGGATATGGTAGATGGGATAAGCACAACGGGTGTTCTCAGTTAAGAAATCGTCAGAGTAATCAACTTCACGAGTCTCTTCATCAAGAACAACGTTTTCGAGAATAGCACCAAACTTAATGGCGTTGAAAATATCAGGTTCCTTTTCTCCTGATAAATCAATACACTTGGCGTAACAACCACCTTCAATGTTGAAGACACCATCGTCGGACCAACAGTGCTCATCGTCACCAATCAACATACGCTTAGGATCGGCAGAGAGAGTGGTCTTACCGGTACCTGAGAGACCAAAGAAAAGAGAGACATCACCAGCGGGACCTTCATTAGCAGAAGAATGGAGAGATAAGACACCAGCCTTAGGCATAAGATAATGCATCACAGTGAAGATCTAGTGATTTATAAATTGTTAGTCATCTATGTATCGGAGGTTCAATTGTGCCTCGATTTTTCCCACAATTTAAAATACTTACACCCTTCTTCATTTCACCAGCATATTCAGAACCAAGAATAACCATCTCAGAACGCTTAAAGTTGACGGAAACAGAGGTAGTAGAGGTCATACCGGTAGTATAACGGTTAGCAGGGAACTCACCAGCGTTGAAGATAGTGAAGTCAGGAGTACCAAAGTCTTCAAGTTCTTGCTCAGTGGGACGGATCAACATGTTGCGCATGAACAAGAGATGGTAGGCACGAGAAGCGACAACACGGACCTTGATACGGTACTTGGGATCCCAACCAGCGTAACCGTCAAAGACGTAAAGGCGAGGACGGGTGTTGAGGTAATCGATAGCACGTTCACGGTTAATTAAGAAAACCTTTTCACTAATAGGAGTGTTGACAGGACCCCACTACAAAAATATACACATAAATATACATATACATATTTACTAAACATAGAAAACACTTACCCAGATATCTTTCTTGGAGGTCTCTTCTTCAACGATACGTTTATCCTTGGGAGAACGACCGGTCTTCTTACCAGAGTAGGCACAAAGAGCACCAGCGGAAGAAATAACGGTACCTTGCTCAAAACTCAAGGCTTGTTCGTAAAGGACAGCAACAGAAGGATTACGCATGATAGTGACCTAAAAAAAAAAAAAAAATAATAATGAGTAACGAATTTTAAGTAATCAATTGTATTGAGTTTTTTTTTTTACCTTGTCATAGTCAATACCAGCGAATTCGTGAAGATCTTCTTCGACCTTGGTGTGAACAGAGTTGGCAGAAGAAGGTCTACCACCAGTATAAGGAGATCCGGGTCTTGAAGCAACCATTTTTAAAAAAGTATTGTTTTTTTTTGTGGGGAAAAAAAAATAGTAAAGAAGCAGGATAAAAAAAAGAAATGGCAGTTATATTTATATTAAAGATTTTGGCTCGTGAAAAAAAAAAGAGTTTACAAGCCGTTCGGAACGAGATGGGTTGGAACCAAAAAGGCTTCCCCCACCTTTTACTGGGATTTAATATATAGCACTTTTAGTGGGTCTTGTTAAAGAGCTTACACACTGCTCGGAAAATGCCGGAAACTGAATAAACCCTGCTGGTTCCGACTTACTCCTCTCTTCAATTTCCTTATTTGCCCGTGTCATTTTTAACCACCAAAGGGCGCATGTGAAAAGAATAAAAACTCAAGTAGCTTTTTTCCCGATCATTTATTGTTTATAACTCACTTTTTGTTGCTTTTAAGATAACGTAGGTAGATACATGTACTATCATATGAATGATATATATGTAATACGCTTTTTTTTATCACAGTCAATTATATAAATAAAAAGAGACGGGTGTCATTTTGCATGTCATCTAAAAGAAAGTGTGTAATAATTAAACATCTCCGATCGAATAATTTATGTATAATCGTCATATGGAATCCGGTAAACTTGAGTATATTTTATTATTAATGACACGTATTTTAGGCATTACTTGTATCATCTTTTTGCCATAACCCATAAGATTTAGTGGCATCTGTTTGCCATAATCTAATCGTTCCATCCTCTACAATTTTTTTTTTTTAAAAAATAATAATTAGAAAAATGCAAAAGACAAAAAAAAACACTTTATCATATTTTACCTGAACCAGTAGCATAAATTTCACCATCAGGACTATAGCTAACTGTATGAAGAGGTCCATGATGACCTTTATAAACCTCTATATATACTCGAATTTAATATGTATATATAAAGTAATATAGATTGAACACATACCAACTACTTCTTCAGTTTCGAAATCGTAAATTCTTACCCATAAATCATCATCACTGCCTGCAACAAACTTTTTATGACTAGGATGAAGTGATACAGACGAGGTATTTTCCTTGGTTTGAATTTTCTTTACATCCTCAAATGAACTAGTACAGTTTTTTAAATTCCTTTTTTTTTTTTTGACGTTTTACATGTATTTTTTTTTACCTGTCGGGTTTCCAGAAATTGGCAGTCTTACCAGCAGCCCAAGAGACATACTGACCATCAGAAGAAAGCGTCATTGTAGAAATAGGAGCGTCACATTGAATTGTACCACTTTCACGCATAGTACGAAGATCCCAAATTCTCACAGTAGCATCTTCACCAGCACTCAAGACAGTATGGTGCTGCTCATCCCAAACCACAGCTTTAATCATACCTTCATGACCCAACAATTCCATAGCAGGTGCGTCAGGTCTGTAAAGATCAAAGATTCTTAACTTTTGCTCTTTACCGCCGGTGATAATCTTGGTACTATCATGATTGAAATCAGTAGCACGTACAATATGGTTATGCACAAACGTATGGAGCACTTGGCCATTATGTGTGTCCCATACTTTGGCACTGAAATCAGCAGATCCAGTTACTGCCTTTTCAGAGTCCTTAGACAAGCGTGCACTCCAGACAGCTCCTTTATGTCCTTGAAAGGTACCGATCCAATCTCCTGTAACGCCATCACGTAACATGGGATTACCATCTATTGAATATAACAACTTTTTCTATTAGAAAAGAGACAACAAAAAAAAGGGGGGGGGAGTTTTTTTTTTTTACCTTTGCAAGCGGATATTAAGAAATATTTTCCTTCGGGTGTAATAGAAGAAAACTGAATATCAACTACGGGTCTAGTATGACCTGAACAGGTTAAAGGGATGATTCGATTTCCATTACTGTTATTGGTGTTTGCGTTCATTATAGAATATTTACAATTGCGTAAGAGTTATTTTTTTATGAAGAAAGTCGTTAATAAAAAAAAAGTAAAAAGGGTCGTTAACTATGTATATGAAAGGGGAGGGGAGGGGAGGAGGAGGGAAAAAAAGAAAAAAAAAAGAGAGAGAGAGAAAAACGCTTACTACAACAAAAAGGAAGTTTGCCTGTTTTTTTTAATATGTGATAAAATGCTTTGCTTGTTTCACAGAAAAAAAGGTAAAAAAAAAAAAAAAAAACGCGTCATGTTTTTTACAGTTAAAGCCTTTTTTTTTTTTTGTAAAAAGAATACCTTGATCGCGTTTATATTTATATACAGAAAAATAATTAGTGAATGCTATATATATTTTCTCTTTCTTGAAGGTTTATATTCATGTCAATTCAAAATGATCAAGACTTGCTGCAACAATTACAAAAAGAAATTAATCAACTACTCGATCAAGAAGAATTAAAAGATCTTGATACGTTTCCTACTGAAGAAGAGATTGATATATTGATCGCAGTAGAACAAGGCAGAGCATTTCAAGTACTTTTAAATCGAGATCCTTTACCGTCAGTTTGTAAGTTTTTTTTTTTTTTTTTTTTTTTTTTTTTTTTGACAACATATGACTTATATACCTTTTAGCTATCATCGTACTTCAATCATCTACTGTACAAGATATAAAGCGAATGATTAAACATCAATTGGAAAAAATGGAAAAGAATGATAAAATGGGTAGAAAGAGAAAAATCAGCTGGTAAGAGGAAAAGGATATTTTGTAATTATGGCATACGTAGTAATAAAAAAAACGGGTTTTTTTTAATAGGAAATATATTTGGAGATCGCATTGCTTAATATTCGATAATGCTAGGTTATTAAACGATAATGCGATTGTGAGTCAGCTGGGTATAAAACAGAACAGTGTATTAAGATTCTCTAGGTTGGCGCATGAGAAGGGGCATCATCGAAAAGCTTGGCGCCATAGGTAGAAAATCTTGAAATTGTTAGGTGGTCCAACACCATGTAGTATAAACTTCTTTATTTCTTTTTTAAGAAAAAGGGTGTGTGATAACACCGTAATAAGAATAATAAATCGTTCCAAGTGTCGTAAAGTGTTCATTATACATGTTGTACATTTAACATACCGAAAACCTAATAACTGCATATATCGGAACTGTAAATCAATAGCTTTTTTTAGAAAAAAGCAGTAAAAATTTGTGCCTATTTCAGCTCCTACGAGCAAACACACACATATTACTATTTTATTTCAACTAAAAAAAAAGCTTCCAAAGTAAAAAATAGGTGCAAAATCGAATATTTTAAAGTTTTTATAGCTATAATTTATAATAATAGAAGGATATGGGTCCTACTATTTTTTCGCTGAATACTTTTTTTTTTTTTTTTTTTTTTTTTTTTTTAGCACTCTCAAGTACTTTGGTGAAACCTTACGATATTTTTTTTTTTTAAAAGAAAAGAGATGGGCTTTTTCTTTTTTCTTTTTAAAAAAAACAGCTTGATCATTTTGACGAAAAAAATAAAACCCAAGTGTTGTATGGTTTTAAAAGAGAGTTTTCCAGTTTCTAAATCAAAAATAAAAAGGCTCAAGTGAATCAAAATCTGTTAGGAGTAGGAGTTTCAAGAGAAAGGGAAACAGCCGAACATTAAAAAAAGTTCTATTTAGGATGTCTTTAACCATGTTGGGGTTGGGGGATAATTTAACCTAAAACATTTTTTTTTTAGGTACCCTTTTGAAACTAGTTTGACAGCGGAGGGAACTTTATTTGTACAAACAAAAAAAAACGTTTATTTTAATATATACAACATATAGTTGACTGCATAGATTGAAACAGTCTTTTAAGAATGTTTTGTTCGGGGACGGGTAAATTGAAGAATAATTATACTGCATGTATTGCGTGGATATCTATCAAATGGTACGATTTCACTGATAATCAAACGTACCTTCAAGTAGTATATTACCCATTTATTAGTGTCCCAAACTAAAATAAAAAAATCACGTCGATATTTTAGTTTGTTAGTAATATGTCGTATATATATTGTGAGTTTAAATGTATTATTTATTGGAATATATATGTATAAGTTTCTCTCTCTCTTTTTTTTTAAGCAAAAAAAAAAAAGAGGAAAGATCAGAGTTAGGGGGGGGGGGAGGAAGGGAAATATAATATTATTATTTTTTTTTTGCTTTGGCGAAAAAAAAAGGATTAGAAAAAGTTTGTACAAAAAAAAAAGTGTAAAGTGAATGTAATAATGAAAAAAGGAAGCCTGCTTTTTTTTTTTTTTTTTTTTTTTTTGTCTAGGCGTCAACTGGCTTTTGGGGTTTATAGTTAATCAAGTTAGGAACAGGACGATAAATATACTACACAAGAAAAAATATATAAGTCTCAGAATATAATATAGAATGAATTTATACTTACATCACGATAAAGTTCATCAATCTTCATACGAACCATACACTTTCCTGGAACCTTTTCACGGTCCATAAACATGGGCCACATGACATGGTCATTAGGAATCAATTCCGAAAGACGTTCGTGAACAAGGTTCCAACCAACACCATTATAATGAAGACCAAGTACACGGATCAAACGCTGGTATTGACAATGGAACAAAGTATGATACAACAACTTGAAGACCTCTTCCAAGTTATCAGCAACGACACAACTATCAGGCAAAACATCTAATTGACAACCTGTTGTCTTTAAAAGTGTTTCCTTGTGTACCTTCACACCTCCAAAATCACGAATAACAAATCCCTTTAATTCACCTGTCTTACGATCAAATCTGGCTAATGTGTTTTGACCATGTGCTTCAAATGCAACACCGTTCTCAAGACAAGGTGGTAAGAAGGCACGAAGTGAGAAATCAACGTATCTAAGAAAAAAGATATTTTTAGATTAGTTTATAAAACAGAAAAAAGCGCGTTGTCTCGGCGAGCGCGTTCATCCGGATTATTATTATTGTTGTTGTGTCCTTACCTTTTTAAAAAGTTAATTCTCTTTTCTTCTGTATCTAAATCCCACAAATGAGTTAAAAGAGTTTCATCTGTATCAGGTCTTTGAATTTTTTCAACCAAGACACCGCAAGGCAAGAACAAATCATCCTTGAATTCAGGGTCATATTCAATAGCTTCACGGATAACACTACTGCAATGTTTGGAAATATCGGAATCCTCATGAGCATAAGCAATTGTACCCAATTCACGTTCCACTGTTAAAATGGATTGATCATAAGTTAACTTGGGCACGACGTCGTACGAAAATCCAGGACCAAAATAAGTAGTGAATGGAGTCACAGTACGAAGAGCCGAGGAAATTTTGACACCCAAACATAACTTGACACTAAGACCAGGTAAGATATCGGGTCGCGCAACAGATCGAAGTGAAGCAAGTGCTTCAACAGTAATAGAGTGTTGAGCAGGGAAAATAACCAAATCGTCAAACTTTTGTTCAATGTTGGGAAGTTGGAGTTCATGAATGGCAATAAATACATGGTTGTTGTACTTGGAACGTAATTCTTGCACGTTGCAACTACCACCAGCTGATAAAAGTGCATCAACTAATTTTACAGAAAGGTTCTCGTAATCACCGCGGACTGTAGCAGAAGCTCTGGGGATACCGACTAAACGAACCTTGGGGTGTTCAAGATCATAAGATCCAGGATAAAGTGCGGGCATAGGAGGATAACTTTTACGTGCTTTATGCATCTATATATAAGTATGACGTGATAAGTACTCAATTTTTTACTTTTAAAAACCTATCAAATTAAAAAAAAAAAAAAAAAAAAAAAATCTTACAGGATGAGTAGCGTGTCCTTCAACAACAGCTTGTTCCCAAGCGACAGTAGAAGAGTTCCAAGTAGGTAATTGCTTGGGATTATCATATGTATACTCTGCAAATAATAATAATATATAGTTTAGACTCAACTTTTTTTTTTTTTTTTTTCCACTTTTTCGACAACTTACTTTGAAAGAGAATAGAAGAACCTAATTCTTGACCAATTTGTTCTTTTAATTTACCATTTACATTTAAATCAGTAGCAAAACGATCCCACATTTGAACAGCATCATAACCGTCCAACAAACCGAAATTGGAGTCAGTAGAAAGAACAGCAGACAAAGTTTGCTTGGTTTCTTGAGTAATAGAATTTTTAGAGTCCTTTCCATCCGTATTGACTTCATAGATATGAGGCAACATATCAAGACCATCGACCATATCGATTAAAGGACAATGGACATTGTTCAAGACAGCAACGCGAGAGTTATCAATCACAGGTAAACCACGAAGAGGAACCACGGTCAAGATGTCTTGCAAAGTAACTTTAGTAGGAATATCGTGTTCTTGTTTGACAGAAGTAGGTCGAAGTAATAAACAAAGACCGATTATCTCTTGTTGTTGGTTCTTGGATGGAACAAAGTAAGCAGGAACTAAACACTCACTGGTTAAGCAGGCCACGAGACGAGATGTGGTTGCAAAACTAGCATAGTGTTGATTTGTATGTTCGTTGGAAGGGACAGGCATTTTTTTTTTCTTTAAAAAGAATTAATTGTAAACAAAAAAGAAAAAAAAATCCATGATTAGAAAAAAAAAAAAGTGAAAATTTTATACGGAAAAAAAAAAAGCGGAGTTATTTATTTGTGAAATAGTAAAAACGGGTAAAAAATACGATCTGATAAGCATCTTGTTTTTTTGTTTAAAAGTGGATAGTATTGCTTGCACTGCATGCATGTGTAACAAGTTGGTATTAAATATTATAACTAAGAAGCTCGGTAGTCTTTTTCTTTTTTAATTAAAATTAATAATTAACAGTAAGATCTACTTGTGAAAATGGTAAGGATCGACCACGATTTAAAAGCTAAAAAAAAAAAAGGCACACTATAATTTATCCGTTTTATTAAACTAAAATCTTTTATCAGATTCTTTTTTCTCTTAAAAGCACTATAATCAGTAATAATAAACAAATACAAACTGTTAGTGCCTTTTTAAATGTGATACAATGACAACCTTTTTTTTTTTTACAAGGGTCTGCATCTATTTTTTTTTTCCCTTGTGGTCATAATAATTACGATATCTTTTTAATTAAAGAGACGATTGCTTAAGGTTTAAACCAAGTGTTACGTTTCCCGGGCATAAAATATATATAATGCAGTTTTTTCAATTGGAGATAATTATTTTAGATTCGATCTTTTTTTTGAAATTGTGACTGCCGAGAAATATTGTTCCTGACACTCCAAAAGCACAGTCGTGGCTATTTAAATTTTCACGAGACATTCGGTCTCTATATAAACAAAAAAAGATCCCTTCACTTATCATGTATGGATAATATCTTTCAAGAAATATAGATAACAATACATAATTGAGCTATAGAGTTTATATTTAATTATTTTAAGAATAACCAATGTCCTCAATTATTATACTTTTATTTAATAAAGCGTTTATACGTACAGTAGCGACTCTATTTAAGAGTCGGTTTCTCCAGGACATCTTCGGTCCCCCGCTTTAACACCATTATTTACCATTGTTTGACTGAAGGATGAAATCCAATTTCACAAAACTACTAAATAGAGCCGAAAAATACTATGATTTGCGATATATTAAGCAATAAAAATGCTACATACGTATTTCTTTGGTTTATCCCAAGTGACAATATAATATGATCAGACATAGTATTCCAGAATACATATAATAATATAATTTTATAAATATATAGCGACCTAAGTAATACAATTGAAAGTAAATACTTACCAGTAAGAGAAAAACATTTACTACATGTATTATTAATAACAGTGTAATATACTTGCCGTAATAAGGTATAAACTTGGCGTTTGCGATGTAAATATGCGACGCTAGGAAGCATATAGCATATTACATGGGAGCAAGGAACTTTGTGTCTCCCACCCTCCTCTTCCCTTTTAGTCTATTTTATTATTACGTTAGTTTTTCTCTCTTCGAAGATGAAGTATATAATTTTAGAATTTTATTCATATATATTATCATATTAAGCAGTACAAGATTCGAATTTAAATAAAGAAAAGATTGTATAACCATAAAGTTCCAGCTCGAAATGTAATATATTCTTTTTGGTGGTTGCACTCTACAAAGGACAATTACGTTGTCGCTTGTAGTTCATTTGGTCATTATCTTGCTCTTACAAAACGCGTATCATTAATCCTACAATGTACCTAAACTTCTTTGTTCGTTATCTCTATTTTTAGAATAAATAAAATAAGGTATAAAAAGACCTATATTATTCTTCTTCCTTTTAAATTTTTTTTTTTAAGAGAAAAAAAGCTTATACACTACTTGGTTACAGTATTGTTCTGACACTATTATCCTGTATACATGGTTAACTGCACTCTAAATAAATTAGACATAATCTATGGATCTTGCGTATTCGTTTTCTCGTGGAAACAAATCTTTGCTAGGTATCAATTTAATAGCTGTGTTTATTTGAGCTAAGACCACCTTCTTTTTTATCGGTAGTATTATTACTTGTTAAATATTTTCAGCAAAAACATCAACATATTATAGGCTATTATTCCTTTCAAATAATCAGATAACAAAGGAACATTAGAACCATTTCAAATACGGTTAAAAATTTTATTAGAGTACCACATAATAATACATTTAAAAACTACTAGCTTTAATATAGGACTAAAAGTATATCTGTATTCACGTTATTTTGTTTATACTGTATTCCTTTACAATCTTTCGTCGCTTAGCAACCCTTTGTATTTAATTATTTTTCCTAATTGATTTTCTGCTGATGCTCACTCCATTCGAGTATAAAAGTATTGTCTTTATATTTTAATTACTTTGTAGGCTTTATTTCATCATCCCCTCCCTATCAACTTGATTACTATCCCTATGTTTACGCGTAACATCTGTTGATACTACACTTTCGAAGACTAGATGCTTTTATATAACTTCTTCATAAATTAAATAAACACGTCTCGCTTTCTCTGTTTTATAACCTTTTTCTTTCAACAGTATACATAGCACTTTATCTGATATGTAAACCTTTATTTAAATTAATTTATTCATTTTTCTCTTGATTATCTATAGTAGCTGCTTTATTCAAAGGTTAAAAGACAGTGAGCCATATTAAGAAAGTATTTATACTTTTGTCATTTAAGATTTTGGAATGCCACCATACTGAAGAGTGTATTTTTTTTTTCAATAAACTTTGCTGCAGGCAGTACTGTAATGTTGGGCTGAGATCGATGCTGGGGTTTGTGAGATAGTTGACAAAATCCGGAACTAAGAAATTTATCTACTATAACGTTTAAAAAGGGAGAGTGTTGATATCGTTCTATAAAGCTGGATTTAAGCTATAAATTGAAAAGGTGATGATTCCGTCTCTGTAAAAGTTCTACTTCAAATATCTAGAATAACTTAAAACTAAAGTTACACTTAATAGTGACAATAAAAATTATAGAAAAGGAAAAGAGCCCTGTTTTATTACTGTACTATTAAAATTAGCTATTTAAAAGGTGAGTCTTTGTAGCTCCGTCAGAAAATCCTAAGCTTCACCACAGTACATTATGTTATAAGGGTTCCCGAAAAAGATAGGAATTGTATTATTTGGGCATCATTGACTGCCTTTCTATCTAAGCTCATAACGTGATATAAATCTTTACATGTTTCAATCAAAACGCTGACATAATATATATATATATATATATTCACGTAGAAATCAATACTAGGCTTTGACAAGTGTAAACCCCCCCCCCCATCATGCAGAGCCATGTTTAAACCAACTTTAAAAAATTTAAGCTCTATTTTGCACGTTATCAAAACTAGTTTATTGAAATAAATCAAGTTTCGTGTAAAAGATGATTTATAGATAAATTAGACAGAAATATGCATAGAATAACTGTGTTTTATATATGCTTTTATTATTTATATAAGTTATCTCTAACTGTAAAAGAGATGATGAAATGGTTTCCTAGAAAGCAATAGTGAAAGGAGATGATGCATTTTCATTTATGGGCTAGTTTATAGTGTACAAACATAAGTGTGATATTTCATTCGCTCATAGTTTTGTCAACTCCGATGTTTCGTTCTGCTTGTTTGCCGTACGTAAGGCCATGATATCATGATGCTATAATTATTTTTATTTGAATATAAAAAGGGTGAAAACAAATAGTCAGTTTTCTTCTTCTTATTATACCTATTAAATAATAATAATAATATATACAAAAATGAACTCCAGAACTTTCCTCGCTATCTTCGCTATTGTCTGCTTCATCGCCCTTGCTAACGCTCAATCTTCAGCAGGTAAAAAATACTACATATGTGCTTGTATAAATAGAATATTGATTTAATAAATCTTAGATCCTATTGCTTCCCTTCAAGATAAGGCTTCTGCTGTCGCCTCTAGTGCCACTAACACAGCTGCCCCTTCTCCTACTGGTGAAAGTGCCGGTAACATGTTGACCTCTGGTTCAGTCTTTATGCAACTCGTTGTTCTCACTTGTGCTTTCGTTGCTTCTTCCTACTTGGTCTAAATTGTATCATATAATATAACAATGATAAACAATACTTTTTTTTTTTTTTTTTTTTCCTGTCCATAATAATAAATATCAATTACCATACCTTATTCTTTTTTCTACTTATTTATAAAGTCGGCTTACAAAAAAAAAAGAAGCTTATGCATAAAATCGAACTTTACGTCATTTGAAAACACGCTTAATGAGAAATAGGTTCGAATGGCATAATTAGAAGTGATTTTTTACACACACTATGAATAAATATAAAAGAGAATAGTTTGCGTTTTGACGCTCGGAAAAGAAAAAGAAAAAGGAATATATTTTATATATGAAAATAATAATTACACATTACAAAAAAAAAAAAAAAAAAAAAAAAAAAAGAAAAAAAAATGGTAAATGTGAGAAAATATATATAAGTACTTGGTTATATGATACAATTTTTTTTTAAAATCTTCTATCTTGTACTCATTCTTCTAGCTCTAACTCTTAAAGTATGATCAAAGATGGGCCTTTTACTTGTTTTTCTAACCCGAACGGTTCTTGCAGGAGCAGTAGCAGTAGTAGGCGTAGTTAAATGAGTAGATGATTGAGATTGTGATGAAAGACTTGCTTGTGGTATAATAATTGCAGATAAAGGTCTAGGACCATGTCGTCTATTTGCTCTTCTCGTTTCTTCGGGTAATGCATGTAACAATGTAGAACTGGAAGGACCAGTTGCAGTCATTGGACTCTCTGTTGCATCACTATCAAAGAACAATGGTTTAAATCCAGGTGTAATTACAGAAGCTGCACTCATACGTCTTCTTGTGCCAGGTCCAGTATTGAATTCAAATAAAGTAGGACTTGCTAAATTACCATCAACTAATAAACTTGAACTATTCTCCCCCTGAATATTTCGCAACATTTTATTTGCCTTGAGATAAATAGAATCGGGATTGTTGGCAGTAGAAAAGGATTGTTGTAATGCGGTACTGACACTAGTGGATCTTTGACGAGAACGCCTATCACTTCTTCTTCGTACCTTGACGTCTAATGTATCCTTCTTTAATTTATCTAATAAACTATGTAAAATAGCCTTATCGTCTTCGTCTTCCACTTTCGATTTCAAAGATCCAGCATTGCTATTTGCTCGTTTTCTTCTCTCTTGCTCTCGTTTCTTTTGCTTTTCAACACGATCTTGTTTCATTTTGACTTCCTTTGAGTCAGCAGAACACTTGTACCAGCTGGTTGTAAATTCCTTAAAGATACCAAAGAATTCATCTGGTTGCATCTTTTTAGGATCTTCGCCATAAAATCGAACCGCTTGATCATAGCATTCATCCATTTTACCGGATATCATACATATACGTTTAAACTCGGTAGATGCCTCTTTGTAGAATTGATGCATTGTGGTTGAAAACTTATCTAGGCCTGGTAAGGCTAATCCATCTTGAGGTTTATTTCCTGTCAATGGGTAATGTTCGTTTAACTCGATTTCTAACTTTCCCAATTCTAATTCTATTTCTTGGTATTCTGTAGTCATTTCCGTTCGAGATACTAAAAATATATAAAACGTTAATAACATATATATATATATGAGCTATGATAGGTACCTTTCGACGCTAAACCGCATTCATCCAGCTCCTCTAAAAAAGTGAGCACAGTAGGAAAGTTTTTTTCTACAGCATCTACCAAGAAATGTAATAATGTTGTGGATTTTGATGTTCCCTTGGTATCAATAAGCTATACGTAACTAGTTTAGTATAAACTGTCATATGATTTTTGTCTTTTTTTTTTTAAAGTTATGCTATACCTTATTAATACTAGCAATTTTAATTCCAAATGCACCACCTCTGTATGTATTTCCGTTTAAAAAGTTACCCAACAAAAGTACTAGCTATAAAATGCGAGTAATACATGTAAGCCTATTATGTACACACACACAAAAAAAAAAAAAAAAAAAAAAAAAAAAAAAAAAATATTATATATTTTTTTTTTTACCTACATGTAAAAGTTCTTTAAAATGCTTGGCATCTTTCAAAGCCAACGAAGCGTTATAGACTGAAGTCATCTGTTTGTGAAGTACAGTGTATCTTTCCCAAAACGTAGATTTAAACAACATGCATTCCAGTCTTTCTTTCAATCGATTAGTTTTCATCATCTATAGGTGAATTTTTCTATTAAAACATTTTTTTTTTTCTTTACATAAAATTGTAATTCGTACCTGTAAACAAAACTTTTCGGGAATACCTAATTTTTCTACTTCTTCCAATGGAGCCAATTCAAACGCCTGGAGTTTTGTTTTCTCTTCATTAGAAGGTAGATACTTTAACAAATTCAAGATAATTTGTTCGTCTAAAAAGTAAGCGTCCAATTGTAAAAACGAATATCGAATATCATCAAATGGAATCTTTTTGATCATATTCTTGATAAAAATATCTATACAAAAAAAAAAAATTTTTAGTATACCTTTCTTTTTATAATTCAATTATTACTTACTAAGATTATAAGCCTTTTTAGTATCCAAAATATAGGTTTCTTTCTTTTGAGGTTTCGATTTAAGTTCAACCATTGGTTTTTGAGCAAACGTTAATTCAACATCATCAAATACACCTGCTTTAGCCAACTGATATTCCATAATACTATCGGTAGATTCTAATTTTTTATGTAACGATAGTTCAATATCACGTTCGAAATCATTCCAAATCGTTTGTTGAATATTGGCAAAATTCATCTTTTCCCATTCAACAAATTTTAGCTTTTGTTTAGCTTGAAATGCACTAGGTTTACGGCCTGCTTGACCCAAGAATTGGGGTGGTAAAGGAGGCGATGAAACAGGCGTGTTGGTTGCATTACTATTGGGTGGAGGTGGTGGTGCTATGTATGTGGTTGGAGGGGGCGGAGGGGGTGCAGGCACTCCATTTACTGCGGGTGGTGGTGGTGGAGGTGGTGGTGGTGGTGGTGGTGGTGGGGGAGGCGGTGGTGGTGGTGGTGGTGGCGGTGGTTGTGATGGCGATGATGTTGAAGGAATAGATGGTGCAATTAATGGTTCAGGAAACGTATATTCACACACAGGAGAAACAAGCAACTCGCCATCAACAAGTACAGTAAACCCATCTCTCACGATAGAAGGAGAGTTAGGACTGAACAATGCAGGCTGAGGTAAAGACTCAATGTCTTCTTCAAAAATAGTAACATCATCCTGCTTTGAAAAATCTTCATTTAATGATCGTCTAGAACGTTGACTTCCTGTTGTACTTGAAGTTAATGAGCGTACTACATCCTTATCGGATACACTCTTCTTTTCGCTGCTGACACTACCTACAGATTGTGATCGATTAGTTGCTGTCGAACTCTTTCTACTGCTTGTTAAACTAGGTGATTTAGCTACAGGTTTTCTAGGTGAATTGATAGTACTCGCATTAGAATCCACTGAACTTCCACGTGATTTTGATTTAGCATTGTTGTTTAAGGTATCATTGCTGGTTCTTCGAACAAAGCTTCCTATTTTGGATCGGAAAGATTGTTTGATGGAACCAGAAATTCCATGCGGTGCGCCACCACCAGGTTGAGGTTGAGGTGGAGGAGGTACTTTTTGAATTAGTTCAGTAGCTGATACAGCGGATTTAGGTGAAATAGTAACGGCAGGAGCGCTAGCAGGAACAGGAGCAGTCCAAGAGCTACGTAGAGGGTTTTCATTCTTTCTAGGAGGCTGCTGTAATGATGGTGTCGGTTGAGGTTGCATCGGTTGAGTTCGAAAACTACGTCTCTTTGGAGATGGATTACCGTATTCTGTAAGATTACGTACCGAGTCATGCAGTTTACGCATTTTGTTTTCAGTATCTAATAGTTCAGTTTTATATCGTTCCTCTGTACTTTTAAAAAATATTTTAAGCATAGCGTTGGTTTGTTTTGATAAACTAAGGTCCTTTTCAAGATATTCAATTTTAGCTTCTAACGAACCGATCATATCATCTGAGCCATCTATATATATATATAAATGAGTATATATATACCTTTATATGTGTATTTTTTTTTTAGTGTTACCTATATGTGCTTTTCTTTTGTATTCTTCTTCATCAGCAGAGAACTTGGGTATTAAATTCTGTACAGTAAATTCGCTGACATTGGAAATATCATCAGGATAAAAAGCACTTTGATCCATAGCTACTTGTTGTACTAACATTTCAATCAGCTGATACTGATAGTTACTATATCGCATGTAAATAAATTTTAATTAAAGTCATCCTTTGCGTATAATTCACAAATCTGTGCTCTTTTTTTCTTACCTCTTTTCGGGATTATCTTGAATCTTTAGTAAATAACAAAGAATGTTGTGTAAACTTTGAAAGGAAGGAGTATTTTCAGTTGAATTCATCAATACTTGTAAAATATGCATTGGATCCATATTATAATATTCTTCCATATCCTCTTGTATCGTATCAGCTTCAATTTCATCTCTAAACTTTTGTATAGCCAAATTAATATGTTCATGATGTAAATGACCCATTTTTTCAAATATCTTATTAACACCAGCTTCTTCCAATTCGTAGCTCAACATGATTCTTTCCTTTCGATCTTCTACGATATCAGGTCGTACCAGAGTATTGATAAACAAAACACTGATAAACATGTACTGCGTGATTTGAGAATCACCAGCGCCTACCATACCTGTCATTTTTAAATCTTGACTAGCTCCTACTGCTGAACCCATCTTTCCTCTACCATCTAATGTCTTTTCAAGTGCTAACATCCAAGCATCAAACCTACCAAACTGAGGACCGTATTGTTTTAATAACTCCATGCCGTGTAACACCATCGATCGTCCATTTGGTAAAAAACAAAAGGCTGTTAGAGATTCACATGCTTGAGTTCTTGCAGGGATATAAGGTGATAAAAGCGAAATACAAAAGTTATCTATAATCCTCGAGTGTTTGAATGCTTCTTGTAAACCCGACTAGTAATAATATTCAGTTAAAAATCCTCATTTGATTATTAAAATGATAGTAGTAGTACCTTTTTGTTCATTAGTGTATTTAAACACTTTAATATTTCTAATTCTATTTTATAATCATTTTGTGTTCTGAGAATTTTTATATTAATATATATATATAAAAAGCACTTGTTTAAATTATAAAGGATAATGGTTACCTATTTTGTTTCTTGTGTATAGTTCCAAGCTCTTTTGCAATGATCTGCATGCCACCGTCTTCAATAAAACGTTCTAACCAACTGTATTTGGATTTTAGCACTCGAACTAATTTTTAACTAATTATTTTATACATACCTATCAGACGTTCTTATGTAATATGACACTTCCAGTATTAACTCATACGTAATACCTTTTTGTTTTTGTTTACATAGTATTTTTACATAATTTGGAGGCGCAGACTTCTTGGGAGGTTTCGTACTTGTCTTTAATTTCAAATGACTGGGTTTCTTTGAAACAACTCTAGGGGTAAGAGGTGAATGTTCATCCGATAGACTAGCCACTTGTTCTGCGCTTAAGTCTAGTTGTCTCTGTGTCAAAGCGTTAGTCTTTGTAAAAAAATTTTTTTTTTGTAATTCTAGAGAGGGCTTACTGCGACTTCTGAAAACAAGTCTTCTTCTTCTGCACTAGAAGGATAATATTCTGTATCTATCCACAACTTTCCCGGTTTCACTAATGGCGTGTCTAATAATAATTTTTTTTATTAAATACAAGGACTAAACAATTAGACAAGTAAATTACCAGACACATCTTGTTGTGGTTTATAATTTGGAAATACGTCTTTTTTATTTAAAGAATAAAGGGTTTTTTCTTTTTTTGTGTTGGTGTTTGAAACACCATTAACACTTGTCACAGAAGAAATGGAAGTTCTTCTGGTATAAGGTCGTCTACTGGTGGTCTTTCTAGTATTTCGCTTATTCCCAATATTAGATATAAAGTCCATTTTTAACTCGATTCACACTAAAAAGTGTGATGAGGAAGGAAGAAAAAAAAAGCAGAAAAAAAAAAAAAAAAAAGAAGAGAGAAGAATAAAGGAGAGAACAATAAAGTAAAATAAAAAATAAATAAAAAAGGGAAAAAAACACAACAGTTACACACACTCCCTTATTTAACTTAATTTTTTTTATGTGAAATAGTTCTTTATTGTTTATTGCATACAAAAGATTGTTTAGTAAAATTCTCGTTTTTTTTCAATCAAACCACGTTTTTCTTTAAACACACAAATAAAATTTTGTTGTGGTAAATGACCATCAAAAGAAACTCGAGACTCCGATAAACTTGTAAAAAAAAAAAAAAAACGATTTTTGTGCTGGCTTTCAACACGAGAACAAATCATGCCAGCTGGTTACCATAGTAACCAATTGGGTTCGGGTAAGGGTCCAACAACAGCTGGAGAAAAAAAGGGAGAACCTTGGTACGCGGTAGGTTCATGAAAAATTCAGGTCACTTATTTCAGAATAAACATGTAAAATCGATTTTAATTAATTCTGGCACTGGAGTACATAATTTCGGGCTTACACCAAGTATAACATAAAAAACCGTTAAAAGCTAAGTATAAAAAGGAGAAATAACTAAAAAAAAAAAAGTAGTGTAGTTGATAGATCGACTGTACGCTAAAAAAAAATCACTCCGAAAAAAAAAAAAAAAAAAAAAAAAAAAAAAGAGTCAAAGAAACTAATAAAGTTGACGGGTTTTGATTTTGTACAACAGACTTCTGATATCTCTTATCTCTCACTAAAGAAAAAAACCAGATTTTCATTTCGTATACCGGATTGATCTCCGCTTGTATTTTAGGTGCAAAACTGATACTGACAATGACTCACACAGTGTGCAAAATAAGTCACTTTTTTTTTTTTGTGGGGTATAAAATAAATGCAAATAACGTACGAAATAAGATCTTTTTCTCTTTTTCTCTTCTTCTTTTTTAAAAAAAAAGGAAGGAAATATCTGACCGATAAACATAGAACGTTTTATCCCTCAAACATTATATGCATATTGCTTTTAATTTAATTACTTCCGGTCTTTTGGCATTTGATAAAACTTATATCGACAACATCTTAATCAAGTAAACTTTCTCCTGCTCCCTTTTATATTAAAAATAACTTTAAATTATGGCTACTTCTTTTGGTCTCACTGCTCCTCCCTCTAACTCCTCTCGTGGAGGTTCCGCCGTCCAGGTTTCTGAAGAAATTTTAACCAATGTTCCTCTCGTTGATGTTAAAAAAGTACTTGTTGTAGGCTCTGGCGGTCTCTCAATTGGTCAAGCTGGTGAATTCGATTATTCTGGTAAAAACTAGTATATTTTTCTGTTTAGTTGGGGGATTTTTTTTTTTGCTAACATATTTTTATAATATAGGTTCTCAAGCTATTAAAGCCTTGAAAGAATCAGGTATCAAGACAATTTTGGTTAACCCCAACATTGCTACTATTCAAACCTCTCATACACTCGCTGATCAAGTTTACTTTTTACCCGTTACCTGCGAATACGTTTCTAACATTTTGGAGCGTGAACGTCCTGATGGTATTCTCTTAACTTTCGGTGGTCAAACCGCTTTAAACTGTGGTATCGAATTAGATCGTTCCGGTATCTTAAAACGCTTAAATATTAAAGTTCTTGGTACTCCTATTCAAACTTTAATCACTTCAGAAGATCGTGATTTATTTGTCAAGGCTTTGAATGGTAAAATTTTTCTTTTTTCCTTTTAACTCCGATAAAGGAGATGATCTATTTTTTTTTTCTTGCTAACACACTTATGTCATCTATTTAGAAATCGATATTCCCGTAGCTCAATCTACTGCTGTTGATACAGTTGAAGAAGCTTTAAAGGCTGCTGAAGTTATTGGTTATCCCGTTATCGTCCGTTGTGCTTTTGCATTGGGTGGTCTTGGTTCAGGTTTCGCTGATAATGAAACTCAATTACGTACATTGGCCACCAAGTCTTTGGCTCTTGTGCCTCAACTTTTAGTTGAACGTTCAATGAAGGGTTGGAAGGAAGTTGAGTATGAGGTTATGCGTGATTCAGCTAACAACTGTATTACTATTTGTAACATGGAGAACTTTGATCCTCTTGGTGTTCATACCGGTGAATCTATTGTTGTTGCCCCTTCTCAAACTTTATCTGACGAAGAATATCATATGCTCCGTACTGCTGCCATTAAGATTATTCGTCACTTGGGTGTCGTTGGTGAATGTAACGTTCAATATGCTTTAAACCCTAGAAGTTTAGAATACAGAGTTATTGAAGTCAATGCTCGTCTCTCTCGTTCTTCCGCTCTTGCTTCCAAGGCTACTGGTTATCCTCTTGCCTTTATTGCTGCCAAGATTGGTCTCGGTCATACTTTACCCAGTCTTCAAAATGCTGTCACAAAGACCACCACCGCTTGTTTCGAACCTTCTCTTGATTATGTTGTCACCAAGATTCCTCGTTGGGATCTTGCCAAGTTCCAATACGTTGATCGTCACATTGGTTCTGCCATGAAGTCTGTTGGTGAGGTTATGGCTGTCGGTCGTACCTTTGAAGAGAGTTTGCAAAAGGCTATTCGTCAAGTTGACCCTAGCTTCCAAGGTTTCGATGCTCTTCCTACTCCCTTTGACAATGTTGATGATGCCTTGAGTGATCCTACCGACCAACGTATGTTTGCTTTAGGTCAAGTTATGTTGAACAAGGATAAGGCTATTCGTGACAAGTATACTGTTGATCATTTAAACAAGTTGACCAACATTGATAAGTGGTTCCTTTACAAGTTGAAAAAGATTGCTGATATCGAGTTGAACTTGGCTGAATATGTCGGTACTGCTCTTACTGATTTACCTACTGATTTGATCAAAAACGCAAAGAAGTCTGGTTTCTCTGATGTCAAGATTGGTCAATTGCTCGGTCATGAGGAATTACAAGTGCGTGCTATGCGTAAGAGTCTCGGTATTATTCCTAATGTTAAGCGTATTGATACTGTTGCTGCCGAGTTCCCTGCTCAAACCAACTATTTGTATACCACCTACAATGCCTCTACCAACGATGTTACTTTCGATGATAAGGGTACTATGGTTTTAGGTTCTGGTGTCTACCGTATTGGTGCCTCAGTCGAGTTCGATTGGTGTGCAGTCTCTTGCTCTCGTGGTTTGCGTGAACTTGGTGAAAAGACTGTGATGGTCAACTATAACCCTGAGACTGTCTCTACCGATTTTGATGAATGTGATCGTTTGTATTTCGAAGAACTTTCATTTGAACGTGTTATGGATATTGCCGAATTAGAAAGTGCTAAGGGTGTTGTTGTCAGTGTTGGTGGTCAATTGCCTCAAAACATTGCTCTTAAATTACACGAAAACAAGTTGAATGTATTGGGTACCTCTCCTCTCATGATTGATGCTGCTGAAGATCGTTTCCAATTCTCAAAGATGTTGGATAAGATTGGTGTTGATCAACCTGCTTGGAAGGAATTAACTAGTGTTGAAGCTGCTTTCGAGTTTGCTGAAACTGTTGGTTACCCTGTCCTTGTTCGTCCCTCTTATGTCTTGTCTGGTGCTGCTATGAACGTTGCTTATACTCCTGATGCTCTTAGACATAACTTGACTGATGCTACCAACGTCTCTCCTCTTCATCCTGTTGTTATCACCAAGTTCATTGAAAACGCTCAAGAAATTGATGTTGATTCTGTTGCTAGCAACGGTGTTGTTTTAGTTCATGCTGTTTCCGAGCACGTTGAAAATGCCGGTGTTCACTCTGGTGATGCTAGTTTGGTTTTACCTCCCCGTGACTTGAATGAAAACACTATGAACCGTCTTAAGGAAATTGCTGATAAGGTTGCAGCTGCATTTGAGATCACTGGTCCCTTCAACATGCAAATTATTAAGCAAGAAATTCCTGGTCAAGCTGAACCTCTTTTAAAGGTTATTGAATGTAACTTGCGTGCTTCTCGTTCATTCCCCTTTGTCTCCAAGGTTCTTGGTGTTAACTTTATTGATGTTGCTACTCGTGCTTTAGCTAAAAAGCAAGTTCCTCAACCTACCAATTTGATGAAGAAGGAATATGCCTACCAAGCCGTCAAGGTCCCTCAATTCTCTTGGACTCGTCTTCAAGGTGCTGATCCCTTCTTGGGTGTTGAGATGGCCTCTACTGGTGAAGTTGCTTGTTTCGGTAAAGATAAATACCAAGCTTTCTGGGTCGCTATTCAATCTACACAAAACTTCCGTATCCCTCGTCGTGGAGAAGGTGTATTGATTGGTGGTGATGAAGTTACTGACAAAAAGGATTATGCTCATATTGCAAAGACTTTCCATAACGAATTAGGTCATCCTGTCTTTGTACCTACAAAACAAGACAAGGTCTTTTTAGAATCTAACGGAGTTCCCTGTGTTTGTTTACCTATTGCCTCTTGTGCTGAAGATAAGCGTGTATTAAACAAATTATTCAAGGATAACCATATTGATTTCGTTGTTCACTTGGCCAAGATTCGTGCACCTGATCAATTAGATGAAGGTTATGTCTGTCGTCGTGCTGCTGTCGATTTCGGTATTCCTCTCTTAAACGATTCAAAGGTCGCTGCTTTATTCGTTGATTCTTGTGTTCGTTACAGAACCGATCGTCCTCATACTGCTACCGAGATTCCTGAAGAAGTCAAGAGCTGGAGCGAATATGTTGATGCTAAAATTTAAAGAAACTATTTCTGTGTATATTGTATATTTTTTATTTAGAAAACCAAAAATAATAAAAATTTGATTTATTTTATTTATAACGTCTTTATAATACGTATATATGAGTGAAAAAAAGAAAAAGGATTTGGGATATAAACAAATAATAAAATATATAGAAATTGGGAGGTTAGCATGTTTACGGAAGAAAAGAAAGAAAGAAAGAGAGATAGAGAGAGAGATTTATATATAATATGTACAAGATATATAAGAAGAGGCACCTGATAAGTTTGTGTGTTTGTGTGTGTGTGTGTGTGTGTGTGTATAAAATATGTATATATAGAGTTTAATGTACAAGACTGATAACATTATTGAAAGAATAATTTCTTGAATCGCCGACACTAAAGGATCTTGGGCGTTTTACTTCTGAAACAGAAAGAACTTGTTCATGAGGTAAAGGGTTATTTGTACGAGTAATGGCGAAATCTTCCATCATGTTGGAATGTGAAGCTAAAATCTGTCGAAGTTCTTGGCAAGCTTCATCTTCTTGATTCCAAATATAATTATAAGCAGAAGGTTTCTTTGGGCGTGGTGCAATAATATTCATTTTTTTTTTTATATATGTATATATGTGTATTATTTACAAAGAAAGTTATTAAAGAAAAGGAAAAAAAAAAAAAAAAAAAAAAAGTATGACCATTTTATATACAACATCTGAGTTTATAAACAATTAAGGTTCAATTTCTGACGTCTTTTTTAAATAAAAGTGAAAATAAAGGTTTGCTATTGGTTTTCTTGATATGTTTTAGTTGAATTACCGACCCTGATTTAGTTTTAAAGGAGGGGACTCCTGGATCAGCAGGTGTTCAATCTTAGTTGGACCAATATTAATTACTTTTCAGCCAAAAATAAGTTTTCACTTGAATCCTATAAATGACGAAATTACTGCAGATTCAAATAAGGTCAGATGGATTATATTTGTTTTTAGTTGAAAGGCTCAGTAAGTATCCTAACCTTAGAGCCTTTTTGAATCCATTGTAATTTACAAGCCTCCCCCCCCCCTTCCAAGCTTCATTTTTTAAAAAGCTTTTTTTGTACATCGTTACAAATACTAAACCCGGACCTTGTATGTTCCGAACTTTAAATAATAACAATAATCTTCCTTTGCTTAGATGGTTTGAGTGTGTGTAAGGTATTTACTTTTTTGACATGACGTTTCTTTGGCGGAGAAAGTTTTATCTTTTGTAAAGTTATTAGCTTTTAATACACACCTAAACATACTATTCTACATAAGGTATCGGTTACTATTATTATCCCGTATATAAGTTTTTTTTTTTTTTATGTTTCGTGCGAATAAACATATCCTTTTAATTTGAGAGTCTGTGTAAGTTCTTCCGGTTCCATCTTCTTTTTTCGACTCCGTAACTGTCATACAATGCGTTAGAAATATAAACAATTACTGGCTTAATTATATTCGCTTTGATAGTTGTATAATCAGTCAAGTATTTTTCACCCAGTCATTTTAAATAACGACTAATCTAAGGTGGCTATTTATACCTGCAAGATATAAAAAACAAGTCGAAGTTTATGTTAACATTGACTGTTTGACAGGTAAACAGTTTGTTGTTATTACTATTAAACACTTGATTTATACCTGTTTTTTTAAGGACGTGTGTGAATCTATCATAACCCTATGTGCACACACATGTCGTCCTTAAGGGATTAGCTCAATGGTTTTTAATAGCTTAGTCTGAAAAAAAATTCTCTCTTAGTTTTACAGAGGAAAATGGTTGATGCTTATCAACCATTGCAAGCCTATATATACCGTTCCTTTAAAAACAAATGAATACCTACCGAGATTTTTATTTTTATTTTCCGTCCTGTTCATAAACAACTCTTTTGAGCCCTTTACACTTATACATTCCAGATGTATAAGCTTTTTTTCATGACTGCTTAAAAAAAAAGGTGGGGGAGAAAAAAAACAGTATGACAAAACGATAAGGCTTAATTTTTTTTATGAAAAAGCGCCCTAAAAAAAAAGGTTTACCAGTGCTCTTTTTTTTATATTCCATTTATATATTATCACCATGGTATCGGTTACAGCAGCTACAGCAGCTACAATAAAGAAACCGGTTGCAGAGGATGATTTTGAGTCTCAACAAAAGCGTAATGTACGTCAACCTGAAATGTGCGTTGATTATTTATCCTATACTTTTGATGAAATGGACTTGGCTGCTTCTTGGAGAGTAATGACAAAGCAAAAAAAAGACGTTGTTGATGGTATTCGATTAGAAAATGCATCTTGGCGTACTTGGGCTAAACAGAGAAATAATTTGAAAACTATTAGTCCTCAAACCTTGAACTGGTATGTGTAATAATATATATATACATATATTGGTTAAACCAGGGTTTTTATTTTTCTAATATATATATATATATATATTGTGACATATAGGTTGAAGGATAGTGATGTAACTTGGTTATATGGTCCTTTGCATACAGTAGTTCGTACGGAAGATGACCCATTTTTAACCCCTAGAAAATCAACTGCAGAAGAAACTCTGGGTTTAATGATACCACGCCACACACAAAAGTTAGTAAATTCACAACCTCCATTAAAATCGGCTTTAAAGAAAGTAACCACAGCCGACCTTTTAAAACGGTCTGCTAGTGAATTAATGGATATAACCTCGGACCAGCATCGACGTTCAATCTCAATCTCTGAGGCAAATAATGAATTACATGCAGTGTCACCGAATATTTTGGCTACATATCGTCAGCCTCGATTAAGGTTTAATCATCAAGTGGAACAATGCATTGCGTTAACTGATGAAGAAAGAGAACATGAGGATATTGAAGAAGAAGACGGAGACGATTTAATACATGACGACGACGACGACGAGGACGACAACGACAACGAAGATGATAGCGATGATGATAATGATCAAATTCATATCACATATTATAACGAACGACGAAAATCTATCAAAAAGATTGCACCTGCTCGTCTCAAGAAATCACAATCAGATGCAGACACGGATGACGTATCTTCAATCTCTTCTACGTCAACTGCATCATCTGTTGGCTTTATTACGAGATCACCTGTGGTTTCATCACCCGCTGCTGGTCAATTTGAAGATACGGATGAAGATGAAGTTTTATCGTTTTACGATAGACCTACAGCTGCTCAACAATCTACACGGTCAACAGTTATCAGACCTTCTTCGTCTTCTAATTCAATTACACAGCCCTATAAAGAAAAAACAAATATAGCAGAACCTGCTTTAGTGACGATGCATCAAACGGCTACAGATATTCAAAAAGATAGTGGAACTAATTCTCCTACATTAATTAATAATATTGCTCTTTGGGCTGCTTCTTATTTATGGCCAGGTGATAATAACAGATCGAAACCATCACCACGACCTTCTGTGTCCGCTTCTATCATTCCTACGTCTGCTATCCCTATTCAAAGACATTATGCCCCCACATCATCTAATTCATCAAGTTTGTAACAACAACAAAAGCGAACTTCATCTTTGTTATATTATTTCCTTTCTCTTTTTTTTTTCAATCCATACAACTTATTCATTTAGAGATACAAACATATACGCTCAGCAATAATAATAATAATAATAATAATAATAAAATAACTTGTATAATTCTTGATTGTAGTTCCTGAATTTTTTTTATTTATTTTTTACTAATCAATCCATGTTTAAGATATCCTTAAAAATGATTGTCAAATAGTTCCAAGTATGCATATTAATAAGTGCATAGTCATTTTAGAACGCAGCAAATCGAGAGTAAATAGTAAAAAGATGAATGGGTTAAACGTGGGCATGTAAATACACCTAGAATGTCTTACTCTTTATCATGTGTTAAACACAAGTATCTCTTTTATATATTCTAGAAATACCTTTTTTATAAGGAATAGAAACTATAAAATGAAGAAATAATATGCCGAGTTAACTTCAATACTTTTTTTTTTTTTTTTTTTTTTTTTTTGGTCTATTCTTTAATAGTTGATATATGTATGAACCGAATTATGAGAGTATAAGCGACATAGTTTTATTTGGACTATAGTAGTAACTGTAACAATAAAAAGGGGGAATCCGGTCACTGTATTCTGCTTTTCCATATGGTTTACCTCTAACTTTTGCAAAAAATCAATCACTTGCTTCAATGCATTAAGATCAGTTCCCAAATTGGCTAATACAGTAACGACTATTTGATTAAGGCTGAATGCTGGTGGAACCTTGAGAAACCTCACTCTATCTCTATGAACAACAGCCCTTTTTCTCCTCGCGATATCGATAACACTTTTGTTACGGAATCTGCTACTAAACATAATCTGTTGCTCAGCATCTTCAAGTTCAGCGAGTTGACAAGCTTCTTGCAGACGGCCCAAAAATCTTTTAGGATGCTCTTCTTTTCCTTGAGAGAGCAACTTGAAACTAATAGTTTACCGAGCGATTAACGCTTAACAAGAGCGCTGTCTGGGTTGTGTTCGACAAATGAAACGTTCACAAGTGCTATTTGCTTTTATAGCTTCCATTCGTATTAGAATTTGACCAGATGTCTACAGAGAGCGATCGACTGAAACATGCTTAATTTTCGAATATCTTTGTAAAAAATCTTTCAAGTCGTCAATATTTGTCGTAGGGCCAGCATAATCCAGTACAACTAAAAATTACATTTTTTTCTATGCTTTTTAAGTCATGTATTATATCAACAGTATTACCATCACCAAGGTAATTTTTACTGGTACTTTTTCTATCGCTTCTTTCTAATTTTGAAGATGCTGTAGATACACCAGGATACAAATACTGTAGAGGCTAACGACTTTTCTTGCAATTTTTTGATCATCAAGCGCTTGTTTTTTGGTCACTAGTTCCCAAAAGAAAAATAAATAATATACATGCGATTGATAGAATATATATCAGGCGCATTGTATATACTTTTTTTTTTTTTTAAAAAAAAAAATAGTATTTTTTTCATACCACAACTTTAGAAGCTACTGTTTTCGGTCGCCTTTATAAAGAAAAATCTGCATATATTAAATAACCGGAAAGTTTCACAGCTTTCTGTAAGCAGGGTTGCGGTTTATAAGGAGATGAATTCATTCTCCGGTGGGATTACGGTATACTTGGTGACTTTGTCGAAAACAGTGTCTTACAGAGTCTGGTGTCAACATTCGAGTCTAAGCGGAAGCATAGGCTGGGAGGTTGTTCAATACTGGGGTATTGCCCGAGGGTAGTAATACAGCAGGGAAAACTCAGAGCACTGGTTCGGCTGTGAGATAGCACGTTGGAGAATCATTCGAGTATATCGCCATCGGAAATGGGAACTACCTCTTTTTATCCTTTTTTTCTTTTGTGTAACATTAATTTATAAACAAAAAAGTAGGTACAGAGCTATTAAAATGAGGCACAATCCTTTAAATAATAAAATATTTTAATAATTCATCTTTTATCTATCTTCTATACTTTATTATAACTGACTATTCGCTAAGAATGATTATGACATTTGTATAAAATAGAACTAGGTAATTGTCAATTGTAGTAAAATCATTTTTTATTCGTGTAAAAATAGTTTCCAATTAGTCACGTCATATTCTTAGAAATCCAACCAACAAGAAATGCAAAAAAAAAAAAAAGTCTACAGGGCCACTTCCCTTTTTTCTTTGAGTAGCATTAATCGGTAAAAAGGGAAGGTAAAGCGACTGTTTTACTTGTCTGTTATTTAATAGAGGAGCTTTCTCAGAGCCTTTGCTAAGCTGTGACACATTTGAATGTTACCTGTACTACCTTATCTTAAATATAAGTAATCCCAAGAATATCTACTAAATATCATCTTTCTTTTATCTAAAATCATATATTCGACCTTTATAATAAACAACTATTGTTTATCTATCAAGTTTCTACTATAGGGGTATTGTTATTTTTTTTTTGAATAATATATCGTAATACTATACTTTTAAATCATGTCAATGTGGATAATACATCATCCAATCCCTTACTGCGTGTCCGACTTTCCTAATGATGAGCTATACTTTCGAAATGGAAAATTATGTGGCTTGGAGAAGACTATACACTGGACACCCGACTGTGTAGATGCTTTCTACAATGGTAACTACGTAGAGACAAATGTGACATCTCTTTATTTCGAACATTGTGACAAGTATCGGAGAAGAATAACGCATGTCTATTCAACACGATATCCTGTATTTGAAGAAGCAAATTCCAGTAGTAGCAGTAACCTAAATTTTGCTTCAATATTGTTTCTACTTCCATTATTGGTCCTGATCTTCACACAAAGGAGTAAACTGACTTGAAATAGGACAGTAACACATTTATGTTTTAAAATAATAATAATAATAAAAAACCTATCATACTTCTTTTTGAACGAAGAATATTTTTGAGGTGAGTGATCATTTTTTCCGGTTGATCGGTCATTAAAGTTACCAAATGATCGCATATAATAGATATGTAACTGGTTCCAGACCGATTTTTTGTTAGTCTTACAGGCTGGTCGGTGCAAATGTCTTCAAATCATTAAAGTATTGCGTACGCTGGACCTCTGGGTTGGTAATGGAAACACTGTATAAATACTCTCTTAATAAAGTAAACGAAAGAGATAAACTAGTCGAGTAATGTAAATATGCATACTGAAACTTATTTTAATATAAATTAGATCAAGCCTTCAATCTTTTATTTTACTGTTATTAATCAAAAAGATAAAATCGTACTTGTAGCGATTCTATTCCAGTTTTTTTTTTATACAAAGGTTATCGGTTTTCTCATTAGCGGATCAAACTCGTTTGATATAAAGTGATATTTAGTTCTAATTCACTATACTAGCGCGTATTAGTCTTCATCGAAATATCGATCTTGAATATCTCTATCCAGCTGTTCAAGATCATCGTATTCCTATTCAAATAAATATACATAAATATTAATTATAACCTACTTCAATTTTAATAACGTACTTCATTAAAATCCACTTGGTCATAATCAAAATCCTATATATATATATATAATGGTAAATATACGCAAGTATAAATCATTTCGTTACAGATTACTTACATCTTTACCAGCCAAAAAGTTCTCTTCTAGCAGTCGGATTAGTTCCAATCGTTGCTTTTCTCTAAACTCATCAGTAACGTCTTCTTCTATAGTATCAGTATCTGCGTCGGCAGTGTCAATGTTCAAAGCTTCAGCTTCTTCCATTTCAACGTCCTTGTTCTTTCGCTTTGTAATCACAGTAGGAGTAGACTTTTCAAATACTTCATCATCACTTTCATCTTCCTCTTCCTCTTCCAATTGCTCTTCATCAATGATTTTTTGTTGATATAAATGATCATCGACAAATTTTCGATCGATATTACTAAGGATTCGATTGACTAGTGTAATATCATCGGTAAACGGTTGTTCTTTCTCATTGGCAGGTATATATTGACCAATAAACTGGTCATATAAAGTAGGATCTCGCAGTAGAATTGATTCGTCCGAGAAGTAATCAGAGTTCTTCAAATGACGTTTTAAGTACTCGTATCGTCTATTTTGAACAAGTGTATATAAAGCTGATTTAGAAGGTCGCTTATCGATAGGTTTATTTTCAATTTCATTTTTATAAAGTAAACTATCCAAGTAAAAATCAACTTCATAATTATTCTCAATAGCTTGAAATAAAGTTAAAGTGGGCTGTGATAAGTATCGTCCCCATTTACTTAAAAAAAGAGCTGGATCGTCATGTAATATCTTTTCCATTTGTAATAGCTTTTCGGGTGCAGCTAATTCTTCTTCGCCGAGGCGCAATGTTTTAAATGGAATCGTGTCCAGGTTTCTTTGGACAAAGTCCATAACTTGAGATTCTGTTGAATTGTTCATGAGTGAAAAGAGTATATGAATAGCAAAAAAAAAAAAAAAAATACTGGTTTTAGCTGTCACTTTAAATTTAAGTTATATTTTTTTTCTCTTTTAAAGCCTTTTTTTACTTTCTTTTTAATAATGATCGATGGTGCAATGGAGAACAGATTCAAAGTAATATATATAAAGTTTGAGAAGAGAGTGAAAACTAAAGTTTATGACAGGCTGATCTAAACGGTTGGTTAGAACACGAGTCAAAGTACCCCAGTGCGGTTGATAGGTACTTTTTTTTTTTTACGAAGTGAATTGCATACAACATACTCATGCTTTCTTCGATAGTAATAAAAAGGATCGTCTACATGAGAATTTTGAGCAAACCATGATATTATTTGGTAATACAGAGCAAGCACACGAAGCTTTACACCATGTAATTTTTCAAGCTCTTGTAAATCAAAAAGGCACGTTCTTTTTTTTAAGATAATTTTTTTTTTGTATTAATGTTTGGAATAGATTACAGCATAAACTTCGATATACCGAGATTTGAAAATGGCTTAGACTATAAAGATTATGCGGACCTTGTTCAAAGCTATAAATTGCGTAAATTTATGGAAAGAGAACTTTGGAAAATGGATACCAACGTAAGCCCCCCCCCCTTCTTTTTTTATGTACTGTGTAGAACTTGGAACTAAAGCATCTTTATAAAGTCTGCATTACAACTTCTTTTTGAATTATATCAAAATACAGATCAACGACCTTTGACGGTTCTCAAAACATTTATTCACTTATCATTAAATTTATCGGACGACAAACAGTATACGGTATGGACAGTTAGTTGGACTGAGAAAGTAGACAAGTTCATATCACCTTCTAATCTGCATATACTTGTACAAGCATTCTACGAATTTATTAGCAATACGTTTCGAGTATCTAGGTCTCAAAACACCCAGACTCGTGTAAAAAGATTATTTGGCAGTTTGCACAATTTAATTAATGCAGTTCCTTCCCAACATGATACGCGTGTATTTAATATTCTCTACGCCATAGTAGAACTAGCTAAAGAAAATGAAGTCCCGGAAGCTCGTATTATTGAGTCATGCTACACGCGTTTTATCAATCATTTACCCACTACCAAAATAAATCTATTTGATTATGATATAGAGGCTGATTTAACGTCAAACCAGCCAGTTAGGTAGATATATATTTTAACTTGTTAAATAAATTATTTAACTAATCCTTTTTTTTTTTTTTTTTTTTACTAGTCCGCAAATCTCATTAATCGAATATTTAAAGTCAAGTGTTAAAGACCCTGAGAATAGTGATCATGAACATGTATTTAAAATAATCTTGGAATACATTAACCTTGAAGTATTTCCTGGTCAACATGATAATCATAGCGTTATATGTAATCAAGAAAAACCTGGGTTTGATAAGTTAGAAGAAATGGTTATACAAAATAATACCGAAACTATGACAGTAGTAAAACTTAATTGTATTTATACTATTCGTAACCGAGGTATGTACTGGAAGTCAATACTAAAGGTAATAATTCAATTTATGGATCTTTGGATAAGGTAATTTAACAGCGAATAAAAAGTAAGAAATAATATAATTTTAAAAAACGTATACTTGTAGTGATATTATAGATGCCAAGTGCGAAGAAATAATTACTGAATTAATTGTAAAAGAAAACATGCTTCCAGTACTGTACAAACATATTTTGAAACATGTAAAACACTATAATCGGGAAGACAATTCAACATCTTTAGAAACGATCAAGGTATGACCCCACCCCCCTTTTTTTTTACTTGTATGGGTTACGATTTTTATTTTATTTATTTTTTCTATGTAGAAAATTTCGCAACTACTAGAAATTTGTTTGAATCATATCCAAACAAATCAAGAGTTATTGTTATTCAGAGACCATGTATTCGACAACAGGTAAACAATAAAAAATATAAACATATATTTTAATTGACTAATATAATATAAAATCCAGATATGAAAACAATTGCATTCGTTCACCTATTCTGGGTTCTACTTTATTTTGGAATATTCCATTTGAACAGAACATGGTTAAAGTGACAAACCAAATTACTTCATTTGAAGAAGATTCCCTGGTTCCAGAAGACGTTGTTAGAAAACTAATAATAGTAAGTTTGTCTTCTTGTATATTTTGTAAGTTAAAATTTTCTGTACATTTCCCAAATTAGTTATCTATTGTATGGCCATACGAAGTAGTTCGTCAGCTATTTTTAACTTGTATTCAAAACAAAAATCAGTATAAGGCTATTGTTCCCATTTTAATCAGTCTTGGTAAATTATGTACACTTGCTGATAGAACAAATGGTCAAGATACGTTGCTTGTATCGGTCTTGAAAGATACTATTTCATCCGAAAATAGTGACCTAGTTGCAAAATATATGGGTAATATTACCCATTTTATCAAATCATGTTGTCACCAAAAAGTAGCTTACCTTGAAAAAAAACTCGGAATCTCCCCTTCTTACTCCTTTTTTTTATTATAGGAGTTTAATAGCGAGTATCCACTTATTTTAATGCCAAATTCACTAGTAGATCAAGGATTATTATCTATCAAAGATGCATTAACTCATTGTGTCCTACAAAACTTTATATTATTTTCCAAAAATAATTCAGATTCGCACCTTGTCTTGATTCAATTTGCATTATACGTGCTAAGTGCTTTTTGCGACGCACCTTCGACGAACGATTGGACTACGATTATGTCAAAATCTGGTTTTCCTGCTTTTCTTTATGGTTCACCTGAAACATATCTTGTATGTCTCACTAAGCTATTAAAACTTCGGTTACTGGATAATTTACAGCCAGTAGTTTTGAGGTTGCAAGATTGGGAATCTGCTCTTCATGTTATCAAAAGATTATCTATTATACTCGATTATGTGATGGAAACACATTGTAAAAATTTTCCTTCGGTTTATCAGTTTCTTAAAGATACGCTTTTAGAATTTGGTAAGTGTGATTAGTAGATTATTAAAAAGAAAGAAATCTAATTTTTTTTATTTAAAAAAAATAGACTGGGAAACTCAATTACTTTGGTACAATGTTACGTACCGTATCATTAAACGACCTTTGCAAGTACCAATGGCGTTTTTCCATATTACAGGTGGATTGAATAATTTATTTATTCAAGAGAGTAATGATGCTATGCAAACTTCTGAAAAACTTGAAGGATGGTTCCAGGTGTTTACTGCTTGTAAATTATCAACAAAGCTTACAGATGAATTATTTGAGGTATGTATTTGAGAAGCGCACATTTTTTTTATTACATCGTGTGCTTATATACTTTACATTTTATTAGCATATAGACAAGTGGATGTATAACTTATTACTATTATGGAACCATCCTTACGAAGATACAATCGTACGTGCTTGTTTAGAACACGTCTTACATCCAAAGACTTCGTTATCTGTTTCAATAGAATATCCTGATCTACTTTTACATTTTCTTGGTAAACTTTATGATTCTTATACAGATGTACATAAAGTAATCCGAGAATATAATGGGTATGAAAAAGAAGAAATGGTTCCTATTATTCAAGACCTTTCAGAAGTTGGTATGTATTTTGATTCTCTCTTAAATAATCTAATAGGGCGGATACTAAAGAACTACTGTTATAAACAGGTACCAAACAATATTTTATAATTCTTTATATTATATTATTATTAAAAGATAATATGAACCAGTCTATGGAGATAGGCGATAAACAAGATAATTACTACGTCTCAAGCTTAGTTAAATTATTACAGGTATGTTTAGTACATATATATCTCAAATAAGAAAAAAAATCAATGCTAATGAAGCTCTAGAACTTTACAAACTGGGCAAGCATTAGCCGAGCTTCTACTTCTTACAATGAACTAAAATCTAAAATGAAAACAGATACCATCTCAGACCTTGTCGAAACTCAAAACTCCTTATCAACAATTGATACGAAGTCAAAGGTCATTTATTATCCTCTTGTAGATACACAAGACTTGAAATCAAATCGCGCCTTATCAGTAATAACGTTTTATCATCTGTGCTCGATAATACAAGATAAAACTTTAGATGAAGTGCAACAACAGGCAATAGAGAGATTGATGATACAAATTACGGAAGGGTTAATTGATATGCCAAGTAGACAACATTTTCAAAGGATGTTACAGCAGCAACCAAAGAGTAGAATTGTACATTGGAAAAAGAAGAAGTCGGATAATAAGTTTGTGATGTTGATGAGGCCTGCACTTATGTCAAATGAAGAAAAACTGTTGAGTTCTGTGGTTCTGGATTCTGTACCTAGTTATAAAAGAATGGCCGAAGCGTTGGGGTTGAATGTGTCAAATAAGGAAGAAGAAAGTAATCTTAAAAAACCACAGTTTTTGTATTTTCTTAATTAAAACGTTCTCTTACGATTATACTAAAAAATAAAAATAAAAAAGAGGATAATAAAAAAAAAAATGGTTTAGAGAATACATTTCTTTATCACTGTACAGAAATATTTTATTAATTGAGTGCTTTTTCTGTTTGTCAAATAAAAGAGAATTCTAGAAATATACATGTGCCGTGATGATAGAATACGAATGGAGGGAGTAAATCAGTGCGTCTGAACTAAAAAGCCGCTTTTTTTCGTTTTTAAAAAGAGGGATAAGATCAATATACTTTTTTTTTTTTTTTTTTTCGCAGTGGAATAATCTTTAGATATCTTTGAAAAAGCAAACTCTTCTGCTTTAAAAAAGTAAACTGCTAAATTAAAAGACACAAGGTAATGTTATTATGCCCCCTTTTTTTTCTATTTTCTTTTTTCGCTTTCTATGTTATGGACTTCATACTTAGAGGAAATTTTTTCTAAAGTAATTTTCTTTCCCGTTAAGTTTACTTGAAAGAAAAAAAAAAGGTTCAAATTATACCAACAGAAAAAAAATGGAACGAGAAACATGGCCAATCTAAATGTATAAAGTAAAGATAAAGTCTTAAAGTTTGAAACCTTTTTTTTTTGCTGAGGTTCCACTCCACTTTCTTTTTTGAAAAAAAAGTCTGCTCACTTATTTAAAATGAAATACTAGAAAAAGAATGTCGTTTTTTTTTTCTATTATTTTTTTTTTTTTACTTCTTCTAGTAACGAACTTATTAACATTTATGCAATAATGTCAGATTTAAATCGTATTGATATCCCTCACTCAGACTATTTTAATAATTATAGAGATAGTCGTGGAAGCATGTCATCTACTGAATCGTCTACGAATAGCCCCATATCGCCAATGTCTCCAGTCGAGAACGGTAACTGGGATACTGCTGAATCACGCAAACGTTCCACAAAACGTGGCGTCAGTGCCTTTATTAATAAATTATTTAGGTAGGTAATACATACATACATACAACAGTAAAAAAAAAAACAGGAACCAAAACGTTTCTAATATTTTCTTTAAAAAATAGTATGGTTAATGATAGACGCTATCAACATTTAATATCATGGAACCCTAACGGTAGATCATTTCTCGTTTGTAACGCTACTCGATTCGCACAAGAAATCTTGCCAGAGAACTTTAAACATTCAAATTTTTCAAGTTTTGTACGTCAATTAAATATGTACGGTTTTCATAAAATCAATAAATCTCCTCGTGGTCAAAGAGGCAATAACAAGAATGAAATTTGGGAATTCTCACATACCAATTTCCAAAGAGGTCGCACTGACTTGCTTGAAGAGATCAAACGTAAATCAATGGACTCTGAACTCTTACGAAGAGAGACCGGTGATATTCATGCTTCGTTTGCTATGGTACAATTATCACAAGCAGATCTGCTTCAACAGTTTCATGTCTTACAAGAAAACTTTTCTAACTTGTTACAAGGTTTTGAAGATATGAAAAAAATTCAACTTCAACAACAAATTATTATCAAGAAATTAGCCGAACGAGAAGAAATTCCTTTTACCTCTCCTTGTAAGTCTTATTTTAAAAAAATGAAAGATATATAGTATTGACTCTTTTCTTTAAAAAAAGTTAATGAATATGAAAATAATAATGAACATCCAAGTTTATTTGTTACTTCTCCCTCTGCGTCTGTTTGTAAACCTTTACAACAAGAAATAATGGGTTCCTCTTTAAACGGTCAAAATCATGGTTTCAATTTCTCTATGGGTGTACATAGTACTCTTCCTCCTAGTCCTGTAGCAAGTATCAATCTACCTTCTTCTCCTTATCCTTGTTATAATCAAGACGAACAAGGTCAAAACAGACGCATGACTCAGCAACAACTTGTATCTATGGATTTCTCTAACCAATAAGTCTCCCTCTCTTTTTTTGTATTATTTTCGTGTAAATTATTCTCTCTCATTCTCTTTTTGTATCAAACATTTTTCTTTTTTTTTAAATATATATATATATATGTGTCATAACTATACGCGAAATGAAGCAACTTGTTGTTGTTGTAGTGGTGGTGGTGGTGGTGGTGAGGGGAAAAACTGATGCTTTATACTTATTATTTTTTGTTGACAAGAATAATATTATATCCTTCTTTTTTACAAATATAATTACTTTTTTAATTAGATTTAACATCCTTTTTTTATATATAAAATGTGTTTATTGCGTATATTCAATGATTTAAATATGTAGTAGGTATAGAGCCATGCTGCGTCGTCAACGATCGCTGATTGTAAAAACGAGATAATCACGTGTATTATAGTAGATACAATTGATACGTTGCAGACGCGATAGTTGTTGCTTTTCGAATAGTTGCACATATAAAAAAATAAAGAAAATATAGAACATCATGTCTACTTTTAAAAGTTTGGTAATGCATAAAAAAAGCACTTCATATGAGAGTAGAGTCGGTTAAAGATATCTAGTTCCCAAATATAGTGGGAACACTAATAGTGTAATGTGACTACTTAATTGGTTAACAATTCCCCAAGTCAAGTGAGAATGGGTTTTTTTCTTTTTCTTTGAAAAAAAAATTAATAAAAGAAGCAATTTTAAGGGTAAAACAAGCAAAAGTGAATGGTTTAAAATATGAGGGGTTTGTACTAATACATTTTTTATAAAATAAAAAAATAGATCTTGCCTTTTATTTATTCACTTTTAATTGACTTTTGTTTCATCTGGCTATTCCGGCTAATGACAAAGTCCATGCAGTTACCTACCACTACCACCACCGCCACTCAACAACAACAACAATTACAACCAAAGCCTGATAACGATATGGATAATAATAATAATAACAATAATAATAATAATAATAATTGTACAGTTACTTCTTCTAAAAAAAAGAAGAAGCATAAGAAAAAGTCAAAATCTACTAGTAGTAAAAGTGCAGACTTTACAGCCAAAACACAAGCAGATTTTGCAGCCAAGACACAAGCAGATATGGTAGACGCCATGATGAATCACCATGTTATACGTCATGGCGATCATAAAGATAGTCATCACACTAGTAAAAACAATAACGGTAAAATAAAGGAAGAAGATAGCTTTTGGTCAAGTTCCAATAATACCGAAGAACGTCAAAAGATTCGAGAGTTCTGGTTACAATTAGGCGAAGATGAAAGAAGGTCTCTTGTCAAGGTTGAAAAAGAAGCTGTACTTCGTAAAATGAAGGAACAACAAAAACATAGTTGTAACTGTTCTGTTTGTGGTAAAAAAAGGTATATTAAGAAAAAAAGATACACACGGAAAAAAAAAATTGTTACATTTGCTTTTTTTTAAAAAAAACATGAAACTAATCTTTAGTATTGTTTTTCTTTTCTTCCTTTTTTTTTTGTGTGCAAGTAGAACTGCCATTGAAGATGAATTAGAAGTTTTATATGATGCTTATTATGAAGAATTAGAACAATACGCTAATCATCAACAACAAACTCGCGGTAGTGTCAATCCTTTACATGCAGGCTACCTTCCGTCTGAAACAATGTATGATCATGGTTACGATGATACTGATCATTTAGACGAAGATGACGAAGATGAAGAGGAGGAGGAAGAGGAGGAAGAAGACGATGACGACGATCTTGAAGAAGAAGAAGAAGAAGAAGAGGAAGAAGAAGAAGAAGAGGAAGAAGACGAAGAAGACGATGAAGAAGAGGACGATGACGAGGATGAAGAGGATGAAGAGGATGCTGACGACGACGATGAAATCATTACTCGTCCTCCTATTGCTACTTATGCTGAAAGAAGTAGATTTGAAGAAATGACCCATATTCGCCATACACCTCTTTCAAGAGCTTCCCCTAATGGAGATCATTTTAGTTTTGGAAACAGTTTAACTGTCAAAGGTTAATATTTTTTTATTTTTAATCTGGCTAAATGTAATTATGATTCTAATTAATTTATAGGTGGTATATTGACAGTTGCTGATGATTTATTAAAAAACGACGGTAAAAAGTTTTTGGATATGATGGAACGACTTGCTGAACGTAGAATGCAAAAAGAAGATAATACATTAGATCAAAGTAATAATTATTTTCAAGAAGATGAAGATGACGATGACAATTTTGAGGATGAAGAGGACGATGTATGTTACTTTTGAATAACATTTATCTATTTTTTCACTTATATTTAATTTTACATATTTTTAATAGGATACGCGTACAGAAGAACAACGTATGGAAGAAGGTCGTCGTATGTTTCAAATATTTGCTGCGCGTATGTTCGAACAAAGAGTACTTGCTGCATATCGAGAAAAGGTTGCGCAGGAACGCCAACAACGTCTTTTAGAAGAACTTGAAGAAGAAGATCGTCTTCGTGAAGAAAGAGAGGCAAAGAAGCAAAAGGAAAGGGAAAAGAAGAAGGATAAAAAAAGGTAAAAAAAAAATACCTCTCTTTTTTTTTTAAAGCGTGTTAAAATTAACAATAATTCCTAGACAAATGAAACAACAACAAGAAGCTGAACGCCTCGCACGCGAAGCAAAGAAAAAAGCGGAAGAGGAAGCGCTTAAACGTGAAAAAGAGAAAAAACTTGCATTGGAACGACAAAAGCGCGAGCAAGAAAGGTTGCAAAGGGAGGAAGAAAAGAAACACAGAGAAGAAGAACGATTAAAGAAAGAGGAGGAAAAGAAACGTAGAATTAAGGAAGAAAAGGAGCGTGCAACCGAAAGAGAGAAAAAGCGTAAAGAAAAGGAAGAAAAGGAAAGGTTAGAAAAAGAAAAGCTTGACAAGGAGTTAAAAGAAAAGAGTGAACAATTAAAGCGTGAAGCAAAAGAAAAGATACCTTCGCCTATTATTCCCAGTAAAACCACGGCAACTAGTCCACCACCTGGAATCCCAGGACCAGAAAATATAGATGCTTCTGAAAATAGACAACAGGTGTTAATTAATGCATTAGTAGGACCCAGACCTTTAATACCTAGTAATACAACTACGCCTATTAGACCTCAATTGCAGCAACCATCTTTTATGCCTTCACATCTCGATATTTTACAAAACGGACCTTCATCTTCTTTAATGTCAAACACATGTTCAGATACTACCAATTCATCTTCTATAATGGGTATATTTAATAATCGTGTTGGGTCGCCGTTAGAATCAAATAGTTCTAGCCGTCAAGGTAGATCTATTACCCCTATTGCACCTATTGGCCAACCATTAAATGGACGCCGGGTTTCCTCTGTACCACTTCATGATATGCAAACGCCTTCATTAGATTCATTTCCTTCGTCTATAAAGAGACCTTCTGCTGCATCCCCATTTGATACAGAAGCAGGTCCACGGTCCTTTTTTTCAAGTTTTTTATTTGGTGAACCTAATCGAAATAATTCGGCTATGCCAATGATGGCGCCTAGTGAATACGATATGAGATTTGCTCCGCCACCACAACCACTTGATAGACGTTTCTCTAGTGATGTGTCGGGTCCCAATTGGACAAATGGTTGGACAGCTAGTTCGGTTCTTTCAGATAATGTTCATGGTAAATTGTTTGGCGATGCATTGGTAAAGTAATATATATATATATATATATGTATATATGTTTTTTTTTATCTTCCTTTTTTCTAACATTACTATATAGCCTGATAGAACGGCAATGACATTGGAAAGAGTCAAAATAGCTTATCAAAAACTAAATGAGATTACACAAACACGGATATTTAGAGGACCAAATAATCAATATCATACACTTGTTCAATTACATTGTATGATGAATGATTTATATTGTGATTTCCAAGTAGATATTCGAGAATTATATGAAGTGTTAATAGCATCTCCTTTAAGTGGATTTCAGTGTGTAAATCATGCTCAACACGGTATGGTGGTCTTATACGATCCTATTGTTGGATTAAGAAATAACAATTCACCAACTCAAAACTCGTCGTTACATAATAACTCACCGCCTCATCTCAATCATAATTTATCACCAAATAATCCATCTTTACCTCCCTCTCATCCTTTGCAAGGAAATGCTTCGGCCTTGTTTGGAAGTATGTCATGATAATTTTTTTTTCTTTCTCTCCCTCTTTTTTTTTCTTATATATACATAAATAAATAACCAAAGTAAAAAAAAAAGAAAAAAGACTTGTACAAATTGTTTCGAAATACTATCTTCCCCTGTGCAGATTTTTCAGGTACTTGAATACATAATTATTAAAAAGCGACAAAAAAAAAGAGGCCTCTTTTTAAAAAAATATTATGCAAGTTGTTTATTTCAAGTGCCGAAAAAACTCGCTTTATGCTTGATATACGGTTTTTTCAGTCATATGATTTGACATGCAGAGGCAACGACTTTTACTAGTGCAACTTGAAAAAAAAAAAAAAACGCGACGTGACGGATATTTTATTATCATCTATGAAAAAGAGAAAGAAAGAAAGAAAAGAGAGAGAAAAAAAAACGCAAAGATAAATACAGATTTTTTTTTTTTTAAAAAAAAATATTAAGAAATATGTATATAAAAAAAATTGTTTACAGAAAAAAAAAAGAGGTTATTTTTCCATTATTGATTCCAGTATTGTTGTTGACGAGAAGGTTGTTGAGATTGAGCTTGAGGAGGCATCTGTTGTTGGAATTGTTGTTGATGATGTTGTTGAGGATATTGTTGGTAAGAGAACATTTGAGGTTGACCAAAATAATTAGCACCAGAAGCATAAGCTTGTTGTTGCTGTTGTTGTAATTGTTGCTGTTGCTGTTGTTGTTGCTGTTGTTGTTGAGGTACCTGTTGTTGTTGTTGAGGCACTGTGCTATTGGTGGAAGGAGTAGTACCGTTACGGATCTCTGACTTTTGTGCTTGAGCCTGTTGAGATTGGCCAGCTTGGGCTTGTTGAGATTGTCCGTTTTGTTGGCTAGACAAGTTACCAAGGAATCCTTGAAGTTGAGGTTGACTACCGGCTCCAGCGGAGGTGACACCAGATGTAGCTCCGTACATGGACTTTTGGTAATCATTTAATCCCATACCAAGCTGGTTAAGATCATCGTACCCAGATCCAGTGACAGATTGGTGGTTGTACAATTGAGATTGTTGACCATAAGGTGATGCGCTAGCTCCGTAAGGCGATGCACCTGCTGCAGATTGACCAGGCTTACCAGAATGTTGTTGGTACATGTTGGGATACATGCTCTTGTTCATAAATGGTTGACCGTAGGCTGATTGCTGATAAGCGTTGAATTGGTTAGGCATGTAATAATACTGGTAGTAGGGCAAGTTAGTAGGGTACATTTGTTGTTGAGGAACGCTTTGTGTTTGGGCTGCACTTTGACCGTGAACATTTGCTTCTTGACTGTACTTGTCACGAGTTTGATAAGCACTTGCTGAGGTAACTGAAGGAGAGTGACTGAAAGCAGTAGGATCATAATAACCCTAATATATACTGATTAAAAAAAAAAAACACACACACACACACACATCACACAATCACTTTTTTTTTTTAAAAAAAACTTACCATGGCAGCAGCTCTTTGAGCTTCAGTACCATAAATACCATAATCAGGTAAAGTACCTCCCATTGGGTTCATACCAAAACCGGAAACACCAGTAGGGGGTTGGTTAGGTAAGTATGAACTATAAGCAGATGTAAGATGATCCATACCAAATTGTTGTTGTTGAGGAATAGTATGTTGAGGGATATGTTGTTGAGGGATAGCTTGTTGCTGCTGTTGTTGTTGGGGAGGGATAACTTGTTGCTGCTGTTGCTGCTGTTGAGGAGGAACTTGCTGTTGTTGTTGAGGAGGAGGAGGAGGAACAGCTTGTTGTTGTTGTTGTTGTTGTTGTTGAGGAGGAGGTTGTTGAGCATATCCGGGTTCTTGCTTAAGGTAGGCAGATGATTGAGAGAAAGATTCAGCAGGAACAGCGGCAGCTACAGAAGGAGTAGAAATGGCAGCTGTAACAGGTGCGGTAACGGAAGCAACGGGTGCGGAAACTGTAGCAGCGGGGGGAGTGATTGGGGCAGCGGGTGCAACGGTTTGTGCAACAGGTTCGGTTGTGATGGAAACAGTTGTCTCTTTAACACTACAACCAAAAAAAAAAAAAATCAATATAAATTTCTTCTTTTTTTTTTCTGCTTAATTACTTACGTTTCTTCAACGACTTGTTCTTCATCAACGTTCAAAGAGCCAAACTTAACTTCTAAAGTGGAAATGGCAGAGGTGGCAGGTAAAACAACAGGTTCTTCTTGGTTAAGAAGACGACTGGTAGTAGTTGTGGTGGTGGCAGCGGCAGCAATGGTCTTTTCTTCTTCCTTTTCGGGGATATCAAGCTCTTCTTCAGATAATGATTCAGTCTCAGGAATTTCAGTAGTGTTAGTAGAAATAGGTTCAGCATAAGTAGATTCATTGACGGGGGTAGACCATTCATCGGTAACTGGTTCATTGGGAGCGTTCCAGCCATCAGTTGCGGCAGGAATATTTCTATCGTTGGAGGTTGAAGGGGTATCCCATTCACTAGTAGTAGTATCATTTGTATTTTCGGTGTTAGTAGTTACAGGTTCGGATTCAGGTTTAGGCTTCGATCTAAAATATATATATAAAAAAAAAGATTTTTTTTTAGTATATGTTAAAATACCCTTGTCTATTTTAAAAATAAAATTAAATAAACTTACTTGAGAAGACTTGCCCAAGTCTTTGGTTGATCTTCTGTAGAATTGTTATCATCATTTGTAGTTGTATTATTTGTGGGGGTAGCCCAATCATCGTTTATGTTAGTTTCATTTGTAGTTGTATTATTATTCCATAACTCATCATTCTTTAAAGCAGCAGCAGCCTCTTCTTGTTGCTTGGAAGAGGCAATGGATGCCCAAGAACCAGATGAAATCTCTTGATGGTTTGATTTAGGTGCGCTATCCCAAGATGCAGAAGAGTTTATCTTTGGTGTACGTGTACGGCTAGATGAAGATGATGCTGGTGCTATAATTTTTTTTTTTTTTTTGCATGAGAACCAAAAAAAAAACAAAAAAATCCTTTTTTTTTTATTATTATTTTTTTTGGTATTGTTTTCTTTTTACCTTTTCCGGGTCGATTAACTCGTTCGTTATATGATCTTGGTTGTGTAATTTTAGTATCACGAGGAGTATGGTATGAGGTAGTGGTAGTTTGCTGATGTGAAGAAACAACTGTGGTTGCAGCCTTTGCCTTTTGTGCTTCTTTTTTTGACTTTTTAGTCTTTACTTCACCCCATTGATTAGCGTGTCCTGTTTTGATACGATAATCAATATTAATAACATAGTATATATTGGTTATAATAATAGAAAAAAAACAGAGTTAAAAGGAAAAATAGGGGTAAAAAAAAAGTATATATACAATAATAATAATAATAAAAAAGGAAAAAAAAATTTTTTTTTCATAGTTGGAGTATTCGTAATCTTACCTTCACTAATTCTGTCTATGGTTAAATCCAGGTCACCATTAGCTTCTTCCAGTACAAACAAAAGGTCATCGTCTGACCAGTCAGAGAATAGAACTTTAAGAGTAGGTAGCTTTGCAGAATATTTAGACTTGAGTTTCTTGAGATCGTTTTGTTCAGTAGAGGAACCTTTAGTCCTTGTTGTATGTGTTGAGCGTGTTTCGTGTGAAGTCATATTTTAGTATTTTTTAGTTATATTTTGATTTCTATTATAAATATAAATATTTAGCGTGTTTTTTAACATGTATTCATATATTTGTTATTACCTCTCTTTAAAGTTTCTTTTTTTTTGTTCCTCGAAATGTATAAAAAAAAAAGTTATTAACCGTGGTAAAAGAAGATTTTATTGGAAAAAAATAAAAATGGTTTTTTCACCCTATGGCGGATATTCAATATCTAAAATATACAAAAAAAGCGCTTTTTTTTCAGGTTGAACTTCAGATTTAGGCATTTTTTTTCTTTTTTTTTTTTACAATACAATTTATACAGTACCGCCTTTCAAATGTCCAATTCGATTCGTCCAGATGTCTGAAACAAGAAGATACATTTTCTTTGAATGACGCAACTTGGCGTATGTTTAATTTTCATTATATTTTGAATATGAATACAATGTCTTGTGTATTCAAATATATGCACTTTGTCCTAGTGTCGAACTATATCAAGTTTTTTTTAAATAGAAAGTTAAAGGGGGGATGAGAAGGGTTGTCATAGTAACCTTTTGTTACTTAGGAACAAAAAAAAAGCATAATTTCAATTAAATCGAATCCAATTTAATATACGTAATTGGATGTGGAAATCGTGAGACTTCTTTTTGTCACTATTTAACTGTTTGAGTCCGATTATGTTCTCCCAAGAACCCCACCCTAAAGATCAAACTATAATAGGCATACTTCAAAGTATTAGGATCTTCCTTTTTTTTGACAGTTTTTATATATGGTTTCCTTCCGATCAAAATCATTGCCAAAAAAAAAGAAGATAATAGTGACAATTGGTTTGGTACGCCGATTTCGATCGACTAGTATTGCCACTGAAAACAATATGTAGGCTTTGCAAAAAAAAAAAAAAAAAAAAAAAAAATCAAAAAAAAAATCAAAAAAGGGAAGTATTTAATGAGGGAAAAAGGTGTTTATTGGTTTAGGGAGAGAGGAATAGGTAAAATTATCTGTAAAACCATGACACACGAGATGCATATCATAGACCGAGATTTTTTTTTACTTCTTTTTTATATGTATCTCTATTCGTTTTAAAGAGAGAATTATAAGGAGTAACAATTTATTATATCTAGATTTGTATTATTCTTCAATATTCATGCATACGTGGAGCGAGCTTTTCGGGCCTAACTTGTGTTTACCTAAAAAACTAATAAAAACTCAGATCTGGGATGGGGTGCAAAAAAAAAAAAGAACCCAGTTCCCAAACTTCGGATTCCATGTAACAGGTAGTTTCTTGTATCATCAGGATGGATAGACGCGTTGCCTTTGTTATTCTTTTTTAAAAACATAACTTTAATCTATAAGGGGGAGGGTTGCTGTAATTATATCGATAACCCCCCCCCCTCTCCTTTATTATAGTTAACAGTAACAGCAGTGGTTTCATATATCTTTCTCGGCTTTTTGTATAGTTATTCAAACTATAAAGTATATCTTCTTTGTTTGTTATTCTGTTTCTTTTTTTGTAAAAGACTCTGACATATATTTTCTATCAATTTTAAAAACAAGTGAACTTTTTGTCTTGGTATTTAATTTTTAGAAAAAAAAAATACATGTAAAAAGTTTAATAAATGCTCCTTTTTTATAATCAATTTGCAACAAATGTAAAGTTATACTTTGGTTAACGACCTTGTTTATAAAGTTTTCAATCTATAATGCGTACATATCAATGTCACACAAGATGGATATCTCCCTGTCCTTTATACAAAGTTTGATACAGTTGTACTCGGTCCATCAGCGTACTAGGCAAATATCGTGCTGCAGAGATGGGGGTGCATAAGGTCCCATGAGTTGTATATCGAAACATAGTAAATCATATCATGGATAGAGCCTTTAGCTGATTAAAAATAAAATTGCGTTTTGCAACATGGTACTCGACTCATAATTAACCAATCGTATCATGGATCAATTAGATATATGAGAGGTATTTAGACTTTTTTTTTTTTCAGTAATTTTTTTTTAAAAAAGATATACATATACAAAAGTATATGTAATATTTTACGTCAAAAAAAGAAAATGTTCTTATTACTGAAAAATATCGCAAGGTTATTTTTTTAGCGCCTTCGACATTTCTTTTTTTAAAGTATATGTTTTTTGATGACGCAAAAAAGAAGTGCATGTAGCCATAAAAATAAGGCCACCAGGGTGTGGGAGGAGTTTTTTTTTTTTTTTTTTGAACTATCGGGGCTTCCCCAGGAAACAGTCAATGTATAACCCAACCCCTCTCTCTCTTTTGTATTTTATCCCTACTTTTTTTTTAATACTCAGTATATATAATGGTTAACAGTGCTGTTGCAAATGTATGATTAGTTTTTACGTGTTTTTTATAATTTACTAATGTCAAGTATAGGTCGGACGTTGGTCTGCTTTAGCCGTTGGTCTTTTCTACGGTTATACTCACAATATCTCTTTGCAAAACCAAGCTGAGCAAAAGAAGATTGAAGCTGAATACCACCGTAAGGAACTTTTGATTGAACAAGCTAGAATTGCATATGCCAAGAAGCAATCCGGTGTTGTTGATACTCCTGCACCAGTTGTTATTTGTAAGTTGTTTTTTTTTAAAAAAAAAAGTGAAAAAAGGAAGAAGAAAAAAACTACATGAAATCTAACATGAAATTTTTTTTTACAGTCGATGTTGAAAGCCCTGATTTTGATTTTGAAAAGTTCGTTGCACATATTGAAAAGGAAAACAACTAAAAAGATTGCAACCACTCGACCTTTTTGTTTTCTTAAAAAAAAAACATAAACTGGATTATATATCAAAAGAGAAATAAATAAAAATAAAAAAAAAGCGTTAATATATTATTTATAGAGCAAAAAAAAAAAAAAACTTTTTTCGTATATAATGAAGAATGATGTTTTAGCATGTTAACGTATTATTTGTATGCATAAATATACTTGCAGGAGTACGTAGTAATCCCCAAAACAATGAAATTGTAAATTACTCCTTTATCAATACCGAAAGTTATTTTTAAAAAAGAAAGACTAACAAAGTGAACATGTCAAAAAAATTTGTCAGATTTTAAACTATTGTATTCAGGGCCATTTTAGTAGTTATGGTACTTATAGTAACCAAATGTGACAAATTTTGTAAAAAAAAAAAAAAAAAAATCGAGCCAAAGTAAAAAAATAGGAGTTAGTATTGGGTTGATTGTTTCATTATATTGAATACGAATGTTTTTTTTTTAGTTATTTATTTGTATAATCCTTTTCTTTTCTCCCCCCCCCCCCTCCCCCCTTCTTTATTCTCTCTTTTCTTTTTTTATTTAATACATTTTAGCACGCCTACAAAAAAAAAAATATGACGAGTCATCAAAAAGACGATGATTGGGAATTAGATATTAATTTGGGTTTACGTTTAAGAAACAATGTATTTCGACGAAAAGGAGTTTATTCAATGGAACCTGATAAAGAATTAGACTTGGCTTGCGAGCGATACAAGTATCCATATCAACATTATTATTCAGATGATGATGATACCAATTCAAGTGTCACTAGTGGTACATTATCTGAAGCAGACAAGTATTCTGAAATTGATGTTACCTTGAATGATCTAGATGATTTTATGTTTGATGAACCACCTCAAAAGATTATTCGAACTTCTGCTCTTAATTATGATTTTAGTGGCTTTCCTGGTGTGGTTCAAAAACTATCTACTAATAGACACCAAGAGGTACAAGATAATGACGATTGGAATGACGATATCGATATACCGACCAAAGGCATTTTATCATTAAATCATACTGAAAAAATATACGATCAACACTTGTCTTTGGATGATATATCAATTGCATTACCTGCTACCTCTAATAAATTTGTCGGTAGTAGACCACTAAGCAAATTTCATTATGCCGTTGAAAAAGATGATGATGAAGATGATATGTCCGGTTTAGATTTTCCTGAAAATATGGGTGTACTTCCAAAACGTCTTGACGAAAAGAAAAAATACAATCCTGTTTCTTTTACAAAAACTTTACCGACAAACAATTTATTAAAAAAGCCTGCAACAAAATCAAATTTCTTATCTTCCATTCATAGAGAAAATGATGACGATGATTTTTGCGATGGACTTCATATTAAAGAAAAAGCATTCAGTTTTCCTTCTTCTTCAAAGTTAATCCCACAGCGTACCAAGAATAAAGATTCAGGTCAATTCGTTAGTAGATTAGCAAGACCTTCGCCTTTATTAAACAACGGCAGTAAGCAATCTGATCATGCAATTGCACTATCAAAGAAATCAAATTTACCAATAAAACCAAAGATACCAGCTCCTTCTACCTCTCGTCATACATTCTTATCAGGCACCAAAGCATCTCGTCAACGTGAAGCAGATATTGCAGCTAGTAAAAATCGAGTCAAGAATACACCTTTAATATTAAAAAAATCTTTACAAAAGACCACTAGTGCTTTAACAGATGCGACCGAAAGAAAGAGTGCAATAGGATATACTTTAATAGCAAAGCCAAAGACAAAGAAAGTAACAAATTATTGTACTAGATTAGATAATATTGATAATTTAAATGATTTGCCTTTGAAGCAACCAAATAATAGAAAGTTTGTGTTTCAGCAATCAAAGAGTCATCCAAAGGGAGAAAGTAAATCAGATCCTGATAGGCCTTGGCGTAGAAATATGCAGGTAATATAAAGAGTCTTTTATATATATATATATATATATGTGTGTGTGTATACTTAAGAGCTAATTTTAATTAATTAGACAACAAGTGGACCTAGTAGAGTAAAGTTAATTCAACCTAATGAACAAAACTTAAAGAAAGGTATATAAAAAAAAGGCAAAAAAGAAAGCAAAATCCAAATGCTAATTACTTAATTATAGAGTACAATGATATGAAATACGATGATTCAACTCATTGTTGGAAAGGAAATGAAACCAGTTTAATCGACTTTCAAGAAAAGCCAATGCATCGTCGTCCCATGTTGATTTCTAATAAACAACAAAAGAATGCACCAAGCCGATATGCAGCAGTAGTAGGAAGTTCAATGATATTTAATACAGAACATCAAAAATGGGTTTCTGCTAATGGTGCAGGCGCAGAATATAATGAATTGGATACAATTGAAGATTTAAAAGACGAATCGAAATGGTCTCCGGCTAGTTCATGCAGCCGAAATGTACATCGCAGCGCTAATTTATCAATAGATAAGTTACGTGAGTTTGAATTCTCGGTTGAGAGAAAGAGGCAAATTATGGCTGAACAAGAAGAACATGAAAGGTTTATGGAAAATTGGCCAATAAGGGTATCTTCTTTAAATTACTTTTAAAAAAATAAAATATTATATACTTTTAATTGGGCTTATAAACCGTAATCACACATTTATTTTTTAGAGTTATAAATGCCTTCTCTCTCTTTTTTTTTTACGTAACTATAAAATACTTTATAAGATTCTTTATATTCTTTTCTTTGTTATTCTTTATTAACTCTGTCAACCGGGTATTAATATTTAAGAATAAACCCAATATCTCTTAAGTCATCTTCAGTGCCAAATAAACTCTTTAACAACATGCTGTCTATATTAATACCATATCCAGAGAAAAATCAGAACTATTCGTGATAAACCTACATAAAATGGTTTTTTATTAGTGTCAAACAGATTATACAAGTTAATAGGACTTACGAGTTTTTGACCTTTAATGTTGCTACGTCTGAAAAGCTAAATAACGAGCTTAGAGAGCGCGAACTAGTTTCGTCTTTATATTTATCTACGCAATTTTTATTCATATCTCACCCGATGTCAGGTACAAAATAGTTGTGGTTCCAATTGTTTTTTACTAAACCATTTTCATCTAAACACGAAGGCGATAACATTGTAGACTCGAGAGAAATGTCTAGCTGCAAAAATATTAGCACTGGAATATTTAAGGCATAATTATAATTTTGGCACACCTATATTAATAATTGCATCAGGTTTTGATTTTAAGGTTATTGAAGAAGAAAAAGAAAAAGAAAAAGCAATTACGGACAAAAGAGATTTGAAAAAGAGAATTTACGAAAATATTGGTTGATTTAGAAATTTAAATGGTGATTGATATATACCAGCTATATATCTAACCTTTTGATTACTATTTAAGGTCTACTTTAGATTTTATTTGACAAACTTAATTATTTACCTGTGTAATAATTAAAGTACTTATTTATTTGCGGTACAACAGGAAAACCACTATTTTCCCTTTTACACAAACGTCAGCACAATCAATTCAGCTGTCATTGAAGAATAGGTCTAAAAAAACTCCTTTGTTTCATTTACCGAGTTAATGACGGGACACGTTTTCACCTCCCATGAACTTAGAGTAAATGCATTTTGAAAACCGGCTAGTATAAAAGCAATAAAATGGATTTTCATAAAAGAGATGTAAATTCGTAGATTGGACTACGACCCTTTATTTGTTTTTGTACTATTATGGAACTGCACTAATTGCTTCATAAAAATAATAATACAGGGTTATGATAGTAGATATAGCTCGTAAATTAAGAGTATACATGTTTTTGATAAAATTATTACAAACTTGGTATGTAATAAATGATAGTTAATTTCAATAAAGTACTTCATCCCCCCCCCCTTTTTTTTTATAGCGTACAAATTTTTTTTATATATATAATTTTGTGGTACCCTTACATCGCTCTAATCCTTAAATTTTGAAAAAAAAAATCAGATGGTCTTTAAAAAAAGACGGTGAGTTCTCTCCGTTTCCGCGGCTAGCTTTTGGTTTCTGATATACTACCCCCATTGAATAGTAATCGTCACATTTTACAGACAAAAACAACTATCCGTACGATATAGAGTCTTTGAATTAAGAGACCAGATAACCAAATAGCTTTTAATTTTACTGATATATACAACCAATATGTTTTAATATTTGGTATAGCCATTATTGGCTTTTTTCTTTACCGTCTTACATCTTTCGAGCATACTGCTTGTGAATTTTAAACAAATGACTTGCCCTTTCTTCTTGGATAAAGGCATCCAATTGTTTCAAATTAGTACATTTATGTCTTCTCTTTCCAATCTTTCTACTAAGAAGGTACCAAAAGTTTTTGATTGGATTCAAATCCGGATTTTGAGGAATGTAGTTTATTTACAATAAACTAGTGATTACTTACAACTCTGTCCAGAGAGGATGGTCTTTTAGGTTTGATCTGGACTCCTGAGGCTCGAAAATCGAACGAGTTAAACACTTGCAGATAGGTAAAAGAAAAAATAATTTTTGCAATTTGAATACATTGTATCATCTGTTGAATATTTTGGTGTTACTGATGCATCTGTTAGAAATTCGATCGGAATTACTGAGCCTATTGGTATTAAGGTGTTATCCTGAAATATAGTAAAGCTTTTAAATACCATTTCAACTACGACTGAAAAATACACACAAAGTCAGAATACTGAGATACTGTCGTGTTAAACTTTTCTATCATAGTATCTCTCGTATCAGAAGGAAGGTTTATACATATGACTTGATTCAAATATACTACGATTGATATGGTTTGTTCCTCCTGTGGTACTACTTGTAGTTATACTTCAGCTTGATATTCGCTATCAAGTAGCGCACAAAAATCACTATCGTCTGGTTTAAATGTAGCCATATTCACTATCGTTATTATAATTTTTGGTACGGGGAGACTTCAAGGAAATCCTTCTGTGCGCTCTTGTAGTTTTCTTTGTTTACGCATTATATATATTTGTAGAGAGAGGAAAAAGGGAAGAGAAGAGGAAAGGATAAAAAAAAAGAGAAATGCTTGATTAATTGAATTTTTATTTATTATTACAAGTAATCATTAAATAGTTAAATACCTTTAACTATAAACTAAAAACCAAAAAAAAAAAAAGCACCTATTTATTTTGCGATTCGTAATATATAAGATGATGTCTATATCTTTCCTTTAAAAGAATCCAGTGCATTTTTAACTATCTGAAAGACAAATCAATATGACAATTGAATTCACGGAAAACACGAATGGATCAAATCACCGTGAGATTAATGATATTCTATATTAGCCTACTTTACATATTTTGTTAATTAAAAACAATACTTGAATAGTACACTTGTATACGGCCCTCAAAGTCAAGCATTTATAAAATAATTAGATCAAATAGTTAGGCTTCTTTACTTTTTTTTCCAGCCAGGTACAATCACTTTTTTCCTATTCTGGACATTTTACGCGAAGTCTATCTCACCAAAAACCTTGTAACCGTGATTTCCTTTTTGAGCAATTTTTTTACCCTTTAAAAATATTTTCCTTTAAAAATATTTTCCCTTTAAAAATATTTTTTTTACATGTATTACATATTAACATGACCTCAAATTCTTCCTCTAGTGATGTTCCCCAAAGCCTTTACGCTCAAAGAATTGCTCCCGAATACGATGTAAGCTGTTCGGAGGTTTCAATTCAATTTGAGACTGAGTTGGCATTTGACTTATGGTTCGAAAACACTGCTCGACGACATGCTCATTGGATTACCCGTCAAACGAATATTAGCAAGAGAAACGCTGCCATCACTGCCGAAATGTCTGAAGAAGCTTCAAACGTATGTTTATTACCCAAGATGGTGCGTTATCTTATCTGTGATCATGGCCGATCTAAATCAGTAAAAGAAAAAACTACCGCTGAAGGTTCCGAAGTAGCTTCTAAAAAAAGGAGAATAAGAAAAAAACCTTCAATTAAGGTTAACTGTCCCGCTAGAATTACTAAAACTACTTTATATAATGGTGAAGTTAACGTAAAGTACGTATGGCAACATGCGAATCATGATCCTTTGGACAAGTCTGATATTGCTAGTTCTCGGTTACCTAAGACTATCAAAGATTTGGTCAGACAACAGGCTGATTCCAATAAAGTTTAGAAGTCGATTGTTAAAACAACTATTTCGTACACTTGTGACCGAAACTGATACATTTACTGTATCAATTAATAGAGACTTTTGATTTTATAGAACCAATAGTTCAAAACATGAGAAACATAATTTCTAATTTCGAAAACACTAGAATATTCCCCAACTCAAAGAAGGTAAGTATTACTATTGCTTTATAATAATTAGTACAGATTACCTTTTTTCTACTTTTTCCGATAAATAAAATAACTGCTAAAAAAAAATTTCAAGCAAAAAAAACAAACACAAAATGGAATAAAAAAAATTTATTCTGTACATATTACGGGATTCATTGTTACATTGATCCAAGAAACACAAAGCTATAACTCTTCTGCTTTAGGATATTTAATATTGCAATTTCCCCCTTGTATAGAGGACATTTTGTCATTAAAGCGAATTGCCATTTATTCGTGGTAGGTTGTGATATATGTCAAAGAATTTAGATGAAAGAATTTCATGAAAGTCTTAAAAAATAAGAATGAAAAAAAGGTATATATATATATAAATAAAAGAAGAGTAAATGACAAGTGACTCGATGATGAAAAATGAAGGAGAATGTTTTTATCTGCTTTTTTTTTTTTTACTTTAATATAGTTAACGTCAAATATATCAGTAGCTTTTAGATTTTTATTTCTACCCCTTTTTTTTTTTCCTGCTATAAAAAAGTGACTTCTTTAATGTATGGCTGTTTACAAAGAAGAACTAGCCGGAGCTTAGAATCTAGAACAGATAAAAAAAAAGTAAACAAGAAAGAAAAAAAGTTCTTTTTTATCCTTTAGATAAATAGAAAGCTCCAGTTTTATCAAGAAATGCCTAATCGTGGAAAAAGAGGAAGCGGCAGAGGAAATGGCGGTAGAGGCGGAAGAGGTAGAGGCGGTGGTGGTGGCCGAGGAAGAGGCCGCAGTATTGGAGGAGGAGGAAGAGGTCGTAACAGAGAATTGATTCCTTCTGCAATTGGATATGTATACAAACCAAGATCCAATGTCGATGAAGAAGAGGATTTTAGAATCTATGGACAATTCAGTAGCGATGAAACTGATTCCGAACCTGAATCTAGTTCAAAAAGTAAGATTACACTAACAAAAAAATAAAATAAAAGAATAACAGTAACTCAAACGACATTGTAGAATCAACAAAGAAAAAAGCAAGCCCAGTCAAAAAAGATAGACTTGGTTTTGTATCAGAGAGTCGTCCTTCATTTGGTTCAAACTATGACGATCATTATGACGATGCTATGGATCGCCCTGGTTTAGGTATGTCTTCGACCGCAGCAAGTAATTCAAAGGCAGAACAATTTGCGGAAGGAAAGTCAAAGTATTATAAGAAAGTTTTGTTTACAAAGTCTTCTTCTTGTCTTAATTCACCCAAACGTACGTACATTTTTCGACATTATATATATGTATAAAAAGGAGGTAGGAATTTCATGCTAACATATCTTTATTTTTTTAAATTAAAGCAAATGAAAAAGTTCTTATCAAAAGAGCTGATGAGATACAAACTCCAGTGCCTGAAACCATCGAAGACTCGTTTTCTAAATTGACTATGGCTGATTTTATGAATTTACCAACAGATGAAAAAGAAATTGCTAAACAGTACTTGTTAAACTTTTTACAATCAGATTCAGGAACTAGTAGCAAAAATAAATCACCAGTTGAATCGGATGTAGAAATCGTAGCTCAGTCCGTGATCCCTATCAAATCAAACGGAAAGACTAAATGTGTGGCTAAAATTACTACTGCGGATGTTGGTTCTGCTGCGGATGATAATACACACGATGATAAGGAATTTGCAGATAAAGATGTCCCTGTTACCAAGGATACTCTTATTACTAGAGATGTTCCTGTTAATGAAAATACTGTTACCAAGGATACGATGCTTGTAGAGGCCGGTATCAAGCCTGATACTAAGGAAATAACTCCTATCGAGGCAATTGATTTTGTTGATTTGAAAGCTACTACCAAGGTTGAAATTCAAACAGAGCAAGATAGTGGCTCAGAGAATAGTAGCGAATATGAGGATGATGATGAAGAAGAAGACAATTTGAGTGAAGAAACGGATGACGAAGATATTGAATACTTGTACGAAGAAAGTGATTCCGATGATGACTTGATTGAAGAAGATATGTTGATTATGAATGATTATATCGAAAATATCGAGTTAGAGGATGGAGAAGATTTGAATGATCTGTTAGCTTGGTCTGCAATGCAAGATGATAACTTGGAAATTGAATTACAATCCTCTGATGATGATGGCGAAGATGTATATGATTATGCTTCGTTAGATAAGGTATCTACTGAAAGAGAATTAAACGAGTTTGAAGAGGATGAAGCTGCCTTTTTGAAACCTGCTAAAAAACAAAATGAAATCGAAAAGAAGGCTTTTAAAAAGACTAGTTACAAATCTAATATAGATGATACCGTTGTCGATCCAGAGATATTTGGTCAGACCTTAAAAGCTGCTTTAGCTGATGTACCTCCTGGTTTAAGACCTGGTATGCGTAGATGGTATGAAAAACAACAAAGAAAAGAAGATCGTCTAAAGAAGAAGGAAGACATTAAAGCTCGTAAGAGAGAAACTAAAAGGAAGAATAAGAATAAAGGAAAGGATGAACCTGAGGAAGGGTTTGAGACTCAAATGGCGAGAATTGATGAGTAAGTTATATGAACGTGGTAAAAAATAATCCGTACTAATGAATCTTTTTTTTTATAGTCGTATTCGTGAATTCATCAATGATGATAGTATTACTAGCTTCCAATTTTCTCCTATGCAAACAAATGTTCGAAGACAACTTCATGTGCTTGCAGCAGCATATAATCTCAAGTCAAAGAGTTCAGGAGGAGGTGGATCTAGATCTACAATTGTTACCAAAACTACTACAACACGTATACCCACTGATCGTCGTTATATAAGCCGATTCTTATCAGATATTCAAACCAATATAGATGAACAAAATAGAATTATAGGCAAAAATAGATCAAAGGGTGTACCACAGAAAGCAAAGAAAAAGTACATTAATATGAAGACCAAGAAAGATAATTCTTACAATGCACCATCTTCAAATCCAAAGGATAGACGTGGTGATAGTCAATTCCCCGCAGGTCCTTCACACGGAACAATTGTTGCTCACAATGCTGCTCCTATTGCAGAAACAAATGTTGGACATCGTATGCTTGCTGCTATGGGGTAAATAATCAAGTCTTTTTTCTTTTTAAAATGCTGTATATTAATATTTTTTATTTTTTTATAATTATTCTAGATGGAAACAGGGTGAAGCACTAGGATCTAAGAATGAAGGTATTGTTGCACCTATTGAGGCAATCATTCGTAAAAAGGGCAGAGGTCTTGGATCATAAAAACATACATAAATAAAGCTCTTTTTTTTTTCTCTTTACTCCCAAAGATGTTTACCAAGCTTACGCTTTTCGGCTCTCTCTGCAGCACTTTCAATTCTCTTTTCTACTTTCTCGGCAATCATTAATGCTCTAGCTACCTTCTTGTTCTTCTTTGCACTAACAGCTCTCTTTGTTGTTGCCTTCTTTACTTTATGCACTGTAGGTTCTTTTTTGGTTGTGATTGCTTGCTTACGGACATGTAATAATTGAAGTTCTTGCTCGATACGTTCCTTTGCTATTTGCCTATAAGTTAATATGGAAAAGATCTAAAAAAAGTTTTCTTTTGGTGCGTTTTTTTTTTTCTTTACCATTCTTTGGATCATCGGCAGGTGCGTTAGCAAAGCGAGAAACTTTCTTATCGACGGCTATAAAATAGTATTCTAGTTAGATTTTGGAGCAATTTATTTATTAAAACGTTATAGTTACATTTCTTTTGTACTTTTCCCATTATAATAGACAGTTAAAATATATACACTATGATACAGGAGGAGGGGGAATCTAATTTTGAAAAATATTGAAAAAGTAAATGCAGACGGGTGGCTTGCGCCAATAAAGTTTTGTCCTTTTCGAATGAGGTGGGGAGAGCTGGAGTCTTTATCCAGAAAGCCCAGCGGGAGCGCCGTAATGGGATCAAAAGTTTTATTTTAGTTATTATAGTTTCTTGAGAACGAGTGCCTACTTTACTTGAGAATAGCATTTGTCTTTTCTGGTAAAAGAGAAGAAAATATTTGTTCATGAATCTAATAAATAAAACGCGAACATTTAGCTTTCTATATCATTATTAAAATTAATAATATTCGCTTTTTACACCGGGTGTAGTCAAAGTACATATCTGAGAAATAACATATTAAAATAAGAGAGAGAGAGAAATAAAATAAATATTTCACGTATTCAACGTAGAAGACGGGTATTAATGCTTCATGTATACAATAATCATATTCTAAATGTTTCTACTTATCTTAATAATGGCCAAAAAGTGGAGATCAATTTTTAAAATCGTCGCTATTGTTAACATTTGAAATTATCAGGTCAAAGTTAAAAGTATAAATCGATTAACCTAAACAATTACAACATTACTCTCATAAATGAAAAGACCTTTTTGTTACACGAATTATTATTACTACCCATTAGTTTAATTTTATTCAGTCATGTTTTTTACGTGTTTTTAACTCCATTAAACGTAATGATCGGGATATTTGAAGTATTTGCTATGGGACGACTGACTTACTCATGGAAAAAAAAAAAAAAAAAAAAAAAAAAAACTCGTATCCATTTCGTTATGACTCAACTAGATCGGAATATACGTGAGGCTCTTAAGAAAAAGTTTATTTATCAACTAACGGAGTTATCGCAACAAATGCTCCCATATTTGAGAATCAAAAATAAAAGAGTACATATACTATAGAACTAACTACTTGAATATACTTTATGGATTGACGTGTATTTTATTATTGTTTATTATTAATAAGCTTTAATAGTCAATGTCTTGCGTTCACCATACCTGTAGTGCTTTTTTTTTCTATCAAGTATGTAACGTCAGCAGTTAGCCACGTTTTGTTATGATGGCAACTAATTTACAGTTCACGCCCCTGTATATGAGTCATGTATATTATCGTCCGGAATATAGTACTAAGATTTTCATTCGACGGGGATGCCGTTATTCAGTCATGATACAAGTATGTATTTTAACATGTACCTTTACACTATACAATAAAAGTTTATTACCCTTAATTAAATAATTTAATTTTGCGTCGTTGAAATGGAAAAAAAAGAAAAAAAAAAAAAAGTAGTAAATAAAACAAAGAAGTGCAAAGGAATATAATAAACCTATTAGCGGTAACAAAAGGAATTGATGGGGACTGAGGCCATTCTGCTTGAATAGAAAGTAAATAAAACGGTAATATGTAACTTTATCAAAATGGGATTAAATAGGCATGACACGTAATATGTAGCAACAATTAGATAAATTTAGGCAAAAAAATAATTCTGCCACTGTAATCGTTTTTATACCCAAATCAGTTTTTTTTGTGGTCCTCCAGTAAAAAAGCACGAATTGGCATATTAAAACTTTTTTGGAAGAGAAAAAGGGTGGGAACACACATACACTGACTTTTAATTGGCATTTGAAATAAATATAAAGAGACAATCCTTCTTCTTTTTTTCTGTATAATTTTTCCTTTTTCTTTTTTTTACAAAAATAAACAATAATGTCTTTAAATAATAACTCCACATTACAAGGTGTTGCTGTCGCAGGAGCTACAGTCTCAACAGTTTTAGCTCTTCTTACAATGAAATATAATGACCGTCCGCTTTTTTATGAACATCCAGAAGGTATTCCTTATAAAAAAGGTTTTCCTATCCTCGGTAACCTCACCTCCCTTTTGGGAAATCTTAGTCGCATACACGATTTTCAAGCGGAATTGTTTACAGACCTTGATACTCTCACGATGTAAATTATATTATATTAAATTTGTTTATAAAATATTTAACTTTTTTTCTCTTAGGACAAGTGCTGTTGTTGGTAACCCAACTTCTATCTTTACCATTGACCCACAAAATGTAGATCATATTCTGAGAGGTAAAAATATAACTCTAACTATTTTTATTACAAAATACTAATAATAACCTTTTTATACAGCAAACTTTAAAAATTATCTTAAGGGCCCCAAATTCAATAGCGCACTTCAAGAGCTTCTTGGTAACGGTATTTTTAATGCCAATGGCGAAGTTTGGAGATATCAAAGAAAGACCGCTAGTCATATTTTCAACGTCAAAAATTTCAGAGATGAATTCACAACGTACGCTCTTTTTTTATATTAGTTATTACCGTAAAAACACAATCGAGTTATTAATAACCCCCTCCCTTCTTTTTTTTTTAGTGTTTTTGTTAAAGAAATGCGTGTAATGTGCGATAAAATTTTAGACAAAGCAGCTGATGAAGGTGGTATTGTTGACTTTCACGAAGTCATGTTTAAATTCACCTTGGATTCTTTCGTCTTGTAAGCATATAATATATATATATATTTAACCAGACAAAAAAGACCAAAAGCTAAACACTTTTTTTTTCTAATAGACTTGGCTTTGGTGTTCAATTAGATTCACTCCTCAAAAAAGAAAAGGTTCCTTTTGCTGAATCATTTGATCACCTTCAACGTTTAGGCGCTAAGCGATTTGTTAACCCCTTTATGCCTTTAACCGAAGCCATGACTAAATACTTTGTACCTTGGAAAATGTCTACCAAAGATCATTTACACTGTGTTGATTCATTTGCCGAAGAAGTTATCAGCAAGAGACGTAAACAAATTGCTAACGATGAGCCCCACCCTAAAGATTTATTGTCTCGTTTCATGGATACCTTGAATGAACAAGGAGAGAAATTAAATGATGTCGAGCTTCGTGATACTATTTTGAATTTCGTTATTGCAGGTCGTGATACCACCGCTCAAGCTCTTTCTTGGTTATTCTATGAATTGGCTTTGCAACCTCGTGTAGAACAAAAGATTTTGGATGAACTTAAAGATAAGATTTCAGATGACGATGAAAACAATTCACCTGCCCTTTATGAGATTATTAATGGGTTACCTTACCTTCATGCTGTGTAAGTCCTCCGTTTTTATTTATACATGTATACATATATTCTAATACAGTATATATTATATTTTAGATTTTACGAAACCCTTCGTTTATACCCTTCTGTACCTACCAATCAAAAATACGCCCTCGAAGATGATGTATTCCCTGACGGATCTATTATTAAAGCTGGCTACTACATTACATGGAGTCCTTACGCTCAAGGTAGAAGCACTAATATTTGGGGAGAAAACGCAAAAGAATTTTACCCTGAGAGATGGATCGATGAAGAAGGAGGATTACGCCGTGAATCTGCTGGTAAATGGCCTGCTTTCCATGCTGGTCCTCGTGTCTGTCTCGGTCAAAATTTGGCTACACTTGAAGCTCTTGTTTGTGTTGCCATGTTATTAAAGCGTTATACTTTCAAACTGGTTCCTGGGCAAAACGTTACTTACGATTTCTCTTTGACTTTGCCCATGCGTGAGGGTATGAAGGTTTATGTCGAAAGACGTTAAATTATTTCCTATTCTCTTTTTAATAAATATAAATTATGTATTATCTCCCTTTTACTACAATACCAATGCGCTATGTTATTTTTTACCTGTCCAAACAGATTAAGTACACCACAATATAAATTTACCCCGAAAAAAATGTCCTTCACCTTTTTCATGTTACACACCACTTTAATTTTCTTTTTCGTGTCAACAAGAGAGTATGCTTATGTCAGTGATTATATTTATTATTACGGATATGAGGAAAAAATGTATTTTTTTTTTTTTTGCTTAGAGTCCTTCGCTATTATTAGTAGGATCCATTGCTCGCTTGTTTACAAGATAAACATTGAGGTAATAGGTGAAAAGAGAGATAAAGGCAAGCCTAATTCATAATTAATACTACATTCTAAATACCATGTATTTCTTTTAAGAAAACTTACATAGAACCACTGCTACCAATTGAATCCTTGGTCTTCATTGTCTTTCTGTTATTCAAAACTGCAACCAAACCAAAATAAGCGGCAATCCAAGGGATAACCTTGTAATGATTCTAACAAAAAAAAATCGTTATATCAGTTATTTTTCTGGTTTCCAAGGTGTTAATTATTCCTCTTACTCTAGTCATAATACCGGCCATAGCTATTTTATTATAAAAAAAAATAAGTTTGCTTGAATATTATTTTTTAAAAAAAAGTCATCTTAATACTCACCAATAAAAGTAGCTAAAGTACTGTTATATTCTTCTTCTTGTTCATTCTTACGAGGAAGATGGAAAGGTACAATAGCTTCTTCTCTACGGGGATCTACTTTAGATGATGACATTATGATAAAAAAAGTTAAGTTAAAAAAGAAAAAAATCCTGTTGTTGGAGAAACGCGCTGAATTACAGTGGATGCTTCCATCAATCTCCGACTATCCTTCCATCACGTGGATTGGTTAAACGAGAGTGTCAAGTTGTCGTTTTTCTTTATACGCAAGTCTTCATGTTGTATTGCTAATAATACGGACATGTTACTTTATCTGTAGTTTATCATTACTACTATGGCTATTTTTTTTTTTGTTTTTATCGTAGTGAATATAATTTACGTTTTTATTTATATATAGTACAGCTTCTAATTGCTCGGTTGACAGAGCTTGACGTAAACTTCTTTCTGTTGATAACCAGTATACAGATCATTTGGAGTCCTTAATACTTTATACTATTCTCAAAATAAGAAAAAAAAAACTATGTATACAAGTAGGGCAATGATGCTCAATTTTATTGGTTGGGAAAGAGACCATAATTGTATGTGACGTTTATTTATTGCACTTTGTAAAGCTCTCTTTTTTTTTTTCTTGGTTTATATCCATCGCGTTCTTTTTTAGCTTATCATAATAACACCATGTCGTCTAAAAGGTATTACGGAAACTAGAAGAAATATCACATTTCTCACCACTAAAAAAATACCTTTTTTTTTTTAGCAGTAAATTTCGCTCTGATTATATCTGTCGTGTAAGGTATCGTAATGTACTTCCACCAGTACCATACCCACCTAAAATGCTTACTATTCCTTCACTTGTCGAGCGTCATATTCCATATCAATCAACCAGTTTAATCGAACAAACACCTTATTCTTTAATCATGGATCAAAGTGCAGCCATTCCTTTCGATAAAGCCCTCGTTGATTATTTAGATGCAATGGAAACCAATCCGGAAGAAGGTGAGCGATACAAAAAGTGAAATAATAAAATATATAATAGACATTTTAAACAATATATACAAAAAAAAAGTATCTAGACCTATTGAGGAAGTCGCCGAGGAAGACAAAATATTATTGACAGCACCAAGAGAAGGACCAGATACGACTGGCATGTACACCCGAAAGCCCAACGTTACTTGGCTTCGTCGATCCGAATATATTGCACAAGAGACGCGTGGTGTCTCTAACAGAAAGGAGGGTGTTGAAAGTAAATTTGCAATGTCTGCAGCTTCAGCAAAGAAACGTAATTATTCTACACTTGAAGATCAATTGGCAGGTGTAGAAAATACTTTCAAACCATTACCAGCTAATTTACAACATCCTCAAACAAAAGCAAAAGCAAAGAAAATTATTCCTTTATTACCAGATATGGAATGTTGGGAGAATATATATACGATCGGTCAATTCAGTGCTGAACCAGCTGATGAAGGTAGAATGGCAAAGAGAAAGGCTTTAGATAACACTCAAAATGAAAAGCGTCCTCGTCCTTCTGAGACTGATGCCACCGATCGTGGTATTTTGAGACCAATGGTCAATCCTCATGATCCCGATGATACTTATTTAGTTTGGTTCTTGCCTGATGGTGAAAGTACAAAGAGATTAGTACGTCAAAAAGAAAACCCTATGGAAGGATTAACTGAAGAGGTATATTATATACACACATATATATACTGTTGTTGTACATGTAGACTCAATTATTATTATTATTATTATTATTATTATTATTAGCCTTTGACATATAATGCAGTACGTGATTATGAATATAAAAATGATGCAGGATCTAGTACCAAGTACTTGTTGATTTCCATTCATGACGATGATAATGGAGAAAGAGCAGTTTATTGCCCTATTAGAAGCAAGATGGTTGTTCGCAAGAAGAGAGCACAAGTAAGATTTTGTTTTTATTTAAATGTGTGGTACATATACTAATACAATTATAACAATAGAGTGCAAAATTAAGATACTTGGACGATTACGAAAAACCAAATGTCTTGACAGTTACTTATACAAAAGATTAAAAAGAAATAAATAAAAAATGATTTTTTTTTTAGGGGTAAAAGAATCGCCGACGCAATTCTTTACAGTAATCAATATGATTGTGGGGAAATAAGCAAATCGTGTGATATTGGGGGGTTTACTAGTATTTAAGCGTATTGACTTTTCGTCTTTTTTATTTTTTATTTTTTCATCTCTTCTTTTTTAGGACAAAATAAAATTACTATGCCTGTACAATTCCCAAAACACCTGAAGCCAATTGAACCCCAAGGAACCGCTTTATTACAACAAGAACGTAATAATGCTACTTTTAATTCAAATGATTTAACTCAGTTTATCTATGGAGACGATTATTTAAAAAGCAAAAATCGTATCCTTCAAATCCTTCAAGCTGATCCCATTTTAGGCGACAAATCTCATCGTTATTATAATGGTAGGGACGTTCGCTTTAAAAAATCTTTAGCTGCTGCTAATCGATTAGTTGAGCTTACAAGGTAAAAAAAAAAAAGGGGGAGGGGGGAGACTTTATTTTCTCCAACATAATATATATATATATAAATATTAAAAAAAAAGTATTCGGTTTGGGCATCTTATAGAATTCATGAATGGAATGACCAAGAGTTTGGTATTGCTGAATTTTTGTTTGACGAACCTAGTCCAGTAAAGTGTTACATATTTTAGTATATTTGTATAATATATATTTAACACCCTCTTTTTTTTTTTATAGTTCCGTCTTCATCGTAGTATGTTTATGCCTACACTTGCAAATCAAGGAACAGAGGCGCAAAAAAAGTTGTACCTGGAACCTGCTATTCGCCACGAAATCATTGGTTGTTATGCACAAACTGAGGTAACCTCAAATATAAATATAAACAAAAGATGAGCATGTATTTAACTTATTTGTTTAGTTGGGACACGGCTCAAATGTTCGTGGATTAGAAACTACAGCTACTTATCAACCGGAAACTCAGACATTTGTTTTTAACTCACCTACATTAACTTCCTCTAAATGGTGGATTGGGGGATTAGGTGTTGCTGCTAACCATGCTATTGTTATGGCCCGTCTTATTAGTCAAGACAAAGACCACGGCCCACACCCTTTTGTGGTACAGATTAGAAATTTAGAAAATCATGAACCTCTTGAAGGTGTTATTGTTGGTGATATTGGTCCCAAGTTTGGTTTTAATACAGTAGATAACGGCTTTATTTTGTTCAAGGATTTCCATGTGCCTCATATCGGCTTTTTGGCTCGGTACTCTAGCATTGATAAGGCTACTGGTGAATACAAGACTCCTCCTAATTCTAAATTGGCTTATGGTACTATGGTATTTGTACGTGCTAATATTGTACTCGGTAAGATATATGTATAAAGTATATTATACTTTTTTATTAAACACCTTTTAGAATCTCGTGTTGTACTCGCTAGAGCAGCTACGATCGCAATTCGCTACTCTGCTGTTCGTTCTCAGGGTTCAAATACCAGTGATCCTAAAAAAATTACTGCGCCAGATGGATCTATGAAAACAGTTGAAACCCCAGTTTTGGATTACACCATGCAACAATATAGACTATTCCCCATTATTGCACAAGCTTATGCATGTCATTTCACTGGTCAAGAAATGCATCGCATGTACTATGAAAACCAAGCAAAGATGGAACGAGGCGATTACTCTTATTTAGCTGATCTCCATGCTTCCTCTTCTGGATTAAAGAGTTTAACTACTACTTTGGCAGTAAATGCAATTGAAGACTGTAGACGCGCTTGTGGTGGACACGGGTTCTCTTTGTTCTCTGGGCTCGGCCAATTCTATCAAGATTATCTTCCTAAAGTTACTGTATGTGTGTACTTTTTGAAATAGATATATTTTACCCATGATACTGATGATTTTTTTTATACATATATAGTGGGAAGGCGATAATTATTTATTAACGCAACAAACTTCTCGTTACTTGCTTAAAACTTTACGTTCAATTCGTTTGGGTAAAATCTCTCAAAAGAACTCAACATTCTCTTCTAGTTATATATCAGAGTACCTCTCAAATCCTCAAGCCAAATGCCCTTTTAACTCTGTACAAGACCTCAATAACCCTGAAGCTCTTGTCTCTGCGTTCAAGTTCCGTGCAGCTTTCCTGATTGATAAAGCGGTACATGCTATTGATGTAGATCAAATCAGTTGGAATGATATGTTGGTTGACATCTATAGAATCTCACGTGCTCACTGTCAGTTATTAATGGTATCAAATTTCGTTCAAGCTGTCTTTAATAACAAGAAACCTGGAAATTTGGGGCCCGTGCTTCAACGTGTTGCCATCTTGTTCTGTCTTTCTACGTTAGATCAAGAGGCAGCCGATTTCTTGACCTCTGGTTATTTGGCTCCTGAACAAGCCATGATGGTTAAGCAGCACTTGATCCAAATTATTAAAACTATTCGTCCTGATGTTGTTGCTCTGGTAGATGCGTTTGATTTTCCTGATTATTTATTAAATTCGGCTCTTGGTGAAAATAACGGAGATGTGTATGAAAAAATGGTGGCCATGACAGAAAAGGAACCTATGAATCAATTTAAAGTAGCTGATGGATATCAAGAATTTATTCGTCCTTTAATTCATAAAGGAAAGGATAACTGGAAATTAGATAAGAATGGTATCGCGAGATTATAGAATGTTTTATTAAATATTGATATATTACTATATGTGTATATTACCTACTTCATTTTAAATATATAGTAATAATAATAAAAGCATCTTCTTTTGGTTTGTTTTTTTAAAGCTTTTATTTGTATTTATAAGATTGATGAACCTGCACTATTATGATTAAAATTATGAATATTATTACTATTACTATGATTGCTATTTTCTTCTGTAGTGTCAGTTAAGGGAGGAGTAGCCACCACCGTACTCTCAGAGTCTGGTGTCCCCAAGATATTGGATAATCCTACGTTTGATAAGTAACCAGCAAACGAAGAATAAAACGAAACGCGTGGATCGAATGATGTATGTCGATGTTCTTGGTCCGTAATACTTCCTAACATCATGCTTGCTGAATATGTCATTTCCGAATTTTGACGTTGCTGTTGTATTTGACGTGCATGGTTGATCTCATCCGTTCCGTAATCTGATAATAAAACTGCTGGTTGGTGGCAGCAACTATTTAAGGTGGTTGTGGTCATATCACTTCCTCGTCTTTCACCATTTTGGTAATCCTCGTCTTCCTCTTCTTCCTCTTCGTCTAATAATCGATGTGTTGTAATACCTGAATCTAGTCTAGATTGCCTGGTTAGACGTTTGATATTGGTAGAGATACGCTTAATATCGCTATCACCATCTTGCTTAGATTCTAATGGATTTAAACAAGTCTCACCTTGCAGTAATTCATTTCGATAATAACTTGTATCTGGGGAGGTATCAATACGTGTATTAAATCTAGAGTTCCAAAGCATAAGGTCGTTTTCAGACTCGACTTGCATCATGATATTGGTCATACCGTTACCATGTATTTTTAAAATATATTCTCCTGGTTTAGAACTAACAATAGAAGATCCTGAATAGGCAAATACATGTCCTTTATTTGATTTTTCCTATTGTTATTTATAAGTATTACGGTTTTTTTTTTTTTTTTTTTTTTTGGTAGGGGGTAACTTACAGAAAAAAAACTAAAGTAAGTTTTTCCCGGCATTAAAATGACTTGCATCATTTCCCAAGCAGCCAAGTAAGGAAAATATTTAAATAATTTCTGAATTGGTACTTGTGCCTAAAGATGAAATGAAAATAAGGGAGAGTTTTTTTTTTTTTAAGAGGGAGAAAAAGAAATTATAAAAAATACCTCGTGTAGTTCCATCATTACACCTTGCATAAGTCCTTTTCTGGATATATTATTCAATTTAACTTTTGAATCATTGAAAGGATGACTTAAATTATTGACCATATAATTTAAACTCATCATATCGCATTCACTGTTGTTATTAAATGGGTAAGGAGATACTTCTTCTTCTGTTACTCCAATAGCGTTATTTCGCTTATTTGTACGTTGTCTGCCGCTTAAATCTGATTCTTTACCAATATTATTTTTTGATTCCTTTTCTGGTAAAAAGAAAGCGTGAAGTTTTGGTAAGAATAAAGTTAATAATGAAAAAGTTGTTGCCCAAACAATCATGGTTGCAGTCAAGTAATGGCGAGTATAGTAGTCTGTAGTGGGAACAAAGAATATAATAAATCCTATCAAGACGGAGAAAAATATATTGCTAAAAGAGAAATTGTTAGTTAGTTAGTTAGTTGTTATTATTATTTTTCATACAATAAATAAATAAATATACTTTACTAAACTGATAGACCGATCTGTTTATATTCGCTGTATTTTGAATAGTTTCTTCCGACAGATCGTGTCTTGAATGCAAGAAATGTAGCTAAAGCTAATTGTAATGAACCAAATAGGGTCAATAACGAGACAAATATATTATGATTTGCTCCTTCAAATGCGCAATCAATGTAATAAGCGTTTCTAGAAACAGGTATATTGACAGTGGATACCGTACTCAGCGAAAACCAAGCAGCTAATACAATCTAAACTCCTTGTGCTTTAGTTTTTTTTTTTTTTTTTTTTTTTTTTTGGAAAGTATCTACTTACAGCATTCGCAGCAAATATTGATCCAGATACTTTTAACAGTTGCATATCTGTCACTACAGTTCTTGTGATAAATATATTGTTGAATATACGATAAATACGATAATTCTTTGCAATCAAATTTCTACAATAAAAAAAATTAAGTTTTTTTTTTTTTTTTTCTAACTGGCAGAAATCAAGAAAACACTCTTTACCCTAGTACGAGAGAGTAACCTAAATGAAATGTAATTGGAATAATAGTACAACTAAATTTAGATCTGTACCCAACAAAGAAAAATAAAGATATGTATGCTAATATAAACCCAATTAGTTCAAGTACACAGAATAATGGACTATAAAAAAAAAGAGGAGGTTAAGATTCAGCTATTATAAAAAAAAAAAAAAAGTTGGTTTTCTTTTTTTACCTGGAAGCTTTAAAAACTTTTTGTTTGCGATACACAAGTACAAGTACCATACTAAGTAAAGCAACTAACGTTCCAAAAGAAGAAATAGCTAAAAGCGTAATGGTAACAGGGGATCTGTATCCCGGATTAAGATATGCTCTTTCAGGTACGCCTGTTGGTATCTATACTAATTTAAAATCAGTCAACCACAAAAAAAAACATGATCTGGTAAGTAAAGATTAATTTTATAACATAAAATATATATATATACCTTTGTTGTTCCATCGTGATATATAGGCATTGTAGTCATATTCATATTACCAGCTATAATTTTTCCTACTTCTACTTGTGTTCCGTTTTGAATATTGTATATTTTAAAGTTACTAAAAAAATAAAGTTAACATAAATTGATTTTTTTTTTATATATATATTTAGGTGTTACCCGGTCGCCATATCTCCATTTTGGTCAAAAATGACAGGTCCCTCGGGACCTACAAAAGACGTGTTGAATGCAGAAGGTGTAAGATGTGAACCAAGTTGTCCTGCTGCTAATCGTGTCAGAATATCAGTAGAATTTTTAGCGCGTATCGAAGAATTATAAATTGTTTGTTTAAATCCAGCAGCCAGAACCATCATGCAAGAGTATGCTAATCCTTCGTTACTTGTGATACTAGATCGACCACTGTATGGGTATCTGTCAAAATAATATATTAGATACTTTATTCTCTCTCTCTCTCTCTCTCTCTCTCTCTCTCTCTCTTACATAGAAGGGTCCAAGTGAGACCATTTATCTATAAAGTGATCAAATGGAGGGTATCCTGTCAATTCTCTTAGATTATTTATAAGAAACACACCACCAGAAAACACAGTAGAGTAGTCTATTGGAACCAAACTATTTGTTAAACGAGCAGCGTATTCAATCGGATCAATTACATCGCTTAATAATTGTTTTTTTATGGTTTTGCTTCCTGGACTATTATCAGAAGGTAATTCATCAATTAATGAAGAATTATAAACCTCTGGAACGATATCCGTGTTGTTGAATCTTTGCTCTATAATGGTATTAAACTTTATGACGGCTTTATGTAATTCGTTAGCGTCTGTATCGATTGTAATCCATACAGTATTGTTATTGATATATCCGTGATGTGCTGCGACGGTTAAAGCTGCTAATTGAGCAGATTTTTCAGCTGCTATAAAAACGATTCGAACTCCTGTTGATGCTAACGCATCAATTGAATTTTTTATATCACTTTTGGGGCCTTCGTCGTAAAAGGATTGATATGATTTGATATGTATACCGTTTGCTCGAGCTTTCATTACAACATTTTCAGATACTAGAAAAAATTAATATATCTGTTAATCCGATTGATTTATTTTAGCTATCAATATTTTACATTGTTGACCAAAATCATCGTCTGAATACAATACACCCATCACTGGCCACCCTTGACTAATTATAAAAGCCATAGCAGCATCTGAATATAACAAATTAGTAGGTGTTGTTCTAAAAAAATATCCAAATTGAGATTTATCAGATAATGAAGCTAAGTTTAAAAAAAAAAAAAAAAAAAGAATAAAGAATAAAGTTAGACTTGATTTTATTTATAACTAAAGGTCCGCAATATTTACTTGCTATAGCAGAGAACGAGCATTGAGGTATTTGTAAAGTGCTAGTCATTAAAGCAGAAAGTGAAGTCCAAGAAGAAGATACGTCTCCTATAACACCAATTACACCTTCCTGGATTAATGAAATGGCAGAAAAGACAGCTTGCGTAATAGCTGCTTGTCCTTCCACTAATCTAGGATAAGAATCTTTTTCAATCAATGTAATGTATGCACCTGGAATCAAATTCTGAGCGTTAATCTCAGCCACAGCCAATCGGATAGCGGATATACCACTATAAGCACACACACAAAAGTAAATCAATGGTTTTTTTATTACTGATATTTCTATTCTATTTTTACCTCATGGTCATCACCTTGGTTTTGTTATTTCCACTTTGATGAAATGGTAATAAAACACCGACTTTTAATTCTACTAGTGAATTGTTTTTTATAGCTGGATGAATAAATGTGGTGCCTTTGGTTCTGTGGACTGAAAATGCATAATTATTATAATCGTCTTGACAATGAAATGTATTAAAGTCTTGCAGTATACCGCCGTCAATCATTGTTCGATTGGTTTTTGCTGCTATGGTTACCATCTATGACAACAACAACAACAACAACTAAAAAAAAAAAAAAAAAAAAAAAAAGAAGGGTTTATTTTTATTTTTTAAGAAAAAAAAAAGGAAAAAGGGAAAAATACTAAAAAAGAAAAAGAGAGAGTATATCATTAGCACGTTATTATTTATTTAAATATACATATATATGATAAAAGGGGATGTTTAAGTAATAACAATAATAATAATAAAAAGGGATTTTTTATTTTGTATATGATTTGAATTGAGGCAAGGGGTTTTATTGGTATATTTTTATATAATAAAAAGGAAAGTCTTTTTTTTTTTTTTACTGAAAGGGGAAGATGTTTTAAACCAGGAGAAAGACAGGTTTTTTTTTTTTTTTTGCTAACCACTGTATTCTAAATTACTAAACCTGGTAGGTAAATCGAAGGGTCCAAGAGCATTTATAAATGAATGATTCTTGTTTGTAGTATGACAATAATCACAGCAAGATTCATTTTGTGTCAATAGTGATGTAGTGGTTGAAGTAGTTGAAGTGGTATAAATGGATAATTCAGGTAACTCTTTGTTTCCTTTTTTTTCTGAAACAAAGGATCTGTAATGTATTTTGGGAGCAAGTAAAAATTGAAAATTGTGGTTGTTATGACTTCCGGCGTCCTTTGAAAAACATTCGCTTGAACAATAAAGCGAATCCTGTATATTTTTAATAAGTAAAAACAAAAAATAAAAAAGCACCAAGAAAAAAGACTTACAGATTCACAAGCAATTGCTTTATCGCAAACAGTGCACCAATTTAAATCACACATTTTATACACGTTATAATAATAATAAAGAGAAAAAAAAAAAAAAAAAAAAAAAAAAAAAAAAGATGTGCATTATTTATTTCATTTTACACAGAAAATTTTCGTGACTAGATTTATATAGAAATTTTTACTCTTCCATCTTATCTTGTTTAGGAGAAGCTGGTTCAGTAACAAGTTGAGTTGGAATAGATTCAGAGCCATTAAGCATAACCTCATTAGCAACTATGGTTTCTGTTGTTGCAACATGTGGTACGGGTATACTTTCAGTTTCTGATACTTGTTGTTCTTGCTGTTGTTCTTGTTCTTGTTCTTGTGGGTTTGGGTTATAAATATTACTTGCCATTTGCCAAACTTGAACAATATTATCATCAGCTGTACTAGACAATACCCAAGGTTCTGCTGGATTCCATCCAAAATCTGAAATTTTATTTGTATGACCACCGTGCATAAACTATGTACATATATATTAGGTTTTTTGCAATAAATTTCACTTTTTATCATTTTACCAAAAGTTCAGGTGGTCCATCTTCTACCTCTTCAGGTGTTTGGGGTGCTCCTATTTTAGATAAATCCCAAACAAGGATTCGGCGATCACTACTGGCTGTAGCTAAAACGGAATCGTGATGTGGTGACCATGCCAATTGAAGAATTTCCGATTGATGAGCATTTAAAATGTGTAAGGGTGATTCAAGGTTACGCAAATCCCATAATGCTGCAGTCTATATGTCCCCATCAGAATTAGTCTCTTTTTTCATTATATTTAGTTTATTATTACCTTATCACCAGATCCAGTAGCGAGAATCCACTCACTACCAGGCGCAAAAGAAACGCAATTTACTTCAGCTTCATGAGCTTGAATATCGTGAATTGGTTTATTTGAATCATTTCTTGCGTCCCAACTAGTACGGTAATATATATATATTTAGAAGTGAAACATTTTTTTTTTTTTTACATATAAAAAAAGGCTTACATCATTAATCTGGCGTCGTCACCAACAGAAGCAAATATCGATTCGAATTTTGTATGCCATGCCACATCCTATATAATAATATGGGGTCAATTACCGCAGACACTAAAATAATAATTAGTTTACCTCGACACCAGTTGTATGAGCTGAATATGTACGGATAGGCTCTAATTCCCGATTCTCTTTCGTAGTTCCTGCAATATCCCATTGACAAATTTTAGAATCGAAACCAGCACTTAACAAATGAGTTGAATTATGTTTATGAGGACTCCAAGCCAATCCATAACTATTTTTTTTTAAGCGTTAAGTTTGAAAAAAAAATAAAAATATAATAAAAAAAAAATTACCCTTCTTTATGATGGCCAGTTAATCTCAAAGTAGGATTGAACTTTTCATTCTCTTTTGGCATGGGTTCAAAAGTGGTACGGTCAAATACATAAACATCACCAGTTCTGGACTTTGTTGCAATGATATCTGGATTCTCAAGTTGATAACGAGCTCTGTTCACTTCTCCATCATGAAGAATCTTTTGTGTAATCTTTATAAATGTTTCATTATCCTTTTCGTCTGCACATAAAAAAGGTGTTAATCTTTTTTCTTTTTTTTTTGGATGAGAAAATAAAATAAAGTTTACCACTTGTTTCTTCCATGATTGTATCTTCAGAATCCTTTTCTTTAGGAAGTCGAACAGAGGCAATTTGTAAATAGTTTGGTTCATCGTCGTTGGTATGTGTTCCTAATAATAAACGTTGAATCTTGTAGTTTTTATCTGGAACTCTACACAGAAAAAAAATGTGTTATAAAAAAAAAGAAGTTTTTTCGTTTGTTTTTGTTTGTGTATATATTACTCTTCTACGTCGGGAAACCATTGACACGTCAGACTAGGCCATTCTAACGCGTGTGTGACAACAAGGTCATAAAGAAATGGTGAATTCTTTTTCCACATTTTATACTCTTCGTTAATGAGTTTTTCATTTTCTTCTTCAGTCCTATTCTCAAGTTCTACTCTTTATATACTTAGTTTTTCTTTATATTTTGTGCTTGATAATTCCTCTTTATTACCGTAATCCATGATGCGTGCGCGACTTTTTTTATTATTTATTCAGAAAAAAGCAGCTGGGGGAAAAAAAGGGACGTTTTTGATTTATCAAAACAATATTTTTTTAAAACCGCCGACTTTCTTGGTCAAAGTCACACATGCGCGCACTTTTGGTCACTAAAGGATATGTAATATCGACTCTCTTTTTTACAGTATAACTTTTTCAATATTAATCTTATTACATTACTCTGTACGCATGGTTATACTTGTCAAACTAGTCACCTTGTACATTCCCTTTTGTTGTTGTTGTTGTTGAAAACAAAAAAAAGTTAAACTGTCATGAGAGATGCTTGATTATTATACCGGTAAGTTCATTTTAGCTATTTAATTGTTGAAATTAATATATTGTCCTTTAGTGTCTGTAGTTTTCCTTTATGCCTTATTATTTTTGTCAAGGAACAAAAAAAAAATGCAATTGTTTATATACTTATGCACAGCATTATGATTTTATAATACAAAGTAAATGTAGTATTTCAGAATATAATAATATAGTTTCTAATACGTATTTAACTGTTAGGAACCTCTTTACATCTTTATGAAAATAATACGACCTGCCCTCTGGTGGATTTGTTTACGACAGAGTGGATAATGAATATACTGAATATCAACCAAAATATGCTACAGGAGAAACATCTATCAAAAAGATTGTACCATTTAGAGAATATTTCTGATATCTCTATATCATCAGAGGAAGAAGAGGGTGAATTGCTGACACAAGCTATATGAAGGAATTTGTTTATATGAAACTCAAGTCTAAATGACTAGTAGTTTACACGGACAAAAAAAAACTACTTTATGATGTATTAGGGTTTCAATAAATTACTATTGGTAGTGTATCATGTAATGCGACGTAATTTGTTGTAATTCATGCAAAACAGGATTAAAACCCTCACTACCAAAAAAAAAATCACCATTGATACGAGATTATCTATAGCGATTATGACTGAAAATATCTTATTATTGGAATCTTACATCTCAGACAGTAAATACGTTCCTTTAAAAATAGACTGTGCCTGGGACCCTCTCTCATTTTTACCCGTAAACAAAAAGAACAACAGCCATGCTTTTTCGTACCCAGCCCCCAACTACTTTTATTCTGTTTATTAAAGAGTTACTTTTTGCAGATAAAATAAAGAAGGTCATTTTACTATTGCCTTATGTTTGATTTTAATCCGATCTCGAACATTCTTTACCTTTTTTTTTTCTTTTTTCTTTTTTTTTCTGGTTGTAAATAAATAATTACAAGAGGAACCTCCATATGTACTTTTTAACAGTAATACTTTTTAAATTTAAAAAAGGAGTCGGTGACTCAAACGAACCGTACGGGAAAAGTGTGAAGGGGGGGCTTGTAAATCCAAAAAAAAAAAAAAAAAAAAAAAGATATAAATTAAAACTGTATACTTTACAATCTTTTTTCTTTTTTTCTTATACTTTTTTATCAACCCCCCACTTTTTATATATAAATAATGTCTACTCCTGGTGCAGGTAACGCTACTGCTGGTGCTAAGCTTTTCAAGACTCGTTGTGCTCAATGTCACACCGTTGAAGAGGTATATAAAATATACATATTTTTTTTTTGCATTCTGGGATTTGCATAGTGATACGATTTAAAAAAATAATAGGGTGGACCTCACAAGGTTGGACCTAACCTTCACGGTTTGTACGGTCGTAAGTCTGGTCAAGCTGCCGGTTATTCTTACACCGCTGCCAACAAGGATAAGGGTGTCGTTTGGGAGGATCAAACTCTTTTCGATGTAAGTTTTAATACAAACCAAAAAAAAAGTATTTAAAGGAAAGATATTTATTCATATTTTATATATAGTACCTCGAGAACCCCAAGAAGTACATTCCCGGTACCAAGATGGCTTTCGCTGGTTTCAAGAAGCCCAAGGATCGTGCCGATGTTGTTGCTTACTTGAAGGTAAAAACAACCTGATTTATTACTTTTTTTTTTAATATTAACTGATTTTTGTTATCTTAGGACTCTTGTTAAATTCTTTTAACAACACTTTACTTAATATTTATAAGATGTTTGTAACAAAACATCTATTAGAAATTTGATCTCTTCAGACAAATACATTTTATATATTTTCAAATAAAAAAAAGCCCTTTTATTACATTAATCTCTTTTTTTCTTTTTTTTTGTTTGTTTTAAAAAACACAAAACAGGGTAATTATGACGGGGGGATCAACTTTTTTGTGTTAACTTATTTTTAATTGGTCTTATTTTTAGTCTGCTAACTGATTTTTCCCGTAACAAAAAAAAAAGTTTTTCTAGATCCATGATTGCCGATAAATTATAATTATGACTCAAAAACAAACAAATACATATGCTAGATATTTCCAAGATATCCGGCTTAAAAAGAGTTTCCTCCGTGTGTGTGCTTTGTGGCGCGTTGTTTATTGTTTGACGGGGCAAAAAAAAAAGTATTTGAATCCGTACACTCCCGGCTGAGATGAAAATCACGTTTTTTGTTATGTAGCAACGTAAAAAGTTTCTTAAAACCTAGCGAATAGTCAAAGTAGTATAATAAGTTTTATTTTTTTTATGCGGCTCCCCCCTTAGTTTTTGCCACTGCGAAAAAAAAAGGGGATATTTCGATGGCGTAAATAAAGTAGATTACAAGGTATTTTGAAATTGGTAGTATGCCCCTAGATCGAACGCTTTTACTTTGTAAATAATTTGCTTAATGTCTTATATTTCACACACACAAAAGAAAGTACTTTATGTCTGTGCGCTACCTTTCCCTATGTACGTTCGTTTGTGGTTTCTTGGTAATAGTCATGTACATGTATCCCTTTTTTTAACAAGCATTTGCATAAGCTTATCTGTTTACACTATTATATTTTAAATTAAAGCTAGGCAATTACAAGTAAGATGATTTCACTTTATTTATTTATTTTAAGCAAAAAATAGTTTCGAAAAAAAAAAACATACTCCTATTTTATATATTAAAGAGATACGTCATGTCATTTAAAAATGGAGTTCCATCTCCTCAGCTATTATAAAGGATCATTAGCAAAGTTAAACAAAATATATACGTGTACCCATATTCTACCTTTGATTGAATTTCTGTTTGATGCTCTACCACCGTAAGCATTCAATGATTGTCTCTTGATATCTACAGACATTGGTCTATTTGCCTTTTGATTTTGAGTTTCCTTGAGGAAATCAGTAGGTCCTTCATAAGGACGAATCTTGGCAAGTGTATAAGTTACATTGTCAATGTAAGCCTTTTTGGCTATTTAAAAAGTATTAGTTACGAGAAAAAAAGAAAAAAAAAGGATAAATACTAACCTGTAGAAGGATGATCAAAAATAATTAAAGCACGCGTGTCACTCAACCATTTAATTTTATAACCACCACGTACACCTTCATAACATCTAAAAATGTCATGTAAATGATGAGTTTTAAAAGCAGGTGGAAAATCATAGCAATCCAAAACAACTGTTGGTTCATCAACCACTGGCACTTCAACTAAATAAAAAGAATTAAAACTCATCTTTATATTACATTACAAAAGTTATTTATTACCAGGTGAATCATGATAGGAGTCCATAATACGACTAGCCCTCTTGCTCTTTCTTTTGTCTTCATCGTTCATACTGTATCTATCGTATTGTTTAAGAATATTTTCCCAGTCTTCTTGAGGACATTCAGTATTATCGTTATCCTATAAAAAAAAAAACTTTAATATGTAAACTCGTTTTTTATAAATATATTTTTAAACTTTACATAATACTCCAAGTCATCATCACCCATAAAACTGTTACGACTATAACGATTGTTGCTGGAAGAAGGTGGACGACGATGGATCATAGAAGACCGTTTGGATGAAGTACTTGCTTCCATTTGCAAGTCAACAGGTGGGTTGTGGATCGAAGAGCGATACTTATTACGCTTTACATCATCTTCTTCGTTACGACGATGAACAGGAACATAAGCCGACATACTATTACGATTATTCTTCTTTTGTTGAAAAGAATCAATATCCATTATATGTTTATATTTTTTATTTTTTTAAGGAGAGTTATTGGGGTATAGAGCAGAGGAAAAAAAAAAAAAAAAAAAAAAGGGAAAAAAGAGTCAAAAAATATACTTACAGTCTTCTCACTGCCACTTGGACACTTTCTTAAAAGTGGGGTCGGACTTGAGACACAGTTAAATTTCACACACCTGTAGTCTACATAATCCTATGTGCGTATAATTACCTCCAGTAACCGTATAATCACTTGATAGCCACAAAAAGTACCTTCGCGATAAACCAGCTTCAAGCTGACGTTTAAAAATATTGATGCACGCTCTTGATAAATAGTCCTCCGTCTTCTTTATTATGAACCAATATACCAGTAAATATACTTTATATGATATACGTACATTTTTGAAAAGGAGCTTATATCTTATATTTCTTCTTCATTTATTATTTTTCTGTTTTTTCTTAGTGCTTTTGGTTTCTTTATATCTAAGAGTAACCGCTATACATAAAAGCACTTCTTTACCAACGTCAAACAAAATAAAAAATTTCGCCGGCACAGGTAAAATAAAATAGCACTATTAATGATATCCAAAATATCAGGATTGATGATGTTCAGTCGTTTGGCGTGCTACAATTCCTTATCCAAGCTTACCATACATTATAGCAGACCTCTGCTAATCTAATAGTAATCAATTACAAAAAAAAACCAGGGCAATTAATCCTTTTTTTTTTTTTTTTGAGGAATTTAGGTATGGCTCTGGTGCTTAAGCTCTTCCAAATAAAGATACGGGACATATTTTTTTAAGGGTTAAGGAAATGAGCTCAAAAACTATTTCAAAAAAAGGTTATCCTTCTTATTCTTTTATGCTATTCGTGGTGCATTTCAGGTGTGTAAGGCAGAAAAAAATACAGAAGTATAAATGTGGTAAAATCACTCATAAAATAAATTTATCTAATAGATGATCGATGAACACATCGATTGTTTGATATACAAATATCTAGTCTTGGTCGCTTTGATTTTATAATGATCGTAAAGCGTGGATAGCTATTCATTTATAGGGTTAGTTTATTCCTAAGTGAGTCGTTACGCATTCCTTAGCAATACACCAAGTATTCGTGAAAATATAGTTTCGATCTAACCGCCCGTTATAGTATCAGAAATATTCGTTGTTGCTTGATTGTTTGAAAGTTATAAGATTTTGTTTTTTTAACAAGCGCGGGGATAACTTTTGCCGCTTAGGTTTTCGAGTGCAGTTAAATGAATGTACAGGATTACAGCGTAAGCTTAATATCGTAACTAAGCGGTCTGTACGATTTTTTTTTTTAAAAAAAAAAATGAAAAGGAGAAAAGGAGAAAAGGAGAAAAGGAGAAAAGTCAACACAATAGAACAATAATGTTTAGGTACATTATAGCGCTGCTAATATGAGTTGTCGAGAACAAGATAATGACAAAGAAAAGGCAGCTGTACATTGCAGAGTGTAACGCTGCGAGTCAAAAGAAGAGAGACACTTAACTGATACTGCTTATATTTTTATGGATTTCAGAGATGCGAATCATTTGAACAATTGCAAGTACTCAATACAGTAAATCTACTGTCAAAAACAGCAGATCTCTATCCAAGTGGTAGTGGAACGAAAGAACGATTTTTTTTTAATACTTATTCGCTCTCACGCGCACTTTTTTTTTTTTTGAAACTCTCTTTTTTTAAAATATATGTATATATACACACACGCACTCACACACCACACAACAGAGTTCGCTTTGGTTGAGTTTTAATAGAATAATTTAAAGAAAATGTAATGTACAATTTGGGCAACAAAAAACAAGGCTTTTTTTTCTCTTTTTTTCTTTTTTCTTTTTTTTTTTTTTTGTTCTGTTTTTTTTTTGTTCTTTTTTTAGTTAATATTATAAAATTGTTTAGATTAATATGGCGAATAATAAGCACCTCTTCCGCGTCTAAATATAGCAACAAAAAAATATATATAAGTAAAAGAGAAACGACTACAAAACAACTAAATAATTACCCTCGTCCACGGTATCCATACATAGGAGAATGACCACTATAATAAGGTGGGACACCCATAGCTCCACGGAATGCTCCACGACCTCTACCACGACCACGCGCAGAGAATCCAGGTACATTTGTACGCTTAGGTGTTACCTTTAATAAACGTGCACGGAATAAACTTTCATTTAAAGCAACAGCTGCATTGACGAAGCTAGGTTCTGCAAATTCAACATAAGCGTATCTAAATATACATAACAATGTTAGCTTCCTTTTTTCTTAAAAAAACCTTTTTTTTTTTCGTATGCAACACTTACCCTTTAGGATGACCAGTAAATTTGTCACATAAAATTGTAACTCTATTAATTGTACCACAAGATTGAAAATGTGCTTGAAGTTCTTCAGGTGAAGCACCATAGTCGACCTAAAAAGAAAAATGATTTAATTATTTATTTATTGTTATTATTATAAATCAAACTTACATTGCCGACGTAAACGGAGCGATTATCAACAGCTTCTTTATCTGTGAAAAAAAAAATATAATAATAATAATACAAAGTCAATATATAAAAAAAAAAGCCCACATCTATTTTATAATGTATTAAATTACCTTCTTCAGGATTCATAGACTTTTCAACCTCTGCTTGCATATCACGTAACTTTGCTGCTTCGTTCTCCATATCCTTAACACGTTGCTTCATAGCTTCTAATTCCTATAGTTTTAAATTCAATCTTGTTTAATCTCTCTTTTTTTTTTATTATTTTTTTTAAAAAAAATCTTACCTTATCAACTTCGCTTGAATCTTCAACAGTTTGGTTGGTCTCATTGTTAGACTCTGACAACTGTTGTTGTGTTTGCTCTGTAACGGTTTCCTTTTCCAAATCACTCATTATTATTATACAGTGCTATAAAGACGCGAGATATTTTCCTATAAAGAAAATGAAAAAGGAAAAAAAAATTTGAAAAATTCTTTTTTTTTATTAGGTGTTCTTGGGTAGGAAAGTAGTCCCACAACAACCCACCAGAAATATACGTCACTCGTTGTGTCATACTAACTCCGAACTCCTTTATTGAAGAAAAGCGCTTTTTCTGTGTGTTAAATTTAACGACATGATACTCCCTCTGCTTACAAAAGGGACTTTTTTTTCTTCCCACCCCTTCTTCCTCAGTTGTACTAAAGTATATTGCTATAGAAACAAACAAAAAAAAACGATCGAAACGGGATTTAAAAAAGTACCACATGTTGGCCAGTTTCTTTACTGAGTTTGAAGGAAGTAACAGATATAAATGTGTGTCTATTCATATAAAAACCTACTTAATAAACTAGAGCGTCTTAAATCTCTTTTGTTAGAATCCAATTTTTTATATTACATAGAAACTTACATTGGCGAAATTGCTTCTTTTTTTTTCTTTTTTTTTCTTTTTTTTTCTTTTTTTTTTTGCTGCTAAAAAGAAACTACGATTTTTTAGATGAGCTGGTTTGCTATAAGTTTCGCGTACTATACCGCTGATTCTACTTCTAAACGTAACATAAGTGTTCTACTCACCAAATCAACAAATTTGAAATATATCCTAATATTTTCCGTTACCAGCAGTAAATAAAAATCTTGGCTCTTTTGCAAAAAACTATTAAGTTTAAACGCGAAACTTTCTAACCCTTCTTTTGGTCTATGTATATCTATGACCCTTCCATTTTGCGGAAATATGCCTATTAAAATAAGAGAAAGGGAGACGCTTGGAAATATTTTTCAAAATGCACTAACTTTCCAAACTATATTTTTTTGCATTAAAAAATATACTAGGTCGAAATAGTTGTAGGAAAAGCACATTTGACGCGCTCGTTACACAAATTTTTAATTTTATTGATCTATGGATACATCATTACTAGATATGCTGCAGATTTGTATAAAAGAACTATGATATCGAGTATAGCTCTATTATTTTCTCTATCTTCTTTATGAAACGACAAAATACAATTATCTAATGAAAAAGAGCCGCATCTTTCTCTTGGTGTATACTTCTTTACATTTTTTTCACTTATCTTTTATTTTCTACCTTATTTAATTATATTTCTGTAATATTCACTGCGTTAATAGCCAAAGTGTCATCATCGTAGCTCTAAACTGTCCTAGCGGCACCTGTAAATACTCCCTCAATCATCTCCGATCTTTATAAAATGAAATTCGACGACTTTTAAAAAGAGAATCACTTCTTTATCTTTCAGATATATACACTTTAACGTTATCCATTTTTATTCTTCGTAAAAATAAATAAATAAAAAACACTTACCAACAATGATAAAAAAATACAGTTACACAAAGTCGACATATACACGGAAAAAATAATACTTTGACGAGGATGGGACTCGAACCCACAATCTTTAGATTCGAAGTCTAACGCCTTATCCATTAGGCCACATCGCCTTAAGTGTGTAACGGGATTTTTAAGATTTTTATATTCTAATGTAATAGGACGAATTCACGTGAATATCACGTGATCCTACATACACCCCTCTGGCCGTATAACCATAGTAAGGGGTGATAAAGCAGAAATTTAATTAATTCGATGAATTTTGCATCTAATTCGAACAATTTTGGATACCTACTGGCACCTAAACATATTTTAACTATCGTATTGGTTTGATAAGGTTAAAGAGGTTTTTAGAGTTAATAATTACTAATGTTTAAATCGCTTAGTAAATGTGGCTATAGGTTATTCCGAAGTAAGTGTTTGTACAAATGTAGTCTCTGTCAAAAGGAGTTTGTACGTTCTTGACTTGTAGCTTAAATGATATAAAGTACAAAACTCTTTTTATATATTTTAATAAAGCTTTCATTCTTTGTTATCATCCGCTTTAAGTAAGCGTGAATAAAGAAAAAATGCGCTGGCTTTTACTCAGTAATAGGAATACTTATACTTTTTTTTTGGTTTTGGCGTATTAAGACGCTACTTTTAATATTTATTATAATTATTAAAAAAAAATAGAAAAAAGAATAACTATTTAGTGAAAGTTTTATCACTTCAAATTTAAATTGAATATTTAGTTTTTTTTTGTAAAAAAAAAAAGAAAAAAAAATATTTGTAGAATCACAGGGAATGTTGGCAACCTTATGACCGACGACATATTTACTTGAGCATCCATCTATCTGACCCTTTTTGCCACAATCATTCCGCTTACAAACTTTACAGATGTTTCTTCTTTTTTTTTTATAAGTGATGCTGACACTGCAGAAGGCGAGCCATTTGGCGCTAAAATCCTTATAGTGGTAGTGACGAGATATATACCAACGAAACTATCTCCAGAAGTGATTTCACCAATCTCTTCATCAAATATTTCGAATTCAACGCAGTTACATCACTAACATTACTGAAATTTTGGATATATTCGTCATAATTTTCAGTTCCCTCTTTAGCATCCTCATTTTCAATAATAGCCTGATATAAAAATATTATCCTATTTTTATATGTTAGTACGTCTACTAACTATTTCAAGTTTTTCATTTCTATTGTTGCTTCTTCAGTAATATTTAATTTGGTAGAATCATCATTATCTGCATTATTCTATGGTAGACACACCAATGTATGAGAATGTTGCATGTTAAATATATATATATATATATATATATATATATATATCATTGATCTACTTACTGTTGTTACATTAGGTTTATGTTAAGGTACCACACAAAGAACTAGCGCCCTATAAGTAATAATAACTAGTATATACCAAATACAGTGATTTGTATGTATTGCCTCTTCAGAGTTGATAATATTAAAGGGGGAGACTTGTTGATTTCTTGCAGTATACTAGAAGAAGTAGGTACGGATTGAACTAACGTCATTTTATCAAGTCGCTGTTGTTGTAAACTAGGTTGATCCATCAAACGCTTAGAGTCAGGTCTATTTGCGTGACGATTTCTCTTCGAGCCGACTTTAGGTCCTGGTTTCTTTTTAGAAATACCTTCATTTTTTTAGAGATGTTGCTACCAAACATATTTAAAAAGAAATTAACAGTAAAGAGATAAAAATTAAAGAAGACAGTACACTAAGTTCTTTTGATACTTATAATAGAAACGTTATTTGTAGTCAAAGATAATTGTATTTGTTTAAAACAAATATTTAGTTTGATTTTTTTTTTTTGCTGGAGAGCAGCATTAAACTCAGTTTCCTTTTTGGTCTACAGCTAAACTTACAGCGGTTTCTGGCACTATTACTGGCTAACTTACAGCGGTTCCGGCACTACCATTGGCTAACTTACAGCGGTTAAGCATTATGATTGGCCAAAACACCCCTTTCTACAAGCGTACCGCCACCCCTCTCCCATGAACGTTCATTAATTACACATTGATCTGTAAAAGTGATATACACTTGCACTAGCAGTTCCATATACTAAAACTTATAGTACTTTTTTTCTTATTGTTCAAGAGCCGTAATATTTCTTTTTTAGTGTTTCACAGATAAATTTTATTAAGATTAAACCAACTATACTTATCGAGCTACCTTTTTTTGTGTGATTTAAATATATTAGATAGTTGACATATTAGCTTCCACAAATGATGAAAACTTCAAGCTATCCTGATAAGAAGTGTATTTTTCCAATAAGTTTAGCAAACCAAAAAATTTAATATAAAAACGAGCGAGAGAGTTTTGGGAAAAGGGGGAAATTTTGGAACATAGCTGATTGAAAAGGCTATTATTTTAAGAGAACCGTATCCATTTGTATCGACACCACTTTATCATAAGAGAATAAATGTATTAAAAAAATCAGAAGAAAGGAAACATCCTTTTAGTTAAAAAAAAAATATGACCTATTGATATATTGTACCACAATGTGTTTTATATGCGCTTGTATTTATGCATTAATAAAATATTTACAGGTCCCTTTGTATATGTATAAATATGAAGGTTGGGTTTTTTTTAAAAAAAAAATGGGTATTACATATGTGCAGCATACGCCATTTATTATAGTTAGATTATGTACAAAAAAAAAAAAAAAAAAATGTCACGCTATTATATACGTTGTTTTTGGTAAATATAGAATAAATATATGCATCGTATATATCTAATGGATCAATTCTTGTAATCTACTTTTAACAGACTCTACCATATCCAATAAAGCTTCGGTATCCTTGACATTCTTACGCCTCTCCGATCGTTCTTCTTCATTTACGTTGGGCATGGTATCCAATTGAGATAACATATGCATTAACTGTTCGTGTAGATAGTTTCCATAATTTATTAACTCCTTCGTTTGTTTTGGTTCATGTGATTGTAATAAATGTTCTTTCGCTTGCTTTTCATAACGTTGGATATCCGGTTTCAAAACTGATTCGCGAAGGTTTTTGATCCATAGTAAGCGAGTAGTAATAGGTGCATCGTCTTTTGGTGCTGGTGCATTTAACGGTGATATATGTTTCTAATAAAAAAAAGTATGATTAATACTGGTAAATTTCTTTTTTATGTATGAATATGTACCTTGGATCCCATCAACATTACTTTGGATCCAGATACAATTTTATAGTTTTTTATAAATTCACTCCCATTTTTTAATACAGCTAGTACATATATACTTTTTTAAAAGCAATTTTTAATATGACCTATATATTGCGCAACTTACCTCCATAAGCCAAAAGTTTCATGAATGGAGGTTCGATCTCGGTTAACTCTTGACATTTAAGCTTGAGATCACTCACGGTCATGGTATTATATTCGTCATCATTCAAGTCAATAGGAAACCTTTTAGCTCCCCAACGAATTTCAAAAGTTACCATGGGTATATTATACAAAAAAAAAAAAAAAAAAAGAAAAAAAAAAAAAGAAGGGAAAGAAAATAAAACAAGAAACAATACCATCTTATATCGTATTATATGGTAGTCATTGAAACTCCTCCTATTAACCTTATAATACACGAAAGAAAAAAACTAACAATATAAGAAGAATGTCATACGTATTTCAAACAACAATTTTTTTTTATGCAGCAGTCTAAATATTTATTATCTTATTATTTACAAAATGTAAGGCTTCATAAACTAATTAAAGAACTTGTCTAAGCTTTCACCCAAATGAGTTTCGATTTGAGCATTGACTTGTTGTACAGACTTTTCAACGCGGATATCATCATCCTCCATCAACTCAGCAAGGAAAGAAATACTTTCAGCCAAGAAGAGCAACCATTCTTCACCAAGACGGATGTAGAATTCTTCAATACACTTCAATGCAGCCAATCTAATCTCGGGATCATCTTCTCTAGTCTTCAAGAGAACCTTTTGGTTAAGAGGTTTCCAAAGAGTATCATTAGAGACAGTGACAGCCATTTGACCAACACAAGAGACAACATAAGTGTTCATACGAGTCAAGTAATCAGAGCAAGTACCCTTGGAGGTAACAGACATTTGATCGACAACGGGGTCAACGATCTTTTCAAACTTGGTAGCGTTCCAAAGGTTATCACTATCATACAAGAATGACTTGCGAAGAGAAGACATGATATAGTTCCAGAGAGAATCGATAGCTTGTTCTCCTTCCTTGTAACGTTCCAAACGAGAAATAACATCGTCGATCAAGTAACCGAAATAAGGCGTAAAGATAGACTTGAGCTTTTCCAAAAGGGAATCGACCAACTTGTAAAAGAATAAGACACGCTTTAAGCTATCTTCTGAGACAGTAAGACCATCAACAGCCAATTCAACAGTAGCCCAATCAACAACCTTAAGGAACAAAGGCTTGAATAAGGTTTCATTCAACTTCATAACCAAATCAAGGAATGCAGAGATAATAGCATCTTCAAGTTCATTGATATCTGCTTCGTCAAATACATCAGCATGAGCACGACGAATATCAAATGCAATAAGGAAAAATTTGAACAATTGTTTGTAGTGAGAGGTCATAACATCGCGAGACATGGTACGAATAGTTTCAGAGACAACAGAGCAAAGAGCCAAAGCTGGCTTCTTACCATTCTTGATAGATTGCTCGTAGAAAGCGAAGACAGGAGTCAAGAGAACACGAGGAGAGACATTACAAGCCAATTGAGACAACACAGAGCGAGTCTTTGCTTCAATCATTACCTTTTGAGTATGAGCAGCATCAAAAGAGTAAATGGAAGGATGCAAGAGGCCAGATAACATCTTGGTGATATAAGGACTGACAAAGTGAGGTAAAACACTAACAATGGTTTCCAAAGCACTAACAACACCAAGTTGCAACAAAGTGTTGGGGTTTTCTGCTTCTACGCTTACGTTCAAAATGTTGGTAACAAGAGGCATAAACTTGGGAAGATGGGGAACAGCACGAGGACCAATTTCCTTACAAATAACAGTAAGACATACAAGACTGGAGATTTGTAATTGAGCGTTAGAGGATTGAAGACTATCAGTACCAATAACAACAGGAATGGCTTCAGCGAATTGACCAGGGTAAAGAGTACCGAGGATCTTGGCAAGAGAGGCAAGACAAAGTAAAGCAGATTGCTTATTGACTGCACTATCTTCTTCACCAGACATATTGCTAGTAGTTTCCTTTTGAATAACAGTGGTAAGGTTACCAATCATGTTGACCAAGATATCTTCACTGCCTTCAGGAGCATGACCATCAAAGGTGATAAGCTTTTCGTTAAAGATGTTCATAGCCTTACGACGGATAGCACTATCGTTATGAGTGATCAATTCTGAGATAACGTTAACAAAGGCATCCAAAGGAAGAAGAGCGTTGACCTTATCCAAGACATCGTAGACAACCTTAAGAATAGCTCTCCAGAACTTGGCAACACTAGGCATAGCGTCCTTGGAAACAGTGTAGGTATCGCGGTACTCGGTAAAGTAAGAAACAATCTTCAAGATGATCTCAACAGATTGAAGGTAGAAGGGTTGCATGGATTGGGCAAATTCCTCAGAGGCATTACCTTGAGTCATAACCTTATTCAAGAAACCCTTGGAGGTTAACAGTTGACCAACAAAGTTAAGAGTAGCAAGCTTATATTGACGAAGTTGCTTAGCATTATGTTCAGAGACATTAAACAAATGGGATTCAACCATAGCTTCATCTTCAGGCTTCTCGTTAGGTAAAACAAGCAAACCGTTCAAAAGAGCCAAGATAGCCTTCATTTGAGTTTCGGGACCAAAGTGTTGACTGATAAGCAAACTGAATTCAGTAAGAGATTCAGCTTCAGAATGAGCACCCTTTGCTAATCTTTCAGTGAACTTTTCTAACAACAAAGAAATAATAGCGTACAAGAACTCGTCTTCACCCAAGGTGTGGATAAGAACAGTAAAGAGTCTCAAACGTCTATGCTTGGGAATATGGAACAAGGCGTCAACAAAGACCTTGAGGATAGGTTTAACTTCAAGTACAAGAGCAATTTCATCATCGTTATTGGACTTTCTACTAGATACAACAAGAGGAGGAAGAATCTTTTCCAAAGTTTGTTGAATGACTTGGAAACTATAGTTATCATCTTGACGAAGAACATTAGCACCCATAAATGTGAATACAGGCATAATGTTATGAAGAACACATTCAGGGAACATGGAGGCAATAGTAGCCATAAGCAAAAGAGCTTGGTTATGAGTTTGAGGGTTACCAGTGATACGAATACATTGTACAACGATATCAACACGAAGAGCAGACTCTTCAATGGTGGATCCCTTTTCTTCAGCACTTTGAATGATACGAGTAAGAGCAGACATAAGAAGTTGGTTAATGTATTCCAAAGAAACAGGAGCGTCACGAAGATCAGCATTGACCATAGCGGTCAAGACTTCAAACAAGGGCTTAACAAGAGTTTCATCCTTCTTAATTGTCTTTGACTCAACAAGTTCAAGCACAGTAACAAGTTCATAAAGATCAACAGGAGCAGCATTAGGCTTGACTTCAGCATTAGTACGGCCACGTTTAGCAGAAGGAACAGCAGCAAGAGTACCCATCAAGTTTCTAGCAGCAGTTAAAAGAATATCATCAAACATCTTGGCATCAACATCAATACTTGCTAAGACCATCTTGGAAGCACGTACTTCATTTTGAACACCATTGGTAGCAATATCAATTAAAGAAGAGAAGATGGCTTGTTGAGCCTTAGCATTAGCAAAAGCAAAGAACTCGGGTGTAATTTGTTCCAAAGCGAAATGACGAGTAGATACTTGCCAACCATCTTCATCAGCACCTTCAAGTGTATCCTTGTTAGCAAGCAAACGAAGGAAAAGAGGTAAAGTGGTATCTCCCTTAGAACCCAAATTAGCAGCAGTACAGGGTAAGAAGGTATTAACAAGGTAAGCAACCAAGTCAGATGATTTCTTGGTACGAGGTTTGTTTAAAGTTTCTTGTAAGAGAGGAGATAATAGTTGAAGCTTTAAGGAACTATCGATAGAATCCAACATGGCAAGCATATTAATCTTGAGTTCAAGAGTGGGAGCAGCCAAGACATGGTTGATCAAGAAAGTAAGAGTATGAGTCTTACGGACCTTGTGTTGCTTTTCCTTGGAATGCTCACATAAAGCAAGGTATTCCTTGAATAAACGAGTAACATAACTACGATCTTTACTAATTTCATCATGTCTGTACCATAAGAAGTCAACAAGATGAGCAGCTTCGTTGGAGCGAACAGCAGTGACATTAGCAGATTGATTATAGAATGCACTGGCAGGAAGAATAGAGATATCAGTAACAGGTTTGACCTTGTGTACATCTTCAATAGGAATAGTAGTGTCATAAACCTTATGACCACTGGGTAAACCTTGAGTTTGGTAAACCATACGAATGTGCTCTAAACAACGAAGACCTTGTACACGAACAGATTGATCGTCATCACCGAGAGTAGGGAAAAGAGCAGGCACCAAATGTTGGAAATCGACTTTTGAGCCCTTATTGGTAACGTAATGACCAAGGTAGGCAGAAGTGATTTGCAAAGCACGAGCACGAACAATATAATTGTTATCGCTATTGGTCCAAATACTAGTCAAGAAACGAAGAGTATCGTCCTTTAATTGACCCTTGATTAATTGAGCCATGGCAGATTCAAAAGCAACAACCGAGGAACCACTAACGAATGTCTTGAAGAGTTTAGATACCAAATCAGCATAACTAGCTTGAGCTTCACTGGACTTATACCAATCAACAGTAGCTTGACCACGTTGAAGAGCAAAAGTTAAAGTAACCAAAACAAATTGAGCGAGTTGAACCAAAGTAGTAACAGGGACATCATCAGTATTTCTCAATTGCTTAATAATATCCTTGGAAGGTAATCCATCAATAGCCTCTTTAAATCCACTAGTTAATTCAGTAGAATAAAACAAGGCCTTTTGGGACTCGGCAAACTTCAAGACAGCATCTAAGACAGTTGACCCTAAAGTATATTGATCATTTTCTTTGGTAACAATAGAGACAGCTAAAGAAATAACCAAGAGACCAACAATGTTTTCAGCCTTGGATTGACTCTTGACCATATCGATCCAGAAACTCAAGTACTCGGACTTCTTGTTTTGCTTGATCAAATCAGCTTGCAACTTGATAAACTTGGTAGGTACTTCAAACATATCAGGAGACTTGGTAGCAGCACGAACATTATCAACCATGGCGGATAAAACGGGACTTTGCTTTAATTGAACAGAACCAAGACGCTTTAACAAGTTATTGAGGTTGTTACCAGAAGCAGTAAAGATAAATACAGACAAGATACGAGCAACGGGACCATCTTGATCAGGATGCTTCTTGATGAAATCAGTTAAAAGGAATTTGATAACAGCGACAGCTTCCTTGGTGTTGAAAGCGCCACGTCCACTCAAGAGTTGAACAAAAGATTCCAAAATCTTTTCAGCAGAAACATGGTTTAAGAGATGATTAGGAACATCTTCAATAACATAGGTCAATAAAGCATTAAAGCTATCTAAACAACCAGCAAGAGAAGTTTCAAAGATTTCAGGTGTTTGAGCTAAAGGATTAGACTTGTCATCAATAATAGAAACCAATTTCTTAATGGCTAAAAGACGGTTGGTGATAGCAGGACTGTTAAGACAGAGGTAAAGTGTGGTGTTGGCTTCTTGAATGATTTCATGACGAGTACCCTTGAAAGCAGAAGCAGTAAATTCATACAAATCCTTGGTTAATTCAGCATCATCCTTGGTAGCAGCTAACTTGGCTTCCAATACAGCATCCAATTCTTCAACATAACGTTGGGAGATCATGGCCAAAAGAGTTTGATATTGAGCAACATATTCTTCCTTTTGTTGATCCTTTTTAATAGCCAAATAAGTTTCCATAATTGAGCGAGATAAGAGGATGATATTGTTACTGGAGAGGTAACCCTTAACAACCAAAGTTTCCAACAAGTTCATGTTACTTGCTTTATTAGCAATCTTACTCAAGAAACATTTGAAAAAGTGTTCGGTTGCATATTTATCAGCAATTTCTAAAATGACTTGTTCAAAGTGAGAGTTATTGATAATAGCCTTGGTAGCAGCATCAGAAACAGATTGAAAACTTTCTTGAGTTTGACAGAGGTGAACTACAGTTAATAAAGCGTAAGAGTAACAGCTCTTTTTACAGTTTCTCATAATGGTATCTACAAGTGCTTCAACGCCTTGTTTGTTGAAAACTGCTTTGGAGGATAATTGAGAAACAATCATGTAACTGGCAAGTTGTAATTCAGGGGTTTCTTTAGCTTCAAATCCACGAATAAGGTGAGGTGTAAGAGCGACGGTCATTTCGGAGCTAACAGAAGAAGCACGCTTAATATAATCAGTCATCAAAGCGGCATAGAATGAGCAAAGTGTAGGGAATGGTACAGCAGCTTGAGTGACCATCTTACAGACAAAATCAAATATATATCTGTTCTTGACCATCTTTTTGATCAATAAAGAACGTTCAAGAGGAATCAATGATTTTTTAATAGGCTCCAAGAATTCCCATGGTGACTTTTCACTAATATAAAGGATTAGAAATGAATGCATATCACTCAAATAAGATAAACAAACTTACTTGATGGTTAAAATAGAAACCATTTTAACAAAAGACTTTGTTTCATGATAAGGTAAAATACACTTGATGATGGATTCAACGTTGAAATCTTGAATACGGAATCTACGAATAAGATATTCCAATACTTTTCCAGAAGGTTTTAAAAGGAAATAAGGTGAAAGTTGAGATAAAAAGGCATCGATACTAGCATCTAACTTTTCATTTTCTTCCTTGGTCTATCAAAAAGGAAATTAGTTGCCATAACAACAAGCTGTCAAAAATAAAAATACTTACTTGAAGGATTCTATCAACAGACTTCATTCTTTCGGAAAACAAAGTCTTTTCGAAAGGAGAAAACTTTTCGTCAAGAATGGCAAGCTCCATAATACCATTGTAAGCGATAGAATAGATTGTCTCGAGATCTTGGTCGGCAGCTTCACGAGCACTGAATAAGAAAGAAGCTCTGGTCTTCCTTGTTACCTCGCTTACGTTACGTAAGTCAAGAGTACCAATCTTTTTCAACTGTTGTTTCAAAGACGACATGTTTAAGAATTCAAGTATGAAAAAAGAAAAGGTTAACTATGATATGGAATCCCTCTTTTTCTTTTTTTGCTGATATTCAATTGATAAAAATTCAGGCAGGAAAAAAAAAAAAAAAAAACGGTGACATATAAGCCACAAATTTTTATTTTGAAAAACAAATTTTTTTTCGTTGGCAATAAAATAATAAACCAAGCTGAAAATGTTGTAATCTTCCTCTTTCTCCCAATCTTCACTCTTTTGAGAACTTAATCTAGCAAAAATGGGTCGTATGTATACTTCTGGTAAGGGTATCTCTGGTAGTGCCCTCCCCTATCGTCGCACTCCCGCTTCTTGGGTCAAGACCACTTCCGAGGAAGTTGTTGACATGATCTGTAAGAATGCCAAGAAGGGTCTCTCCCCTGCTCAAATTGGTGTCATCCTCCGTGATTCTCATGGTATTCCTCAAGTCAAGTCCATCACTGGTAACAAGGTTCTCCGTATCCTTAAGTCCAACGGTCTTGCTCCTGAAGTTCCCGAGGATCTTTACCATCTTATCAAGAAGGCTGTCTCCATCCGTAAGCATTTGGAACGTAACAGAAAGGATAAGGATTCCAAGTATCGTTTAATTCTCATTGAGTCTCGTATCCATCGTCTTGCTCGTTACTACAAGGCTGCTGGTCAACTCCCTCCTACCTGGAAATAGTATCCTTTTTAAAAAAATACTAACGTCCATATTAGATTTGTAGCTCAAAGGGAAAAAAATTCATTCATTATTTTTTGCCTATATTTGACATTATGTCAGAGTCAACGTTTTCTTCTTTTACCAGAAAAAACGAGCTCGGTAACTGTCTACCTTAACCCAATTTTTTTCTTTCTAATAGTGAGTCTGCCACTGCCTCTGCTATGGTCGCTTAAGCGGTTTTCTAAGAAGCTTCTACTTACCTGCAAGATTGTTCCCTGTATCTTTTTTTTATATTGAAAATATATGTACAGAGTATATTTTGTCTCTCAAAAGTATCTTGATAAACTGGGAATTCAAAATTCCTTTTTTTTAAAAACTTCCAAAATCCGAAACGGTTTTCTAGTGTCCAATACTTGTATTACACAATCCTTTTTTCGACAAGTCTCTTAGGTATATGAAACAAGAAAAGAAAATTGATATGCTTTATTACATATATATGTTTTTTTTTTTGAACCTGATGATGACACCTAATCTTTTATTATTACTTGAAATTCTATGAGAGTTGTATTCACACTGGCTGAGGGTTCAATTAAAAAAAAAACTGTAAATGTAAGTAAAAAAAGCTTTTTCTTTTTCTCGTATACCTATCTGTATATGAAATATTTTGTGTAGTATAGTGGTATTTTTTCATCTCTTTAAAATAAACTTTCTTTTCAATAATCAAACCTTTTTGTATTGGCTGTCAACTTTATAGTGACGTATTTTGTTTTCTTTTTTTTTTTTTTCTTTTTTTTTTTTGTGCGGAAATAAGCGTAAAAAACATCTACCATATCTCTTTTTTTTCACCTCACCTCATTCAACATCTCTCTCTCTCTCTTTTTCTTTCTTTTTCTTTCTTCTTCTTTGTTATACAATAAAACCCTTTATTTTATTTTAGATGGGAAATTCATGTAGTTGTTGTTCGAGTTGCTTTGGAAGTAAGATATTTTTTAAAAAGTAGAAGCGTTTTTTTTTTTGTTAATAAAAAAGTATAGAGCGTAGTAGAACGGGACTTTATGAGCCTTTGTTGCAAGATAATGAGCGTGAAGCTATTGCAGAATTATTGCAGTATCTTGAAAGTGAGTAAACACTTTTCTCTGTCTCTTTTAATAATAACTAAATACTTTTCTTTTACTAGATCGAAGTGATACCAATTTCTTTGAAGGAGAACCATTGCAAGCACTTTCAACTTTGGCCTATTCGGATAATGTAGACTTGCAAAGGTCAGCTGCACTTGCTTTTGCTGAAATTACCGAGAAAGATGTACGTCAAGTAGGCAGAGACACTTTAGACCCAATTTTGTTTCTGTTACAATCTCATGATGTTGAAGTTCAAAGAGCAGCAAGTGCAGCTCTCGGTAACTTGGCTGTAAATAGTAAGTGTATATACAAAAAAGAAGTACAAGACACTAAAAAAAAATTAAAATAGCTGAAAATAAACTTTTAATTGTTAAACTTGGTGGACTTGATCAACTTATTCGTCAAATGGGTTCTCCTAATGTTGAAGTGCAATGCAATGCTGTTGGTTGTATTACTAACCTTGCTACACATGGTAAGAAACAACAACATTTTTTATTTTTATTTGTAAATGTGTTTCTAATATTTTTTATAGATGAAAACAAGACCAAGATTGCAAAGTCTGACGCTTTGCGTTTATTAGTTGACTTGGCAAAGTCTAAAGACCAAAGAGTACAAAGAAATGCTACAGGTGCTTTATTGAATATGACACATACACGTAAGTATGACAACAATAAGAAAAAAAAGTATATATATAGTCTAACATATGGTACAAATATAGAGGAGAATCGACAACAACTAGTAAACGCTGGAGCGATTCCAGTATTGATTAGTTTACTTAGTTCACAAGACGCTGACGTTCAATATTACTGTACGACGGCGCTCTCAAATATTGCAGTTGATGGTGGTAACCGTAAGAAATTAGCTCAAACAGACTCACGGCTTGTTCAATACTTGATTGCATTAATGGATACCAAGAGTCTAAAAGTACAATGTCAAGCTGCACTTGCTTTACGAAATCTTGCATCGGATGGTAAATATATTATATTTTGTCTGCATAAATTTTTTGTTGTTACTGACCAAAAAAGTAAATATAATAAAAAAAAAAAAAAAAAAAAAAAAAAAAGAGAAATATCAATTGGAAATTGTTCGTTGTAAAGGTCTTCCTCCTCTTTTACGTCTTTTAAAATCAGCATTTTTACCTCTTATTTTATCATCGGTGGCATGTATTCGTAATATATCCATTCATCCTGCGAATGAATCTCCCATTATTGATGGCGGTTTTGTTAACCCACTGATTGAACTACTTGCTTATGATGATAATGAAGAAATTCAATGCCATGCTATATCAACACTTCGAAATCTTGCTGCAAGTTCTGAACGTAACAAGCGTGCCATTGTAGAAGCTGGTGCTGTGGAACGTATTAAAACTTTAATTAATAAGGTACCTGCTAGTGTTCAAACTGAAATGACCGCTGCTATTGCTGTATTGGCTTTAAGTGATGAATTAAAGCAACGTTTGTTAAGTATGGGTGTATTAGAAGTATTGGTTGAATTAACTTCTAGTTCAAATATGGAAGTAGAAGGTAACTCGGCTGCTGCTATTGGTAACCTTAGCTCCAAAGTCAAAGATTATACTCCTTTCGTTAAAGCTTGGAATACGCCGTCTGGTGGCCTTGAAAAGTTCTTGATTCAGTTCCTTTCGGAGCAACAAGATATTGCTTTCCAACATATTGGTGTATGGACTATTGAACAATTCTTGGATGGAGGAGGTAAAAAAGATAATACTTGGATATGATTTTAACATTACTATTACTAAATACCATTATTATTGTATTAGACAAGAGATTGTTAAATTTGATTGCTGAATCTGATCTTATTACAGAATCAGTTCAAAGAATTTTTAATGAGGGACAAGTTCCCAAAGTAGAACAAGATGAAAATGCGGAAGATAGTGATGGTGATATCTTTGCTTTGGCAAAGCGTGTTTATCATATTTTACAACAGACTAGAGATTCTAACAAAAAGTCTTCTCAAAAGAAGCAACGTTAAAATCTTTTTTTTTTTAACATTAAAATATTTTTACAATTATTTTTACAATATAACCCCCCTTCCCCATTCTCTTTTCTTCTTCTTCTTACATGCTTTCATCTCCTATCCTCTCTAACTGTAGTACTATATGCAAAAAATTAATAAAAAAAAAATCTTTTTTTTTCTTGATTTCGGTAGTTTAAAGCACTGATATTTTATATTTGCTTCTTTTCAAGTTGCAATAAAAATAAAATGCCACCGTAAGAAAAAATAATAATTGTATTTATTGCTATATATAAAAAAACATCCTATTGACAACAACCATAGTCAAATTCAAACCAATGGAAAGTTAGATGAAGATGCAGCTGATTTAGATGCTCTGCAAAAGCAACTCGGTAGAATGAATGGTTTATCGGACAAGTTGGTTCGTTTTTTTTTTTTATTATTATTATTCCAAAGGTACATGTACTCATCTTTTTTCTAAAATGTAGGTTACTATTCTAGATTCCTTTGATGGTCGATTATTAAAATTAGAAGCATCCATCTTACCCATTCACAAGTCAACTCAAAACCTGACAAAACTTGCCAACAGTAAATTTTAATATATTTTTATGTGCAATTTTAAATATCAACTCTCCCTTATAGATATTGATGCAACTTTAAAGGCAACAGAGAATATTGTAGATTGTTTAAATATGCCTAGTAAAGAAGAAGCTTATATCTTGAAAGGGTACGTTAAAATATTATTTTTTTACAGTCAAAATACTAAAAACAAAAAATAGTCCTGATGAAAATAATGTACTGCCTTATTTGAAAGCAATGGGTAGGCTAAAGGATGGTGTCGATTCTATTGAAAAGAGTCAATTGAAATCATGTGATAAGACTATTTATCAAATGGTAATATTATATATGTATTGCAATGAAAGGGAGGATATTAACATGTTTTATTCTTAATAGAAACAATTGTTGAAAGCTGGTATGCTTCATTTAGAGACATTATTTAGAAAATGGTTATCTGCAGTTAGTAACCCAGTTGATGTTAATACCATGCTTAATTCGAGTAAGCGTTACATTATACTCTTTATGTGTATGTGTGTGTGTGTGTGTATCTAAATTTTTTTTTTTGTTAGATAGTGAATTAATGACAACAGCATCAATGAAACAACTATCTCAATTATCAACTTACATTGCATCTTCGGAAAAAGAAATTGGATACTCTGTCGATTTCACCAAACCCTATATAGAAATTCGATCTGCATTCTTACAGCGTTCTTTACACCCATTATCACAAGCAGTACAGTTATCTGAAAAGCATCAAGGTATATCTTACGAAAAGGGATCTAGCGAATTTTTAAAGTACACAGAATGTTATACTAAAATGCTTGAATCCGAATACAAGTTTGCGGAACAAATTATGGGTAATGAACAAAGACGTGCAGCTGCTATTAAGGGCTCTATTATACCTGCTACCATTGAATATATTGCAGCTGGTAAACAATTAAATGCTGTAGCAAAGAGATTAAACTATACCGAAACAACATTTGTATTTGATATTATCGAAAAATATGATCGAGAATGTATGTTATACCTGGAAGGCCTTGCTCAGATTGTTCCTTTAAATGATATTCAAGACATGATGAATTCGTTTAAATTAACTGTGCTTCGAAACTTTTATGAATTCATGGAAGATATTCGTGGTAGAAAAGAAGTGAACCCACAAATTAATCTTAGTAGTGATGGTACAGTTCATGAGATGACCAGTAATGTAAGTTTTTTTTTTTTTGTATTACAGCGAAACTTAAATTATTTATTATTTTAGACATTGAACTATTTCAAGAGATTATATATTTGGCGTGATACAGTTGAGCCCCTTTTAATTCTTGTAGGTGACGGTGGCTGGAATAGTATGCCTTCAGCACAAGTGATGACAGAAGCTTCACGAGTTCATGCAGGTGAATCTGCTTTAGGTGCAGCGTTATTACAAAAGTTCTTTGTAGATGCTTTAGACCAAATGACAGTTGCGTTACAGTTAAAATCGCGTGGATATAAAAAACCTACATTGGCTACGTTATTCTTATTAAATAACTATAATCATATTTTAAGACAGATTCGATCTCCACCTTTAAACGCTATCTTTGACGATGGTTCCGAAATGAAGTTTGGTAAACTTGTAAAGAAACAATTAGATGCTTATCAGGAATCTTGGAAACCCTGTGTTGAAAACTTGATGGATGTTACTTATGTTAGAGGTGGTGCCATTAATAAGTCGATGGGTAACGCTGAAAGACAATTAATCAAAGAAAGATTTAAAGTAAGAAAAAAAAAAAAAAAAAAAAAAAGAATATGAATTTTTAACTCTATTTTAGAACTTTAATGCAGAATTTGAAGAAATATCTCGAGCTCAACAAACATATGCTATTCCTGATACAGAATTAAGAAACCAAGTTATTAGAGATGTTAAAAATGTTCTTGTGCCCATGTATGGACGTTTCTTGGATAAGTATCAAGGCACTGATTTTACAAAGAATCCTGCCAAATATATTCGTTATGATAAAGAAAGGGTTGATAAAATGATCAGTCATTTATTTGAGCCTACTGCTTATTAAAAAAGTATAATTCACATGTCCTAACTTTGGATTAAGTAATGGTTTTCTTATTTAATCAAATAGTAATTTATTAAAATGAGTAACAATCACCTTGAAAATAAAATACTTAAAATGATCTCATATCTATACATACACTACTCGGACAATTTTAGAGAACTATATCACCTGTAATCAACAATGTATTTATATAAACGCGTTTCTCTCTTTTACAGTGTGTCCATTCTCAAAATCAAACTTAATTTGGATCACCTTCCAAAAAATGTACCAAGTTCAAAAAGTGTTTGATTTGAGAATGGACACACTGTATTATCCCTATTTTCTGAATTAGGTAATGATAGCGTGAGGGGAAAAAAAAATGTTTGTATTAAATGGTACTCCTTTTGTATGACCCTGAAAAAAAAACGGATGATATAATTGTAACACGTCGTATAAAAATAGTATTAAAGATAGCTTCTTTTTTTGTTGTTGTTGTTGTTAATATTATTTATTAAACAATGACACAACAGTTGGGTAACAATGGTAATAATAAAGTAGTAATGATGATAATATACAAGAAAAGAGAGATGAAAAAAAAAATAAGTACAAAAAGGAAAGGTTGAGGGAGAATGAAATGATGAGTTATTAATAATCTTCCGAGACGGTAGGCAAACATGGTGGTACAGGTGGTGGTTTAGAACGGGGAGGAGGTAGTTGAGGTGGTAAAGTAGATTCCCAGTCAGGTATTTCAGCTAATGATTGTCTTTGCGGACGAAATGGAGTAGAAGATCTTGTTGTAACCATGGCAGGTAAACTTTGTCGATTTAATCTTTTACTATTTTCATGAGCAGTTGGTATTAATATTCTATAATCATCAGTTAATCTAATTGATGATAAAATAGGTGATGATAATACACCATCATATCCAATTTTTATACAAGCAACAATCTTTTTCATTGATTCAAGCCATTGTCGCATTTGGTTTACTGATTCACATCGAATATACCATTTACATAAAGGTTTTCTTAATTCAATAATAAAACCTTTTTTAAATTCTTCTGTAACAAATACAAATGTATCATTTGTTAATAAAAAGTGTTCTCTAGCTGGATTGGTAGGCTTTGATGTTTTAAAAATATATACAATTCTATCAACAAGAACAAATAATCTTCTTTTCCATGATCTACCAAATCCAAATGTACTTGGTTGTTCATATTTATGAAGCCAATCTGAATTAATAGCATGTTCAAGTGCATATTTTACTGACATACACCAAGGGTCAATAATAATTGTATCACTGTTCTTTTCTTCAATTGGTAATAGACTATTATTGATTATGCTATCAAATGAATATTCTGAGAGTGATTTTTGATGACGATTAGATGACGAAGAAATAAATCTATTTAATACTCTATTTCGAAAATTATCTGTACTGGGTGAGTTGGAAAATAAATAACGAGTTGCAACAGAAGGCGCTACTAATAATAATAATAATAATAATAATTATAAAAAAGAAGGGTACCTGTTAGTTAATTCCGCTTACAAACAAGTCCAATCAGGTTAAATATTGTTTATTATTGTTACTTACAATAAGCCACATGATTATCATCTTCTGTACTGGCTACGCTTAATCTTTGACTTGACGAGTTACTTGTTGCTGTGGTGGTTGTAGTAGAAGATTGTTGTGATGCAATAGAAAGTCGAAATATCTCTTTATCATCTATTGTAAGTGGAAATTCATTACTCATACTTTGTCTCGGGTCTTCAACTGCAATATACAGTGGCGAATACATTATTTTGCTTATTTTGTATATGTACGTGTTTTTTTTTTATATACAGTATATAAAAGAAAAAAGAAAAAAAAAAAAAAAAAAAAAGGAAGTTATCTTTATTTTTGAAACCACGGCCCTTATTAGGAAAATAGGTCACACGAGCCTATCCCGAGAAAAAAAAAGAGAGAGAGAAAAGATACCGTGTTATGAGTATCCCGTTTTGACCTTTATAGCTTTTTTTTAAAAAAGAAATCAGAGTACCTCTTCTCTAAAGATAAAGCCTAGGAACAAGCAAAAAAAAAAACCCATTTAAATTGGGAATTTTCTCAGAAATCTCCGTGAATGATTAAATATAAACATTTCTAATTGCAGTAATTAAGTTCTGTTTTGGGCAGAATCTATAAAATGTTAAAACATGCCTTTTATATATACTAAAAAATACCTATTTTATTTAATATGCAGCACGAGATAGATTTATATCTTCTTTTAACAGGTGAGAAGGATCACTGATCAATAAGATTATCCCAACTTGGTTTAGAGGCGCTAATTTACTTTTTCTCAATTGCTAATACGAACTAGCTTTATAATGAAGAAAGAAAGTTTGGCTGACAAAGATAATTTAATATTCAACAGGTCAACTTGAAACACTTTTTTGTAGTGTTTCAAGAAATTGGTATATAGAGAGTTCCCTCATAACTATAATTACTTAATATAAGAAGATTACGCAATCACCAGAACTGTAATCTGGCGCACTTTTGACAAAAAGTTTAGTATCCTGAACCGATGAGTAACATATGTACTCTACGTAGCATTTATAGCTCAGACAGTCAGGCTTATTGAAATTGGCCTAAAGTCGAAAAAAAATTTCTTTTTTATTTAAAATGGAATTCACATAGTCCTTACTTAAAAAATAGAACCAGCAAAGTTTCAAGATTCCAACACTAGAAACAGAATCCACATCTGTTCACAACACAATTTTAAACTAATAATTAACGCGAAAATCATATTTCTTATACATTCAAATAGTTTAACAGAATTCAATCATCCTGTACCAGACGATTATTTCAATCGATACTAGGACTATTTTTTAAAAGAAGACAAATATAATGTTGCATTTGGGTAAACATTGTGTTCCTAACGTTATTTATTATTCCTGATTAATATTTATCGCAAGATATATAGTAATAGGGATGAGAGCAGAGGAAGTAAAATCAGAAGAGAAGGAAAAGGACTAAAGTCCGATTGTTATTTGAAGATTGTATATAAACACCATTTGTTGCGCCTTGAAATCAAAGACAATGATACCTACCACTCTAACTTTCTCAAATTTATGCAACCTCCTGATGGAAGAAATTCTGATGTTTGGAATGTTAATTGATAATGAGATAAAAAAAAAGGATTCCTGTGAGGTAGATTATGTTATGGTTTTGGCGTATACTCACTTATATAGATTGTATGGACTTGGCTCCTTCCATATTCTTTACTTAATTACTGATCTATCAAAACTAGATTGTGCGTTTGACTACCTGGTCATAATAGGGAGTAGCCTCCCTCAGCTGTAGTTTAAACCTGTACCACACTGAAATAAATAAAATTTCTTGTTTGGTTTGGTTCGGGCTTTTAACTAGAGTGCGCAGAATTTTTTATTATATTTATTTTGTAAGAGTCTGCGAATTTAAGTTCGAATTTTAAGCTACGTATTTTTATTATTAGAAATATTTACAGTTAGTAGTGACTTATTTCTCAGCAGCTATTTTTTTCATATGGTTAAGACAAGAGCTATAAAAATAAAGATTAGTAAGAGAGAGAGAGAAAATTGATGCTTCAAAAAAACTTACCCGTTCTTGAACCACTCAATTTGCAAATCGTTAAAAGTATGATTGACCTTGATATCTTCATGTTCACCATTGGGCTTAGTAAGACGAACAGTCAAGGGTTTTCCAGGTTTAAAATCAGTTAATCCCAGAATAGAAACCTTATCTTTAGGATCAATCTTATTATAATCATCAGGGTTAGCAAAGGTCAATGGAAGCATGCCTTGTTTCTTCAAGTTGGTTTCATGGATACGAGCAAAAGACTTTACAATGACCGCAGTACCATTAAGGAACCGAGGTTCAAGTGCGGCATGTTCACGAGAAGAACCTTCACCATAATTTTCATCGCCGACAACCACCCATTTAATTCCATCCTTCTTATAGTCACGAGCTGTTTGGGGAACAGCCTTGTACTCACCAGTAAATACATTCTCCACACAGTTGGCTTTACCATTCTCACTATTAATACCACCAATCAAAAAGTTATTGGAGATATTGTCCAAGTGACCACGATACTTGAGCCAGGGACCCGCCATAGAGATATGATCCGTTGTACATTTACCCTTGACCTTAATCAAGATGGGAACTTCTTTAATATCTTTACCGTCCCATTCATCAAATGGTTTCAAGAGTTGAAGACGGGCGGATTTAGGGTCGACTGTCACTTGAACATGAGCTCGGTCGGTAGGCGGGGGTTGATATGTATTTTCTCCGGAATCATAACCGTTGGGTGGTAATTCAAACCCGTTGGGTGGCTCCAGCTTGAAAGGTTTGCCAGACTTATCGATTAAGGAGTCAGTAATGGGATTAAACGTCATATCACCAGAAATAGCTAGTGCTGTGACGATCTCAGGTGACGCTACAAAGGCATGTGTAGCCGGGTTGGCGTCATTACGACCTGTAAAGTTACGGTTATACGATGTGATAATAGAATTCTTTTCTCCCTTGGCTACGTCTTTACGATCCCACTGACCGATACAAGGTCCGCAGGCATTGGCTAACACAATACCGCCAACATTTGTTAAAACGTCCATAACGCCGTCACGTTGGATGGTAGCACGGATTTGTTCTGAACCAGGAGTGATGGTGAACTCAGACTTGACCTTGACGCCATGATCGATAGCTTGTTTAGCAATGGAAGCAGAACGTGTCATATCCTCATATGAAGAATTGGTACAAGATCCAATCAAGCCCACTTTAAGTTCTCGAGGCCAGTCGTTCTCCTTGAGTGTTTCTCTGAATTTAGAAACAGGTGTAGCCAAATCAGGTGTGAAGGGACCGTTAATATGAGGCTCCAGTTTATCAAGATCAATTTCAATTACTTCATCGTAATTTGCGTTTTCATCGGCACGCAAGTTTTCTTGGAATGATTCAGCATATTTTGCAATTTCGCTACGTCGAGTAGCACGAAGGTAATCGCCCATACGACTATTGAAAGGGAATAAAGATGTAGTGGCACCGATTTCTGCACCCATATTACAAATGGTGCCCATACCAGTACAAGAGATGGAGTCAACACCGTCACCAAAGTATTCAACAATAGCACCAGTACCACCTTTCACGGTCAATATACCTGCTACTTTCAAGATAATGTCCTTGGGAGAAGTCCAGCCGTGAAGTTTACCGCTCAATTTAACACCGATTACTTTAGGACACTTGAGTTCCCATGGTATACCAGCCATTACATCAACGGCATCAGCACCGCCAACACCGATAGCCACCATACCTAATCCACCGGCATTAGGCGTATGAGAGTCAGTACCGATCATAAGACCACCAGGGAAAGCATAATTCTCAAGAATGATTTGATGAATAATACCGGACCCAGGCTTCCAGAACCCGATATTGTACTTTGCAGAAGCAGTAGCCAAGAAATCATATACTTCTTTGTTGATATCAATAGCACGTTCAAGATCTTTTTCACCGCCTATTTGAGCCTCGATCAAGTGATCACAGTGGACAGTGGTTGGTGCTTGCACGGTAGGTAAGCCAGCAGACATAAATTGTAGTAAGGCCATTTGCGCAGTTGCATCTTGACATGCTACTCTGTCCGGACGCAATCGAAGGTAGGATTGGCCACGCACAATCTCTTGTGTTTCAGGGTCATCCAAGTGACCATAAACAATCTTTTCTGAAAGCGTTAATGGACGGTTTAGTCTATAATAAATATTTATTAATCACGAGTAATTTTTTAAAAAAAAAAAAAAAAAAAATACGCGTATTTTTATATACCTCTTTCTAACAACTTTAAGATTATCTTCAATACGCTGATAATTAATATACTTGTCTTTTTCAAAGTTAGACATGGCTACTTTTTGACTAGCCAAACTATAAGACCTAACAGACAGTGATGTCTTTTTATAAAATAAGTTAAAAAAACAAAACGAAGCACACAAAAGTAGCACTATTGTGTTTCTAATTATATACCTTGGCTATTTTGGCTACTTTTAAAAACCCAGTCCTTGTAAGCAACATTTTTTCTTAGTGTAAGGTTTTTTTTTAAAAAAAAAAGAAGAAGGGGGGTGTGAGAGAGAAAGATGTGTGAAAGAAGAAGAAAGGAAGAAGGGAACGCAAAGTTGGCGTCATTATATTATGCAAACCTTCTGGGTCCCAAAATATTTTTTTGTCTCAACCATAAATTCTAGTCCACCAGCGCGTAAACCCCCGCAAGCATAACTCGTTTCATCGATTGTAAAGCAGATTTACAAACAAAAAATAAAAAAGGAGAGCCGGAACAAGTATAGGCGCTTTATTTTATATGTCTACGCGTTCTACTTCAATTATCTTTTTTTATTTTTCGTTCTGCTTCTTTATCTAGAAATTTCTTAAGGTTTTAAAATAGTGCAGAAAATTCTATTGTTCATCTTGTTTACAGGGATAGTTCGGGGGGGGAGAATACCTAATATTCTAATATCTGATATTTAAATCACACGCTTTTGATACTTTTTTTATTCTTAGCTGAAAGCTAAAATAACTCTAAGGATGTATTCATGGAAAGAACAGGATATATAGTAGCGTTGAATGATCAATTGAATATAATATATCCTTTTTGCTCCCGGTCACATACAAGAATAAGTCGTCATACTCCTAAAAGACTTGGTATGTATAATTCAACCCCAGGTATATATTGATTAATAACTATGCCCACGATTATTGGAAATTGTGAATTAACTACATATGACATCAATAAAAGGCATAAAAATATCTTTTTTGTAAAGAAGTTAATCTCGGAAAATTCGTCCGAAAAAAAAGTGCAGTTAAGTATAAACATAAGCTAGTTACTTCATATTCTAATCATTCGTACCTTGCTACAAAAGTTGTATTTGTTTGACAATAATATATAGTAATCATACTAAAATAATAAACATAATTTTTATTTGGTTATACCATTCCTCTACTTTTTTGTTAATTTATATATATTATTGATAATACTATCTTTTCCTTTTTAAGTTTTGAATGAACCCATCCAATACACGAACTATCCAACAGACACCAGGAAGACAATTCATACGCCGGCGGATTAACCTACTACGGTCTGATCTAGAAGCAGGAAGGTAGGCACAGCACTGGGTCAGTTTGTAGAGAAGGACAACAAGTTTTAGCAGGAATGCGGTAAACCTATTTTGATCTAGAATATCCTGGACTTCAGTAGACTTTTGCGGTAGCGAGTCAGGGAATTTTACAAAAAGTGGATTCTCTTTGAGAGTATACTCAAGTTTTGTACAAGGAGACATGACAACTCGCAGGCGAACCAAGAGACAGATACCGGATACAGAGACATTACTTATTAACAAGCACATCAGCATTGTTACAGCTTGAAGAATAACATACTGTTTGGATCCCAACTTTTTACATTGTACCCAAATAGCTTAATTATCTTGAAATATATCTGATATTAAAAACCTCAACGTGTACAAACCTTCCATATATGTCGAGTAAAAGTTGTTTTTTAAGATCTTAGTTTTGGCCGAAACTTGGAACATATATTAAATCCAATACAAATAAGTATCTGCCAAAGTTCTAGGACGTGAAAATCAAAAATGACGCTCTGACGAGATCTTTTGTTTTTATTCGACATATATGGAAGGCTTGTACCTGCCATATATGTTGAGTAAAGAAAACTCCCCTCTTATTTTAAGCACATAAATGGACTATGATATTTACAACCTTCGGCTGACTCCTGTGGAAAATGGTCCTTTATTTAAACATTACATTTTTTAAAAAAAAATTTACTCGATATAGATAGAAGGCATTACTAAATCGCTTATATCATGCCCTGCGCATTACCTTTTTTTTTTCAAATGGTGTATTTAATTCTAAATTGCTAGAACATTTTATGTTTTCCTTAGAGGGTTTAATTAATAGGAATAGTTTTTTTTTTTAAAAAAAAAAAATATGATTGTTACTTTTAAATACTTTCCTTGAACTATAACACTTTTCTTATAAACCTCTGTAAATTCTTTTATTTTGTACCTATGTAATGCATTTGCTCATTATCCTTGGTTCCCTTGAAACATAAGTGTATTGCTACTTCATTCCATTTTATTTATAATAAAAAGGATATGGTACTAGGCTGATATATGCTATATTTTTTTTAACTGATTATAAACACTCTTATATTTACATATTCTATCAATTAACTATCCTGATCGTTTCAGCAACCTGTTATATGACAAAATACTATTCTCATTGTTAAATGCATGAATCTAACGGGTTGTTCATCCATATAAATACTGATCAATCTCTTTTTTAAAATATATAAATACGTGACAAAATAAAATCAATTGACTTACTACTTTTTTTTTATTACTCTGAATCATTTTACTGTACTACTACTTTTATCTCCTAATGATTTTAATTCGACTGAAACATTTATTATTACACAACTTTTTATCATCTTATTAATATCCTTCAAACATTTCACGGATACTTCAAATCATATTTCAAGGTCTCTTTGATAAACACCAAAGGACAAACTAGCCGGACTTAAATAAATTTTACTTACTTATAATCCTTTCATATAACTTCTTATAAAAAGATTCCTTGGATATAACCTATTATCATTATCCATTGTAAACTCTCTTCTCTTCTTTTATTTTCTTTTTCTTTATAAACGTTAGCTTATAGACTTCTATCATAGTTGGACAATTTAAAAGCTGGTCCTCACTTAACTTTTATTGTACTTTTACAAAACATTCCTATCGTTTAATCATTTCAACTCTCTTTCTATTTTTTTCATAGCTACACCTATTCAATTCATAACAACAAAAATAAAATATTACACACCTTCCTACTCATTGAAACAAAACCCCTCAAACATCATGTCAGAAGCTCCCTTTCAAAACCCAGCTTCAACACAAAAAAATCCAAAAAATGATTCCTTCCGGGTTCGAACCGGAGACCATGTCCGTGTAAAGGACATGTCATAACCAACTAGACCAAGGAACCTTTGTATATACATCTTCAAAAGGAAAAGATTATAAAGAGATTTAAAATGGAAGGAAAGAGTAAAACGTGATATGCACGTGATATGCACATGCATATCAGGTGATGCAACCAATGAAAATGGAGGAAAATTGGATAGAGACCAATTAGATGAAATGTTTAGTGCGAATGTGTAAAGTGATTGATAAGTATAGTATTTCTTTATATATTGAAAAATGGCAAGATAGGTAAAAGATTATTGGGGGAGGGGGAGGAGAGTTTTAAAGAAAAAGATAAAAAATAAAGGTTGTAAATGAGGAACAATTATTCTTGTTATTATAAATTTAAATATTAATACTATTTGTAAATTAAAAGTTTTTGACTTCAAATTTTTATATACTCAAGGTGTGTTTTTCAAATTTATTTAACATAAAGCATTAATTTTTTCTTGAATTTGAGAACGTTTCTCTAAAAGAAAGAACCATAAAGATTTACAGCGCAAGTTACTAGGCAACTTACACCTATAAGCTGATAAGTCACTTTAAAACATTTTAATAAAAAATAATCTGGAAGAATTCTCTATGGTATAGAGTAAAGGGTGTGTATAAAAGATAAAAAAGGAATAAAAAGGCGTAAACCATAAAAAAAAGTATAAGTATGTAAAAAAAAGGCAGCTATTATACCATATCAGATTTTGTTACTGTCAATTCTATACAACGGATTGCAATGTTTTTTTCTTCCTTTATCGGCCGAAAGAAGTAATTTTTGTGAGAATCCAACGACAAACCAGAAATATGATTAGCAACCAAATCTCAAAGTAGTTTAAAAGATATGACTTTTCATATTTGATTGAGGTTTTTCACAGTCTTGAAGTCTGGTATTCATTTTATGATAGTAGGGGTGGTCTCTATGATCGTTATCAATGATCTTTTTGAATTCCACAAAAAAAAAAAAAAAAAAAAAAAAAAAACTCCATGAAATCAGTCCCCATGTTCTTCTTTTCTAGATATGCGGCATGATAATTCGAGCTTACAAGCGACATTATGGCTTTCTTTTTAATAAAATCAACATTTTCAATTGGCTGTAGGTGACGGAGAAACGTTTAGAACTTTAACAAAAGATGGTCTAGTTGAAGTGTTGAAAAAAATAGTATAACTAGGATTCTTTTAAAAGGGTTCTTATGTACTCAATATTATTCTCCATTTTTGCGGTAGAGATTTTGTTAAATTAATTTTTTGAATAAGTAGGGAATCTATTTTCTATTAGTTACTGCGAATAAAACACTTGTATTTTATTTCTTACCTCATTCTCCGAAACTTGCTATATGTTATCTCGAAAATAATCTATTAGATACATTACATCTTCTCATAGTAAGTGATCAATCGTTTTTTTTTAGGTGATTGATCACTTTTGATTATCCGACTTCTTATTTAAATAACTTAGTGTCTTGTAGCAACACGTTTTTTCTTTCTGTAATGATATTTTAAATATGCAAATTGAAATAAACCAAGTACCCCGTATCAAAACATTCACACTGGAAGTAGAGTCATATTATACGGGTCTAACAATAAAAAAGAAGATTGAGTATTTGTACGATTTCTCATGTGATGGATATGTTCTAGCTTACGAGTTAATTAGAATCAAGGACGATTGCGTCCTCTCAAATTTTGTTATAGAAGACGGCGGTAATATGAATCTGGTTGAACCACAATACGCGACATCTGAGAGTTTTCTCATTCGTTACAAAACATTAACTCGCGAGACTGGTACTGTTTATGCTCAACCCTCCTTTATTACTGACAATTTGAAACTTATAATATTTGGTATTCACGAAGGCGAGCCAGAGCGCTTACATCGCTACGTTTATCGCTGCCAATAACTGGTAAGGCTAAAATTAGCGTTGCTAACGACAGCAATAAATTTAAGCGGTGTCGCTAGATATAAAGTGTTGTCGCTTCCCTAACCGCAAAAGCTGTAATTGAAAGAAGGAAATTGAAATTCTATCGCTAATTTTTTTCCCCTGCGATACCGCTGGTGTAAGCGCTACGATGCTTCCACAACCTCCATCGCTTAAATATTATCACTCTGGCTCGTCTTGGTGCAATACTATCCTAATATAAGACGCCACCATCACTTTTTTTTTTTTCACTTTTTTTTTCTTTAACTTACAGCAAGAAGACCTTTCAACACGAGCGATTTTCAATGAGAAGACCTTTCAACAGGGACGATCATTGATTATATGATACGATGCGATTTTGGTAGATTCTATTTTTTATACTCTTACTGTCAACATATTTTACTGATTTTTTCTTTTCTTAGGATTATTTAGAGCATCGATAAGATACGATTTTTGGTAAGGTCTTTCTCATCTTTGTGCTGTTATCTGGTCTTGCTTACTGCCTTTTCTTCTTCTTCTTTTCTATTCTCAAGATTCTTTGGACGGAACTCACTTCTTTTTTTTCCTTTTTTTCTATAGGGAACCTAAACCCTGATCTAGTTCAGATTACGGCTTTTTTCTCCCACTTCCTTTGCCGTAGGCGAAATCAAAGGAAATCGCGTTTTTTCTTCTTCTGGCAATTCTCTGACTAGGGGGACCTGCTGGTGGCTTTTTCCGTTAGTGAATTAAAAGCGAAGAGCATACAAGGATAGAGGCCTCCACGTTGGCTATGCTTAGAAAACGGTCTCTTCTTTTTCTTTTTTTCTTTTATTTAAAAAAAAAAGAAGAGAACGGCTAACGTCTATCCCATTTTACATAATGATTTTTTAAAATAAAATAAGCTACTTTATCTATCTAAACTATACCGTCCCTTTTCTTTTAAACACAAAATTCTCTTAAAATGTGCATATATAATATTTTTGAACATAGGCAAAATATACAAGCTAAAAGGATATCATTATATCATTATTCCCTTAAAATAAAGTGATGGTATACTTTACAAGAACTAGTCTATTTCTACACCTGTTGTATCCGTCACATTGGTTATAAAACCACATCAACACATACTTCAGAAAATGACTTTTGATGAGCCAGTCTTTATTTTATAACAGTAAATGTGTGTTTGCTTTTTTTTTTTATTTTTAAAAAAACTACTTTCATCCCTTTAACAAAAAAAGAGGAAACGGAATCTCGGTCCACTGTTTATGTTCTCTTTACTATAATAATTAGTTCATGTCAACTTAAGCTAAAGCATATATCCTTAGTTAAGTTCACCCATTTTTTACTCGATTAAAAATATTCGTCTTCAAAGCTTTTTTTATATCTACTTTTCCGTTACAAACCAGGCCTCCTCTTTCAGTCATATAAATAAAACAGTATTGTACACGGTCTGAATATATAACGTATTATGCTTTAATTGATGGGCTGTATACTAATACATTGATGAGTTTTCTTTTTATATTGATGGTCGTTTATGTTTGAATGTCTTCTTTGTGGTAATTCCATATTAAATAGTTACTTTCTACTGTTATTCTTCCGCTGCCGAAGTTTGGGTTGTGTAATGGTATACTTCAACTAAGGACTAGTTCTTGATAAATGTTTTCTTGCTGATAAACGTCTTTTCTTGCAGTATGCCGGAAAGATGTATGGTTGTAAAAAAAAAAAAAAAAAAAAAAAAAAAAAAAAAAAAAAAAAACTCCATGAAATCAGTCCCCATGTTCTTCTTTTCTAGATATACGGCATGACGATTTGTGCTTACAAGTGATGTTATGATTTTCTTTCTAATAAAATCAATATTCTCCAAGTAATTTTTCAACAAGTAAGCTTCATCGTCTTGCTCTATTACGTTTTCCAAGGAAGCGTTTAGTTTTGGTAATGGCTTTCCTTTATTTATATCTTTATTTGAATCTGGTACAGTGGTGATATTCAGCCTTACATTGTTTGCCTCTGACTCTCAAACCGTATATACTCTCTCGTCTTTACATGCCTTCAAAGAAAATTTATCAACGCTAATGGTTTTTAGGCCTTCAGATTGTGGTATGAGATTTATACCACCCTCAGTGATCCTCGGTGTTCTTGGTACGGTTTCAGCCGGAACATATGGTATAGTTATTTCCAAATCAACTTGCCTGTTTTGAGAATCAACCCAATATAGTGTAGCATGTCCTCTAGTGGTCATTTTTATATTTGCATTGTGGACTTGATTTGTGTACGAATATCCTCGCCTTTCTCTTTGAGCTTGTTGAGATCGCATTTCCCTTACTCTTTGTACTTTTGTGGAGTAATTGGCGCTACCAGGTTTTCCACGACCAAGAAGATATTGTGGCCACGAAGAATAACATGCCTTAATAAGCTCTTCACTTTTCATTACTTCTTTATAGTTCGCATCACTGGGCCTATATCTATTAATTATAGCCTTAAAAAATATACTGGGCTCTCCCGACCTACTTTCTATACAAATATAAATATAATCAGTACAATAATCTAAAAGATTTCATGAGTAATAAACTTACTGTGTCCACTTATATCCATTGATGATAGGTTAAACGGCGTGTTTTCTGGTACCGACAATACCCCGTTAAATCATTCTTGTTTCTGGTTTCTCGAGTAGCTATTATGCAAGTTGGGATAATTCATCTTCTATAGTTTAAGCGCTTGACTCGATCTTTTCGCCGAGTTTGGTGTGCCTTCCGCTTTGAGAGAATTTGTAATTCTAGTAATAGCATTTGCTCGATTTATCTCGCTTAGTACCTCTGGCACATAATTGTATTCACTGTATTCAGATCGGGTTGCTTTCCCCGAGACTTTGTATTTCGCTTTTGTTTCATACAGTTGATCATGAAGGTTACGAGGAGCGATAGAGATTGTGTCTATATTTTAATAGTCAATTTTGGGATTTCCCCAATGAACTTTGATGCGTCGGAGACAGTGTAATTATCGTAATTGCCATTTTCCTATGAGTCCAATCTTGAAATCATATCATACAAGAGATACCTAGCACGAGAAGACCCAGAGTTCGGGATAGGCTTCGGATCAAAAAAAAGTTCGCTACCGTAATGTCATATCCAGCCATAGCTAAAACAACGTTTCCATTAATATATCCAGTATCAGTGTACCGTTGTACTGAGAATGAGTATGGCCCAACTGTAATATTTGAACTGATGAATTTTGATATTCCTAAATCAATCAATGATTTACCTGGTTTCCTTATAATCCTAAATACATTTATGTTAACTAAGCCTTATCGATATCGCGTAGTAATAACTGATGCCATAGTAATAATAAAAAACGGAAAGAAAATAAAACTGGTTCGTAAAGGGAAAACTGTGATTTATTTACAGATAAATCTGTTTCATGTATACTATGTATTTGTACGTTAGTTAATCATTTCCTTTTTTACGCGGGATAAACCAAGCCGAGTGAGTGCATGAAAAAGTAATATAATTTCAAAGTACGTAACCTTCAAATTTCGGGGCCTACAAGGAACCTTGATCACAACGCGTCTAAAAGATGAAAGGTTATATTCAGGTAAATACTCGATGTCATCAAGTTATTCAAGGTAAGGTAATATAAACAGACCTTTGAAAATATGTATAAAGATGCTAAACACTTTTTTTTTTTTTTAATAGAAAAATGTATCAAGAATGCTACTTAAAGTTACTTCAAATATTGTCACTTACGGAATACCCCCCTTTTTTTTTAATTTTGTGGCCATTTTTTTGATCCAAGGTAAATGAACAGAAATAAGTCTGGCTTCGTAAATAAAAACGACTTGTCATACTTTTAATGTAAAGTATAAAGTTAGTGTTCTTTACGTATTTAATTATGTTAGTAACTCAAGTCTAACTAATGTAGGTAATAATAATATAATATTGATTGGTCCCATCATAACCTTTTTGACAAAAAAAAAAAAAAAAAAAAAAAAAAAAAAAAAAAGTTCCGGAGAAGGGAATGTTCTTTAGAAAGGTAATACATTTAAACATAACAAGTTATTACTTTTTCTGTGTATGTAGTATCAAACTACTTTTTATATAATCTCTTTTATATAATAGATCAAGTAGATCAAAGTAGATAACACACAGAAAATAAATAAATAAAGAAGCACTTTTAAACGAGTGATGGGGTTACTGAAAGAATAAAAAAGTAATTTCTGTTGCATAACCTTAATCTCGGGAATGCAGCCGTTAAAATGATGGGATATGTGATTGTTACACTAAGACAAAAAATAAACATCATTATGGCATGAATTGATTTTTTTTAAAAAAAAAAGGTATAGAGGATGCGTTTATTAAAAATAATAGATAATGATAATAAAAGATGGGTGAGGGAATTGATATATATTTTTTTGTTTGTTTGTTTATGTGAGTGCGTGTGTATGTATATAAAATAAAAAGAGAAAGGGAAGGGGGGGGGGGAATAAAGGGTAAAGTATATAAGCTTTTTTTTTTTTTTTTTTTTTTTTTTTAAAGGTAATAAAATAAAGAGAAGAGAGGGGTAATTAAAACTCCCACTTGTTCAAGTTTTCATCCATAAAGAGCTCTACCATACTCTTTACTTTTGAACCAACAGGGTCTTTAGGTTTCATTTCCTTAATACGAGAAATGAATTCAGGAGACATTTTAGAAGAAGGTCTTCTAGGGAAACTTTGAAATTCGTTTGTTAACGTAGGAGAAGAAGTTTGAATGATATTTTCAAAGCGAAGTCGAAGTTGATCCACTTCAGGTGTCTCGGGTCTAGGTAAAGAAGATACTGAATTGGGTGAAAACGACGAGGATCTTCTACTGTTACTATTATTTTGAAATATACTAGCTGCTATCTTGACATGATGAGAATCCGTGTTTTGATGACTAGTAGCTGCGGCAACTTCTGCATCATGTTCATCTGCACTCGAACAAGTAGATGGGTGTGATACTGGTTGTTGAGTTAATACATGATTTTCCTCATTATCTTCAGTTGAAATAACTTTTTGTTTAGCCTCAACATCATCTTCTTTTTCTTCTTGAGGTTCTTCATCAAATGAATCTACTACAATAGCTTCATCTTCCTCTTCTTCTCTTTCTGCTGCAACAACAATAGCTTCATCCTTCTCTTCTTCTTTTTCTTCTACTGCAATAGTAGTTTCATCCTCTACTACCACGACAGGTTCATCTAATTTAATTTCATTGTTAACCTCCTTTACTTGCTCCTTTTCAACAACGACAGGTTTCTCTTTTTTAGATTTCGTTGCAGTAGTAGTAGTAGTAGTATTAATAACAGGTTTCTTTTCAGTTATTTTACTGTACTTTCGTGTGCGTCCAGTGATGATAGAAGTAGGTGGCGTGTTTTTTGAAACACCTCCTTTTGTCGTAGTAGTTAATTTTGCTGTTGTAGTTGCTGTAGCAGTGACTAAACTTCCTCTTCTTCCGTTTAATTCTGATCTTCTAGGAGGAAGTTGTTTTGTAGTTGGTTTTGTAGTTGGTTTAGCAGTTGGTTTAGCAGTTGGTTTAGCAGTTGGTTTAGCAGTTGGTTTAGCAGTTGGTTTAGCAGTTGGTTTTGGAGTGGTAGTTCTAGTAGGTGGAGTAGTAGCAGTAGTAGTAGTAGTAGCTACTTTAGTTGTGCTACTGATACGAGAAGTTTTCTAATTTTGTAAAGGTTAATAATATATACATATATTTACATAAAAAAAAAAAGGTTACTTACTAATGAAGTAGTAATAGGAGTTCTAGTATTGGGTATTTTACTATTACGGACGATTGGAGTAGGTTTTCTAAGAGAATTACGGGGTCCATCAGGTGAAGATGTTGTGTCACGTAAAGCAAGTTTCCTTTGATGGGGTGATGTTGTTCCTGAAACACTTGATTGCTTTGTTGTTGATGTAGTTGTCTTTTTTATCACATTCTTTCTATTATTAGCAACCTTTACAGGAATAGCTGATGATGATGATGATGATGATGTTGATGATAATGTTGTTGAAGTTGAACAAGTAGAAGGAAATGATTCACTTTGGAACCAATCTATTTCGGTCTGAGCATTTTCCGGATTCAAGCTTCCGTGAAATAAACTATAAAATATATTAGTACGTACACACACGCACACACACACACACACAAAGTAATTATACCTTTTTGATTGTGTATGGTCAATAATATGTAACCAATCTTCAATTGCATTTAAACCTTCCAAGATAAATCCAAACACAGTTTGTCTAATATAAATAATAATTAATAAAAAAAAAAAGTAGTTTTTATACGTATAATCAACTTTACGGTTCTTTAATTTGTTTGTCAAGTACAAGTTTAGCTGATTCAACTGATAAGTCAAACTTCTTTTCAAATACAATTAAAAGATCATCTTTAATCGATATCTTTTCAACAATATTTGGTTTTTTATTGAAAGAAACGATACCTAAAGTTCGTTGCATTTTTTGTATTGTAAAATCTTTTTTTTAAAAAAAAGAAAAGAAAAATGGTTGGTATGCATTAATGAAAAAATAATAATAATAAAGGGTCATACTTACATTCTTTTTTTAGTAGAAGAAAGAAAGAAAGAAAGAAAGAAAGAAAAAGAAAGAAAAATTAAATAAGGGGAATGAAAGTGTGACAAATAACATTACAAAAACGTGGGCTGTGGGCTTTCCAAAACACGACTTCTTGTTGTCGGAGTTATCATTTCTTTTTTAGTGACAACAACTCTTTATGTACATGGCATTGCTTCGTTTGATTATCATCTTACCATATTCGGTCTTTCGTCTTTAATTGACCACATAGATTGGTTTAAATACTTGGCATATCTTGAAACACCAAAACAAATTTTATTTATGATATCATATAGCATCTCACTAATATAAGTTAACACTACGACATTTTAATCATCACATGTAATTAAGTACTCTCTCTCTCTCTCTCTCTCGTGCGTTACTGCAAATTAGTCTTGTAACTATTATTCCTATTAGTACTACATATCTCGACCAACTTCTCGGGGGGGGGGGAGGAGGCTGCTAAAAAAACCCTTTTTTATATCGGTATTTTAACGATTAGGACGCTTTTATACCACGTGGAAATACGGTGAGGCTAATTCATGCGCTATAAATAAAATAAAGTGGGCTTGAAAAAAGACCCTTTTTCTACGCTTTGACTAAAACGCATTTAGACTTTTTTCATTGTAAATACTCGTGTCTTTTCATTAACCAAGAAACTACACTCAATCGTTTCAAAACAAGTTACACGTATAATAAACGTCAAACTAGTATGAAAACGCCCTTTTTGACAATTGTTTCATCTAATACAGCCCGTTTTTTTTTAAACGTGTTATGAAACACTTTTTTTTTGTCTGTTATGAATAGAGTAACACCAATCTACTGGGAGAAGAACCTGTCCACGACTTTTTTGATCGGCGAAAAAGTAATACTTCCATTGTATTCCTTGTACGAGGGTAAGAATTTCACATTCATTTTTACTCTAATTGAAACTAAAGATGCACACACGCACACTCTTTTCATTAGTCATTGTATATATATATATATATAAAAGAAGGCATCTTCTTTCTCTTTTATACTTTCTTGTTGGAATTGTATATATAATATTGTCGCGTATTAGTATCTACAATTACCTAGTCTCTAATAAAAAACATGGGGTAAATATACATCGCTATTTTTCATGATGCAACACCATATACATTATAATGTTACCCCTTGTGCACTACAATAAACACATCCTTAAAAAAAAGAAGCTTTTACGACTTCAATTACCTGTTTCATCATCTCAGTCACCTTATATTGTATAAATAATACACATCAGATATATTAATAACCAATTTCTTTTTTTTTTCGCGTTTATGCTGTCTTGTATCTTTCAGACAATAAAGTCTTTAATTTAATTGTAAAGATGGAAAAAAGAAACGCAAGTTCCTTTTTTCGAGCATTGCCTGACCTCGCTGTGATAAATGATAGCAAACAGTCCCCCCCCCCTTTTTTTTTTGCAGTAGTGCAATGCTCTTTCATATGTACTCGAGACTTTTAAATTTAACTCTTAATTTTAAAAGCACAAGGTTGACCTCAATAAAGCTACTTAAATGATACCCCCGTAACAAAAAAGGGTTGAACAATGACTAGAATATAAACAGTAGAGGATAATGTATACTACGAATGTTTCAAATACCTTTAAAAATATCAATCAGTTATCAGCACGTTTGAATGATCTACGGTGACCAATAACAAAGTAGCAATACATGTATCTTTTTTTCTGTCTGTATATTTCCTAGGAATGATTTGCTAGAAACATTGAGTATTAATGTTTTAAACAAATAAAAACAGATACACGCTTTATTGTAGAGATTAATTTATGATATATGACTAACAAACCCTCAATTTCGCCTGTTTGTATAATCCAAATACACAAAAGTTACGCGTAATATACTTAAACACGCTTGGTTTGAATTGCATGACCAGACTTTAAAAATCACTTTGATTTATTATAGTATTCAATTTGTCTTGCGGTACTTTCTACTATATTCCACCATGTTCAAGAATTGCTGAAGGGATTACTCTTGCAATCAAAGAAAAAGTTGTCATGATTTCAAGCGAACGATTCATTTAGGATATTAATAGTTTGAAGGCTAACACTAATTAAAGATACAAAAATTAGTGAAAGAAAGACTTACGCAAACTACTCGTCATTTTTTTTTTAGAACTCATGCTAAATTTTAAGTGAAACATCGGCCATATGTCAATTATAGTTACTTGTTATAAAAGTGAAATAATGATCCGTGCCAATTTTCTTTTTATTTCCCTTTCATCTTTCTTTTTAACATTTATACGTAAAATGCCAAATAAACACTTTCATAAATCTCGTAATGCTACTCAAAACGTAGTGTAAGTGTAACATATATCAAACTTGCAAAACAAAATACTTACAATGTGCATGAATTTTTCTTATTAGAAAAGCGGAACGAGAATCTCAAGCACACCAAACATTAAGAAGTTACCCCGGTAATGAAAGCAAGTCTTCAAGAGCCGAAGAAAAAGGGAACATCTATGGTATTGAGCACCCAGGTTCAACCGGCGTAATTTACGTTATGGATCGCGCCATTAAAAACGGGTTTACATACGATAGTAAAGAATGGGCTAATTTCGGGCAAGGAGCACCAGAAGTAGGACCTGTGGATGGGTGTATGCCAAGACCTTCTTCGGTTGAAATACCACAAAACGCGTACGAGTATGCACCTACTGCTGGTACCACGGAGCTAAGAAAAGCCGTGGCCAACCTATACAACGAAACCTACCGTCAAGGAAAGGAGTCTAAATACACATATCAAAACGTTTGTATCTGTCCAGGTGGTCGAGCCGGTTTGACACGAGTAGCAGCCGCTATCGGAGATGTCAATGTTGGGTACTTTTTACCCGAGTATACAGCCTATGAACAAATGTTGTCCGTGTTTAAAAAATTTGTACCGATCCCTACTGCGTTAGAAGAAGATGCTAATTATCATATTGATCCTGATACGATACGAAAAGAAATTGCAGGAAGAGGGTTAAGTGTAATTGTAGCATCAAATCCACGTAACCCAACAGGTCAAGTGATCCAAGATAAAGAATTGGAAGAACTTGTTTGTATCTCGAAACAAAAACATGTTACTTTGGTCATGGACGAGTTTTATTCTGCGTATATTTATGATGAAGAAGAAGGAAAAACGGTCAGTGTATCTCAATTTGTGGATGATGTTGATGAAGATCCAGTTATCTTAATCGATGGACTTACCAAGAACTTTCGTGTAAGTGTTAAATATATAACAAACAAATACTAAATACTAAACTCCTACACAAATTTTTATTTAGATGCCAGGTTGGCGTGTTTGCTGGATCGTTGGACCTAAAACAGTAATCTCATCTATGGAAAGCGCTGGTTCATTTTTAGAAGGTGGTGCAAACCATCCACTTCAAATCGCAGCTATTCCTTTCTTGGACCCTAAAAAATTCAAGAATGAAGCAAAGAGCCTGCAAAGACACTTTCAATCGAAACGAGATTACGTGTTGAAACGTTTAGATGAGATTGGATTGAAAGTTAAAGTACCTCCTAACGCTACTTTTTATATTTGGTTGGATCTTTGTCATTTACCTGAACCTATAAATGTTGGTCTAAACTTTTTTGAAGAGTGTCTCAAAGAAAAAGTGTAAGTCATTTGTTTATATGTAAAAAGCATGGGTCCATAAATACTAATTGAATTTTTTGGTGTGATTAGAATTGTTGTTCCAGGTATCTTTTTTGACGTTAATGTAAGTATATATATATATATATGTATACATGCGTTTTTATTATGTTGTGACACCTTTTCTTTCATGTAGCCTGCTCATCGACGCGAATTATTTGAATCTCCTTGTCATCACTTTGTAAGATTAAGTTTTGGACCACCTTTGGACCAACTTGAATTAGGTTTGAAAAATATTGAACGAGTTATAAAGAAACACACAAAATAAAAAATAAAAACCGAAACTGTTTGTTTTTAATTGATTTCGGATTAATGAGCCGAAGTAGAGCGCCCAAATTGATTAGACAGTTGTACTACTACTACTCTTTTCCCAGGTGTAACCAATCAAAATCATGCTGAAACATAATAAATATCAACTTTTTTTTTTTTTCTATTTTTCTATTTCTTGTTTCTTTACAAAATTTTCTTACACTAAATTCCCCCTTTTTTTTTGTCAACCAACCCTTTTTTTTTAAAAAAAAATGTCTCTTGCTAAACAAAATTTTGCTACTCAATCTGAGGAAGCCTTGAACCAACAAGTCAACACTGAGTTGCAAGCTTCTCAAGTCTATTTATCCATGGCTGCTTGGGCACAACACTCTTCTGTTGCCTTGCCTGGTTTGGAAAAGTATTTCCGCGAATCTGCTAATGAAGAAAGAGAACACGCTCAACATTTAATTGGTAAGTTTTATTATTTTACGAGAATTGGACTCTTTTTTTTTTCTAACTTTTTTTTTTTTTTTTTTTTTTTTTTTTTTTTATACAAATAGATTACATCAATACCAGAGGTGGAAGAGTTGTCTTACGCTCTTTGCAAGCACCAGAGGTAAGGCGATTTTTTTTAAAATAGAAGTATCTCTTATTTCTATTTACACTAATTATTTTAAACCAATTAGACTGATTGGAAGTCTGCAAAGAACGCTGTAGAATCAGCACTTCAACTTGAAAAGGGTAAGCATATTTATTTATTTCGCGATTGAATGACTAATATCTTTTTTAGATGTCAACAAATCACTCTTGAACTTGCACAAGATTTCTGATGGACAAGGAGATCCTCAAATGTGTGACTTTATTGAAAGTACTTACTTGGGTGAACAAGTTGAAGCTATCAAGAAATTATCTGACATGGTAACTCAACTTAATCGCGTTGGTGAAGGTCTTGGTGTCTATTTATGGGATCAACAACTTTACAGAGACGGAACTGGTGCTGGTAGTCGTGCTATTGGTAATGGCGCTTAAAAAAAAAAAAAAAAAAAAGTTTTTTTTTTTTTTCTCTCCATACCCTTTTTTCTTATCCCAACACCCCCCCCCACTCTTAACAACAAATTTTTTTTTTTCTGTGTACTTTTTTATTGTTTAAAAAATAAAATAAAATAAAAAACCCGTCATGATAGTGTTTATCTTTAGGGTAACAATTCATGATGTGTTTCGTACCACATATCTGCTAAAAGGAATTTATACCAAATAATTGTTAAAGGAATGGTTGTTAAATGCCATAAACTATGCGTATCAAATACTCGCCACAGGGGCGGAAAATCAATTAGTTCAAGGCACACCGATAGCGAAATACCGATACAAGAAATGACAGCCAAGTATGCGTATGAACGTCCCTTTTGAATAATAAACCAATAGAACCAAACGGAAACCTGAATGGATCCTACTATCACATTAGCGATCATATTATAAGTAAAATCAAATGAAACAACCGACAGATAAACAATGTGAGTCAAGTAACAACAAAAAAACAATAAACCCAAGCATCGGCGTGTTAATTTCAGTAGATGAAATACTCGAATAATAGCGTAGAATAGCGAATAAAGTACTAGTAAAGTAGCCCCAAAATAATCTAGTAATTGTGTCCAATAGGTATCTCTCATATGAAACACCGTACTCCAGAACCATGTATTGATACCTATGCATGAATATAATAGCATATACCCTTTTAAATCATAAACTGTTGGTACTTTCTTTCTCAACCTGGTAAAATAATACAAATGAACTAGACCGTTTCCAATAGAAAAAAATACAGAAGCTGGTTCTTGCATACCCAGTAAACGATAGAATGGCCATTTGCCATAATATTGATATATTTCTAATCCTTGTTCTTGTGCTGTATCTGTCATCTGTTGACTACAAACATATCTGCAATCTTCCGGACCTATTTATTTATTTTAGTGTGTAGTATATGCAGTTTATTTTTTTGGGTTACACCGTACAATTCCAATTGAATAAACGCAGCCAAAAATTTAATGAAGCAGTAGGACAACTGACTTGAACGCATTCGTCCAAGCAGTGTTGAAAGGGTGCTTGGTCATTTCCAGTTGAGCCAAAGCATATATGAATAAATAATAGGATAATAAACCAGTTTAGTTTAGACATTCTTGAAAAAAAAAGAAAAAAAAAGAAGAAGAAACTATCGCTCTTTCTTTCACTCTTTCTCTATATCTCGAGAGAGAGGGTGTTATCATTGTGTTGTGACGTTGGTTTCTGACTTGCAATTCCGTCCTCTTTCTGTAAGGTATTTCTTGCACAACTGATTGAAAATGATGATATGGAATTACGAGCAATTCTTTTCGTACGTACAATAGAGTATTACAGTTACTGAACACAGCTGTTTATAGACTTGCAAAAAAAAAAAAAAAAAAAAAAAATGTATACAACTAACTGTCGTTTGGATAAGCCAATACACCATTATCTTTTAATCAAATTCCACATTCTCTCAACAAGTACAAATTGTGAAGTTTCATAATTAAAGATGATATTCTGGAGGAAAAAGATGACAGTTTCTTTTTATGTGATATGTACTGGCATCTGTAATCCCCTCTCCTCCTATCGTCTTGCAAAACCTCTTACATCCGTAAGAAGAGGAGAAAAATATTTCATCGCGATTATCAATGATATATCCTTAGCTCAATTACATCACCACCACGCGGCCCAGCTTCAACAGCAGAAGCCAATCTGTAGAAGAAGAGAAGCCTTACAATACGTATGTATTACTATAAAGACCACCAGTTAAAATATAATATATTATGTATTCTTACCATATATAATAATGTTTAGAGAAGGAAAGAGAACGATATCATATTAATATTAATATCATCGTTGTCAGTTATGTTGTATATCTGGCCCATACTGAAATAAAATATGCAGTGCTTAAATGGAATTACACCTTTATTCGTCACTTTTGGAAAAAAAAATAGTCCGAAAAAAAAAAAAAAAAAAAAAAAAAAAAGAGTAGAGCGTTAGCTTAAAAATATACTATTGCAATAAGCACAACTTACATTGAATTTGAATAAGTGGACAAATATTGAGTATAGTAATTAGAGCAAGACTGAGTATAGTAAAAAAAAGTTATTAGAAAAAAAAAAAAAAAAAGGTAGTAATCGTGCAATTGAAAAATAAAAACTTACAAGGTATCATCGATTGGCAAGCGATAACTACCAGGAAAATATGAATGTCTTCCGGGACAAGTACTGGGCTAATCTTCGCCCTCTTCAATGTCTTGTTTTTCCCGTCTTCTTCTAGGCCGTCTTGTAGACTGACGCCGGAACCGCTCGGAAACAGTACCATCATCACGAAACGAACGACTGATCAAAATGAAATGTAAGTACGCAGCGAGGTCTCTGTTGTACAGGCAATATTGAAAACCTAATGTACTTGAGATGGTTTCTTGACAATTTTGATTGGTGCATCTATCGTAGAGGTATAAAGTTAAAACTGGCCATTATGAAAAAATACAAAGTTACCTTAATAAACCATGTCTAATTACAGTAGGATTTCTCTTTCCCTTCGGAAAGGTCTCGGGCTGAGTGCGAGTTTAAAGGTTCTCAAACTTTCTCTTTGGCGATCGGGACAGCATTTGCTAGTTTTGTGTTTATCAATGGAATAAAACTGAAAATGCTTCTTGAGAAATTTTCGAAAATCAATACCTCCAATAGGCAAGGGAACTCGCCATCGATCCCCGTACTGCTGAAAGATGGTGGAAAAGTTACAAAAAGATTGGAGAGGTGCCAAACAAAAAATCGAAGATTAACAGTGGCTCAAAAAGTTCTATTACTGTCAAACATGAAGAGTATATAGAACGTTTGGTTGATCTATCCAAGAATAATGGGAAATATTGGGCAAGACATTTGTTTAAAATTTACAAGTAGTATGCCCTAAAGATGTACGACTGTAAAAAAAAAAAGAAAAAAAAAGTCAATAATAGTCATACCAGATATTAAATCAAAAATAAGTCTTAACACTCGTTAGTTGTATATATTCAGTATCTTATATTTAAAATTAAAAGGTATTTGGTTAAAGTTTTATTATCAAGTTTCTTCATTCAAAGATGCTATATCAAATGTAAAGAGTGACGATTTCTATTTGATCGGAGTAGTACATATAATTTTCCCGATAAATCAAAAAATAATATGGAATAAAACCCAGTAACTTAGCGTATTCTATCTCTCTTTTTTTTTTCACCTTATATTTAACCCCTACACCCTTTTTCTTTCTTCCTGTTATCATTATGAAGCCAACAACTAATGCAGTTAAACAATTTGACAATTTAGTCTATTTAGACGATTACATTGATAGTAAATATAATATAAAAAGAGCTTCTAAAACGCGATAAAAAAAACTAACTTCATTGTTATAGCCATTGAAGCTGTACCACTTGACTTACAACGAAACTTTACTCTTATGAGAGAACTTGACGGTTATGCACAAGGTATTGTATACTTGAATGCACCCTCCAAAAAAAAAAAAAGCTAACAAAGTACATAGATTTAATGGAAAATGTTTCTAAGGAAGCCATTTGCTTAATTGATAATATGAAATATATGGACCCCAACTTACGTCTCGATAAATTAAAAAACCTCAGTCAAACATTAACAGAAACTTTGAAGCGAGGAGAAGAAAAAGTCGCTTTAGCAAAGTCAACTTTTGAAGCTGTAAGACTCATTTGTAGAGAGAGATAGAGTGTGTACTTATTAATTTTTCCTATAATAAATTTTTTTTTTCTAGGTTGATCGTCATTGTAACAGACTCGATGCTGATTTAGTTAAATTTGAAGAAGATCAAACTATTGGAGATAGTAGAATTACAACCTTGCCTGGTTTACAACCTTCTGCTCGTAGCTTAAAAGAAGGTACCGACGTTAGAGAAAGAGTAGCTAAACGATTAGAAAGAAAAGAAGTCAAAGGCGATAGAAAAAGTATGTTTTTTTGTGTGTATACACATATATGTTTATAGGTGTAACTAACAAATATTCTTTATATTAGTAAATAAGAGTAATTATCATTTATATATTGGTATATATATATATATGCATATCTAATTTTTTATATTTAGAGAGAAAGGCAGTAAAAGAACCAAACCATCATGGAACACCCCCACCAGCTAGTGTTCGTACACAAACACTAAAGGAATCTAAATTAAAGAATCCGGATAAAGAAAAGACAAAGAGTACATATAATTCAAGTAAAAACGGAAAGCCTAAAAAGTAAGCACTATACATATAAGCGTATATATACATATCATATCTTACTAATGCATTTATAGTATTGTTATCCCTGATATGCCAATTGATCCAAATGAACCACTCTATTGTTACTGTCAACAAATATCTTATGGAGAGATGGTAGCTTGTGATAATACAGATGTAAGTTTTTATATACATATACACTTTTTTTTTTAAAAAAACAGAGAAAGGTACTTATTTTTTTTATAAAGTGTGAAATTGAATGGTTTCACTTGGCTTGTGTTGATTTAAAAACTGTGCCAAAAGGTAAATGGTACTGCAGTAATTGTATTTTAAAAATGAAGGGAAGACAAAGGAAGTAATAATAATAAAAAAATAAAAAATAAAACCTTGTACACAAACTGATCCATCTTGATCAGATAAGCCTTTTTTGTCCTCTTTTGGTAGTTTTTTTTTTTTTTTTTTTTTTTTACGTATATTGTAATGGCGCTACTGTTGAGATAAAAAGCATCTTTATATTATTTGTTATTATATCTTAAGAGCGTTCTTACGCCTTCTAGAAGGTCTTATAAGAAGCAAGTAATAATCCAAGGTTTGCTTCTTCGAACTAAAGTTAAACTGAGTGCGTATATATTTATACATAATTGAAATATATTTAACCAATGCTTCTATCAGCTACATCAACGTAGCGATGTACACATGTGAGAAAAAATGAATGACGTCATTCTTTTTAACTTTTTGGGAGTTTTCCCTTTGTGGCGAAATGAAAAAGTGCTTGTCTTTTTTTATTTTTATTTTTTTTTTTTTTTTTTTTTTTTTTTTTGTTAACCGAAATCAAATAAATGATTGCACAAGAACGACTATCGCCATTAAGCTTTTCAAAAAAAGAAAATAATGGAACAGTGTTGGTTGATCAATTTCTTAAAGAAGCCTTGCTGATTTTGAAACATGCAGATACGTCGCTTTGTAACAATACGATTCAAGATGAAGCCGTTGTTGAGACCGAACAAGAGGATGCTGTGACGTGGAAATTGAAGCTGACGCCTACAATGATGACTTTAGAGACACGTATATTAACTATATCCGAACTAGAAAAGGTGTTAGAGTCAATACGTACCAATGTAAAACCACAACCACCCAAATTTCGAGATAAAAAGAGAGTCAATTCGGACGGATTTGATATAAGTTACTTTCAGTATATAATTAAACCAGTGTTAAAACTATCCAGCGTTATATCTATACCGCGTAATGAACAGCTATCACAATACAATTCAATGCAATTAATTAGACACTGCGTTCAGAGTTTTATTGATTGTGGGAACTCGTTTTTTTTAGATGTACCTAGTTTAATTGCAAATACAGAAATGATATTATCTCAACCAGGTGCAGCAAAAGAAAATAGAGTGGAGACATTATTAATATTAAGCATATGTACATTAATGATTCGACATACAACGATTCACCATCGAGGCGATTTAAATATTTCCAACTCCTTAATGCAAGCTTATTATTCGCAAGCAAGACAATTATTACAAGACTTATTTGATGTTCATCATACATTGGTAGTACAATCTATGTTTATATTATCGTTATTTCCGCAAGGGCACACACACTTATTTTCACCGACTAGAATAAAATCGCCATTACTAACGATTGCAATAAGAATGGGATTAGCTATGGATTTACATAAATTAGATAAAGAACGTGATTTAAAGGAATCTGATCAAAAGGAAAAATTAAGAAGATTTGCGTGGATGTTGCTATGTTCAGATTATTACTCTGACTGGAATTCAACTGGTAACCATGGTTTTATTCAAGTAGAAGATTGGCATGTAGATTTTCCCCAACCATTGTTACCAAGTGAACATAATATGACTAAAAAGATTGAATTCTTTTCACAATACTGTAGAATTATAATGATTAGAAAGTTGGAATTATTTAAATCTGCTTATATGATATCATTACAGTCAACAAAAGCATTAAAATCTGGTTTAGACGAACAATTATTTAAAACATACTTTAATACACCAGATATGTTTAAATTAAATCTTGATAATTCAAATCAAACATACAGTAAAAATGATTTAGAATCACTTTTATTACATGAATTATATTGCCATACTCAATTATTCGCTCAATTACCTTTTTTACCTTCAAGATACTTTCAAGACTTTATATTAACAAAATCTTCAAATTTACAACCCATCATATATCAACAACATCAACAATCCATTATCAACTTGTCTATTGATTTAGAATTTTATTGTCTTGTAGGCTGTCTATCCATTATCAATCATTATACCCAAATACTGGAAGCCTTAACTTCAATAGATACAGTTGGTTGTCATCATAGTCCCGTTTACGGTGCTATCGTCACAATTCATCTTTATCTAATCATTCAAAATTCTTGTCAATACAATGATATACGTACCATCTGCCAAATCAATCTCATTAGATCTTACCGAATACTAAGACAAGCAACTTCAATTTACGCTGATCCAACCATTCAATATTTAGAATCTATCTTGGTAACTCACAATGTAATATCAAAAGAGGATACCCCAATTTGTACATTAAACAAAAGAGCTTCTGAACTCATTCGTTCTTTACAAGCAAAAACTTCTTTTTTAAAACAAGAAGATGAACAATAAAAGATTTTTTTATATTCACATATATCATTATTATTATTATTTTTTTTTAAATGGGTATAATATTAGAACGAATGTCTTCTTTGTTGTGAAATAACATCTGTATAAGTAGGTGGTGGTTTTTGAATAATGTCTAATGTAGGTGCAGTTGGTTCAACAAGATCTTGTGTAAAATATACATCTTGACTATTACTACTACCTGCTTGTTCAGTATAGTATTCTTGTGGTATCGAAAGGAGCATATTCATTTCTTGTTTCAATTGTTCTTGTGCTTTAAATTTATCTAATTTGCTACTATTACTATTTGATGGTTCATTGGTTCGATCGACATTGACTTTATCATTGATTCTACTACTATTATTATTATTATTATTATTATTATTATTATTATTATTATTCTTGATTTCCTCGTTAAATAATGTACGTAAAATACGATGTCGTTGCGGGTGATCTTTATATACATCAGGTACAAGTGATTTCAAATGTTCAAATAACATGGGCTTCCATAATTGATTGTCAAGTGAAGGGTCTTGATAGATTAAATTGATTAATTTTGTATCTTTTTCATCACAATTTTCTGTTGTCATATCTGATAATTCGATTATACTTGGGTTAAACGAACCTGAATCATTATTGTTATTATTAGCCATACTGTTTTTTAATTCGATCCAAGTCTTTAGTGTATTGTGCTTCAACAAGTATCGACTATAAAATATTAAAATAAGAACTGTAATGATAGGAAGCGGTATCAATGAATAGATTTGACTCATGCCTGCCTTTAAACTAAGTATTAAAATCATCATGCATTGAAATACAAACAATGATACCATGACAATACTATATAATAAGGGCCAAATCTTTCCATGCGTTTCTACTTTGGTAACATAAATGTACATGAGTTTGTATTTAAATGTGGTTGTTGCCAAACCAAAATAAATGACTGCAAATGGTAATGATATTGGCGCAATTACGGAATAAACTAAAGCTGCTGTAAAAAATGAAATGGTCACACCATAATGTTTAGCGAATTTGAATAAAGGAGGCGGTCCGGTGATCTTTTCTAATTGACGTGGTGTATATCCAAACCATCCTTTACCACGAAACAATATCAGTGATAATAAGGGTACCACCTGTAATAATTCAAATATAATTCCAACCGATCGAATGCAAATATAATTTATCCAAAATGAAGATACATCAGACATGTTTTTGGCGATCTGAACAATATATTGTGAAATTCGCTTGTCTGTTAATGAACCAGCCATTGTTAATGCACCAATTTGTCCAACAATTCCAACCATAATACTAACTAATGTAAAGATAAACATATTGTTGATAATAAAGAACGCATAAAGTTTAGATAATGTCTTTTGTTGAACTACAGTTTCGGTCTTGAAAGCTTGTTGTCGAGAAACAAAATGAAGTAAATCAGGTAATCCAAAATAAAACAAGACCATCAAACAAGGTGTAAGATAAGATTGTGTTAAACCTGTCGTTAATTCGTTTTGTTTCAAGATCTGATCAGATTTTGGAAATAATCGAATCATATTGATTAAATTTGACATGATACCTAATGTTGCTATAGGGATCGACCAAGCAAATATAATAGAAAAAAATAATCCATAACCAAACCAATGTTTTAATTGATCTGTATGTTTATCTATGCTCATATTTTCCCAAACGATATCATCTGGGTGAGGCGCTAATCGAATGCGATCGACATGACTTTTGGGTAAACAATCAAAATTTTGTTGTCTGGTGCTTTTTTCTATTGACAAAAAAGCTTCTTGCGCTAATTCTTTTGTAGGGTAAATAACCCATCCATAATTATTTTTCGATAGTTTTAATCGATTTCGTCTAATTGCTGATTCAAATAACAGTGCCCGCTCTGTGTAATATTTAATTGCATCCGTTCTTTCTAATTTCCAATTAAGTCGAATTTGAGGACGTTTTGCCGTTGATCCGTCTTCTAAAAGAAGTATAAGATTTTTTTAGAAAAGTCTATTTAAAAAAAAAAAAAAAAAAAAACGTGCAAAAAATTACATACTATGTACATGGCTTAAATAATTGCCTAGACACTTTTCCAGTGCTTTTATGATTCGCCGATAATCTTTAATCAAAACAGCGACTTTATTGTTGTGCTTACCAACAAGTACCTGTTGACAAGGAACTGTTGAGATTGAGTTGACCATGGTCTTTACAAAGTCATCTGGTACTATATCATGATTATCTCCTAGTACCTGCCTTGGAGTTTTTTTATCAGGAATAATGAAATGAACAAGTAAAGTCCTCGAAATCAATTCTTGTTTTTGGTGTTGTAATAATTCAGTCGGAGACATGGACGGTAATTGTGTTTTAGTTGCTTCCTCTTGTCGCATATAATACTTTTGTCGAAACAAGATGAACTTTCTGGAAGCATGAATCATTTCCCAAATAACGATGGTAGAAAACATCCAACTGGCAACTGTAGGTGACCAATACCAATCATGGTTAGGTTCCTCAATTTGTTTACCATACTGATAATTCATTGCTGAGATAGACAGAAATTCAAGCCCAACCGGTGGCCAATTACTATTTTGTACAACAAGTGGCGAAAAAAGAATCGTAAATAAGAAATATTATAAAAAATTTTAAAGACTAATTACCCGGTACTAAACGTTGCTACAACATTTACAGGAATAAAGATAAATACAGAAATTAAAGTAATCACTATAATTAATCGTCTCAGAATTCGAGTAAAATAAATAAAAACAAATGCGTCAAATCCAATGTTTTTTAATAAATCATCGTCCTTGATTTTTAATACAGGCTTTATCCAATCGAATAATCCTGACCCCAAAGGCTCTGGCTTGCGAACACTACATACAAAAAAAAAAAAAAAAAAAAAAAAAGGATTTTAAGATGAAAAAAAAGAAAAAAATGTATAAATATATATATTTCTTACTCAGATTGGGATAGTTTAGCTTTAGGTGCGTATATAAAAGCATGTCTCGGCCTCAGCCAACAAAACAAAGATAATACACATATTGCGAACCCTAAATTTATAGACACCTGGACTATCATTGCCTTTAAATTTAAAATATCTTCCAGCCTTTGCTGCTCTTTAAATAAGAGATCAAGTTCGCTCATGGCCTATAAACAAATACTTTTTTTTTTCGAAAATTTCACAAAAAAAAAAAATGGAAAAAAGAAAAGAAACGAAAAATTGTATATAAAATTGAACTTTGGTAGAACCATCAAAATTGTCGAATCAGAAATTCCCTTTTCTCTCGAAAAGAAAAGAGAGAAGGCTAAGTCATGTGATTATATCGTTACACAAAGAGGCTCGAAAGTTATCGACATTGGGGCTGCTTGCCGTAACAAGCGTCGCACATTTAAAAAGAATACTGTCGTATAGAAAGCCTTTTTCATATGAAAGAGAAGAGATTAGATTTTAATGCAAAGAAAAAAAATCTATGCAAAAATTACTAGGGGCACCTGTGTGACGAAAGGGAGGAATAATTAATGACAGGACTTTTTTTCCTGGTTACTGATTGGGCTTCTACCTATACTAGACTTTGTAACTGAAGGTAAAAAAGTCGTTGACTAAGCTCATAATATATAGTCATTTTCTCCACTATGAACGCTATAAAAATTACAAAAAAATGTTTACTTTTGAGTATCCTCACACGAGTTGGAATTCGGGATATACGTTGATTAACTCTCTTATAATGTCTGCAAATTTCACGGAGAATAGTACTATTTTTTGCAAAAAAAAAAAAATGAATCTGTAAATAATTGTATTTATCGATCTCTAAAGTTGTATAACAACCAAAACGTTAAAAAAGAGGCATGATTTTATCGGTATTTCAATGAAACATGATAAAAGCCAATCAAACCAATGCATTTTGATTTTATGATTGGCTGGTATACAGAACTGATGAAATATGAGGTGTACACACACCCCTTCCCCGTTCTAATTTTTATTTTCCCACTTTTTCAAACATATTACCGTTCATGAATACCATTAAACCCGATCAGATCATCGAATTAGAACCCTCTCTTATCAAGGTATACCTTTCTATTAGTTGTCTTTATTCTTTTTTTGTTGAGTATTAATGTTATCGGAACAATATATAGGTTCCTTATGAACAACTTCGTAAATCATTCCGATTCCAGCATCGTTATATTGAAAAAGAATTGACCTCAATACACGAAAAAATTGAACGTTGTCTTAAAAACAGCTCCATAACACCCGAGAAAGCATCTCAAACTGTAGATGAATTACTAAAACAAGTGGATAAACTGACTCGCAAAGTAAGGCTCTTTCTTTTTTCTTTTTTTTTACTATTGTTGTCGCTTATATATACTTATTACTTTTTTTTTATAAGTTGCAAAAATCTAAACAAGAAGAGTTAGCTCATGCAAACAGAATGGAAAAACGTATTCACAACCTTAAAAAAATTGAAAATATTACATCGCCAAAGGCGCCCGAATTTATAGCATGGAGTAAGACTAGATTGGATAGAGTGATTGTGGATTATTTGCTTCGAGAAGGCATGAATAATACAGCTAAAAGAGTGACAAAAGAGAGTGGAATTGAGGTAAAATAATACATACGTGTATACATGTGTGAAAAAAAAAACTCAATATATATACATGTATATATTGATAGGATATGGTTGATATCCAATTATTTGCTCAGTCTGAGAAAATAGAAGAAGCGTTGAAAAACCACAGTTGTAAAGAATGCCTTGCTTGGTGTAGCGAAAATAGATCTAGTCTTAGAAAAATGAAGGTTAGCTAGTTATTTTTTTTTTTTTGCAAAAAGAAAAAAAAAGGGAAATTTAAATGTAATATATACAGAGTACACTAGAATTTAATTTGAGATTACAAGAACATATTGAATTAGCTAGAGCAAGTAAGGGTACAGAAGCGATCTTGTACTCACAAAAATACTTGTCACCTTGGCAGACTACCGAGTTAAAAAGGATTAATCAAGCAATGGGGTTATTAGCTTTTAAAAGCGATACAGCATGTTCACCTTATAAGGTAATTATTTTACTATTATCTAATACTATATGAGTTAACATAAAATATATACCTAGGAACTGTATGACCCTAGTCGATGGCTAGAATTAATTGATCAGTTTAGAGCTGATAATTATTCACTTTGTTCGCTTACTTCACACCCTTTATTATCTATTACTTTACAAGCTGGTTTATCCGCACTTAAAACACCACAGTGTTATCAACATGAAAATATGAATGTAAATTGTCCCATTTGCGACAATAAAACGTTGGGTAGCTTAGCAGAAAAACTGCCGTTAAGTCATCATGTGAACTCAACCATCGTTTGCCGTATCAGTGGTAAAATTATGAATGAGGATAATCAACCGATGCTTTTACCCAATGGAAGAGTTTACAGTCTCGGTGTAAGTATCATGTGATGTTTTATTTATTTTTTGTATATCTTCTTACATCTTTTTTTTTATATACAAAGGCTTTAAAAGAAATGAGCGCTAAATTTGATGGTAAAATAACTTGTCCGAGAACTGGTCAAGTCTTTAACTTTGATGAGCTTAAAAAAGTTTTTATTTCTTAAATAAAATCTGCAGGAAAAAAGAAAATTCCTTTTTTTTTTTTTTTTTTTTTTTTACCCGCCTTTTTTTCCCCATTCAAAAATAGGTTTTCTTTTCTTTTTGCACTTTTTTTCTTTTTCTTCTTTTTATTTATTTTTATAGCGAAAAATGCCGCCACCACCTATTGTATTAAAACTAGAAGGTAATGAGACACATTTACCTTTCTCCAACTTCAACCAAGATGAGCTATCAAAGACTTGGAGGCTTTGTACAAAAGTAAAAGATGCACTCGAAAACGGTTCTAGACTCGAGAACTTATCTTGGAGACTATGGTTTATTCAAAATGTTGTGGTCAGTAATGACGTCAAATCAAATACCGGCACACCATCAAGGACGTCAGTATTAAACAAAGAGACATTTATATCACCGCCGCCACCAGCATCGGCACCACTACAAACACAGACACAGGTGGAGCCTGAATCAATACTCGACTATAACTTGGACCAAGACAAACAGATATCAACAGAAAACTTTATATTAAATCAATTTACTTCAGACCAACAAGGAGATCAAATGATTGAATTAAAAGATATCTTTCCATTTGATTACATGTACTCTATACCGGAGGAAAATCCGTTGGCGCAAGTCGATAGTCCTTTTCCTTACAATACATCGTCATGGCAACCAACAAATATTCCCCAACAACCTTATTCGAACTGTACTACTACCAACAATAATAGATTTTATCCTGACAACGCTGCATTTCAACAAAACTACGCTAATAATATGCCATTTCTTCAAGACCAATACAATGCCTGTGCTATAAATATACCTACTGATGTTGATATGTTGAACCAACCAAATTTTTTTGCCGACTATAATAGTAATGTTGCATTAACTTCAATACCAAATGCAACTCTACATAATAAACTGCTGGCTACTTTACCTAGGCAAACTTTAGCTTCGGCTGAAAGACTATTATCTAAAAAACCTACCTCGCATCAATTACAGCAGCAAAAAATGTCGGATTCATTACCTTTAAATAATTCGCAAAAAAAGCAAAGTCCTCAACATTACTATAATACTTTTCAGCTAGACACTCGTTCACCTATTATGAAAACCACTCATCTAGAAAATACAAATACTACACCTTCTTTACCTGATGAAAAAGCTCTTCAATGTAGTAATTGTGATGCTACGACGACACCCTTATGGAGACGTTCTGCCGAAGACAAGATTTTATGTAATGCTTGCGGGTTATAGTAAGTAGTAGATCAATATACAAGTCTATTTTTATTAAACTTTTTTATTTTATTTTAAATAGCCTTAAGTTGCATAATGCTCCAAGACCAAAAAATTTAAAAGCTATGGGTGGAAAAAGTAAAGAAGCACGTTCGTCAAACAGTGAAATAGATGATTATGACTCAGGAAATACGCAAGAAAAGTCAGAAACTTCACATACTATTTGTTCCAATTGTGGTACGGATAAAACACCGTTATGGCGTAGAGATATTGAAGGTTTACCTTTATGTAATGCATGTGGATTATAGTAAGTTTATATAAATATATCTACATATAGTATTTACAAGGATGACTCATCTTCTTTTTTAAAAAAAAATAGTTTAAAATTACATAACGAAAAAAGACCTTTATCTATGAAGACTGATGTTATTAAAAAACGTCAAAGAACGGAAACTTTACTCGCTTCTTCGCTGGACGACTCCGTTAAAAAGCCACGTTATTATGACCAGCAATCTTTGTACTCGTCTGATAACAATGCAACTCCGGGATATAGGAACACTGTGTCATCTTTACCTGGAACTGGTATATTAATGATGACACCCTCTAGTAGTACTACTCCTCCTTCTTGAGTCACACACTGACTTAACAATAAAAAAGATGATATATTTGTATTGCTACAATAGTTTTCGTGAGAAACGGGGAAGTTTTTTTTCAGTCATTCATACCGCTTGTTTCCCCTTGAAAGCATTAAAGTCCGAAGGTGAAATTTGTCGCACAAATAATTTGATTATCAATCACATTTAAGATTGTGGGGGAACCATACAACACATATTTATTGGGTGAATTGTTTTTCCCTCTATTTTCTATAAATTCACTTTTTTTTTAAAAAAAGCTATATTTCCCTTTTTATTTTATTTATTATCACAATGTCAATTTCAACAGTAACAAATACTCCCATAAGCCAATTTGACGAGGCTACTACTACATCTTACTTGGGTAAAACTAATCGAGGAACCTACGTCTTTTCAGGAACTGCAAAGATTGTAAGTGTGATGCTTTCAATTTAATTTATAAGATATATGTTACTTACATAACATGTCTTACTAGGAATGGGCTATCGGCGAGGTACCTAACGTAAGTTTATTACTGTCCGTCTTCTTAAATAATAATAAATCGTATTAACAAACTCTTTTCTATAAAATAAAATAGGGTGGTAAGAAAATATACCAAATCGAGACATTAATCAATGACTAAAGAAAAAAAAAATAGGTTATGTTATGTCTATAATCACTGATAGTGTTTTGAAGGTTTTTGAAGATAAACATCAAAAAGATACAGTTGCTCTTAATTGTTTCTTTTTAAACAAGACACTTGCTGGTAATCTTATTATAGAAATCGAGGAATTAAAAATGAGCAGAAAAGGATATTGTATTGCTAGAGCAGTTCTCAAACAAACAAAGGGTTTGGATAGATTAACCGATTTGGATTCCTACGATCCATCTGAATGGACGGATAAGGTCCAAACTATGTTCACCATGGGCAATATGGATAGCGAAGAAGGTGTAACTAGTTATCATAATAATCCTGTATTTTCCAACTTGGATAAACTCGAACCTTTTACTTACGCCTTTATGAGCGAATTTATCGATTCAAAATTTGAAATGGGCTCTATTTCTGATAATATGAAAGATGCTGGTACTCCTGAATATACTCAACTTATGAATTTTAAAGATCAAAGACCAACCGATTTCAAAAGTATACCCTATTGGTGTGATATGATCCTTCCTCCTCCCATTTTACTCGGTCAAGACCTGTTGGGTGGTCCCGTTTGGTGTCCCACTATGCAAATCGAAATCCAATTCAAGAGGAAGCCTACCGGTAAACAAATTGTTGCTCACTTTATCACAAACCACGTTATAAACGGAAGATTTGACATTGACGGTCAAATCTGGGAAACTAATGGTGACATTTTGGCAACTACTAGGTAATGGAAAAAAATACACTAAATATCATTGCTTATGTTAACTTTTCTTTTTCTTATATAGACATCAATGCTTAATTTTACCATGGAGCCGTAACACTACCAAAGTTGAAAGAAGTCGTTCCAAAATCTAAACACCCGATTAGAAAAATTATTAAAAAATAACACCCAAATATAGGTTAGCGGGGAGAGAACTTTAAAAAAAAAGGATATAAACAATATATAAAAAAAGCCAAAAAACATTCGATAAAATAGAATTTATTAAAATAAAAATTCAGTACAGGGATATTTAAGGCAGTTTCGTTGATGGTTCTTCAGTGATTAACCGCTGAAATTATCAGTGAAACATGTTACTTTATAGTGGACAACAAAAGTATGTTTATAAGCGAGATATAATTAGTTATACAGTGTAGTATCATAGCTAAAATTGTATATATTACCATGTAAGAAGAGCTTGGCACATTTTTGACTGCTAGAGTACTTTTATATATGCACCATTATGAAGAAAGGAAGAATGAGCAATAGAATAAATTATACTAATAAGATGTTAGATTACTTGTATAATTATTTATGGATGATGTCTAAACTTGTAGTATCTTACCTTGATAAGTATTTGGTTTTAATGTTATTTCAGCTACAAATAAAACTTACCAGGGCGTAGCTATAAAAGTTGTAATGTTCTAGTTAGCGAACAGTATATATGTTTTTTTAGTAACGAATACATTGCTTCATTTTAAAGTAAAATATATGCCTGACTATTTGTGAATAATAATAATAAAAAGATTTATAAAAGAGTAAAGTAACTATTCCAGAATACCGTTTAATAGGACGACATCTATGTTGCTTAGCTTCACAGTATATAGTTTTTTTATACCAGATATCTTCATTTTTCAAATATTAACACATATTATTTTTTGGATAGTTTATTATATCAGCGATCCTCTCTATCTAAACTGTCGTCAGCTATAAATTTTTCAAATAAAGGATATAACAATAACCAAACTAACTGCTGCATACATAAACGAGAAGTTTTTTTTAAAACAATTATTTTCTTTTCGTCATAATTAACTGGCAAGCGTATTTCTATATTCAAACAAGAAAAAAAAATGGAAAGTATCAGTTTCATACATAAAAAAGAAAATTTTCATGTATGATACTCAATTTTACTTATTTTATAGAAATACATTGCTCTGACAATCAAGACGGCTATTGAAACTCTTGCTCTGCTTGGACTCTGAATAGTGTTAATAACGTTTCTACTGTTTTTGGTGACAGCTGGTGCCGCTATATTTTCAAGCTGATGCTACCCATGGAAACTTTTTTTTAACTGATACAATATAATAATTATCAAAAAAAAAAATGCATGCTAATATGAACTTGTAGGAACTCAGTATTTTACATTTTATGTCCAAGTATTAAAAACTTGCTAACGTTTACACGTACGCTTGTGAAAAACCATATTTATTTTTTTTAGCCAATCATAAGCAATCATACACCTGACATACACGTGACTATCACGTGATTCAAAAATAAAGTTACTGTTATTTAAATCTTTTTCAAAAAACTTCCAAATTAGGAATTACTAATTAGTTTTGTAACGCACTAGAGTTCTCGGATGATAGTCGTACAATCGAAAGTTTAAGATGATGATATTTTTCTACAAAACTCCATATCCAAAAGTATGATGGCGGTTTACATGACTACGATGGTATCTGATTAATATTCCTAATTTTTTTTTTTTTTTTTTTTTTTTGCTCTCTTATCGTGTTGTCGTGCTCTTGCAATAGCTAAGAACTATTGTTACGTGCTGAAAATTTCCTTGCAAGTTATAACTCAAGTTTAACCGTCAACCACTTTTAATTTATTTTTCAACGTCAATCAATTACTTCCTAAATATTATTCTTTCAGACACAGAATACTATAATTTAGTATTAACTTTATTTTTTTATTATTTTTTCTTATTTCTTTAGCCGTGATTCAACAAAACTAAAATGTTTTGTTCCGACTCAGCTTTAGTATTATTATATTTTCTTAGATGTTATACGATGCTAAAACATCTCATCTATATTACTTTATCATTATTTTTATTATATTATCTTCGAATTCAAGGGAACTACAAGGTCTATAAAAGCCTGAATTCCTATAACTAAATAAAAACATCTTTCAACTGATTAAAAATCTACTTAACAACTTTATTATAACAAACAACTTTTATTCTATTATTTTATTTTGATTGATCCCTTGAATATTCGATTGAATTCATTGTAACTTATTTTATTTTCTATCTATTTTAATTTTCTTTACTTTAACTTCTGGTTCGTTACCTACATTTATATTTTAACTAAGTATAATAACAATAACGTGGTGCTCACTAAAGTATAATTTATTCTTTAAACTATACTTCTCTCCTTTTATTTCACTCAAAGAAATAAAACTCTTATTAAACCGATCGTAACACTATATTTATATATGAGAAAGTTATACAATAATCGAGTAAGAGAATAAAAGATGATCTTTATTTATTTTTGGAGACAATTAATATTTATAATATTTTTAAGGTTACACTTGTGTCTAAGTACCTGACAGTGTCTCGGCTGGTGGCCATAATTCTTTTGTTACTATGAACTCTAGGAATAAAACCAAAGATATAATTAAAAGGCTAAAAGATAGATAATGTTTATTAATTAGAATATTGTTCTTTTTATATCACTTTGTGGCTATTACTATTTTATGATTACGACACTCTACTTAAGATTTGATGCATATTTTGTCATTCAAGATGTTGCAATCATTGATGATTAGATTTATCATTTTTTCTCGCCATAGAGTCTGACATCTACTTTACATCCAATCGTATTACTGGTATCATCATTATTGATTTTTTTTACATCGGTCGTCGTTCTAGAAACCGACTCTCCCACTTTATATACTGTTGGTCTCTACCAAACATTAATTCAAACAACTCGCACCATATCTTGCCCATGTAGTCATATTCGGTTACTTGGGGTGGCTGCGCAGTAAATATGTTTCTTATCAGATGGGTAATATATTTACTTAATTTGGGAAGAGACTTCGATGTCCTTGAGTTGAATATTCTTTTCAATAATACCCATTGGTCCTCGGTAAATAACTGGCGCTACCCTGATAGTAAATCATTGGTTAAGTCAAATATTCCACATAGATAATGGACGCAAAGGGATTTGTTTGCGTTATTGAGATTCTCATACGAATCGAAGAGTTTCTTTCCATACGATTTTATAATGGAGCCTATAAATCTGTTGTCAAATCTTAATAACATGTCACTTTCGATGATGTTCTTATAATATGTGATTAAAATATATAATTAGAATGTTAAGTGAATATAGATAAATAGACACTGAACTTACATAATTCGAATCTTCTTTTAGTCTATTCAGCTCCTTCCCTTCTTGACTGAAGAAAAATTGACTGACAAAATTGCTGAGGCATGTAATGCCCTACCTGTTGAAATTCTATACAACTTTGCCAGTTATTCTAAACGACAAATCATCCAATGCTATAATAAAACTCCATTTAATCGTTTTGAAGTCAAAAAAATACATATCATTTTTAGGTCAATCTGATTTAACTTATTGTGGCATTTCTTTTATTTCAAAAGGACAATCATTTTTGGGTTAGTGCCATTATTTTTTTTTGGAAAATGACATTTAATTATCTCAAAGTGACAAAATTTACCGTTCTCACTGTATAAAGTTTATTGACTAATGATGATATAAAGTAGTAATATTAAACCAAAGTGATTATATTACATGTATATTTATTATTTACAGACGCCAATCTTTCCAGAATCTCTGAGGTTGCTACAAACGTTCTTGGGAGTCTTGGAATGACCTTGGATATTAATACCAGAGACAGAAAATCCAGAACAAGGTGTATCTTTAGCACAATTAATGTTGACAATAGGGTTCTTTTTGGCGGATGATGCAGATCTAAAATTTATATCGGTTAGCTACAAGTAAACTATCTATAACAAAATATATTTACCCAGAGATGTTGGCGAAAGTAACACCGCTAATATTCAAAGACTTGTTGTCATTCTTAGTACAGAAATTCATTTGGTTCTTATCGCAGTAGTGAGCAGTAACGATAATAGGATTTTCATTGTTGGGGAGCTTAATGTTTTGGAACTTGACGTTTGAAACAACACCCTTTCCTCCACTCCACGTCTTAATTCTAACACCGTTTTGACAGTTAATACATTCACTGTTGATAATAGTAACATCCTTGACGTTTTCGGTAGCACCGCCCTTACCAAGACTACCAATACTATGTACGCGTAATTAAAATGATGAGAAACATATTACTTGTACTTTTTTCTAGTTTAGTTACCTGAAACCGTGACCACCAACACATTTGACATTAGAAACAGTAATACCGGTGTTACCACCGTTAATAGCAGTACAATCATCACCGACAATGAGCTCAGAATCCTTGAGAAGTAAGTTTGTAGTAGAAGAAATTTGCAAGGCGTCAGTGTTCATGGGTCTATTGCTGTTGATTGAAGCAGATTTGAAAAAGAGGTTATGAAGAACAAGATTTTGGCAACTAGTAACACCCATATGAGCTCTAGGAGAGTTGAGAATCTTAAAGTTACCGAGTTGAGAGTTCTTGAGGGTAACTCTAAGAACAGTAGGTGCAGTAACATCCTTAACATCCCACCAAGTTTGACCGTTACCGTTGAAAGAACCTCCACCAGACATGTTGACATTATCACCCTTAAGGGTAATGAAAGCACTTTCTCCCTTGAACTTCTTATTGAAACGAGGCATGTTTACCTTACTTTGGAAATCAATATAAACATTTTTCAATTTTTCAATTTTAATGATGCTCTTAATGTTATAAGTCTTGTCCTTGGGGAATACAACGGTGCCTCCAGATTGACAATCTTTAAAAGCTTGAATGATAGTGAGAGAATCGTCGGTCTTACTTTGAGCGACTACGCAAGTTTTGCCAACTGCAGCGGCATCGACTGAGGAAGTTAAAGCTAAAGTAGCGACGACTGCAAGACTGAAGGAGAGTAATTGAACCATTTAATATATGATGTTAGAATAGATGTTGATAATATTTTTTTTGGTTGTCAAATTCTTCTCTCTTTTTATATAAAAATTGATATCGGAGTAAGCACAGAATTATTCTTAGTTTTCTATATTCATGTATATACGGTCGATCAAATATAATTAACATCTAATACTTCAACATTAATTTTAATGTACATAAAAGTGCACATCCCAACCTTATTTTTTTTTTATATTTTATTTTTATTGGAGGTACTTTTGACTTTGTAATTAATATAATAATCTCGAGCTCAAAACTTGATGTTTATAGAAGTAATACAGTAAGAAAATTATATCACTAATAAGATGTTACCGGTAAAGTTTATAAAGGTTTAAAAACAAAATAGGTACTTGACCACTCAATTAAATTATATATAGACCCATCATTACCGCAACGCAGATTTTAGTGTAATTTTACGTCAATAACAAGGCTTCCCTTGCGTGGCAAATGTCGATATATTGAAGTATTTGTGTATTCATCAATTCTTACATGTATCCGCGGTAGCATATCCGATAAAAATGGTGTAACATTTATTAAATAGTGCAGTACATGATATTTTTGTACTTGAGATTAATACGTGAAAATCCGAATAATTAATCTGTTTATTGACACTGAGCTTTATTTTAGTTTAAAAATAAATATCTTTCACAAAATACGCAATAAAGCGACTTATATGGTAGTATTTTTTTTTATTCTACTTCCCGGTAAGCTAGAAAGTACTCATAAAAAACAAGTCATTGTAGAATAATTCAGACTCCATTGTTTGGATTTTAGAATATACTTAGTAAATGCTCCCATTGAAGGTAAAGCAATAAAGAAAAAAAAACCCCCCCAGGTGAATACTTGTATAGCAAGTATTACAAAAATAAAGATGTATGGTATTTACCGTCGTAGAATTCCAGTATTACTTTACTCTTTACGACTATGGTATAGTCGCAATGCATCATAAATTTAATGCATACTGTGTTCATTTTATTTCAACGTATTTCCCGAGGCACCCTCTATTATGCACTCCTAACAGGTACATAAGAGCTTTTTTTTTTTTTACTGTTTCACAGATAAATTAATAAGATTAAACCAGCGATATTGACAGCTAAATCATTAACGATAAATCATTAGCACTAATAATAAATCAAGCTCTGATGATAGAGAATTAGCATCAGTGATTAGCAATGACGACAAAATTATCAATGCAATAATTTCTTTTCGCCTTAGTGCATTTATCTTTCAAACTTATTGGTAATAACTTCATCTGGCTTGATGAGCTTTTATCTGTCGTATCAAATATACTATTCTTTGAGAGGCTAAGCATTATTTCGCCAGAGAGATATAATGTCAATAGACATATAAAATAGAGACTTAGAAGTAGAAATATTTACTTTTAGCAGAACTATTCTTTGAGTATTCGTAGGAGTTGAAAAATCTTGCATTGTTTGGAATGAGGCCATCTATGTAACTGAGTAGTCAGTCAAAAAAAAATATCTCGTAAAAAAAGCTACCTTCCCTCTGACTATCCTTTCCCTTGTTATGCTTAAGCATTTCGTTTCTTTTTTTTTAGCTCCTATTATAATTTTAAATTAAGCAAAATGTTTTTCAAAATGAACAACGATTCTACCTACAGGATAACAGTGTAAGATCCATGCTGTAGGCAAGCGACGTACAGTAACAGCTCTATTTAAGGGCGGATTTCCTGAGAACTTTGGCCACCCTTAAATAGAGCCGCTACTGTATAAGGTTTTCTTTTTTTTTTTTTTTAAAAAAAAGCTAAAAAGAAGAAAGAATAAAATAGGTCTTTTTATACTTTTTTTTAGTTTAAGAATAGGGGGGCTGAAGACGTCCTGGAGAAATCCACCTTTAAAAAGAGCCTACCTTTAAATCAGATACCCTTAAATAGAGCCGCTATGGTACCACATATACAAGACGACCATTAGTTGTATCTAATTTAATACATGGATCATTAAAGAACTCCAAATAGTCATAGTATCCTTTTTTTAGTGTAGTAGTTGTGACGATGTATAAAAAGCTTAAAAGGAGGTTCGAACTTCTTTCGGTTGCCGAATAAGTTATAGTGATTATCTGGCAAACGTACAACCTTTTCCAGTGGTTTTTATACTATTTTAATTGATAACAATAAATTTTTTAATAGAATTTAAAATGATTTTGATATTCGAACTCTTGCAGGAAAAGATAAACGACCTATTTTTTCATACAGTAACTTGAACTAGTTCAAGAAATACTTAAAGTATTATAACCCATCATAACTCATCCGTTATCCTTTTTAAAGCACTTGTTTTTATTTCAACAGGTACTTTTATAATGCCGTGAGATGCTTTTTCAGAACCAAACTCAGAGCGTGACTTTTTGTAGCAGAATTAAAAAAAATAATATAAAGTTGCAAATTTTCTATTCTGTTCTATTAAAGTATATTTTTCTTTATTTCATAACAATGTCTAATCCTCGCGTGTAGGTATTAATGTAAAAAGAACTTTTTTCTTACTGTTGTTTAATAACTTTTTTTTTTTTTTCGCTTGTAGTTTCTTTGATGTCTCTATCGGCGGTAAGCCCGAAGGACGTGTTGTTTTTGAACTCGTAAGTCTTTTAAACGTAATAAAACTTGTTCATGACATTGACTTCTTTTATATAAATAGTTTAAAGACGTTGTTCCCAAGACTGCTGAAAACTTTCGTGCTCTTTGTACCGGTAAGTTTTTAAACAAAACAAAAATAATAATTCGGGCAACGTCTAAAAAAAAGTATTTTTAGGTGAAAAGGGTGTTGGTGCCAGTGGAAAGCCTTTAAGTTACAAGGGAAGTATTTTCCATCGTATCATTAAAGTAAGTAGAATAACGAGAAAAAAAAATCTGTATTTAATTATTAAAAAAAAAACAATAGAACTTTATGATTCAAGGTGGTGATTTTACTGCTGGTAATGGTACTGGTGGTGAATCGATTTATGGCGATAAATTTGAAGGTAAGTAAAAAAAAAAGAAAAAAAAAAGAAGGTAAATTACACGACAATTTATGCAATTACTTTAGATGAAAACTTTCAATTAAAACATGATAAGCCCTTCTTGTTATCTATGGCTAATGCCGGTCCTGGTACCAATGGATCTCAATTCTTTATCACCACTGTTCCTACACCTCATTTAGATGGTAAGCACGTTGTTTTTGGTAAGGTTTTGAAGGGTAAGGCCGTTATCCGTACTCTTGAATTTTTGGAAACCAACAGCGATAAGCCTCTCAAGGAAGCGGTAATTACCAATTGTGGTGAATTAGCCGAAGGTGAAGATGATGGTGTACCCGTCAGTGCTGATGGTGATAACTATGAAGAATTCCCTGATGACCATGAAGGGCCTAAAGAACCTAAAGATGTTCTCGAAATTGCTTCCAAGCTTAAGGATATCGGTAACGGTTACTTTAAGAAGGGAGAATACGAAAGTGCCTCTAGAAAATACCTCAAGGCCATTCGTTACTTGAATGAAAAGCCTGCTTTTGATGATGAAGACCCTGAGGAACTTCGTGTCAAGTTTGCTGCTGTCAAGATTCCTTGTTTCCTTAACAGAGCCATGTGTGATATCAAGTTGGGAGAAAACGCTGATTGTATCAAGGTCACTTCAATGGTCTTGGAATATGATGCTAAATACTTGAAGAAGGCAGATATTACCAAAGCTTACTACCGTCGTGCTATGGCTAAGGTAAACAGCAAGGATTTAGAAGGTGCTATTGTAGATTTCACGAAGGCCCTTGAAAATGATCCTGAGGATGCTGGTATTAAGGCTGGATTAGCTAACGCAAAGACTAAGTTAGCTGCTAAGAAACAAAAGCAAAAGGAAACCTATTCCAAGTTGTTTTCTTAAAAACAAAATATAATTTTTTTCTTTTTTTTTTTTTTTTTTGCATGAATAAACTGTTTTTATTATTATTTTATAATTTACTCTTTAAATATTCTTTCCATTGATCAAGTTCCCAACCAGAAGAGATACTATCATCTTTAATTCCATCCAACAAGACGGTAGGGCTAACATGAATACCGTTTTGACGACTAAGACGAATACATAACTTTAAATCATTCGTAACTTGATTACCAGCATTTTTAGCTTCTCCGGTACCATTCACTAAAAGTTCGAGAACTCTTTCAGCTGAAACATCGACCTTTTGAGCTAATTTAGCCAACTGTTCGGCTACCTCTCTACGCGTCTTCTTTTCCAAAGCTTCATCAAAGTAACTATACAAATATATTTGGTTATTTACTACCATTTCTATAGTAATATAATATACACTTACTCGGTTTGATTTTGAAACAAGACATCAGAAAATTCAAAGAATTTTTTGTTATCTACTTTTTCAACTGCAATAGCTGCTTCATGAACAATAGTTGAAGAAGCATGCCAAGGTTGAACTTGTTGACGAAAGATAACTTGAAACTTGTCAGGATATGTCTCTGAAATATAAGGCCAAACTTGTTCGCGAAGTTTCTTGTACATTTTTGCAGAGAAAGGACACTAAAACTCGCGTTAGCTTTTTTGTAATGCTTTGTATATACATGTAATACTTACAACATAGTCCAAGTATATTTCGAGAGTATGAGGTGCAAAAGCAGAACCTAAACGGTGTCCAGCGAATTGGGGTGCTAAGGCCATTATGTTTTTTAAAGAAGAAAAAGCTAACAAACTAAATTCCTGTAGCCTGACGCTTTATAATTGGATAGAAATGACGACGACAAAAAAAAAAAAAGGTTTCTTTTTCGGACTCAGGATAAAGTACGTAGTGGTTTTGTTTATAATACCTACTCTTTGTTATTTTCTGGTCGAATGCGATGTTAAGTGGAAGCTTTGGAAGCATGATTTAAACTAGTGTTTTCCACTTACTGGTCTTTTTTCCAAAGATATATACAAGTCAATATGAACGATTCCTCCAGGTTATCCGTGATGTTAAAAAATACTTCTCAGTCCCCAGTTTTTTTTTCTACTTCTACATCTCATTGACATTATCGAACAGTAGCATCTTGAATGGTGTCATAAAGAAAAATTACGAAAAAAAATGCAAGGATTTTGTAGTAGGTGGAGGCGATAATCTCAGTGGGCTTTTTTTTTAGAAGTAATTACCACACCAGAATTGCTCTCTTCTTATTACTACGGCTTTTAACTGACTCGAGTAAGTAGTATATATAGTTGCTACATGCTTAACGGTAGAAAAATAAAATAAAAATTAATTGATTGCCACACCACCCGCCACTGCCAATCTAATAATTAACTAGAAACGAAAAAAAAAGTGTCTGCAATTAATACCTTATGTAACTCATATTTCAATGTTGTTGCAAGTGACATTGTGCTGACTGTGAAAGAAGTGAAATTTAAATGCATGCCCAGTGATTTTGTTGTATCGGGATCTTAATTACCTGGAGACTTATACAATCTTGTGTTCTTAACTTTCTTGACTATAATAAAAAAAAAAACCCAAGAGATGTGGATTCTTGATTTAATTCTAAAAACTTCGGGGGCAAAAGGCTTATTTTTATTTCTGATAAACTAATACTATTTTATAAAGGCAGAGGGTGGTACAGGACAAAACTCAACATCCTACAACCGAGAGTTTTTTCCTGTACTACACCATGGTCTTCTACCTAGCCACATTATACGAATCAGTTATAAAAATTTAATACCGATAAGAACACTCCTAAGGGGCAAAAAAAAAAAAAAAACAAAACAAAACAATAGGAAGAAAAAGTTTACTGAGATATTTTAGGTTGTTCTCAAGCCGTCCTCAGAGAGAGAAAGAGAGCATTCTGAGATAAACTGTTTATAAAAAGCGGCAAAAACGTGCTGTTGCCTGTAGCATTATTTCCTTGCTGTTTAATTACAAGCTTAGTCGGTAACAAGACACGGTAAGTTGCTAACCCTTCACATTTCTGTAACAGTAACGACGAGGTATCAAAAAAGTAATTCCTCGTTGATACCAACATTGAGCTTTCTTCTCATGTATGTTACATAACCTAGTTATTTGAGTATTACAATTGTAAAGTAGATTTATTTGACTATGTGATCAAACCCATACTTTCTGGTTTCTAATTTAGCTATGGCTGAAAAGTATCGGTAAGGTATCAGCAAATAGTTTCTTCATTTGTTACTTGTAATACATTGGAACATCCATCTTCAAAGGAAAATTGTTCAATATTACGTTTATTATCGATTTTTCGAGGTTTTGATTCTGATGGGTGTTGCCGTGACAAGTGGTTCTAAAAACTTGTAAATCCACGAAGACGAGAAGAGCAGGAAGGACAAATAAAAATTCCAGCTTTATTCACTTCTACGGTAATAGTAGTTATTATTTTATCTACGTTAGTTTAACTCTAAACGAACTTCTTTTTTTTTTCATAGATCAAATTTTTTTGTATGCATGATGGATTAAAGTTATATCTTTTCAGGGTATACATTTTTTAGCGTGTAATAAATAAATATTATTACCTTTCGTAATCGACTTGTTCATATATAATCTTTTCATTATATTTATTTTACTTATGAGCGGTTTTAGCGTTTATATATTTAATCCATTGTAGTTAGTTTGTCCTGTACTACACGTCTGAAATATATCACAATCTCTCTATTCGAGTTGCGAATAATTTTATAAGCGTAGATTTAGGAAGAGTTTTGTTATAAATCAAAGAGATGGTAAAAATAAAAGTTAACCATAATTTAATTGAGATATGTTTATTTAATTTATGAAGAAATTGCATAAAAGCGTCTAGTCTTCAAAAGTGTATTATCAATAAATATTATTCATAGACAAAGGGATACTAATCAAGCTGATAGAAAGAAAATAATGGAATAAATATTACAAAGTAGTTAATTATGTGCTATTTTTAATTCATAGCTCTGTACTGTTTTAATTGATAACAATGAAGATTTTAATAGAATTTAAACTGATTCTAATGTTCGAGCTCTTGTAAATATATATATACAGCATATTTTTTTGTACAATAACTCAGACGAGCTCAAGAACTATTTACAGTGTTATAATTCATCACTGTTCGTCTGTCATCCATTTAAAACACTCGTTTTACATGAATGTTTAGGCATCACTTCTAAAAAAGGTCATTTTAATTGTGATTGAAATAAAGTAGAATTGAAAGTCTGGAAACTATTCTTTTGCCCAGATTTCATAGTAAAAGTCAGTCATTAGGATAATTTCTTTAATATCAAACATTGAAAGCTGGTTGTTCTATATATATATATTTTTTTTTTATAATTATTAAAGAGTGATAGGGGGGGGGGTGAAGCCCTTTTGCTTTTCGGATTAAATTTTTGTATCTTTATAGAAAAAAAAACCAGCGGTAATAGTATACTCTTTCAGGCGCTTCTAATGCATTAAAAATAATATTATTACTAAAGATAATGAATGAGCAATTACTGTTTAAAGGCCTTTTTATACTTGGCACTTTAGCTAAGCGGACCTTAAGCTGGCGTTTTATTAAAAGCGTATTTATTCTCTCATTTTTTGGACATAGCGCTTTTATTTATAAATGAATAAAAATGAAGTATTAAAGATCTTTAATCTTTGTTATATTTAATAATAGTAATAGCAAACTGAATTCGATGTAATCACGAAAATAAAGCAAATAGGTGAGTGCACGTGATAGAAAAAAGTAAGGTTTTTTTGTAATTTTTAAACAGTGATTACTCTTTCAATTTTTGCATTAGAAATATAAATTAAGATGGATTAGAAGTCAATAATTTGCCCATAACAAAAGTCAAAGTGGATCGGAGAAATCGCAAAACATCCGTGATTTTTGGCCAAAAAAACAAAAGGGGCTGACCACCAAAAATGAAAAACGAAAAAAAAACAAAAAAGTACGTTTTTAATTTTTTTTATCAAAGATATATTTAAAACAACTATTTTGTATTATACAACTTGAGTCCAAAAAGCTTTTTCTGTTTTTTAATAAATTAAGAACCATTATTTGTTATAGCTGGTAAAATTAGCAGTGATTTCTTATGTGAGCGATTTTTTAAGCTGCAATACCGCAATAATGATCACACCACAATTGCTCTCTTCTTTCAATTATTTTGCTCTTGTCTTTTTGAAGTGTTTTATTGTTACTACGTTTTTATAACTGACTTGGATAATATGGCGCATTTCGTTGCTACATGCTCAATGTCAAAAGAAAAAACAAAATACATAAATAAAATAAAAATACATGTCGCAAGTGGTGGATAACATTAAGAAAGGAAAATAAAAGTAAAAGTAAAAGAAAGAAAGATAGAAAGATATAAAAGAAAGATGTGAAAGGAATTGTATTTGCATTTGTTTGAGTTTTAAAATAGGGGCCGTTGTAGTACAAATAAAACGCAACTGTCAATTACAGAGTATAATAACAGAAATATAATTAAAAGAATATAAACTATAAGGCCGTACCCGAGAGAAGTATACTTTATAATTTTTTATTAAATAAAAGGTAATATAATGAGAAGATCCAGCATCTCATTTACATGTACGCATTGCATAATTATAACTGTCAAGCATTATGCCAAATGTTAAACCAAATAAGCCAAACATATTATATTTTACTGTAAAAATAACAGTAAGCTTTATTAAGAATGTTGCGGATAGTTTATTAAAAGGAAGAAAAAAAACATTAAGGTAATGTTTACATTTAATGAGAGTTAGGGCAGACATTATCTTTCCCTTTTTAAGAAGTCTTTTCTTTTTTTATAATGCCTGCCCTTTTTTATAATGCCTTCTTTTTTTTTTTGTAATGCATTCTCTTTTTTTAAGACATTCTTTTTTAAAACGCTTTCTCATTCTCTTTTTAGGACACTCATTTTTAGGACACTCATTTTTAAAAACACTCATTTTTAAGGCGCTCATTTTTAAAGACACTCATTTTTATTTATAGCTTTTTTTTTTTCGTTTTTTTTTTTTTTTGGCCCTTTGGGTTGGGTTGCTAAATAAGAAAAAGTTAGAAATCAACTCTTTTTTATTTGCAGCAGAATGTTTTTATGATACTTTCCTTCTCTCCTCGTATCACTCCAACTTTCTACCAGCCAGTGCTTATGGTACCATTTGCGCCATGCAATTTTTTTTTTTCGAGGGTTTACAGATTTGACCCATCTGCAGGCTTTTTTCCAAAAGAGACAACTTGCGAATTACATCCCCACCCCGCGGTAAGAGAAAGCGGAATGGGGATGTAAACCCACAACCTGCCTCTCCGGAAAAAAACCACCACGGATGAGTCAAACTGCAAACACACAAAAAAAAAGATTACAAGGCGCAAATGGTACCATAAGCACTACTATTACAGAAAAAAGACTTGATCAGAGTCCAAAAAACTTGTATATTAATGTTAAAATATGGACAGTTGTGAAGAATCAGAGTACCAAAATAACAAA